>JAQSUU010000113.1:39207500-39805635 GCA_038087645.1 Saccharum hybrid cultivar R570
ATTAGTTATTTAGTTATTAGTTAATTAGTTAATGATTATTAGTTATTTGGATTTTATTAGGTAATATTAGTTATTTAGTTAGTTATGTAGTAATTAGTGGTACCATAATGGTCAGTTGATAATCAGATGTCAAATCGTTTTGTAGATGGATTACGGTGTAAGAGTTTTTTACGGAGGAAGTGTTAGGAGAGAGGATTGCCAGTTTGAGGATATGTATGAAGAATTGGAATGGTTTGATGGCACCCCTAGTTTCCGCGATCTATGTGACCGTTTGAGTTTGAAGTTTGGCGAGGCTTTCACACTAAAGGGTAGGTTCGATGTTGGAAAGAATAGGGCACACTATGTGATGATGGACTTGTGCAACCAAGCAGAGTGGTCCCGATACAATAGGGTCATCCAAGGTTCGAATGTCGGCATGGCTGAGTTGGTGCTGGAGAATGTTGAGAATGAGGAGCCGTCCTTGGACAGTGATACTCTAGGAGATTGTGGTGTGCAGATGCAACAAACTATGGAGAGTATGGACTTGGATGGTAATTTGACGCAGGAGCGGGTTCATTCTCCTCCAGTTGGTCATATAAGCAATGATTTTGATGTAGACGAGTTTGAACAGGAGGAGGAGGAGGCGGCAGCGGAGGAAATGATTGGTGATGATGTTAGCACTGATTCGGACGATTCAGGAAATGAGGAAGGAGGTCCACATGCCATGCGAGCATCGGTTGAAGCCATGCCCTCTGGAGGTGCACCTGCCATGTGTACACCAGTTCGTGGCATGCCCTCAGGAGTACCGCTTGAGGTACTTCATGGCATGCAGAGTCAGGGCACATTAGCCACCGGTTATCCAGATGATGGAGTGCAATATGAAGGATGGAGCAGGGTTAGGGAGCCACAACAATACGTTGCACCACCCTCTTATACATCGGCAGAGCTTACACAGCTGAGGGAGGCTGGCTTGCCTTTTACCGGTGTGCCAAATTACAACGATGTAAGTATGTCGCATATGGCAGTTTGTGACACGGGTTTGCAGATGTGTAAGGAATCATTGTACAACCATAAAAATTTAATACTGAGGAAGGGAATGCTTTTTAATACGATGTCGGAGATGAAGTTGTTCCTTTAGGACTATACTGTGTATCGTCATAGGCCTTACACGGTTCGACATTCTGACAAGGAGGTAAAATTCCACATATTATGTAAGGCTGGATTCCCGTGCTCGTGGAAGTTGAATGCACGAAAGAGGCGGAGTGATGGTAAGTGGAAGGTAACTTCGGTGGAACAGCCGCACAGATGCCAGACTAATGAGGGTAAAAGGTACCATCCCCAGTTAACGGCTCGGTATCTAGCCCGTCGTATATTGGGTCTTGTAGATAAGGACAACGACGTATCAGTGTCTTTCTTGCAGGAGACCATAGTCACATTTGTTGGGTATGAGGTCACGTATGGAAAGGCTTGGCGGGCAAAGCA
Source organism: Saccharum hybrid cultivar R570 (assembly GCA_038087645.1). Lineage (NCBI taxonomy): Eukaryota > Viridiplantae > Streptophyta > Magnoliopsida > Poales > Poaceae > Saccharum > Saccharum hybrid cultivar. The sequence goes on from JAQSUU010000113.1 coordinate 39,208,962, forward strand.
AATTGCCCTGGCAATTCGTTGGGGTAGCTGGGAGGAAGCCTATAACAGGGTTCCACGCATTTTGTGTGCGATGGAACACTTCAACCCTGGCATGAGATCGTTCATATACACAGGAGGGTTCTATCTTCAGAACCCGTTGAGGCATATTCTGTACCGTGTGTTCTGGTATTTCGACCAGTGCAAACATGCATTTCAGTATTGTAGGCCAGTTGTTCTTGTTGATGGCACGTTCCTCACCGGCAAATACAGGGGCACATTGATGATGGCTGCTGCTGTAGACCCAGAGAACCAGATAGTACCAATGGCTTTTGCTTTGGCGGAGGGGGAAAACAACGATTCATGGTCATGGTTTATGCGTCTGCTCCGTGTTCATGTGCTTGGCCCTTCTCGCACCATTTGTCTGATTTCGGACCGTCACATTGGAATTCTAAATGCAGCCGATGAACACATTGATGGTCACCCGGCCCTAGTGCACCGTTGGTGCATGCGACATTTTGCCGCCAATTTCTGGCGGCGTCAACGCAAGAAGGATGTGGCTGACAAGTTAAAGGAGCTTTGTAATAAACGTACGGAACGCGAGTTCAACGAGACTATGGTAGAACTAGAGAAGATGCTTAACCAAGCTGGCAAGGCATGGTTAGACCAGCAGATGGAAAATAAAGCCAAGTGGGCATTAGCATTTGATGAGGGCGGCTTCCGGTACGGCATCATGACAACAAACTCCTCTGAGTCTTTCAATCATGTGTTCAAAGGCGTTCGATCTCTTCCAGTGTCTGGTATTGTCGAGTTCTCTTTTAGGAAGTGCAATGAGTATTTTGTTAAGCGGTATGGCCTAGCCCTGAGGAATGAAGAGGAGCTTGGAAGATGGGGCAAGGCGGCACACGAATATTTGAAGGAGGCTGAGGAATTGGCCAAACAACAGGTTGCCGAGGCTTATGGACGGGACATGCTTGTTTTCTGCGTACGAGCTAGAGGGGGCACAAACTTGGGCGGCGAACGATTTGGTGGCCGAACGTACCGTGTCGATCTTGCTAAAGTAGAATGCAGTTGCAACGTCCCTCAGATCATGCATGCCCCTTGCTCACACATGATCACCTCTTGTTGGCTTAGAGGTTTTGACCACACAGTTGTACCATACATGTCACCCTTGTATCTCCGTGCCAACACCCTCAAAGTTTGGGAGAAGAGTTTCGAGCCATACCTTGACGAGTCACAGTGGCCTCCATACTATGGTGAGGACTACGCGCCTTATCCGGACCTGAAGAAGGTAGGGAAGGGAAGGAGGAAGAAGAAGCGATTGAAAGGCGATATGGACAATATGAAAGGTTACGGCGCCGACATGTATGGTGGCGGGGACTTTGACGAAGAACGTGCGCAGAACCTTTGCTCCATTTGCAAGAATCCTGGTCATAACGCTAGATTTCATAGGCGGGCGAGACAAGAGGTGGTATATATTGTAAACATGCATTTATGATATTATAATTTTCATTTGTACTTGTCTTTGTTTTTTTATAACGTTATTAATTGCTCTAATGTTATTAATGTTTTCTTTGTTTTTTTCAAACAGGGAGTTTCAGGCTTGCAAGATGGAGGCGCGGGCTCCTCATCCGCGCTTTAGCCTCATTGAGGCTGACTACGACAAGGAGCACCGGGCCCAGGCCTTGTCGGAGCAGCAGAGGCCGTTGCGTCCGCTTCGTGTTCGCACGCACCGCGTACATAGCTGGGACGAGCGATACGCGCCCTACATAGAGCGGGCGGGCTTCCTTGAGATCGTTCGGGTGTACAACAGTACACTCCCCACACTAGACCCTGCACTTCTTACTGCCTTTGTTGATAGGTAACATTGCTTTTTTCATTTATTGTCTTTGTTTTGTAAAATTGGGCTGTCAACTTGCCTATAACCATAAACTTGTAATGATGCAGGTGGAGACCGGAGACGCACACCTTCCACACACCATGTGGGGAAATGACTGTCACGATGCAGGATGTGAAGATGATATTGTGTCTCAGTTTGGCTGGTCATCCGGTGACTGGGGTCGCTGACGAGTCTAATTGGGTACAGTTGGTGGAGCAGTTTTGTGGTAGGAGGCCATCAGAGGCAGAAGTTAAAGGCACAAAGTAAGTTGATATTTGCGCCCCATTGAAATCACTGGTACAACCATTTCAGCTACATCTATTTTTGTACAATAATACTTCAATTGCAATTGCAGGAAGACCTCAGGAGTGTCGACGTCATGGATAACCCAGCACTTTGGTGCAGGGCCTCCGTTCGGTGCTCTAGATCACGAGGTGGAGGTGTATGCAAAGGTGTGGTTGTGGCACTTCTTGGGCGCTTTCTTGTTCCCCGACTCCTCAGGCGACAACATCAGCTGGATTTTCTTGAGGATCCTAATACAGCCACTTGAGAATATTGCAACGTATAGCTGGGGTACCGCGGTCCTTGCTTGGACATACCGTCAGCTTTGTACCGCCTGTCGTCGCCAGTCGAACAATGCTAACCTAGGTGGCTGCTCATACCTACTTCAAGTATGGATTTGGGAGCGGTTTCCGGTTGGGAGGCCTACTAAACCTCCGCATTTGCCTGTGAGTACATTGACAACTTTGATATCTTCATACGACTAAAGAGATTAGTGACACCTTGTTTGTGTAAACTTGCAGGAATGGCACCATCAAGACGTTCGACCCACCGCCCTTTTCATCTGGAAAGACGCTAAGGTAGTGAGGGGCGAGTTGGAAAGGAGGTACAAGCAGTACACGGATGCGATAGACGTGTTGACACACAACTACGTAAGTTATATCCACATTTCCTACTAAAGGCACTATCAATGAGATTGATACTAAATTAAGTTTCTTTACTTTGCAGGTAACATGGACACCGTGGTCTAGGTGGGAGCTAGAGGACTACCTTAGTCCACGCTGCGAGGAGGAAGCGGACGAGTGGCTTTACGAAGGGCCACTTATCTTCTTCCATATCGTCGAGATGCACTACCCTTTTAGGGTTTACAGACAGTTCGGGAGGTTGCAAGGAATTCCACCACTGTACTCCACCAACGCTCAGCTGCATGGGTACGATGCCAATATGTTTATTCTACTTAAGCGCCTCATTTCTAATGCAATATGGCAATGCAGGATCGATAGGAGGCTTCGGACCACGCCAAAGAATTGGGCGTTGACGCACGAACAATATTTGAACAGATGGTATAACAGGCATCGTCGTGACATCAACGAAATTCCGCCACACCACCCGGCAAGATGGATGGAGTACCTGCAATGGCTGCAGCGAAGTACGAGGACTCATCTCATGGTCCCGTACACGAACATGCCTGCAGATGCGGCCGATGAGGATGACATCGCCGATGCGTTCGACGATGCGCAAAGGGGGCAAACACAACTTCTTAGAGCCCCTCTTAATAGATACGTGGTAAGTACTTTGCACTTACATTCTCAAACGAGGTAAGGGTTTTAAAATTCAATTGAAATGATCGAGTTAACGTTGTGTGATGTTGTAGGCACAACAGTTGTCGAACTACTCCGAGGAAGCTTCCAGGCAACTTTTTCGGACTAGGGACGACAAGACCAACCCTCTTCGCGCCTTTGTCAAGGTACTTTTGATAGTAACATTCGTGACTACAACTCAGTTACCTTTAAAATTCACGCTTAATAATGCTTGTTGTCATCTAAACCTGTAGAGAATGAAAAAATGCTGCAAAAAGTTGGCTCAAAAGCTGAGCTGTGCGGATACGACTTTGGACGTACCGTACAACCCCACGTGGTCCAGGAGCCAAACGATGTCCACCACAGCTGCTTCTGCTAGCGACACCAGGGCTGCGTCCTCGTCTATTCGTACTCCGCAGGATAGAGGGAAGGGTCCAGCGGCTCCGGACGATTTGGATGAGGCACTTCAGTATGACACGACGAGTGGCGACGACGACGACAACGACGAAGAGGACGTTCCCCAGTGGGATTACACCAGTCACGAGGAGATGGGTGCCTCACAGCTGTACGGTGCTCCTTTTGGTACACAGGGGGTCGACTACACACAGCAGGCGAACTACACACCAGCCGAGCAACAGGTCCGTATGCTTTGCTTTCTCTTTAATTCTACTGTTCTTAGGTCAACATTTAGAGTAGCTCATCCGGTTGCTTGCTTGCAGGGGCCGTCGTCGACGCAGCAGCTCGATCGTGGACATAGGCGGCAACGCGAGAGGCAGCAACGGGACCGCACAGACGTTGGCTGGAGAAGCAACGTGGTCCCTACGAATCCAAGGAGGCGACGGAGACCGCGAGACCCCTACACCCCTGGCGATTAGTAGAGTAGTCATATTTAGCAGACGCCGGACACATGTTATCATAGTTATGTAGTGCTAGAACAATTAAATTATGTGTAGGTGTAGCAGCAGTACTCTACTTGGTTATTTCGATTCGACTAATGTAGTTGGTAACACTCGTTTCATCTTTGCCATAAACGCAATTATTTCTGCCGTAGCTTCCGTAAACTTGCTGTAAATCACTCAACATGGCATTCTGCATTTGTGACGATCAGTTGACGCAAAACGAAAGCATAGTTCTTGCGCGGTCGTAGTTTCAGGGTAACCCCGCCATGGGTGGGGGCGGGTTAGGGGTACCCCGCCTGGCGGGGTACCCCTAACCCGCCCCCACCCATGGCGGGGTTGCCCTGAAACTTCGACCGCGCAGGAACTGCACTAAGAAATTGCATTTATAAACTGCATCGATAAACCACACAACAATCTTAGTGAGTGGACCAACAAATGAAACGAATGAAGATGTGATAATGAAAATTATTACAATGACATGTTTCAAAGTACAACACTGACAAACTACACGACACAAAGTTTGTAAGCCACTACAAACGACAAACACTAACAACGACAACGTGAAGACGTGACAATGCAAATTATTACAATGACACTTGTACGTCAATCAAATTGCGTGCACCACTGCGTAAGCAACTCGTCTTCGGACTCTGAATCCTCCACTACCACCTCCTTACCCTTGGTGGCCTCGACTGCCTTGGCTTGAGAGGCCTGACGCCGGTAGTAAGCCGCCTCCGCCTCGTCCGCGGCCTGAGAGTACAACTCGGCCTCTTCTTGGGTCATGTCTGTTGGCCCCCATGCGTCGAACAACGGTGTCTTATGGCTGTGGTACGCTGCCTGACCCTCCTCTACTTCAACATCCTCCTCGGGCATCGGTCCTAACTCCTCTGCAAGACGAAGTAGCTCGGCTATCCTTCCCATGTCGTACGCATCCTCGTCCTGAGGGTACCCCGATTCTTCGGCTAGACGAATGAGCTCGCCTATCCTCCCGGTGTCGTCGTCTTCCTCCGGCTCGGCCTCCTCTTCAACCACAATCGGACGGCTTGCGGTGGCACCAACTCCTGCGTCCCGCTTTACTGTCCTATTCTCCGTGTACCTAGCACGAGCCATATCTGCTTCCCAGCCGCCGGTGCATCCAATCTCTGCAAGTACAAAATGCAAACAATTAACAGGATCTTTGCAATGACTTTATTGACAGTCAAACAAAGAAGATTGACTTTCCAAAAACGCAATGACTCACTCGCACATAATGAGTCAATAGTATCGTTCAAGCCTTGCATCTCTGCTCTCGCAGCCTCCTCTGCAGCCTTCCTTGCATCCTCTTCAGCCTTCCGTGCCTGGTACTCCTCTACATCCTTCTTCTTTTGCTCGTACCACTTCTTCCACGCAATACTCTCCGGGTTACGAACACGTAGGTCTTGGGCCCGTCGTAGCATTTTCTTCTTATGGTTCTTAACGAAATCAGTGACGTAGCTTGCAGGATATCCTCTGGTATTGCGAAGTGCTACCATTGTCTTATACTCATTCTTGAAATTATACACATCATCATATGATTCCCAGTTGCATTTCTGAGTGCTCTGTTGCAACAAATAGATGAATACAAAGTTAGCGTACCAGAGTTAACAAAATAAAACATTAGCACCAACTGTCAACAGTCCTAGCAAACCTCGTCATAATCGATCATGTGGCCACAGAAGTGCCCAATGCCAAGGCCTGAAGGGACAAGGCCGTAGCTAGCTTTAACACCACATTTGCACATCACAGGAGGCGCAATAGACCTCCTCTTCTTCTTCCAGTCTGGCACCTCCTCATTCTTCTCCGGCTCCGGCCAATGGCTCTTTGGACCATAGATCCATTCCTTGAAACGGCACTTTGGAAAATCATGATCCTACAAAATCAAAACAGTAAAACACACATATAGGACATGACATTCCAAGGTTCACTCAAACCTTACCTCATGTCGTAGAGGACAAATGAACTCTTGTTCATTGCGTGGGTTTATCACGGCTTGCTCTCCGCAAAGGCACTTTGGAGGATCCTCGAGCCGCCGTGTCGATGCTACAGCCTTCTCTTCCTCCGTCATAGGAGGAGGGTTTGGAGGGGGTGGAACCCAGCGAGTAAACACCTCATGCTTGCAATGATCAATGCCGGGGTAGAAAAGGAGAATCCTTGGATCAAACTTGTCCGGGCCGTCGATCCATTGGAAGAAAAAGCACCGGAAGTAGGGCTATACAAAAGTTTCAATTATCTCATCGCGAATACAACATCAGAAACCAATAAGAACAACAAAGGGCATAATTACTTACGCTACAACTATAACATGTGTAGAAGCAACGAGCCGCAGTATCCGGATGTCTCGACTGACCCACGTGTGCCGGATGACCACAGTCACAGTTAGGTATAGGTTCCTCGGGAGGAACGGGCACATCCTTGCAAGACACGTCGGGGTACATCTCTCTAGGACGACCCTTTTTCCTCCAAATCGACTCACGATACGAGTCCTCCATCTAATAACACGAAACGATTTCAACACAAAACACTTTACTAACTACATTAACCAAACATACTGCAACGATGCACGCAGAGAAGGGGTGGCCGGAACAAGGACCGACGATGGGCCGATACCTGACGGGGAGGAGGGAGGGACGCCGGAGAAGGCCGCTGAGGGGAGGGGAGCTCGGTCCTGGGGCGGAGAGGGACGCTGCGGGAAATGGAATGGATGAATGGCCAAAAACAAGAAGTGCCCGGGCTTTTATATGGCCGGGGTTGTACCCCGCCATGCATCATGGCGGGTTAGGGCTACCCCGCCATGCATCATGGCGGGGTACACCCCTGCCACGCTGGCGAGGCGCGCTGCCACCCCTGCCACGTGGGATGTGTACCCCGCCGCCATGCATGGCGGGGTTCAGTGCATTTGCCCCGCCATGCATGGTGGCGGGGCCAAACGGGTTAGATTTAAAAAAATTTTCAAACACGGGTTAAATTTAAAATTTGTTTCAAATTTGGGCTAAAAATAAAAAAATTCCACTTGTGCGATCTACTGTAGCTAGTAATGCAGACGCTAGTAATTTAGGTAGTAGCCACCGCTCGCCGGATGGCTAGATAGCAAGCTCCTTGTCGGACGGTGAGGCCTACATGTCGGAGTACCCAGCTAGCCCCGCCTGATGAAAATGAAAAGAACGCATACGCAGCAAATGATTCCTGAGAACGGCAAGAATATGGCCTCGTTCTCTTCCCTTCCAAATTTCAAGTTTTTTCGCTCTTTCTCCGTTACATCAATTTTTGACACATGGAACATTAAATGTTGGTAAAATAAATAATTAATTATACAGATTAGTTATAAATCACAAGACAAATACAAACGAAAGTGCTACCGTTAGAAATATTATAACTTCCCACGATATATATATAAAAGGAGGCGCTTTTCCCTTTATCAAGACAGGAGCTCGCTGCTACGTGTGTGGCTGGCTTTGCCTCGCGCGCAGCGGCTGCTGTGGCGCTCCGATCCGATGGATGCTCGTCGCGATCACGCTGCGCGCACCTGTATACACAGTGGGGCCGATGGAAGGAGCGTGACAAGGAGACGAAGCCGAACGCAAGCCAAAGCCTTGGCTCTTCTGGAGAGTAGTGTAGCTTTGGAAGAGGATGCATGTCAAGTAGGAGTTGGTGAAGGAGCCGTGGGAATTATTAGATTCCCGATCGACTCATCTGCCGCTGTCCCTCTCGACATCTCATCTGACGACGACGGTGGACTGGAGGAGATAACTGGCCGGCGTGCGTATCTTTTGTTTCGTACTCCGTAACCGTTAACATTGGACGACAACAGGACCTGATTCGGTACCACACAGCTAGGATAAGTTGAGGAAAATCAGAATTCGGATCACATCACATTGTGAACCATGCTTGCTTCAATTTATAGAAGCAAAAAAGGAGCCAGTCGGCATTCACCCACAGATAAAATTAAAGTGGCCAAGTGGAAAATGGTGTGCCATGCAATCGGATAGCAATAGCAACCGGATTCTTTGCTCATTGTAGTACAGTGGTACGTAGTGAGGATAATATGATCAAAGAGAATGTGTCACTTTTAGCGAACAGGATTCATTCGACCAATGTTTAGCTTTGAAAAATGCATAACTAAGGTCCGGTTAACCTGGGTTCGTCCTCCTATAGATAGGCTAGTATAGCGGAGCCAGAGGGAGGCAGGGAGCCTTAAAAAAATAATTTCGTGGAGATCACTGACATCATCGATATCTCAATGTGACGTATTCAGTGATTGCTTCGGGGAATTAACATGATGTATGTATATTAAGGAAACTTCAAGTTATCTACGGAGTAATAGGTACGACACCACCCCGTATTGCATTACGCGACACATATTAAAATCCACTCTTTTTTTTTGGCGAATATATTAAAATCAACTGTCACCGCCGCTGACGCAAACTATAAGCTACCAGCAATACAGGCTGCGACAACAAACATCGCCAAATAGGATGCTATCTTATCTAACACGAATTCTGTGGAACACTACTTTTAGAGAACACATGGAGTTGAATAAACAAGCCAAAAGAACACCGATTCTGGATTGAAGTTATGCATGTGAAGTTGTGAACAAATGAGTAGTACCAGTACACACTCTACTTTACCTCTTCTCCTTTTTTTCCCCTTTTTTCACAGCAATCTCCATTGTTGAAGTTCTGCTATTTTTTTATACTAAAAAAATCCTATTTATCCAAGCCGACAATTTAGAGAAAACATGCAGATCTACTTCCGCCGTAACTGTAGAAAACATGCAAGATCGGACCGTACGCAGCTGAGGGCATGGAGACATGGCGTTTAGAACGGGTGATAGCTTCGGCGCAACCCACTGACGTTGGCGAACAGCCCGACGAGCTCTTGCTTGTACGGCAGATACGAACGCCTCCGGCTGCCGCTGCCGCCGACGCCGCCTCGGCCGTAATATCTCAATTGATGGGCCACGCTGCCCGCGTCGCCGCCTTTGTTGATGCCGCCTCCTCCTTCCTCCCCTTCCTTGATACTAGGACGAGGCGGCTCCGGAACGGCGGCGGCGGCGGTGAGGAAGACGAACTTCTCCTTGCCGTCGCTGTGGCTGCGGCCGACGAGGCGGTCGCTGATGCGGCGCCAGCGGAGGACGGAGCCCGTGGAGCCGCTCTTCCGGCACCGGCGCGGGGACGCGGGCGCCGACGACTGCCCGCCGCCGCCGGGCGCCCACAGGCAGTAGCTCTCCGGCGGCACGCCCTCCAGGTCCTCGCCCCCAGCGCCGCCGCCGCCGGAGGCGTCGTCGTCCTCCTGCCACGCCCGCCGCGCACTCGCCGATCGCCCGTCCTGCTCCCGCGCGCGGAACTCCCGCTCCTCCAGCAGGAGCCGGCCCAGCGGCACCCGCACGGTGGCCGTCCCGGGCTCCTCCTCCTCCTCAACCACCTCCTTCCCCCGCGGTGGCGGGGACGGCGGCCGGCCAAAGATCGGGTACACGGGCACGATGCACGCGTCGGCGGCGACCGGCGGGACGGGGAAGCTGAATTCGTCGTCGCCGTCTGCTTCGTCCTCGACGACCTCCGCCTCCACGGCTGGCGACAGAGGCTCCGGAAGGTTCTCGGCGGGACCTGCCTGGCCGGTGTCCTCCATGACTCTCCCGCGGCTTCCAAGATTTCTTTTGCAGCTTCGGCTGGATTGGCTGCGGTTTTGTGTCAGGAAGGAAAGTGGCGGCGCGAACAGAGAAGGGCGGTGTCGCGGTGTGGGATGAGCCGAAGATAAGGGGAGCTTTCCGTGACGCTGGCCGGTGGGCCGAGTCAGGCGACTGGGACCACGGCTCAGTGGGAAACAGTGAGGATAGTTGTGGGGTGGCGGTGGGCTGAGCCGCGACGGACGCGGGACGCGCGCTGGCCCGAGGATATGGTATGGCGCGCCGTGCTGGAGCCAGGGGAACGAGGCGCGTGGCGGTGGCGGCGGTTCTAGAACTAGAAGGCCGGGAACGCGATTGGGATGGGGTCAGCACGCGAGATGGACGGATTCGCCTTTCGCGGATGAGAACAGAACCGACGCGAAAACCCGCGATCCGGCATCGAGGGTCCGTCCGGCTGTTCTTCTGGTGGTTCATGGAACGCGGATGTGGCTTACCTAACCGCGGCGGAAGAAGGGGATCAGGGGGGAGTTGGGCTCCGTTGGATCGCCTGCACCGCACACCGCGCACGGGTTGCGCGCGCGGGCAGACTGGTGGGTTTTGGTGACCCAAGTTCGATTCTCTTTCTCCTTGGCCCTTGTTCTCCCAGCCCGATTCCTCCTCCCTGCTGGCGGGTTTGTTGTGTGTGCTCGATGAATTCTGGGTTGGAATGCAGACAATCGCCCAAGCTCTGGCCCCGACAGATCGGCCGTCGTTTGCAAGGTTGTTGGGCGGTGCCGTCAGCTTCGTGCTCTTGGAAAGCGACTCATGGTAGCCTCAAGTAGGTGACAGATTCTCTAGGCGGGGGGAGAATGGCACGCTAGCAGGATAGGATGGGAGCAGTACGCGAACAGTTATGTGCGGCCACACCAAATGGCAAGGGATGAAGGGACCAAGCTGTGCAGCAACAAACGAGCCCGCCTTGACGAAACTAGCTGTAGCTGTTCCCCAAGGGCCAAGCCCCTCTCTATGGGGTCTGGACCGTGGTCCGTGGTTTCCTTCTCGATGGACTGGACCAGGTGGCTCGGGGCGCACAGGCACAGCTTCCGTGCTATGGTCCAAGCCCATCACGGCACGGCCTGTAGAATCGGATTCTCAAAGCCTACAAAGTCCTGGCAGCGCTCATTTGGTTCTGACGAATCCTAAGTTTGAAATGGGCTGCAGTATTATTGTGCCATTCCTCTCTTCTGGACCCAACAGACGTATTTGAACATTTTCCTATCAAAACTTTTTTATGTCCTTTATTTACAATGGATTTACCAATGGAAATTGCTATAAAACAGCGTCTGTTTTTTTCCCCCAAAAGAACAGGTGATGTTTCTTGACCGTCAAATTGCAATCTAGTGGTCATACTCTTTCTTCCTGCTTCGTCAGTAGCAAAGCGAAAGACAGTGCCCCTCCTCCCGTCATTCTACCCTGTCCTCGACGGCATCCCAGCCACCCCATTTCTCGCCTCCCCGCTAACCTCTGTGTCATCCATCCCTATGTCTCCCGTGCCCTTGCTTAAGCCAACCGTTCTCCTCCTTTACCCGCGGTAGCAGTGGCGGAGGACCATTATGGCAAGGTATGTGATTATGCCGTAACTCCTCTCTTGAATCGCTGCCCCATGGGCTAATCTGCCATGACAAGAGCTGCTAACCTCTGAATGTCGTCTAGAGGAAGAAGAAATCATCTGCTCTCATGCTCTGTGACTCGATCTGTATTTTGGGCCTTAAGCTTATGTATTCCCGACTTTGCAACTTCATATGTGTATAAACCATTTTAATTTCGCCATACCTAAAGTATAAGAAGAAATCTTATACTTTGTTATCTATGTCAATTTCGCCATACCTAAAGTTTTTTCCGTCCTCAGCCACTGCGCGGTAGTCCCCTCTAAGGTTGCTAGCCGTGAGGACCCTCCAATTAACCAAACCAGGTTAATTTAAGCTGTCACCACTGGCCCTATACCCTACTTAATCTAGCTAATCTGAACGTCCACTGGTAGCATGCTAATCCACCAGGCAACCTTCATCCAGAATCATGTCACATAGAGCACAAAACGATTAAGCAAGATCGGAGCTCAGCCTTACACAAGTCCTTTCAATCGCACGCACTCTAAAGCTACAAGTCATAGAACGTGTCCATGACCATGAGTGTAGTATTCGAATAATTGTAGCCAAAACTCTGCAGAGGGGTACATGTTTTACTCACTCGAATACGAAAATAAAGCTCATACGACTCGTCAGTATATGTAAATAGGAAACTAGGATGCTTTCATTCCCTCAACAAATAGTTTCAGGGTGGAACTTGGGCCTTTTCAGTTCCGCTGCAAATCTTTTGATCAGCTACAACAAAAGAATAAGAGATGTTTTACAATGGTTGGGAAAGTACCGTGGTACTTCTTGGTACTTTCATCTTTTCCTAATTAAATGTGAAATATATTGTAATGGGTATTTTAGTAATTGAGGGTGTGCCCTTCTGGAATTAGACGTCATGGGCCTAGCCCAGCCCAATAGACCAAACCCTCACCCTTCCTTCTGTTTGACCGAGTGTCACGACATCCTCGTGACCGTGAGCACGAGCGCAGGGGAAGGCCGCACAGACGCCGCCTCCACTGGTCCGCCCGCCCGGCCGCCGGAGCATGCCGTGATTCCACTCCATCGGCTGCCAGCACTCGCCGCCAGCGCCTATTGCCCACCTCTGCCACGCCCGGGCTTGGCCGGAGGCGCCTGGCACGGTGGCCCCCTGTCCGTCTCCGGCTGTCTCCTTCTGTGCGGCGCATCTCCCAGCGTCCTGCGACCAGCATCTCCTCCCTATCCCTGTTGAAGCAAAGATACTGCTAGATTCCCGATTTGATTTATGTTGGCATCCACTACGTATTCCCTAGATCATGTAAGATTTACTCGTGTGTGTACTACTCTGCTGCTGCTGATGTACGTGTGTGTCTGTGGTTGGTTTGTTGTGCCCTCAAACTCCCAAATCCCAATTGCTGCTGGTGCTCTCTCCGCCGGAAAGCATTTTTTTGAACTAGATATCTGCGGGCTGTGGCATTTGATCTGCATAACACCTTATTGTGGAGGAAGCTTGAGTCTTTGGAGACTAATGTTTAGACTTCCTGCTGACTATTGACCAATTTGTTGATCTAGGTAATTCACAAGTAGGATGGCCTTCTATTGGTTATTGGAATTTCAAAATTATCATAGTGCAATATAATTTCAAGAAAATATACCTAAGTGTATAGATCGTTGCAAATTGAGACACTAATGTTCTGTTCTTTAGTTATGAATTCCAAAATAGATCATGTTTGATAATATTTAGTCAATGCTTTTGCCTAGTCTAGTCTTCCATGCCCTGTGAGATCGAAATGCTATATATGAAAATAATAATATAGCAGGTGATAGCTTTGACCTTGTGTTTGTTTTCCTTTAGCGTCTCATTTCTGCCCTTGAATGACTACGCTGAAATGACTGATTTACCCTTATTCGAAAATAAAATGTAAAATAAAAAATAGATATGGCTTCATATATTTTGGTACCGGCCCCACCTAATCTGGTACTTTCCCCACCTATTTGGTACTTCCAGGTACTTTCACTTGGGTTCTTCGTATTTTTCCACCGTCCGATCGCGTCCAATGGATGGCTCATATTTTTTCCAATCATTGTAAAATTTCTCAAAGAATAAATCACATGTTTGGTAAAAAAGATCATTTCCGACTATAAGCGAAAACAATTAAACTGTTGGAGGACTTGGGATGAGAGTTATTGAAGTCCCAAACCAAATCGAACTTTCAACTGAATAACCAATAGTTCCGTTGGTGGCACCGATAGCAGTCCTTTTGGTGGCGACGGAGGCTTCTAGGAGTATAGTCTATCGACAGCTCGCATTCGCTTAGCGCGCAGAGAAGTAGTACTTAGGCCTTGTTTAGTTAAGGAGAAAATTTTTGTAAAATGATATTGTAGCATTTTCGTTGTTATTTGATAATTAGTGTCTAATTATAGACTAATTAGGCTTAAAAGATTCGTCTCGTGAATTTTGGCTAAACTGTGTAATTTGTTTTATTTTTTATCTACATTTATTGTTTCATGCATGCGTTCAAAGATTCGAAAATTTTGCAAAATTTTTTGCAACTACACAGGGCCTTGCTAACAACAAAAGAGCTCGTGTGGTGGTGTCGGCCATTGACTGATCAAGAGTGACTGAGTGAGGATGATGAAGGCGCTGAGACATGAACGACGAAACATGTTTGTGTCCTGTTGTGCACGAGGAAGACGTAAGCACTCGTGCGTGAGGAGGTGCCCGTCAAAGTCAAACCCCGACGGGGGGAAGTGCAGTGGGTGCCTACCATTTTTCAGTTTCACCACATAAATACAAAAGGAAGAAGGGCAATAATTCCGTATGAAGAGCATTTTAGTTATACATGGGAGATACACATAATAATGGCTCAGGTAGTCAGGTGAAATGGGGTAGTAGTTTACACAGTCGCACACGCTTGGTCAATCATGCATCGGCTTTAAGCAATCCGCCTGATCAGACACCGACGATCCGATTGGAGCCAAGGATTGTCGTACAGTATTTCCGGGGAAAAAGAAAAGCAAGTAGAGAGTCAGAGATCGCCCAAAAAATTACAGCAACATCGAAGAACTCGACCGCTCAAATTAATTATGTACAGCTTGTAAAAAAACAGGTCGGGCTTCGAGAACCAAAGAGGGGAAGGAAAAACAAATGGAAGGAACACGGCCACTTGGAAACTAGCTGGTCACGAGCGAACAGCAGAAGGCCCTCCGGGTTTGCCGCTGTGCACTGAAGTCTGAAGTGTCCTGGTTCTGGCCGGGGCTGCGCGGCGCACGCGACACGACGACTTGCCGCCAAGGCGGGCGAATCAAGCAGCGATCCCCATGCCCGGCTCCAATGGCGCGTCGTCTCCATCCAAGCATCCCCAAGCGGATTCTCCTCGGAGCTCCGATGCACGGACCATGCACTCTCACTTGACCGTGCAAAGTCAGAGGACCTGCTTGCTTTGCTTCCCAGACTTCCGGCATTGCCCCGGAGCTGTCCGGCGGCGGCGGCGTATCGGACGGCACGGGCGGGCGGCCTCGCCTGTCACGACTCGCACCGCAGGTCCACGTCCTTTCTGCCGCCGTCGCCGTTATTGCCGTCGCCGTCGGGGCTGCGGCCGGGCCTGACGGGCGGGGTAGGGGTCACGGAGATGGACAGGCGGCCGAACCCCCAATGCCCCACCCGGTACATCTCCATCCACACCTTCTCCGCGTCGAGCCTGCCTGACGCTGACGACGAGTTGCTCGCCCTCGCAGCCCGCATGGCCGCCTCGCCGCGAGCGTCCGCCTCCAAGCCCCACCACGCGGCTTTCGACGCGGCGTCGGCGGCGTCCAGCGCCTCCATCGCCCCGTGGCCGCGGCCGCAGCCGCCGGCGTCGGAGGAGCGGCGGCACTTGGCCTTGGCGGCGGGGCCGTCCACGTCGCGCACCCGCGTCTTGTGCCGCAGCTCGCCCCGCCGCCGCCGCAGCCGCCGCAGGCCGCGGCGCGCCAGGGCGAGCGGGGCCTTGACGAACGCCAGGCCCAGCAGGCTGACCAGCGCGCACGGGCAGCAGCCGAGCGCGATGGCGTCCGCCAGCGTCACCGCCACGCAGGACCGGCACGTCTGCGCCGTGCAGTCCGCCTGGTCCACCACCGGGACGGCCGACGCAGCGGGCCCGTCATGGTGGTAGAACCGCCCGCGCCGGCTCGCCTCCATCGCGCCGCCACCGTCACCGCCGCCGCCGCCGCGACGAACACGAACCCCGGCGCGCCCGCCGCCGGTCAAGTCCTCATGCCGATGCCGATTGCGGTGCCGCCTGTCCATCGCGGGGAGTAGGAGGAAGAGGAGGAGCGAACCGTGAGCTGAAATGCGACTGAAGAAATAGGCCAGACGGCCATGGCGTCACCGCATCACACACACCACCGAATTCGCAGCGGGGTTTCGAGGGGGGCTGGAGTGAGCAGCGGGAGGAGGGCTGGCGAGTAAACGGGGCCAGTAATTATGTACTCAGTGGTGGACTGCGCTCGCTGTGTGTGAGGCCTGAGGGAAAGGTGTCGTTTTCCGGCACAGTGGCGGACCGGGAACGCCGCCACATGTTGCGAATTGAGCCCCGGACATGGACACATGCGGGCAATGTGCAAAACCCCCTAGAAATGGAAGGTTTTGGCAGATGGTGATGCACCAACACCTAGTAGTGGCTTGGCTCGAGTAGACCAGACCAGACCGCCAAGACCAAGACGGAACCACACTGCCACCATTAGGAGTTTAGGACGCCACGTACAACAACAAAACACTTGCTTGATCTCAAAAGCAAGCCACAACACCTGCAAAGACTCGAGGCTGGGAGCTGCTCCGTGAGACTGTCGACACGTGAGAAAAAAAGCAGTAAATAAATTAGCAACAGTAATCTGGCGAGTGATAGTTCTCCATATCAGCCGAGAACCGACGAAAACCTGTTAATGTCGGTCCTACCTGTTCCCTCCCGTGTTGGCCGGTTTCGGCCAGTTTTTGACCGGTATTGAATGAAGTTAGGCCAAATATTGGACCGGTATTGGCGAAATTTCGGCCAAAAATCGGTCTACCGGTCTTACCGGCCTCCTCCGATATTTTTGCTTATGCCAAAATTCAAAACTATACTGACACCACACCAGAAAGACAGCTCGCGAGAGTAGTAACGGTTTACGGTTACGGGCCTCCAGGACTGCAGAAGCTAGCCTATGGTAGGCGCCACCAGTCCAGAGTCCACCCTGCAGCTCTCTGCTCTGTTCTGCTCAGCTCCCTCCTCTGCTGCTGCTTTTGGAGGAGACGGCGCGTACTACGCGCCCTGCTCTGCTTGGCGTCGGGGAGCCGCGGGGCGTCCAGGGCACTGTGCGAACACGTTGGACGGGTACAACCGGAACTGTAGAGCGCATCAGCACCCGACCAGGCATGCTGGCCAGGCAGAGGCAGCAGCAGCAGCAGCCATGGCGTGGCCATGGATCTCTCATCTCCCCACTGCCGATTCCCTGCCTGGCCCAGCGCGGGCCCGGCCCCGGCGTGGCCCGGCGTAGATTAAGAGTATGTTTGGATTATCCTGTTAAACTTTAACAGGTGTTGACTATAGGTTAATCATAGGGTGTTCAGATGTTAATAATAGACTAATTATGTTTAATAGATTCGTTTCGTAAATTAATTTTAATCTATGTAATTAGTTTCGTAATTAGTCTATATTTAATACTCTATGTACGTGTCAAATATTCGATATGATAAGTGTTAAAAAAACAAGGAGAACCAATCCCGCCAGATTGTTTGCAGAGATGTGGCTCATGCCCTCATTCAAAGGCCTGGGGCCATGATGCCCTGCACAGCACCCCCTCGATGGCTCGGTGCTGGCTGGCTGGCTTTCTCTACTCTCTACTGTAGTCTCTAGCGATAGGTACACTGCAGCAGATGATGCCAAGGACAAGTGCAAATGGTGCACCTAGGCTCGGCTTCGTTTTAATTCTTCAAAAGTTAAGGCCACGTTTAGTCCAAAAATTTTTAAGATTCCTTTCACATCGAATGTTTGGAAACATATATGGAGCATTAAATGTAGACGAAAAGCCTAATTACATAATTTGGTAGAAAATCACTTTTGAGTCTAATTAGTCCATGATTGACACTAATTGATAAATACAAATAAAAGTGCTACAGTAGACAAAGCCAAAAAATTTCGCAAACTAAATACACCCTTAGGTACTACTGCTGATTTTTCTTTTGTCGGTTGTTTTATTATTGGAAAGATGAGTCATCGATCTTGACCGCAGGTGAAATAGCTGGAGACCAAGGAGGACACGGATGAGACATGTCGGCGTAGGAGGAATCTGATAGTATCTGATCCGCTGTGGTTTTGTCTGCCAACGTGCATCGCATCACCCCCACTGATCAAGTGCCTAAGCAAGCTTGACGAGGCTACTAACATACTACAGCATCAAAGACTCGAGATAATTAAATGCTCGACCAAAATCAGGACTAGGAAAATTGATGCTACCAAAATCTAAGAAATGACGATGAATTTTGTCTCCTAGCTAGCTTTCTGCCATTCTGCAATGTCTTGCATTTTTTTAATCAATCAACTAACTGTGTTCATCCGTTGATGCAGAGTCTGGAATGCTAAACGAAACTTGAATTAGAAACTTAATCTTTTTACCCATTAAAAATCGTTCACATTTGCAATCCAAACTCCTAATAGTGTCTTTTTTTTTTCTTGTTGAATACGCAAAAGGATTGTGCATCATTATATTTATACTATAAGATATAAGAGTTTATAGGTTCACAACAGTGTGCCCTTGCCTTTGAGTATCAAATCCTAATAACCTTCAAATTTTCGCTGGTGAATAATATTCATGGTTAAAAATCGGCTTCCCACCGTAAATTTCAACATGAACTTTGAGTTAAATTTGATATATTAAACAGCTACCGGTGCATAAGAAATTAAACACCAAATGCTGTTACAATTTGACCTAATTTTCTATTACTAATACGCTACTATAGTAGCAGTCTCGAACAACAGGGGACAAGCATTCGTGTCTTAAGTACGGTCACCATCAGTCCTAATGCGGTGCACATCCAGACACAGCAATTAAACAACGGGTGTACTCCTACGTAGCAAGCAGAGCGCAACCTGCTATGTCGTCCCTGTCCCCAAATTATTGCAGGTTAGATGAGACCATAACCTGGAAGACACGATGATGATGATTGCGGCGAGCCGGCCGCGACCAAGCTGCACGCTTCCTTGATGTGCAGTGCGCGTCCGGTGGTTAAGCAAAGCAGGCCCATTTTAATGCTGTTAGCGACTTAGCGTACAGGTCCACACGACCACACCAGCAACGGAGTGCTGTGTGAACTGTTTGATTAATGAGGAAATCAGTAGCTTCCTATGTGGAAAGAGGCCTTGCTCATGAAAGGGAAAGGGCCCGGGTGTGCTATCAGCAGCGCATGGACGGCAGAAACGGCGACATGTCTTAAATTTTTAGAATGATATTGATGAGTAGGACGTCACGTCGCTCTAACTGAAAGACTATGGCATGATTAGTTCGTCTGTATTTGTTTGCCCCTCCTAAACTTCAGTTCCTATCACATGAGATATTTAACACATGCATAGAATATTAAATATAGACTAAAAATAACTAATTGCATAGATTGCGATTAATTTACGAGATGAATTTTTAAGCCTAATTAGTTCATGATTTGACAATGTGGTGCTACAGTAACACATGTGCTAATGACGGGTTAATTAGGCTTATAAATTCGTCTCGTGGATTACTAAGGACTTGTATAATTTGTTTTATTATTACTATCCGAACACTCCCACGTGACACCCTTAAATTTTAGCCCCTGGATTTAAACCAGACCTGTTAGTTCATTTATGCTGACATGTAAGCTATGTGATCGTTGGAAGCTGCAACCGTGCAAGGCCTACTGCTAGAAGCCTAGCTAGCACGGTACATCACAAGGATCAGGAGGAGGTTAGAGCAACCACAATGTTGGGAAAAAGTAGTCCATAGTGAATTAAATATTTCCTATCAGGTGACTGATACATTGTGGCCCTAGTCCATAGGGAAGAAATAGTAAAAGCTACCTATAGCACTATGGGCAGCCCATAAGCAAATAAAAAATGGTATTTCTACTGTACATCTAACACAAAAGGGAAGGACGGAGCTTCCAGCACTCGCGCGAACGGACCAAGGAAGTTGATGACGGAGATTTTTTTATTCCACCGTGGGACTCCCTGCTATGGACGAGTTAGGCTGATACATTGTGGCGCACAACTTAGCTACTACTACCTGCTGTGAGCCCCACTCATATGGACCGGTTTACCTGAATACATTGAGGTTGCTCTTACACACATCTTGTCGGTTGATGCGCTCGACTTGAACAGCAATGCAGCTATGGAGGATTGAGGCTTCATAGCCATAGTTCAGGTTGGCTGCCTGCTGCCGCCTGGTAGACCTGGTCATGGCTTTAGGTTTGGACGTAGGGGCGAGAGCCAGCCAGGATGACAACAAGCGTAAACAAAGGGGAAGATTCTGCAGCCATGGCGTGGCCAGCGGAAGCCTGTCATAGGAGTAGGACCGGACCGGACGCTCTACCATTGCCTAGAGGTCGAAGCCAAACCCGACGGCAAAGGGATGCATGGCAAATTGGCAATGGCATGCCTTCCTCGTCCAAATACTCCATGGACTGGTAATTTCGGTGACAGTATAAAATTGAAGGCTGGGCGTATCATACTCGGTGTCAGCGCGGAAGAACCGGCTGGGCTCTGAATCCTCTGCGCCACGCCACCTAGCGCCCTGCCAGCTGCCACCGTTGCAGTCTTGCAGGGCAGCGGCTAGATCTCCTAGGACACCACGCTTGCCGAGGTAGTACTACTCCATGTGATATCCTACCGCCACTCACGATCAGCTTGTTTGGTTGAGGCTTATTTTCAGCCACCCAACGGCCTGGATTCATCAGAGCCGGAGGCTGTGTGGCTGTGTCTGTCTGTACAGGAAGAAAGTTATTGGTAGGACACTAGGACTGCAGCTGGCGTGCGTGTTTAAAGAGTCGCCATGTGCTCTCTTTTCCTTTCTGTGAAACTGCAGATGCGAGTTCACTCCTACGGTCCTGACTCCTGTGCTGTACTGCCAGCATACTACTACTACGTGGCCTTATCCGGGACGTAAGGTTTTTGGGCCTGTTTAGTTAGGCCATGTGTAGTTCCAAAAATTTTAAGATTCCCTGTCACATTAAATGTTTGGACATATATATGGAACATTAAATGTAGATGAAAAGAAAAATTAATTACACAGTTTGGTAGAAAACCACGTATGAATCTTTTGAGCCTAATTAGTCTATGATTGGATACTAATTGGAAAATACAAACGAAAGTACTACAGTAGTCAAACCCAAAAATTTTCGCGAACTAAACACACCCTTAGTTAAAATTTTTTGTTCGGCTACTGTAGCATTTTCGTTTTATTTGACAATTTGTGTCCAATCATGGACTAATTAGGCTCAAAAGATTTGTCTCGTGATTTATAACTAAACTGTGTAATTATTTTTTTTTCTTTCGTCTACATTTAGTACTCCATGCATGTGCCGCAAGATTTGATATGACAGGTACTGTAACACTTTTTGGGTTCCCTTTTTGGAACTAAACAGGCTCTTTATGTCAATGTTTTATCAAATGTCAGAGGGGTGTTCGGATACTAATAAAAAAACTACCTCTGTTCGGCTGAACTTATCCGCACGGCTTATCAGCCGTGGAACAGTGTTTTTCTCTCACAGCAAATCAGCCACAGCCGGCTTATAAGCCAAAAAAAACAGCTTGCCGAACAGGGCCACTAATTACAGAACTATAAACTATGAGACGAATTTGTTAAAACTAATTAATCCGTCATTAGCACATGTTTACTATAGCACGACATTGTCTAATCACGAACTAATTAGGCTTAAAAAATTCGTCTCGCAAAATACACGCAATCTGTGCAATTAATTATTTTTTAATCTACATTTAATACTTTATATATGTGTCAAACATCCGATATAATAGGACGTAAAGTTTTTAGAGGAAATAAACAAGGCCGTATTCCTACTGTATTTTTTCTCTCTCTGTTGTTAACCGAGTAGGATATCACATTTGTGTCGTGTAGCAACGGGCCAACTGCGGCCTCGTCAAACCTGGTTTCACGTTCATCAATGGTAATTCAAGCGCAGAGCGGTGTGAAAAATATGCCAGATCAGGATCAGTTTGGCGAAGCGAACGAAAAAAAAAACACGGTCAGGTCTACTGCCCTCTGCACATTCGATCGTACGGAGTAGGAGTAATTTCTTTTGCTAGGAGTAGCTACTATGCGCAAGCCATTTTTTTTCTATTCAAAGCACAAGCATATTCGAAAGATCAGTAGCTTCGCTCAAAGCTGGGGGTGACGAGAGGGAGCTTACTCAGAGTCACAGCGAAGGTTGTGTGCCACGCTGGCCGCTGGGTCGCCTCGCCTGTTGGCTGTCCCCGAACAAGTCCGAGACGACACGCGTCGTCAGAGGCCGGAGCCCGCGGCGGGCTTCAGCAACGCGAGCGGCACGGCCGGCCGGGGCGTGTCGCGAGACATGGACACGGCAGCGGCGAACCGAAGGGGCTCAGGCTCCTGCTTCTTCGGCTCTGACCGGTGGCGGGCGGTGCGCTTGCGGGTGGCTAGTTGTGCGGTGCCGAGGAAGACGGCAGGAGCTGTCTGCGTCTGCTCTGTGCTGGCAGGCGAGCGAGCGCCGTGCCTCGCGGTTCTGTTTCCTCGGGACTTTATACGCGACGACCTTGCATCGGAAATGTGGGGGAGCAGACCTGTCACACCACAGGCAGGGGCAGATCGAAGGGGTTTCGCAGGAAAGCCATTCTGTGGTTCGGGTATTTCGCTAGGGTCCTGGGACGAATAAACACAGTTTTTTTTGTTGCGCAAAACGACGAATAAACACAGCTGGTGCCGAGAATACGCGAGTTATTAGAATTGTTTTATGATGATGAGGTGGGATATAGTTATATACGCGAGAATAAGCTAACTATAGGGATAATGTTTCCTTGTCTGATTTGCCGTGGAAGCAAGCGCATATTAATTTGAGGCGTTGCTGATTCATCGATCAACGAAATATAAATTAGGCACAAATCGGCTCGGCTCAAATTTGAGACGGCGACGTTAGGTTTTGTTTTACTTTCTGAAAGGTTAAGACCACTCGAACTCGAAGCACCCATAATTTATTTCGAACAGATAAATTATTGCAATCCAGGCAGTGTTCTAAAAATTTTGCGGAGCAAGAGGTTGCGGCGGAACACTGTGAATGCTACTTCTATTACCGAGAGCACTGAGAATCTTGTTTGACTTCTGACTTCTCTCTTCTCGGTACAGCCACATAGTTTGGCATCTTTTTAAACAAAATTTTCTACTCTATATTTTTCATTTGATTTGCCCCTTCACGATGTGCGCCACATACCGTCTTTTTTTTTTAAAGATTTTCTCAAATATACCCTTGATGGAAAGATTTCAGGAAATGGATTCAGGCTTGGCGCCATCCACGCTGGCGCCAAGGTAACACAGCTTGACGCCGTTAACGTTGGCGCTAAGCCCCCATGCCACTTGGCCGACGACGTTGAGCTGGCGCTGATGTGGCAGCACCTTGGCGCCGTCACCATTGGCGCCAAGCATGGCGCCACAGATCAAATCAGCATGTATATCATTTTTTATCATAAGTATTTCTATGTTGTTCTAAGTGATCAAACAGAAAGTTACTGTAAAAACTCTAGAGTTAGTCACATTTCTCAATATCCAAGTCATGGTAAAATTTCAAATTTGTAAATGTCTAAGTCATGTTAAAAAAGCCATTTTTCCATATGTCTACCACATGATAGTCGGTATTCTAACATATCCAAACCGTAGCAAAAATCCAAATTTATTTGGCTAAGTCTTTAAATTTACTATGGGATGGGGATGGAAATATGGTTCTAGGTTGCCCATCATATGGTAAATATCAAGACATTGTCAAAATTTGGTACGTCTATCTCATAGAAAAATTAGGGTCCAAGTCATGTTAATTTAGAGCTTTGTATGTCTATCTCATGGTAAAATTAGGTAGTCAGGATTTTTGCTGCGGCCTGGATATGTTAGAATACCAATTACTATAGGATAACATCAAATTTGTCAATGTCATGGTAAAATTTCAGACTTAACAAATTTTCATATGTCCATCTCATGGTAAAATTCCAGAGTTAAGAAATTCCAACAACTCGACGCCACGGTCCATGGCGCCAGGCTTGGCGCCAATGATGATGGCGCCAAGGTGACCGCCACGTCACCGCCAGCTCGGTGTCATCGGCCAACTGGCATGGGGGTTTAGTGCCAAACTGTGTTACCTTGGCGCCAGCGTGGATGGCGCCAAGCCCTGGGTCCATTTTCTAAAATTTTTTCGCCAGAGGTATATTTGAGAGAATCTTTCGAAAAAAGAGCTAAAAAACCAAAAAAGACGACACCACATACTCGATCCCACGTGACATGCTATAGCTGTACCCCCTTCATTTCGAAAAATCCATGGGTGACCACGTCCTATCCAAAATTTGGCAGAGCTTTTTTTAGATGTGTTTAGAACTGCTCCACAAACTTTGCTCTACAAACTTCACCATGGAGCAGCTCAAAAAAAAAACTTGTGTTTCTGGAGCACCTTCTTAGGTGCTCTCACAACTTCACCCTTTTTTCTTGAACAGAGTGCATGGAGCTGAAACCGTTTGACTAAAAAGTAGGGAGCGAAGCTAAAAAACATAGAGCGGAACAGTCCTAAACACTCCCTTAGACTTCATCTAAGAATAAATGAATAATACACTGAAGCTCCAGTAGTCACGTTTTAAGGACTTCACCCTTCTAAGTATAAAAATGACTTCTCCTCTGTAGAGACTCTTGCAGAGCTATTTTACGAACTTACATTTGGAAAAATAATTTACACATAAAGCCTCTAAAAAGCCCTACTAAAGAGAACCTTAGTTTATACGTGACTCCGTTTTTACTGTGATTGAAACACACACCCACGCCTTAGCACCCCATTGCTCACCGTGAAATTGGATGAGAATGCCTCAGTTGATGAAGTGGACGGAATATGTGTGACTGAAGTCGGTTGACTTTTTTCTTTGCGTAAAGAAGTATGTTGACTTTTGTAGTAGTACTATTTTAGCACAAGTGCTTGTTTTTTTAACTAATTATTTTTCAATAATAAACAATGTATCCATTGAAAAGAATATATCTACGGTGACTTTGTTAATTTTAATATGTTGGCCTAGCTAGTCGACTGAGGTGCTCGTATATAAGTATGGTGTTCGAGTGTCCTTGTACATTATATATAAGGATAAATATATATACTTATATGTGTGTTCGTAAATATTTCCGTTTGTACTGTTTTCTGAAACAAAAGGAATTGTTTTTTTGGTCAATATGATATACTCCCTCTGTTCCCCTTTCTCTGTCGTTCTAGGAGCAACAGTAAGTATCTAGATTAACTCAATCATCAATGCATCTGTACTCAGAATATGGCCAGATTTAGATAACTATTGTTGCATACGGTTAAGAGCAAAAATGACTTACATATAGGAAAAGAGGGAGTATTGTTCATACTACTAGATGTCAAGGTTTCACATCTCACCCCATCCATCCTCTACTCTGTCTCTAAGTAATTTTAGTGATTGTGTATATTTTTTGCACAATGACGGTATTTTTTTAAGCAAACGTGGACGGCAGCTATGATGAATATCATTTTGTCCTGTTTTGCCTTGCTTTTTTTTTTCCTCCGCAACGTACTGTACTCTCTTTTTAATGCCATGTCTAGTCAGTTCCTGTCGGTACAAACAAAACGATCATTCAGAGTGGACCTAACAATCTTTTCGCGTTTTCTCCTTTTCAATCAATACTACAGTTGTGGTGGTAATGTCGTTGATGGTTGCCCAGTATGCATCCTATCAAGGATCACGTCACGTCCATGTTGGGGATGGTGTTCGTCCTCCATCTCCAATTCTGGCTTGGGCGCTTGGCCTCACGCCTTCGACGATCACCTTGCTCGTTTGAGCTATTTAGTGAAATCAGCAGTCATTCAGCAGTGTTTTTTCTCACAATAAAATAGCGATCAGTACTTTCAGCCACAATAAACCAGCGAACCGAACAGACCAGCCGCCGCGCGACACGTCCTACATACGCGGGCACGCGGGTAGCCGGCCGGCGGTTACGGCGCTACTGCGCTAGGCACCCAGCGTTCGCGCGTGTGCATGTGCGATCGTGTTGTGGTGTGCGTGTTCGAGCGCGCGTGTGCCGTGCGCTCTAGCATTGGATTGATGCCGGCTGGAAGCAGGGTGATGGCGTGATGCACTGGTGACGAGGATAGAGTAGGAAAAACACGGTATTTTTTTTTCAGGTCCATGCCTCTGCATTCTCCCAACGGCCAACGAGACCCTCCTCACCTAACCACAGCAATCAACCGGAACATTAGACCGAATCTCCTAGTCGTCTAGGGCCATGAGCCTACGAGTATCTGCAGTTAACCTAATCACGAACATTACGTAATGGCTCGAATATATTTTTGTTAGTATAGTACGGAGTAGTATTTTTTTCTGGCAGTGAAATGAAATGATGGAGAAGTTAGCCAGCACAGCAGTCAGTCAGCTGCAAAGCCAGATCCGGATCCAGGCGAGTAAGAGGGGTTGTTTAGTTGGTGAAAAAGTTTGGGTTCGGTTACTGTAGTACTTTTCATTTTATTTGGCAATTTGTGTCCAATCATGGACTAATTAGGCTTAAAAGATTTGTCTCGTGATTTACAACTAAACTGTGTAATTAGTTTTTTCTTTCGTCTACATTTAGTACTCCATGCATGTGCCACAAGATTCGATGTGACAGGTACTGTGCAAACTTTTTTGGTTGTATGGGCAACTAAACAGTAGTGACGGTGGCGCCCGTGCCAGTTGCCAGATCGATCGACGAAAACTTCTTGGATCTGCAGGAACCGCAGCTCGCTCATGTGCGCGGCCGCTGTTTAAACTCCGGTCAAATGCGGCCGGGCTGGCTGCACTGGTAAGCCACAGCTCTGCATTATGGAAGGAGAGCTGAGCTGAGAGGCCGAGGAACGGTGCTACCAACAGCGCCATGCGTACGGTGACCTGTGTGCATGCTACGTACCGTTCTGTCGTTTTCTTCAACCCCCCCCCCCCCCCCCCCCTCCTCCTTTTCGTCTATTAATCTACAAACAATAATCATGGTATAGCTAGTAGTACGAGCAAAGATATTAAGATACGTATGATATTACGTTGGTACTGACAATGTGATAGAGCCCCTAGCTAGCGTGTTGACTATACAACCGCACAAGATAAAAGAGAGATCCGCACTGCTGTCGATCAGCTGTCTGGTGAGTTTCCCTGTGACGACGAAGACCGGCTTCAGTACTGGTGTCATCCCTGGACATTGGACAATACTAGGCCTCGTTTAGATGTTGAAAAAATTTCAAACGATGAATAGTACCACTTTCGTCTTATTTGATAAATATTGTCCCATCGTGGACTAACTAGGCTCAAAAGATTCATCTCGTGATTTCCAACTAAACTGTGTAATTAGTTATTTTTTTACCTATATTTACTACTTCATGCAGGGGTCCAAAGATTGATGTGATGGAGAGAGTAAAAAAATTTTAACTTTTTAAGTGCATCTAAACGAGGCCCTAATTCTGAAGTCAGCTCTGCACACGTGCATCTGCAACTAATCGTACGTGCCACGTAGTACTGTCATTTGCAACGGTTTTCAGTCCGCTCTACCAAATCTTGTGTCCTTGCACGAAGCCACCTTAGATATATATATTTTTCCTCCTGATGACATGTTCGTCCCTTGATTGTTTTGAGGATCCGTATTTTCCAAGTGGAACATACCATGCAAATTCTCAAATGCTTGTTTTTCAGCTGACTAATACCAATTTTGCAAGCTTTTCAAAAGTCCATTTACAGTTTCTCTCTCTCTAGATCTCTCTTTTTCTCTCTCATTTATCATTTCTAAGTTTCAAAAGCCTGTCTACAAAATCTTAAGAATAAAATAGTACATACGAATGCTGTTCATAGTTGTTCACTCAAACAATATATATTAGTTCATCATTTAGTTTGATGAGCTATCAACATCGGTGACAGAAAACATGCAAATAGACCCCGGATAAAGAGAATCTTGGTCTATTCATCAGCACTAGGAGACATACATACGTGGATGACATAAATATGAAAACTGGATAAGTAGCTTCGAATGATTATGCAATGATAGCACTAGACATGGATTCCAATTGGGATATACATTTTTCATATATATACGATTCTTTCTAGTAATTAACAGATGGGTCATTTCTTCCCTTAAAATTTGACAAGTCTTTTTTGCCGTCAAATGAGCATCGTATGTGTCGCAAATCATGATCATCACCTTTTATTACCTTAACCCCGCACTTGTTCCATCGGCCCAACGACTAGTCCCATATATCCTGACACATCACACTAGAGATGGGTGGTATTTGGGTAAATCTAAATATTAAGCTCAGCAATTTGTATTTTTAAATTTTGATTTACAAGAATACCTGAGATTCACCCAAAAAAAGGCGTCAGGCGAAACCTAAATTTTGGGTTCTGATATCAAGTAATCTAAATTACCAGATCCTACCTCTCTTGAATCTCTCCCTGCCCTTTCCAACTACTCGCACTTTTTTTAAGCATTCTCCTTACCCCTTTCCAATTGGCATTTTCTAGTTTCCTATAGTGGATAGGGATATCTAAATAGTACAATGTGAAATTACCAGTGGCGCAGCCAAAGAGTTTTTTTTTGTATAGGGCTCTTTAGCATTTTTAGCTTCGCCGAAACAAAACAATTTGCTCTCATGGAAATTGATTTTGAGACATGACAATTTCTCAAATGCATAAAGTTCTAATTTTAGGTTGTGGGCTTTATCCAAGTCATATATGATCCATGAATAGAATTGTATCATCAACATGTTTTAAACTAAAGAAACTCCCAACTATCAGGCCCTGTTTGGTTCCAGGTGACTAAATTTTAGTCACTTATGCTGATTTGTTGTGAGAGGAAAACATTGTTCGTTCGCTAAAAAGTACTATTAAGTAGTGCTGCAGAATAGGGCGTAAATTGCCAAACAGGTTGCCTAAAAAGTGATTAAACTGGTTTAGTGCTCTAGTCCCTTGGGGTGACTAAAGGGGACTAAACCAGCCAAAAGACACCCATACCCCTCATTAATGCATAGAAGAAGAGAGAATGAGTGAGAGGGAGGGCATTTTGGTCTTTGTATAGTAGCTTTAATAGCCTTTAGTTCCTAAATCCAAACGGGTAGGGACTAAACTTTAATCCATGGACTGCTAAACTTTAGTCCATGGACTAAATGAAACCAAACAAGCCCTAGATGCAGCACTATTCTATTTATTTCCCCATCCACTTTGGCTAAATTATTAAGATGGTTAGCGATCTGTTATGATGTTGAAAAGTATCGAGACAGTGGGTCACCCTGTTTTAAGAACCTTTTATTTGTCTGAGTATGTGACCCTGCATCGTCATTAATCTTAATTGCCACACTGCTACCAAAAACAGAAAATTGAACCCAAGATATCCGTTTGGGTAGTAATCCTTTCATCTTTAGTGGTCGCAACAAAATGACCATTTAATTTTATCTTAAGCTTTCTAAAACTCAATTTAAAGATAAAACCATTGTGTTCCTTCCTATGCATTTCATGGATATACGGTTTCATGTAAAATGACAACTCCCTCAATTTTTTTTTGAATAAAGACACTCGAAAGTTCAGTGCCTCGTATTTGATACTTTATATCAAGGAAAACAATAGTTAGTACAAAAAAATAGGACGGCTTGACACAAAACTATCTAAAAGATAGTACATCAAAATAAGAGTAAAACTCCCTCTATGATTATTACGTCCTTGCATGAAAGCAGTCTAAATAAGGCATATCATATGATCTACAATCATATTGATTGCGAGGGCTTTATCAGTAACTAAAGAAAACAACTTTTCAGTTTTCTTTAAGACTCCAAAATGGCTTTTCTCGATCGGGAACACGGGCAGTTCCATGTATTCGTGAAGGCGACGTTCGAGAATAATGCGTGCATGATTAGTTTGTTGTGATGCCGCTCGGATTCTCAGGCTTGTACGTTTTTAGTTCTTGTTTACAAGGACGCGTCCCTCCGGATTATGATATGGCCTCGCGACTCGACTGTACTCTCAACAGACAGCACACGCTCCAGGTGGAGTGGGTGCACACGTACATGTTGTCTCCTCGTCGTTTAGGTATAACACACACCATCATCATCATCTGGATCACTTTATGGATTATTCAATGCTTATGTTATAATTCGGTTATTTTGCGACTTGTGAGGGGTGCGGTTGCTGATTAGAGAAAGATGGATGGGACTATGGGAGAGACGGCACTAATAACATTTGATTATCAAAACAGATGTTAACATTTGGTCTGCATGCCCGTGATCTATCACTTTTTAGCCTCGACTTTAGGGGCACCCTGTTCGTTTAGTTGAAATTTGGCTTATGCTGATGTTTATTTTGATTTGTTGTGAGAGAAAAATACTGTTCATTTGCTGAAAGTACCGGTAAAGTAGGTCAAGCAAATAGGATGCAAGAAGCTGATCGGAGTAAAAAATAATAGCTTCAAAGGTTCACTAAAGTAACCACAGTACAATCAAGACGGACTTGCTAGCGTCCGGACGTCCGACGGACTTGCTAGCGTCCGGTGCCTGCATAGTGTGGTAGATCCACCCGAAACAACTCACTTTTGGAGGCATTTGTCTTTCACTAGACACTAAATACCCCGAAAGTGAGCTAAGTCGAACAGTTCCGTCGAGCACACCCAACGGAAGAACTCGAAACAATCCACATTTTTCATCCAGAATCCAATAACAAGTACGATCTTATAATATTTAGTCCATTTCATACAACATGAGTCTTGAAAATTATTTATTACAATACTAGAGTTCAAAGTATGATAATTAAACAACGGAAATTAAATAAACATCTAGCTGAAATGATACAAGGATCCGTCTATGCCCACTAAAAAATCCTTCACACAAGAGCTACTCCTCAAGCTACACCTGCAACAGGGTAAAATAAGCCCTGAGTACACAATGTACTCGCAAGACTTATCTGAGTAGTGAGAATATATTTTCCGACTCTCAAGGATATGATATGCAATATGGTTGTGGTTTATTTTGTTTTGTGGAAAGCATTACTACCATTTCATCCTTAAGATAAAGTTTTATTAGCAGTCATGATTAGTTCATTATTCAACCATTCTGTGTACGCACTTGTTCTACTTTCAAGTAGGAGTTGAGCAATCGGAATCATTTTACTATCTTCCATTTCCAGTTCTTACTACAGTGCTAGACCATAGCCAAGTCGTACCGTCACGTAGAAATGGCGATTCACGAATCAATGTAGCCTAGTTGGGTACCCTAAAAACACACGCATCGCTTGTACCTTAGGCACAAACAAGACCAACTCATTCCACTCCTATCGAGGGATCTAGGTCTCCGTCCAAACTTGGGCTCCAAACCCCCACCCGATCTCAGTGCGGTGCTTAGACCTCCACATTTTCCCGCCTCTAATCAGTCGGTCCGGAAAGAGCCGAAACCCACGATAAGAGAGTAACGAGCCTTCCTGCTCCCATAAGCAAGTATGTGCTCGGGATAATAAATATGTGACCTGACTACCATCCATAGCAATAGATAGTCATCAATCGACATGAACAGGGAAAATAGTGCAACCAAGCTATGCCCCTTGGCCGCGGAACACAACATGTTTCACCCACCAATACCATACCATATCCTTACCCGGTCACCATTTTTCTTTCCATCATTTTATTATGAGAGTAATATTAATCATCTATTGTGAGTAACGGCAGGTTACTCACGCTACCGATAACCTAAGTATAGCATCTATTCGATCCTGTACTAGTAAGACTCATAGGTAGATATATATATGCATGTAGATTTCATAAAATTTTCTACAACATAAATGTGCAACAAATATAAATATATATAAGGAAATTATTTCCTACTCCCAGCAAGTAGTTACTCCCATTTGTATATCTTTAGATTTAAGGTGCATATGGCCCGACGAAGTATATGTTGACGAAGCATATGATCATACTAGACTATCTATGATAGTGTGTATGTCAAGTATGCAAATATACATTGAGTATATGGTTATACTTATTTTGTATACTACTGTCATAGTATTAGAATAACATATTAAAAAAATATAGGTTATTTTGAAAATTTTTCATGTAATATGATTT
Source organism: Saccharum hybrid cultivar R570 (assembly GCA_038087645.1). Taxonomy (NCBI): domain Eukaryota; kingdom Viridiplantae; phylum Streptophyta; class Magnoliopsida; order Poales; family Poaceae; genus Saccharum; species Saccharum hybrid cultivar. The sequence goes on from JAQSUU010000113.1 coordinate 39,240,845, forward strand.
GGAATATCATAAAACGAGTATATAAACATACTCAAACTGATAAATGAGTATGTACACATATGCATTGTTGTTTATTGAAGGTGGGAGTAACTGCTCCCGGGAGTAGAAAAAATGCATATAACTACTACCTGTAGCTGGCTACAAAATAACTTATTCTGTAGCCAATTTGAGTTACAATAATTAGTATGCTAATTTACAAGATTATAGTAACTCCTTACTATGTGATTTACTATAACGTTACGGTAAATATCCCTATGTGTAATAGTAACCTAACTATCGTAAATATGTATTGACATTATCGTAAATTAGTATATAAAATTATCGTAAATAGAGGTGGCTACAAAATAACTTATTTTGTAGCTGACTACTGAATATACTCCCCTATATATATACACGGTGATTAGCAAAATAAAAGTTATGCGCTGGGGCTTACCTTGGGCCGACACGGTGTCAACCGCGTTAATCAGTGGAGCTCCTGAGCCTCCTCCTGTACGAGGACCTCATCCTCGTACTCCTCGATCACCTAGTCGTACTTCTGCTCGTCGGGGATCGCGAACTCCACCAACTCATTCTCTATATGCATGCAATGATGATGTAACATTTTAGTATTTAACCAACAGCAACTCTTAAAATAAGAGCACATAAACTACACTAACAAGCTAGCTCTAATGGCTAAGATAATAAACTATCATCTTCACCAACCAGATATTAAGCTTACCCTAACAAATACCAAATTTTATTAATCAATATCATATGCTCTTATTCTCATTAGTTTTAATGGATATTTAGCTATCATATAAAACAGTCTATTCTAGGGCCACAAAAATTACATCAAGCACGCAATAATGCAATGAAGCTACTGTAAAAATTTCATGATCAAAGCTATTACCAATTTGCCACAAAAATCCTTATAATTATTAATCTAAATAATATTAAACACTTTCAAATGATTTAATAGTCCTTAGCATCAACATAGACATGTATAAACTAACCATACTATCAAATAGTCAATATTTTTAGGAACTCAACAAAATTTATTTCACATTTTTTTAGACACCTAAATGAATTGATACTAATTATCAAAGATCAGCTCAGAAATAGAATTATAAAGCTATTTCTAATTTCTAATAAAAGAAAAAAGCGAATTCACCAGCGCGGCCCACAACGCGCGGCCCACGCGGGGGAAGAAGCCCACGCACAGATGGATTTGCCTAAAGGCCCTCGCACTCAACCGATATCACGTAACCACTGTACAACCTATTCCCGCAGTCAACGCTTTTGTGATAAGCGCCCCGTCTAAACCTATCTTTGCATTGGAAAGGTCCCTAACCTCCCCGCGTTCGCTGGCGCGGCGTTCACCGGCACTGGACCGCTACGCCGGCTAACCGGGAGCTCCTACTGAGCATCAAAGGGGTCGATGCTCACCTGGGGATTCACGCGCAACGAGGAGCTGCGTTATGGAGGCCGGAGACGGAGTAGGAAGGCTCCTCCAAAGCAGCGGCTACCTACGGTGGCAGCGAGAGGGTTTCAGTGAGCTGAGGCGCTAGCGAGGAAGTGGAGATAGTGCATGAGCAATAGGGTCACCATCGACCTTGCTGTGACGATGGCTTGGCCGGAGATCACCTGAGGAGGGTCGGCCACGTGCGCCCAGTCGATGCGGTGGCGCACCGTGGCGGCGCGGCCACATCTGTGGGGCCTAGGAGGCGGTAGGGGTTCGGCTCAGGTGCGCACGGTGAATGGGAGGTGGAGGCAAAGCTCGTGGTGAAGGTGGATTGGCGTGGGGTGGTGAGATTGAGGGGCTGCCCTCGACAAAGGCTGAGCCCGGCCATAATGGCATGGCGGAGGGGAGAACACCAAATGGGAGTTTGTCAGGGCGCGGTTGAAGGCGATACGGGGTCGGGCGGATGGGTGACTGGATGGCGAAGTCGGGGGCCTACTGAATTGAGTAGAGGTGACTTCACCATGCCGGATTTGACGAGCGGGGACTGCCGGTCGGAATGACAGGGAAGGTGGAGGTTGGAGCTCAAGGCTTGCCCGCGCCCTAGCGGGACGCGGCTGGCTGCGAGCGGCACAGCACACGTGCACAGGCAGTTCCATTAAGACGGCCGATGGCACAGTGGGAAGGACAAATGTGGCGTGCGCCTCGGCCGGGCACAACATGCGCGGCCGCAGCGCCATGAATGGCGTGACGACAATGGTGCATGGCGGCAATGGTACGGCTGGGCCGGCAACGTCGCAGCGGTGCGGGACGCGGACACGACGCGAGTGACCATGGCAGCAGCCGCTACACTGCGCGAAATAGGGGGGAACAGCGGGGCAGCGCGGGGCCAGCAGCAGCTGCGGCGCAGTAGTGCGGCAGGGCAGCGGGGCAGCTGCGATGGCCAGCAGCACAGCTCGGCTAGACGAGCAGCACTGCTCCGCACGACAGCGGCCAAAGGTGGCCAGGCCGCAGCCAGGCCGAGTGCAGCCCCGGCCAGCCAACGTGCGTCAGTGCGCGTGCTCATGGCCAAGCCCAGCGACGCCGAGCCTCGGCGTGATGGTGACCGCGCACACTCGGCCATGCAGCCAAAGCAAGTGCTGTGCACGAATTTTAAAGCGTCTATCACGGCTCAACCAGCTCGAATGAGTCACAACCACCTACACCATGCTAAGGAGGGTACTTTGGGCTATCTGCTCGACACTAGTTATTAACAAATTTTTGTAGAATAAATTCACGAACATGGCCTCGTCAAACTGTTTTTCAGATTTAGAAAATTGACCAAGTCTTGGCTGATTTTCGATTTAGATTTGATTTCCAAGCTATTAGAAATATTAGCTAGCACTATTATTTTGTTAAAGCAAAAGTTGCATTGTCATCTACAAAGCTTGTACTTCAAACTTTATCAAGGTGCCACATACATGTTCTACAGTATTTTTGTTCGTAAAAATTTGGTTTTCTTCCTTACTTTATACAACATATCACATTGAATAACTTTTTCGTTTAACATTTTTATTGATTGTTTTAAGTTGCAAGACCTTATCTACACTATTGATCACAGGCAATAACACATAAACATGATGCTTATGACGTAGTTTAACAAGTTGCTTAAACGGTAGCACCGAGGGTGTTACACATACGGAGGGAGCAAGCGCTTAGCATGTCAGGCTCGCGAGCAAGCACACCAGCAGTGGGCCCACGCCACTGCGAACGTCGCCCACGCTGCTAGCCGCTTTCCACACGCATCCTATATGCAATATCCGATCTACTTTTGAAACATACAGATGCAACATAAAAAAGAAGACAGATGAAACATTTGAAACAAGCGCCCAAAACACTTGCGAAACCACTTGAAAAATATTTCAAAAAACCATTGCAAACATATGCAACATACAAATAAAACACTTGCAAACGTACGTATGAAACACCTGAGAACATTTAAAAATATTTGCTTGTAACATGTATGTATATGCAACATCCAGATATACTTTTGCAACATCCAGATAAAACACTTGCAACATACGTCTGGAACAAATGAAATATTTGGAACATACACTTGAAATATATGTGTATAACCATTACAACATGTGCTACATCCCGATCTACTTTTGCAACATCGATATACAACACTTGTAACATATCTCTGAAACATCTGAAACATACTCTTACAACATGTGCTAGTTAGGGAATATCAAAGGCCCAGCGTACACCCAGGCGTAGACCTCCCATTCATGCCGACGTGCGAGGTTGATGGAGGCGCAAGCGCAGGCCTCCCCCGCCTTCCCTTCCGCAATGGGCGAGGTAGATGGAGGCGCGACACGGGATGGTGCTCACGGACCGCAGAGCAGCCAGAGATGGGGGCATGGAGCAGCCAGGAATGGGGCGCGCCAACAGCCAGGATAGGGCATGGGTGCGGCGCCACACTGCTGGAGAAGGCCGCAGCGGGCGGGTGCGCTGCCTACGGTGAGCGGCCCTACGCAGCTGCGCTGAAGAAGACGGGCAATTTCTTTTTGGAGATACGGAGGCGGAGTGTGGCTCGCTCTGAAGGAGCGAGCGGAGTGCAGGTGTGAGGCATCCGGACGAACGGACGTCGACATCCTATCATTACTGCTCGCATAATGATGACTTGGCTATTCAGCTACCGGGGCTGTAAGGGATTATTAAGGTGGTGTTTATTTCTTCCAAAAAAAATTTCACCACATCACATCGGATGTTTGATACATGGAGTATTAAATATAGACGAAAAATAATTAATTACACAGATTGCAATAAATTTGCGAGACGAATTTTTTGAGCCTAATTAATCCATGATTTGGCAATGTTGTGCTACAGTGAACATGTGCTAATGACAGATTAATTAGGTTTAATAAATTCGTCTCGCGGTTTCCAGGCGAGTTATGTAATTAGTTTTTTGATTAGTATCCGAACACCTCTTCCGACATCCTATAAAACATCCGATGTGACATGCCAAAATTTTTCAACCTAGTAACTTTTTTTTTAGCAGATTCAACCCAGTAACTAAACACGCCCTGAGTAGTGAGTGTGCGTACTGTTTGTGGGCCTGCGTTTGTACGGTGGGATGCGAAAAAAAAGGCTCCTCGAATCTGTACGAGAGGATCATGAAGTTGACTGAAATCTCGAAGCTGTACTGGCCGAAATCTGAACTACGGTTGTGATGGGCCCGAACCGAGTATTCTGTCCTTGTTACAGAATTTGAGCGGCAGCGGAAGGGCCCAGTAGAGAGCTACAGGCCCGTGTAAGGTGTAAAGGACCTCCTCAATCAAATCAGGCAGCCAGTAGTATTTTTTTCTCACGAAAAAAACTAGCCAGCAATACTTTCAGCCAGCCAGATCAGCCCAACAAACGGGCTGGAAGTTTTCAGCTCGCACGTACACTGCAACTCGCCTGTTTCAGCTCGCACGTACACTGCAACTCGCCTGTTCACCCGCTCAGGTTAGGCAATGACCACGAATTTGAGACAGAGGGCGCGGTATATGATTACCACATGAGTGTTAGTGTGTTACTGTGATGGTGGCGCTTGGACGCTCATTCAAACGCGTCCACGGTAAATTTGCTAATATTAATGTTTCTTTAGTGGATCTTTTATATCATCTTTTACAAGTTGTTTTAGAAGAGTACTTTAAAATCAATTTTGTATGATATATGATTGAGCACTTGTGTAGCAGATTATTCAAAAGTTCTTTTTTCTATATTTTTAGGATAGAAGAGAAGGGTTTTAGAAAAAAATGTTTTTAGTAGGAGATCTTAAAAATATGTATAGAAGATGAGATATAAGATTTTCTGTAGCAATTTGTAGGTATATATAGAAGATTACAATAGGATGTTGGCGATGATGCTTAACCCGTGCGATGCCACACTTTACATACATGGGTTCTTCGCGTTTGGAAAGGCTATGAGCCTATGACTTCGCCGCGGCCCAGGAGATTAATTGTATCTCCATTATATCAGAAAACAAGGTTAACCTTCGCAGCCTCTTCGTAACTTTTCGTCAGGTACGCAACTTATCAAATCCACCGCTCTTCTCGAAAGCCTTTTCCTTTTTTATTACCTTTGTATTTCGAGCCTCTTCATATTCATCTTGCTAGACATGGTAGCATCGATTGATTTCAACTTTATTAATGTTATTCGCGAATTTTTTTTCTCTTTACATTGTCGCATTGGTTGCCCATGCATCATGTTCCTGATCGCCGGGGCGGCCATGCTGCTGACGCTGCTATGCCTGGTCCTCAGCTGCTGCTGCCGCCGCCGGCAGAACGCCGAGGACAGTTGCCGCGACGACACGAGCGCGTGCGCGTGCAGGCGTGCAGCGTGGAGACGGAGCAGGACGCCGGAAGTTTGAGGCGCCTGCCGCGCCTCCGAGACGCGTGGAGGCGCAGTAGGAACGCTCTTCCGCGGGCAGACGACGGGCACAAGTGCGTCAGCAGCACCGACTCGTTCGGCTCGGATCAGTCGCTGAGCACGCCGCAGCAGATTATGCGCCGTCATCCGTCAAGCATATACCTTCGATCCAGTCTACTCCCTCCGTCCCAGAAAAGTGTCGTTTTAGGTTTTTTAACATCATGTTCGTCTTATTCAAAAATTTTGTGCAAATTATAAAATAAATAAATCATTATTGAAGTATCTCTAATGATAAAATAAGTCATAACAAAATAAATAATATTTATTAAAATTTTTTGAATAAGACGAATGGTCAAACACGATGTCTGAAAAACCTAAAACGACATTTTTTCTGGGACGGAGGGAGTACATTCTGTTGTTTATTAGGAGATGGGTTGGATGTAGATGTAGTAATACTGGGCAGGGCCCCCGCAGCAACTTGAATCTCGGATCCTTGGCCCACTGATAAAAAAAATTACCAGGTGCCCTGGAACTTTGTAGCCAGCTTTGATTTCTAATCTCTTCTCTTAGTCACTCTGAGGACTAAATAAACGGTAATGCTATGAATCGGACGTCCTATTGCTGGGCAAGACAACCCAATAACCCACATTCCTTCGTTTCTCAAAAAATACTACTCATGCACTTACTCCTGTCCACTCGTTCCTCTTCCTATCGCTCTTATTCGTTCGCCTGCCGCCTTCTAGCGCACGCCTGAAAGTCCTATGGTTGGTGTTGGTAATCAGTGACAATGCCTAAGTACTAATCCTATGCCTAAGTTGTATGTAGCATATGAGGATTAGTACATTCCAAGGTTGGTGGCAAGATGGACATGGTGATCATGATGACCACACTTGGATTTGGACGCAATCCTACGTGATCAAGGCGAAGGTATATGCTTAAGAGTTGTGTTTTAGTAACCAAGACACCTAGTGGGTGTGGTTACATTATAGGATAGATAGCCGTACTATAAAGAGGGGAATGACGCGGCTATTGAACTTCTAAGTGCCTCTAGGTGTGCATTTCATGTCATATGCATTTGGATAGAACTAATAACGCCTCGAAAAATGATTGTGAAAATGCTAACACACATGCACATGGTGATGATCACTTGGTGATGTTAGCACGTTTGCGAAGGCGGTGGAGTTTGAGCGGTAGAGAGGGTTTGGGGTCCTCTCTCCCTCCCGCCGAGCTTGCGAGGCGGGATTCAGGCGTTTTCGAGGGATTGAAACGTCTATTTTCCACTACGCCGAAAGACGGAAAAGAAACGGAGGCGAACGGAGGTCACAGTGGTGACCGGACGCTGGACCGGACGCGGTCTCTATTTGACCGGACGCGTCCGGTCAGTGTTCAGCGTTTGCGCGTGTCTCAGCGTTTTGATCGGACACGCAGCGCGTCCGGTCACTGTCGACCGGACGCGTCCGGTCGATCAGGGAGCTTACTGGACTCTAACCGGACGCTGGCACTGTGGCGTCCGGTCAGTTCTCCAGCGCGTCCGGTCGCTGTTTCGTTGTGCACTGCTCTGGGTTGACCAGCGCGTCCGGTCAGTTACGGGACCAGCGCGTCCGGTCGAGCCCAGCGCGTCCGGTCGTTGCGACCAGCACATCCGGTCGGTGTTTCGCAAAAGAGCCGTTGTGTGACCGGCGCGTCCGGTCCGCGCGACCAGCGCGTCCGGTCAGCGCGACTTCGGCTGTTTCAAGTGCATAACGGCTATATTCGAAGGGGTACGTCTATAAATACTCGTTGGCCGGCTCAAGGCTCCTTCTCTTGGACATTTGACATACTTGTGATCACTTTGAGCTAAGCAACTCCCCTCCCACTCATCTCTCTTGCTTGTTTGCATATTCGAAGTGAGATTGAGTGATCCAAGTGCATTTGCATTATGAGATAGCATCTAGTTGGCACTTGGTGGTTGATTTGCTACGGGATTCTTGTTTCTCTTGGTGGTTGCCGCCACCTAGACGGCTTGGAGCAGCTTGGAGGCGTTGGCAAGAGTTGGTGATTGTTCTTGGCCACCTCCGGTGATTGTGAGGGGTTTGTGCCTACCTCGGTGAAGCGCCAAAGGCAACGTTAGTAAAGTGCTCGTGTCATTGCAACCTTTTGCCATTTGGTAGGTTCTTGTGGCGCCTTTTGAGAGGCTCGGTGAGAGACCGATTAGCCACCGAACCACGTGGTGAAGAGGGACACAACGGGGACTAGCGTGCCGGCAAGCACGTGAACCTCGGGATAAATCTTCGTGTCATCACTTTCATATTGTGATTGATTGATCCCAGTGTTCGGTTGTCTTGGTATTCATTGTTGATCATATTGGTTGGCTCAATACTTCGCCCCTCGGTGAAACCCTCCTAACTCAACTCCGCATTACTTTCTTAGTTATCTTTGCTAGCTAGTTAGCTTTGTTAGAGTAGCTCTTTTGTGTAGCTTGCTAGTTGTAGTTGTAATTACCTTCTCGGTTTGACTTGTGCGGTTGAGTGCCATTATACTAGAATTGTGAATTAGATAGGTGGCTTGCAAACACCCCGTAGGCTAAGCAAAACTCGCATCTCGCTATTTGTTGTATTGATAAACTTGTTTAGCTTACCTTTGTTGAAAATTTTAAAAGGCTATTCACCCCCCTCTAGCCATCAAGACCTTTCAAGTGGTATCGGAGCCGTGGTCACCATTTGCAAGGCTTAACAACCTCGGTGCAAGATGGCTCAAGTTATGTTCAATCATGTTAATGGCAAGCCTCCATTCTTTGATGGCATCTCTTCCTTTGATCATTGGAAAAGGAAGATGAAGCAATATCTAGGCAATATACATGAGAAGGTTTGGGATGTGACCAAAGAAGGATACATCATTCTTGATGAAGAAAATCTCACTCTAAATGACCGCATCAACAAACAATGCAACACGGCGGCACTTGACACAATCTACCGTGCCATTGATGACAAAGTATTTGAGCAAATCAAAGATCTTGAAAAGGCAAATGAGCTTTGGATAAGGCTTGAAGAAACATATGAAGGCACTTCAACGGTAAAAAGTGCCAAGCTATATATGCTCAAGGACAAGTTCTCCACTTTCAAGATGAAGGATGATGAATCCATCCCGGAGATGTTCTATAGGCTCCAAGTCATTGTCAATGATCTCAAGGGGCTTGGAGAGAAGGTTGAGGACAAGGACTTCTCACACAAGTTCTTGATGTGCTTACCCAAGAAGTTTGTCACCTTGAGAAGAATGATCTTTAGAGAGGGATTGGACAAGGTCAAACCAACCGATGTGGTTGGAGATATAATGACCGATGCCCAATACAATGATGATGAAGATGAGGTAGAAGGGAAGAAGGAGACCAAGGTCAAGCAAGAGAAGCCCATTGCATTCAAGGCTTCATCTTCTAAGGGCAAGAGCAAGGTGGAGAGTGATGATGATGATCCATTCGATGATGAGACCATGGCCCTCCTAGTGCACAAGATGGGGAGGTTCATGAAGAAGAAAGGATATGGGGGAAGGAAGAGAAGGGACTTCATGAAGGCAAAGGAGGTGCTTTTCTACAATTGCAATAGCCCCGATCATGTAGTGGCAAAGTGCCCCTATGAAGACAAAAGATATCATGATGGGGAGTTAAAGTTGAAGAAGAACAAGAAGGATAAGAAGGAGAAGAAAGAGAAGAAGAGCTTCACTATCAACAAGAAGAAGAAGGGTGGTGGCTATGTGGTCACTTGGGATAGTGATAACTCCGATAGTGATGATGATAGATCTAGTGATGATGAGAGGACCACTCGGCGAGCCATTACAAGCATCGCCCTCTCCAACAAGCCATCCATCTTCGACACTACATTGACATGCCTTATGGCCAAGCCCACCAAGGTAAAATATGATGATAGTGATGATGATTCTTATGCTAGTGATGGTTGTAGGAGTGATGATGAGGAGGATGAGGACTACTCCAAGGATGATCTTTTGGGCATAATAGATCAAATGAGCAAAGGCTACAAGAGGACCACCAAGAAATACAAAATCTTGGAACAAGAGCTCATTGCCAAGAGCAATAAAAATGATGCCTTGATGGAGGAGCTTGTTGCTCTAAAAAAGAGTAAGGAGTGCAAAGGAATTGAACAAGAGCTCAAAGCTCTTAGGAAATCCTTTGATGAGCTAGAGGCCTCTCGTGAGTGTCTAAAGGAAGACCACGAGGACCTTAAAGTTGCTCACACTAGGCTTAAGGAAGCCCACTCCACTCTACTTGAGCTCATCAAGGAAAATGACCTCAAGTTGGAGAAGTTCATGAAGGAAGCTAAGGAGGAGCAAGTAATTGTCACTTGTGATATTGGACTAACATGTGATATTATTGATGATTCTTTATTTGTTGGTCCTACTAATGCTTCATGTAGCTCATCATCATCCACCACAACCAACTCTACCTCTACTACTAGTGATTCATCACTTGTGGTTGAGAATGAGACTCTCAAGAAAGAGGTGGATGATCTCACCCGCGCATTAGGCAATGCCTATGGTGGGGATGCCCGCTTGCTAAAATGCTTGGGTAGCCAAAGGTTCTCTCTTAACAAAGAGGGCTTGGGTTATACTCCCAAGAAGGGTAAGGTGGCCTTTGCTACTTCAAAGCCTCGCTTTGTGAAGAGCAATGGTCGTTATTGCAATAGATGCAAGCAAGTTGGGCATCTAGAGATTAATTGTAATAAAATGAACAAGAACAACAACAAGTTTCATGCTAAAATGGATTACATTCCTTTTGATTCTTGTTATGTGCTTACCAAGGGTGAGAAAGGTGTGCATGCTAGGTTTATTGGTACACCAATTGTGGGTCCAAAGAAGAAGGCCATTTGGGTACCAAAGAGCTTAGTTACTAACCTCCAAGGACCCAAACAAGTATGGGTACCTAAGAAACATTAATTTATTTTGTAGGTAAATTATAAGGCCGGAGGAAGGCATTGGGTGCTTGATAGTGGGTGCTCTCAACATATGACCAGTGATTCAAGAATGTTCAACTCTCTTAAATCAAATGATAGTGGCATTGATAGCATCACATTTGGTGACAATAGCAAGGGTGATGTGAAGGCTCTTGGAAGGATTGCAATCTCAAATGATCATAGCATTTCTAATGTGCTCTTAGTTGAAAAGTTGAACTTCAATCTTCTCTCGGTTGCTCAGTTGTGTGATCTCGGTTTCAAGTGCATATTTGGTGTTGATGATGTGGAGATAGTTAGTGTTGATGGCTCCAATTTGATCTTCAAGGGTTTTAGATATGAGAATTTATACTTGGTTGATTTCGATGCTAGTGACACTCAACTTTCAACATGCTTGCTCACCAAATCAAGTATGGGTTGGTTATGGCATAGAAGACTTGGTCATGTTAGCATGAAGCAATTGAACAAGTTAGTGAAGCATGACTTAGTTAGAGGCTTGAAGGATGTCACATTTGAGAAAGATAAGCTATGTAGTGCATGTCAAGCGGGAAAGCAAGTGGGCAACACTCATCCATTAAAGAGCATTATGAGTACATCCAAGGCATTTGAGTTGTTGCACATGGATCTATTTGGGCCAACTACATACACAAGCATTGGTGGTAACAAGTATGGCTTTGTGATTATGGATGATTTCACTAGATACACATGGGTATTCTTTCTTGTGGACAAGAGTGATGTATTTGACATATTCAAGAAGTTCATCAAGAGAGTGTAAAATGAATTTGAGACCACAATCAAGAAAGTGAGAAGTGATAATGGAAGTGAGTTTAGAAATACAAGAATTGATGAGCTATGTGATGAGCTTGGAATCAAACATCAATTCTCGGCCAAGTATACACCTCAATCAAATGGCTTAGTTGAGAGGAAGAATAGAACCTTAATTGATATGGCAAGATCAATGTTGAATGAGTATAATGTGAGTCATTCATTTTGGGCCGAAGCAATCAACACGGCTTGCTTCTATAGCAACCGCCTCTATTGCCACAAGTTCCTAGAGAAGACACCATATGAGATCTTAAATGGAAGAAAGCCCAACATTGCATACTTTCGGGTATTTGGTTGCAAATGCTACATCTTGAAGAAGGGCACTAGATTGAGCAAGTTTGAGAAGAAATGTGATGAAGAATTCTTACTTGGTTACTCCACTACTAGCAAAGCTTATAGAGTTTAGAATTTGGCTATTGGTTTACTTGAGGAAGTTCATGATGTTGAGTTTGATGAAACAAATGGCTCTCAAGATGAGAAAAATAACTTGGATGATGTTAGAGGAACTCAATTGACCAATGCTATGAAAGAAATGGATATTGGTGATATTAGGCCGAAGCAAGTGATTGATGTGGATGACAACAAAGATCAAGTGCTCCAAAGTCCAATTACACAAGCTAGTGGTTCTCTAATGCAAAATCAAGCTAGTACATCATCTCAAGTGCAACAAGATCAACAAGTAGCTAGTTCATCATCTCCGACTCATGATCAACATCAACATCCAAGCAATCAAGTCCAAGTACTTCAACCAACTAACATTGCAAGAGACCATCCATTGGATTCCATCATTGGTGACATACAAAGGAGAGTTCAAACTAGATGAAGATTGACATCATTTTGTGCTCACTCTTCTTTTGTGTCAATAGAAGAACCCAAGGACATTGATAAAGCATTGAGAGATCCAGATTGGGTAAATGCAATGCATGAAGAGCTCAACAACTTCAAGAGAAATGAAGTATGGGAACTAGTTGAGAGGCCTAAGGATCACAATGTCATTGGAACAAGATGGGTCTTTCGCAACAAGCAAGATCAAGATGGAATAGTAGTAAGGAACAAAGCAAGACTAGTGGCTCAAGGTTACACACAAATAAAGGGTCTTGACTTTGGTGAAACTTATGCCCGGTTGCAAGATTGGAAGCAATTAGGATCTTACTTGCCTATGCTTGTGCTCACAATATTAAGCTATATCAAATGGATGTGAAGAGTGCATTTCTAAATGGGTATATTCAAGAGGAGGTGTATGTAGAGCAACCTCCCGGTTTTGAAGATGACAAGAAACCCAACCATGTATACAAGTTAAGGAAAGCCTTGTATGGATTGAAGCAAGCACCAAGAGCATGGTATGAAAGATTGAGGGATTTCTTGCTAACCAAAGGATTTATCATGGGCAAAGTTGATACTACTCTCTTCACCAAGAAGATTGGAAAAGATTTGTTTGTATTGCAAATATATGTTGATGATATCATCTTTGGTTCAACCAATCAAGATTATTGTGATGAGTTTGGGAAAATGATGGCAAAGGAATTTGAAATGTCAATGATCGGTGAACTTAGTTTCTTTCTTGGACTTCAAATCAAACAAACGAAGGAAGGAACATTTGTGAGCCAAACCAAGTACATCAAAGATATGCTCAAGAAATTTGGCATGGAAGATGCAAAGGGCATTACAACCCCAATGGGCACTAGTGGAAGTTTGGATAGTGACAAGAGTGACAACATGGTGGATCAAAAGCTTTATAGATCAATGATTGGTAGCCTACTCTATGTGACTGCATCAAGACCCGATGTGATGTTTAGTGTATGTATATGTGTAAGATTTCAAGCCTCACCAAGAGAAAGTCATTTGAAGGCAACAAAGAGAATATTGAGGTATTTGAAGCATACACAAGATGTTGGATTATGGTATCCCAAAGGTGCAAGCTTTGAGCTAGTTGGATATTCGGATTCCGACTATGCCGGTGACAAAGTAGAGAGAAAGAGCACTTCCGGGACTTGTCAATTGTTGGGAAGATCACTTGTCTCATGGTCATCCAAGAAGCAAAATAGTATTGCACTATCTACCACCGAAGCCAAATACATCGCCGCGGGTAGTTGTTGTACACAAATCTTGTGGATGAAGGCAACATTGAAGGATTTTGGAATCAATTTCAAGAATGTGCCATTGCTATGTGACAATGAAAGTGCCATGAAGCTAACCAACAATCCGGTTCAACATCAAAGAACAAAGCATATTGATGTTCGTCATCATTTTATTAGAGATCATCAACAAAAGGGTGACATTGCTATTGAGAGTGTGGGCACTGAAGATCAACTAGCCGATCTATTCACCAAGCCACTTGATGAGAAGAGATTTCACAAGCTAAAGAATGAGTTGAACATAATTGACTTCTCCAACATGAGTTGATGCACCCCATATATGACATGCCTCTCCTTCGAGCCCCAAGGTACAATTGGTTGACATGTCATACATTCTATACTAAGAACATGTTTAGTGCATCTAGTCATGATTTCTTATGTTCTAGGCTTATTCATGAAAATCAAATGAATTTGAAGTTTATATGGTGCCACTATTGTTTCCATGTCTTGTATGATCTAGTGGTAGCATATAACTTGTTTAAGTAGCTTGTGATCCTAAGTGTTTAATCTAGATCACTTGTCTAAATATTTGCTTCAACATGGTGCATGATAACCCTTCTAGTGAGGTGTGAAGAAGCTTGCCCTTGGATTAAACCGAAGCATTTTATTTATGCAAGCAATATAGGTTGAATCACAAACTTGATCCTCACCCCATATTTCAACATGATAATCTCTCTAAAATTGGTCCCTTGTGGTCATTGGTGCCAAAGGGGGAGAAAATGTTGTTCACAAAGATAGATTCTAAAGGAGGAGAAAACCCTAAAGGGAAAATTGATAAAAGAAGGGGATCAACTAACAACTAAAATTTTGAGCACACAAGTAGGGGGAGCAAGCTCTTAAACATGAATGTTGCATTTCTATGTGCACTTCATATGTATGATGCATAGTTATGCATTTCTTTTTCTCCGATACATTGCTTGTGTGATGTTTTGCTAGTATACAATTAAATGGTGTATTGAAGTACTAGCATGAATAGGAAGTAGTTAGATTTTTCTTGCTTCATGTTTTTCAAAATGGTACTAGAGCCTTGCTTATAATGTTGATCTCACGAGGTTTCTAGTTTTGCTTGTGCTTTTCCAAGTGGTATCTAACTACACAAGGTGCTAAGATGGTGTTTATCGCTACTCCGATGGTATCACGCCTCAAAGGTCTATAATCTAAAACACTTAGCACCTATTGGTAGTCAATGCTCCTAATCTTTCCTATCTAACATGTATGCTTCCTATATCCAAACATATAGCATACATGTAGGGGGAGCCATTGCTATCAATTTGAATTCATGATCACATGTCCATAATTCTTACACATGGTAATATACTTGGACAATGTGACATGGGTTCAATCAAAATTTCATCATAATATCTTTGTGAAAGGGTTGTCACCAATTACCAACAAGGGGGAGATCAAAAGTCCTATGTTTGGTGTTGGTAATTAGTGACAATGCCTAAGTACTAATCCTATGCCTAAGTTGTATGTAGCATATGAGGATTAGTACATTCCAAGGTTGGTGGCAAGATGGACATGGTGATCATGATGGCCACACTTGGATTTGGACGCAACCCTACGTGATCAAGGCAAAGGTATATGCTTAAGGGTTGTGTTTTAGTAACCAAGACACCTAGTGGGTGTGGTTACATTATAGGATAGATAGCCGTACTATAAAGAGGGGAATGACACGGCTATTGAACTTCTAAGTGCCTCTAGGTGTGCATTTCATGTCATATGCATTTGGATAGAACTAATAACGCCTCGAAAAATGATTGTGAAAATGCTAACACACATGCACATGGTGATGATCACTTGGTGATGTTAGCACGTTTGCGAAGGTGGTGGAGTTTGAGCGGTAGAGAGGGTTTGGGGTCCTCTCTCTCCCTCCCGCCGAGCTTGCGAGGCAGGATTCAGGCGTTTTCGAGGGATTGAAACGCCTATTTTCCACTACGCCGAAAGACGGAAAAGAAACGGAGGCGAACGGAGGTCACAGTGGTGACCGGACGCTGGACCGGACGCGGTCTCTATTTGACCGGACGCGTCCAGTCAGTGTTCAGCGTTTGCGCGTGTCTCAGCGTTTTGATGTCCGGTCGATCAGGGAGCTTACTGGACTCTAACCGGACGCTGGCACTGTGGCGTCCGGTCAGTTCTCCAGCGCGTCCGGTCGCTGTTTCGTTGTGCACTGCTCTGGGTTGACCAGCGCGTCCGGTCAGTTACGGGACCAGCGCGTCCGGTCGAGCCCAGCGCGTCCGGTCGTTGCGACCAGCGCGTCCGGTCGGTGTTTCGCAAAAGAGCCGTTGTGTGACCGGCGCGTCCGGTCCGCGCGACCAGCGCGTCCGGTCAGCGCGACTTCGGCTGTTTCAAGTGCATAACGGCTATATTCAATGGGGTACGTCTATAAATACTCGTTGGCCAGCTCAAGGCTCCTTCTCTTGGACATTTGACATACTTGTGATCACTTTGAGCTAAGCAACTCCCCTCCCACTCATCTCTCTTGCTTGTTTGCATATTCGAAGTGAGATTGAGTGATCCAAGTGCATTTGCATTGTGAGATAGCATCTAGTTGGCACTTGGTGGTTGATTTGCTGCGGGATTCTTGTTTCTCTTGGTGGTTGCCGCCACCTAGACGGCTTGGAGCAGCTTGGAGGCGTTGGCAAGAGTTGGTGATTGTTCTTGGCCACCTCCGGTGATTGTGAGGGGTTTGTGCCTACCTCGGCGAAGCGCCAAAGGCAACGTTAGTAAAGTGCTCGTGTCATTGCAACCTTTTGCCATTTGGTAGGTTCTTGTGGCGCCTTTTGAGAGGCTCGGTGAGAGACCGATTAGCCACCGAACCATGTGGTGAAGAGGGACACAACGGGGACTAGCGTGCCGGCAAGCACGTGAACCTCGGGATAAATCTTCGTGTCATCACTTTCATATTGTGATTGATTGATCCCGGTGTTCAGTTGTCTTGGTATTCATTGTTGATCATATTGGTTGGCTCAATACTTCGCCCCTCGGTGAAACCCTCCTAACTCAACTCCGCATTACTTTCTTAGTTATCTTTGCTAGCTAGTTAGCTTTGCTAGAGTAGCTCTTTTGTGTAGCTTGCTAGTTGTAGTTATAATTACCTTCTCGGTTTGACTTGTGCGGTTGAGTGCCATTATACTAGAATTGTGAATTGGATAGGTGGCTTGCAAACACCCCGTAGGCTAAGCAAAACTCGCATCTCGCTATTTGTTGTATTGATAAACTTGTTTAGCTTACCTTTGTAGAAAATTTTAAAAGGCTATTCACCCCCCTCTAGCCATCAAGACCTTTCAACGCCCGCTGGCCCTCTGAGGTGTAGCGCGCGGCCGTTGGCCTTGCCAGGCATAGCGCGCTGCAGCCTCTGAGTCATAGCGCTCGGCTGGCGAGCCCTGCCAGGCGTGGCACGCTGTTGCCCTCTCCAAGTCGCGCGGCTACGGCCTCCCCGCCGCTCGTGCGGCAGATGTCTCCCTTCCACGATGTGTAGCCACTGCCGCCGGCCCGCTGTCTACAAGCGCTGTCAGGCCGTATCCTCTGGTGAACACCACGCACCGACGAGCCTCTATTCTGCCGAGCAGCTAGGATATGTTAGGTAGAAAGCGCATGTTGCAAAAGTATGTTTCAATTGTTTCAGATGTTTCAGAGGGGTATGTTGTAAAAATAGATTGTGATGTTGCACATGTTGCAATGGTTGTACATGCATATTGCAAGCGTCCATTCTAAATGTTTTTTCTGCTTTTTTCAGACGTATGTTGCAAGTATGCTTATTTGGATGTTGAATATGTTTCACACATATGTTATAAGTGTATGTTCGAAATGTTTCAACTGTTTTAGTCTTATGTCGCAATAAGTGTTTTAATATTGCAAGTTGTAAATGTTTTATCTAGATGTTGCATTTTTTTTAACTAACATGTTGCAAGTGAATGTTTCAAATGTTTCATCTGCTTCAGACGTATATTGTATTTAAGTGTTTCATGTTGCATGTGTTTCGTGCTTTAGAGAAATGTTCAGAGAGTTATGGGGCCATGGCCCGGGCACCGGGGGAAGGGGCACGGCGAGCCAGGGTCCAGTGGATGGGGCGCGCGGCGCACCTGAGGCCCTGCGGATGGGGTATGCTCGTCCTCATCCCAGCTCACGGGTCCCGCCCGCGCGGAGAAAGAGGAGGGGGGTCAGGGGGAAGGAGCGGCGAGCACGGTGAAAGGTCTAGATGGCTAGAGGGGGGGTGAATAGCCTTTTAAAACTTTCTATAAAGACAAGCTAAACAAGTTTATCAATATAACAAATAGCGAGATGCGAGTTTTGCTTAGCCTACGGGGTGTTTGCAAGCCACCTATCCAAATCACAATTCTAGTAAAATGGCACTCAACCGCACAAGTTAAACCGAGAAGGTGACTACAACTACAACTAGCAAGCTACACAAAAAGCTACTCTAGTAACGCTAACTCGCTAGCAAAGATAACTAAGAAAGTAATACAAGAGAGAGTTAGAAGGGTATCACCGAGGGGCGAAGTATTGAGCCAACCAATATAATCAACAATGAATACCAAAACAACCGAACTCCGGGATCAATCAATCACAATATGAAAGTGATGACACAAAGATTTATCCCGAGGTTCACGTGCTTGCCGGCACGCTAGTCCCCGTTGTGTCCCTCTTTACCACGTGGTTCGGTGGCTAATCGGTCTCACACCGAGCCTCTCAAAAGGCGCCACAAGAACCTACCAAATGGCAAAAGGTTGCAAATGACACGAGCAATCCACTAATGTTGCCTTTGGCACTTCGCCGAGGTAGGCACAAACCCCTTACAATCACCGGAGGTGGCCAAGAACAATCACCAACTCTTGCCAACGCCTCCAAGCTGCTCCAAGCCGTCTAGGTGGCGGCAACCACCAAGAGAAACAAGAATTCCGCAGCAAATCAACCACCAAGTGCCAACTAGATGCAATCTCACAATGCAAATGCACTTGGATCACTCAATCTCACTTCGAATATGCAAACAAGCAAGAGAGATGAGTGGGAGGGGAGTTGCTTAGCTCAAAGTGCTCACAAGTATGTCAAATGTCCAAGAGAGAGAGCCTTGAGCCGGCCAACGAGTATTTATAGACGTACCCCTTCGAATATAGCCGTTAGGAACGAGATTCAGCTGAACACGCGCTGACCGGACGCGCCGGTCGCGCAACGGCTATTTTTCAAACAACCGACCGGACGCGCCGGTCGTAACGACCGGACGCGCTGGTCACGACCGGACGCGCCGGTCCCGTGACTGACCGGACGCGCCGGTCAACACCGAGAAGCGCAAACCGAACTAACGACCGGACGCGCTGAAGAACTGACCGGACGCCACAGTGACCGCGTCCGGTGGGAGTCCAGTAAGCTCCCTGGACGACCGGACGCGTCCGGTGGCCTGTGACCGGACGCGCCTCGCGTCCGATCGAGCAACCGAAAAACGCACAGACACTGGACACTGACCGGACGTGCCGGTCGCACAGTGACCGCGTCCGGTGCAGCGTCCGGTGCAGCGTCCGGTGCAGCGTCCGGTGCACGCAGTGACCTCCGTTCGCCTCCGTTTGATTTCCAACTTCCGGCGTAGTAGAAAATAGGCATTTCATTTCCCCGAAATCGCCTGAATCCCGCGCTCGCACGCTCGGCGGGAGGGAGAGAGGACCCCAAACCCTCTCTACCGCTTAAACTCCAACTCCATCGCAAATGTGCTAACACCACCATGTGATCTCGTCAAGTGTGAGTGTGTTAGCATTTTCACAATCATTTTTCGAGGCGTTATTAGTTCTATCCAAATGCATATGATCATGAAATGCACACCTAGAGGCACTTAGGAGTTCAATAGCCGCGTCATTCCCCTCTTTATAGTACGGCTATCTATCCTATAATGTAACCACACCCACTAGGTGTCTTGGTTACTAAAATACAACCCTTAAGCATATACCTTTGCCTTGATCACGTAGGGTCGCGTCCAAATCCAAGTGTGGCCATCATGATCACCATGTCCATCTTGCCACCAACCTTGGAATGTACTAATCCTCATATGCTACATACAACTTAGGCATAGGATTAGTACTTAGGCATTGTCACTAATTACCAACACCAAACATAGGACTTTCAATCTCCCCCTTGTTGGTAATTGGTGACAACCCTTTCACAAAGATATTATGATAAAATTTTGATTGAACCCATGTCACATTGTCCAAATATATTACCATGTGTAAGAAGTATGGACAAGTGATCATGAATTCAAATTGATAGCAATTTGCTCCCCCTACATGTATGCTATATGTTTGGATTTTGGAAGCATACATGTTAGATAGGAAAGATTAGGAGCATTGACTATCAATAGGTGCTAAGTGTTTTAGATTATAGACCTTTGAAGCGTGATACCATCGGAGTAGCGATAAACACCATCTTAGCACCTTGTGTAGTTAAATATCACTTGGAAAAGCACAAACATAACTAGAAACCTCGTGAGATCAACAATATAAGCAAGGTTCTAGTACCACTTTGGAAAACATGAAGCGAGAACAATCTAACTACTTCCTATTCATGCTAGTACTTCAATACACCATTCAAATTATACTAGCAAATCACCACACAAGCAAAGTATCGGAGAAAAAGAAATGCATAACTATGCATCATACATATGAAATGCACATAGAAATGCAACATTCATGTTTAAGAGCTTGCTCCCCCTACTTGTGTGCTCAAAATTTTAGTTGATCTCCTTCTTTTATCAATTCTTGTGAACAACAATTTTTCTCATTTTTCTCCCCCTTTGTGCTTCTCCCCCTTTGAGTTTTATCTTTGTGAACAACATTTTCTCCCCCTTTGGCACCAATGACCACAAGGGACCAATTTTAGATAGATTATCATGTTGAATTATGGGGTGAGGATCAAGTTTGTGATTCAACCTAGATTGCTTGCATAAATAAAATGCTTCGGTTTGATCCAAGGGCAAGCTTCTTCACACCTCACTAGAAGGGTTATCATGCACCATGTTGAAGCAAATATTTAGACAAGTGATCTAGATTAAGTACTTAGGATCACAAGCTACTTAAACAAGTTATATGCTACCACTAGATCATACAAGTCATGGAAACAATAGTGGCACCATATAAACTTCAAATTCATTTGATTTTCATGAATGAGCCTAGAATATGTAAATTATGACTAGATGCACTAAACAAGTCCTTAGCATAGAATGCATGACATGTCAATCAATTGTACCTTGGGGCTCGAAGAAGAGGCATGTCATATATGGGGTGCATCAACTCATGTTGGAGAAGTCAAGTATGTTCAACTCATTCTTTAGCTTGTGAAATCTCTTCTCATCAAGTGGCTTGGTGAATAGATCGGCTAGTTGATCTTCGGTGCCCACACTCTCAATAGCAATGTCACCCTTTTGTTGATGATCTCTAATAAAATGATGATGAACATCAATATGCTTTGTTCTTTGATGTTGAACCGGATTGTTGGTTAGCTTCACGACACTTTCATTGTCACATAGCAATGGCACACTCTTGAAATTGATTCCAAAATCCTTCAATGTTGCCTTCATCCACAAGATTTGTGCACAACAGCTACCCGCGGCGATGTATTCGGCTTCGGCGGTAGATAGTGCAATACTATTTTGCTTCTTGGATAACCATGAGACAAGTGATCTTCCCAACAATTGACAAGTCCCGGAAGTGCTCTTTCTCTCCACTTTGTCACCGGCATAGTCGGAATCCGAATATCCAACTAGCTCAAAGCTTGCACCTTTGGGATACCATAATCCAACATCTTGTGTATGCTTTAAGTACCTCAATACTCTCTTTGTTGCCTTCAAATGACTTTCTCTTGGTGAGGCTTGAAATCTTGCACACATGCATACACTAAACATCACATCGGGTCTTGATGCCGTCACATAGAGTAGGCTACCAATCATTGATCTATAAAGCTTTTGATCCACCATGTTGCCACTCTTGTCACTATCCAAACTTCCACTAGTGCCCATTGGGGTTGTAATGCCCTTTGCATCTTCCATGCCAAACTTCTTGAGCATATCTTTGATGTACTTGGTTTGGCTCACAAATGTTCCTTCCTTCATTTGCTTGATTTGAAGTCCAAGAAAGAAACTAAGTTCACCGATCATTGATATTTCAAATTCCTTTGCCATCATTTTCCCAAACTCATCACAATAATCTTGATTGGTTGAACCGAAGATGATATCATCAACATATATTTGCAACACAAACAAGTCTTTCCCAATCTTCTTGGTGAATAGAGTAGTATCCACTTTGCCCATGACAAATCCTTTGGATAGCAAGAAGTCCCTCAATCTTTCATACCATGCTCTAGGTGCTTGCTTCAATCCATACAAAGCTTTCCTTAACTTATATACATGGTTGGGTTTCTTGTCATCTTCAAAACCAGGAGGTTGCTCCACATACACCTCCTCTTGAATGTACCCATTGAGAAATGCACTCTTTACATCCATTTGATATAGCTTGATATTATGAGCACAAGCATAGGCAAGTAAGATCCTAATTGCTTCCAATCTTGCAACCGGGGCATAAGTTTCACCAAAGTCAAGACCCTCTATTTGTGTGTAACCTTGAGCCACTAGTCTTGCTTTGTTCCTTACCACTATTCCATCTTGATCTTGCTTGTTGCGAAAGACCCATCTTGTTCCAATGACATTATGATCCTCAGGCCTCTCAACTAGTTCCCATACTTCATTTCTCTTGAAGTTGTTGAGCTCTTCATGCATTGCATTTACCCAATCCGGATCTCTCAATGCTTTATCAATGTCCTTGGGTTCTTCCATTGACACAAAAGAAGAGTGAGCACAAAATGATGCCAATCTTGATCTAGTTTGAACTCCCCTTTGTATGTCACCAATGATGGAATCTAATGGATGGTCTCTAGCAATGTTGGTTGGTTGAAGCACTTGCACTTGATTGCTTGGATGTTGATGTTGATCATGAGTTGGAGATGATGAACTAGCCACTTGTTGATCTTGTTGCACTTGAGATGATGTACTAGCTTGATTTTGCATTAGAGACCCACTAGCTTGTGTAATTGGACTTTGGAGCACTTGATCTTTGTTGTCATCCACATCAATCACTTGCTTTGGCCTAATATCACCAATATCCATTTCTTTCATAGCATTGGTCAATTGAGTTCCTCTCACATCATCCAAGTTATTTTCTTCATCTTGAGAGCCATTTGTTTCATCAAACTCAACATCATGAACTTCCTCAAGTAAGCCACTAGCCAAATTCCAAACTCTATAAGCTTTGCTAGTGGTGGAGTAACCAAGTAAGAATCCTTCATCACATTTCTTTTCAAACTTGCTCAATCTAGTGCCCTTCTTCAAGATGTAGCATTTGCAACCAAATACCCGAAAGTATGCAATGTTGGGCTTTCTTCCATTTAGGATCTCATATGGTGTCTTCTCTAGGAACTTGTGGCAATAGAGGCGGTTGCTATAGAAGCAAGCCGTATTGATTGCTTCGGCCCAAAATGAATGACTCACATTATACTCATTTAACATTGATCTTGCCATATCAATCAAAGTTCTATTTTTCCTCTCAACTAGGCCATTAGATTGAGGTGTATACTTGGCCGAGAATTGATGCTTGATTCCAAGCTCCTCACATAGCTCATCAACTCTTGTGTTTCTAAACTCACTTCCATTGTCACTTCTCACTTTCTTGATTGTGGTTTCAAACTCATTTTGTACTCTCTTGATGAACTTCTTGAATATGTCAAATACATCACTCTTGTCCCCAAGAAAGAATACCCATGTGTATCTAGTGAAATCATCCACAATCACAAACCCATACTTGTTGCCACCAATGCTTGTGTATGTAGTTGGTCCAAATAGATCCATGTGCAACAACTCAAAAGCCTTGGAAGTACTCATGATGCTTTTCAATGGATGAGTGTTGCCTACTTGCTTTCCGGCTTGACATGCACTACATAGCTTATCTTTCTCAAATGTGACATCCTTCAAGCCTCTAACTAAGTCATGCTTCACTAACTTGTTCAATTGCTTCATGCCAACATGACCAAGTCTTCTATGCCATAACCAACCCATACTTGATTTGGTGAGCAAGCATGTTGAAAGTTGAGTGTCACTAGCATTGAAATCAACCAAGTATAGATTCTCATATCTAAATCCCTTGAAGATCAAATTAGAGCCATCAACACTAATTATCTCCACATCATCAACACCAAATATGCACTTGAAACCGAGATCACACAATTGAGCAACCGAGAGAAGATTGAAGTTCAACTTTTCAACTAGGAGCACATTGGAAATGCTATGATCATTTGAGATTGCAATCCTTCCAAGAGCCTTCACATCACCCTTGCTATTGTCACCAAATGTGATACTATCAATGCCACTATCATTTGATTTGAGAGAGTTGAACATTCTTGAATCACCGGTCATATGTTGAGAGCACCCACTATCAAGCACCCAATGCCTTCCTCCGGCCTTGTAATTTACCTACAAAGTAAATTAATGTTTCTTAGGTACCCATACTTGTTTGGGTCCTTGGAGGTTAGTAACTAAGCTTTTTGGTACCCAAATGGCCTTCTTCTTTGGACCCACAATTGGTGTACCAACAAACCTAGCATGCACACCTTTCTCACCCTTGGTAAGCACATAACAAGAATCAAAAGGAATGTAATCCATTTTAGCATGAAACTTGTTATTATTCTTGTTCATTTTATTACAATTAATCTCTAGATGCCCAACTTGCTTGCATCTATTGCAATAACGACCATTGCTCTTCACAAAGCGAGACTTTGGAGTAGCAAAGGCCGCCTTGCCCTTCTTGGGAGTATAGCCCAAACCCTCTTTGTTAAGAGAGAACCTTTGGCTACCCAAGCATTTTAGCAAGCGGGCATCCCCACCATAGGCATTGCCTAATGCGTGGGTGAGATCACCCACCTCTCTCTTGAGAGTCTCATTCTCAACCACAAGTGATGAATCACTAGTAGTAGAGGTAGAGTTGGTTGTGGTGGATGATGATGAGCTACATGAAGCATTAGTAGGACCAACAAATAAAGAATCATCAATAATATCACATGTTAGTCCAATATCACAAGTGACAATCACTTGCTCCTCCTTAGCTTCCTTCATGAGCTTCTCCAACTTGAGGTCCTTCTCCTTGATGAGCTCAAGTAGAGAGGAGTGGGCTTCCTTAAGCCTAGTGTGAGCAACTTCAAGGTCCTCGTGGTCTTCCTTTAGACACTCACGAGAGGCCTCTAGCTCATCAAAGGATTTCCTAAGAGCTTTGAGCTCTTGTTCAATTCCTTTGCACTCCTTACTCTTTTTGAGAGCAACAAGCTCCTCCATCAAGGCATCATTTTCATTGCTCTTGGCAATGAGCTCTTGTTCCAAGATTTTGTATTTCTTGGTTGTCCTTTTGTAGCCCTTGCTCATTTGATCTATTATGCCCAATAGATCATCCTTGGAGTAGTCCTCGTCCTCCTCATCATCACTCCTACAACCATCACTAGCACAAGAATCATCATCACTATCATCATATTTTACCTTGGTAGGCTTGGCCATAAGGCATGTCGATGTAGTGTCGAAGATGGATGGCTTGTTGGAGAGGGCGATGCTTGCAATGGCTCGCCGAGTGGTCCTCTCATCATCACTAGAGCTTTCATCATCATCACTATCGGAGTTGTCACTATCCCAAGTGACCACATAACCACCACCCTTCTTCTTCTTGTTGATAGTGAAGCTCTTCTTCTCTTTCTTCTCCTTCTTGTCCTTCTTGTTCTTCTTCAACTTCAACTCCCCATCATGATATCTTTTATCTTCATAGGGGCACTTTGCCACTATATGATCGGGGCTATTGCAATTGTAGCAAAGCATCTCCTTTGCCTTCATGAAGTCCCTTCTCTTCCTTGCACCATATCCTTTCTTCTTCATGAACCTCCCCATCTTGTGCACTAGGAGGGCCATGGTCTCATCATCGAATGGATCATCATCATCGCTCTCCACCTTGCTCTTGCCCTTAGAAGATGAAGCCTTGAATGCAATGGGCTTCTCTTGCTTGACCTTGGTCTCCTTCTTCTCATCTTCATCTTCATCATCATTGTATTGGGCATCGGTCATTATATCTCCAAGCACATTGGTTGGTTTGACCTTGTCCAATCCCTCTCTAAAGATCATTCTTCTCAAGGTGGCAAACTTCTTGGGTAAGCACATCAAGAACTTGTGTGAGAAGTCCTTGTCCTCAACCTTCTCTCCAAGCCCCTTGAGATCATTGACAATGACTTGGAGCCTATAGAACATCTCCGGGATGGATTCATCATCCTTCATCTTGAAAGTGGAGAACTTGTCCTTGAGCATATATAGCTTGGCACTTTTTACCGTTGAAGTGCCTTCATATGTCTCTTCAAGCCTTATCCAAAGCTCATTTGCCTTTTCAAGATCCTTGATTTGCTCAAATACTTTGTCATCAATGGCACGGTAGATTGTGTCAAGTGCCGCCGTGTTGCATTGTTTGTTGATGCGGTCATTTGGAGTGAGATTTTCTTCATCAAGAATAATGTATCCTTCATTGGTCACATCCCAAACCTTCTCATGTATATTGCCTAGATATTGCTTCATCTTCCTTTTCCAATGATCAAAGGAAGAGACACCATCAAAGAATGGAGGCTTGCCATTAACATGGTTGAACATAACTTGAGCCATCTTGCACCGAGGTTGTTAAGCCTTGCAAACGGTGACCACGGCTCCGATACCACTTGAAAGGTCTAGATGGCTAGAGGGGGGGTGAATAGCCTTTTAAAACTTTCTATAAAGACAAGCTAAACAAGTTTATCAATATAACAAATAGCGAGATGCGAGTTTTGCTTAGCCTACGGGGTGTTTGCAAGCCACCAATCCAAATCACAATTCTAGTAAAATGGCACTCAACCGCACAAGTTAAACCGAGAAGGTGACTACAACTACAACTAGCAAGCTACACAAAAAGCTACTCTAGTAACGCTAACTCGCTAGCAAAGATAACTAAGAAAGTAATACAAGAGAGAGTTAGAAGGGTATCACCGAGGGGCGAAGTATTGAGCCAACCAATATAATCAACAATGAATACCAAAACAACCGAACTCCGGGATCAATCAATCACAATATGAAAGTGATGACACAAAGATTTATCCCGAGGTTCACGTGCTTGCCGGCACGCTAGTCCCCGTTGTGTCCCTCTTTACCACGTGGTTCGGTGGCTAATCGGTCTCACACCGAGCCTCTCAAAAGGCGCCAAAAGAACCTACCAAATGGCAAAAGGTTGCAAATGACACGAGCAATCCACTAATGTTGCCTTTGGCACTTCGCCGAGGTAGGCACAAACCCCTTACAATCACCGGAGGTGGCCAAGAACAATCACCAACTCTTGCCAACGCCTCCAAGCTGCTCCAAGCCGTCTAGGTGGTGGCAACCACCAAGAAAAACAAGAATTCCGCAGCAAATCAACCACCAAGTGCCAACTAGATGCAATCTCACAATGCAAATGCACTTGGATCACTCAATCTCACTTCGAATATGCAAACAAGCAAGAGAGATGAGTGGGAGGGGAGTTGCTTAGCTCAAAGTGCTCACAAGTATGTCAAATGTCCAAGAGAGAGAGCCTTGAGCCGGCCAACGAGTATTTATAGACGTACCCCTTCGAATATAGCCGTTAGGAACGAGATTCAGCTGAACACGCGCTGACCGGACGCGCCGGTCGCGCAACGGCTATTTTTCAAACAACCGACCGGACGCGCCGGTCGTAACGACCGGACGCGCTGGTCATGACCAGACGCGCCGGTCCCGTGACTGACCGGACGCGCCGGTCAACACCGAGAAGCGCAAACCGAACTAACGACCGGACGCGCTGAAGAACTGACCGGACGCCACAGTGACCGCGTCCGGTGGGAGTCCAGTAAGCTCCCTGGACGACCGGACGCGTCCGGTGGCCTGTGACCGGACGCGCCTCGCGTCCGATCGAGCAACCGAAAAACGCACAGACACTGGACACTGACCGGACGCGCTGGTCGCACAGTGACCGCGTCCGGTGCAGCGTCCGGTGCAGCGTCCGGTGCAGCGTCCGGTGCACGCAGTGACCTCCGTTCGCCTCCGTTTGATTTCCAACTTCCGGCGTAGTAGAAAATAGGCATTTCATTTCCCCGAAATCGCCTGAATCCCGCGCTCGCACGCTCGACGGGAGGGAGAGAGGACCCCAAACCCTCTCTACCGCTTAAACTCCAACGCCATCGCAAATGTGCTAACACCACCATGTGATCTCGTCAAGTGTGAGTGTGTTAGCATTTTCACAATCATTTTTCGAGGCGTTATTAGTTCTATCCAAATGCATATGATCATGAAATGCACACCTAGAGGCACTTAGGAGTTCAATAGCCGCGTCATTCCCCTCTTTATAGTACGGCTATCTATCCTATAATGTAACCACACCCACTAGGTGTCTTGGTTACTAAAATACAACCCTTAAGCATATACCTTTGCCTTGATCACGTAGGGTCGCGTCCAAATCCAAGTGTGGCCATCATGATCACCATGTCCATCTTGCCACCAACCTTGGAATGTACTAATCCTCATATGCTACATACAACTTAGGCATAGGATTAGTACTTAGGCATTGTCACTAATTACCAACACCAAACATAGGACTTTCACACGGGGCGGCACGAGACGGACGAGGGCGGGGTACGCATGCGTGGCGGGATGAGATAGGCGAGTTAAGACTACAGTGATACTGTGGGAGTACGTCGCATTAAGGCTGGGCCATTGGGAACCGTCCAATGGAATCCTATCCCGTCGGACATCCGGACACTAGCAATTCCGATAAATAAAAGATACTAGATATTATCTACATTGCCTAGCACTACTGCACTAGGTGTGCAATAATTTCCTACATCGTTTGGCCACCTTCCCTTGCTAATCACGACAATCATCGTGGCTCCGCAGTCCCTGCTTGCCGTGCCCGATTTCCTCTTCTTGCCCTTAAACGTCGAGCGACACCTCGCACGAACGCATCTGGGCTCAACCTTGTAGGTGATGGATCGTGTAGCATCCTCCCGTTAGAGCCTCGACGTGCAGCGATCATCAGATCATCAAGCACACGGTGTTAGATTGATCTCCACCAACAGACCTGGGCTTTTGATCCACGCGCCCTGATCGGGGCGCCCCGCCCATCCATGGTTGGTGGCCCCCCGTCACCCTGCGCTATATAAAGAGGTGGGGGCCGACGGCTCTCAGTACGAGGTTTGCCTGAGCCGTACTTCCCACCTAATAACAAACCCTAAACCCGATCCACGAAGGGACGTAGGAAGTGACGGGAAGCGCCGCCGCCGCCACTGCACTGCGCCAATGCCACTTCACCGCGTCGTCCTCTCTTCTCCGACCGTCGCTGCCTAGTGCAGAGCATCACCGATGAACCCGATGGCGGGAACTGGCTCCTCCTCCTCAACACCCCCACTGGTCTGTTCTCACACCTCACTCTCCGTCCCTCTGTTGTAGTAGTAGATGATGTACTGAATGTTGATTCACAAGTATTGTACCCCACTGATCTACTGCTAATGGATCCTATTAATCTAACATTGGTACCAGAGCCATGCACTAGCTGTAGATCTAGATTTTGGGTTAGAAAGAAAGGAAATCAAAGAAGTTGCTTTGATCTTGAATCGGATCAAGAAAGAAAAGTTCAACCCTGACCCTAACCCTAACCCTAAAGAAATAGAGGACGGCGAGGAGCAAGGGGTTCCTACCTGGGACAACCTACCCGTCACCATCGCCGGCTGTCGCATGGACGCCGCGCGGTAGAGCCGCCGTAGAGCGGGAAGCAGACCCGCCGTCGTGCGGGTAGATCGAGGAGCCGCCATCGTGCACGTGGGGGGCTTGGGGCTCAGGGCACCGTCGTGACACCATTCAACAGCGACGCGCTCTCCCTCGCGGGGAACACGCACGCCGGTGAAGGGATTTGCAGCGGCGCCGGACCTCTCTCCTCTGGCCACCATGGCCGGCTGCAGCTGCTACGGCTGTGGCCAAAGAGTATGGGGAGGGAGAAAAAAATAGAGGGAAGAAGGAAGGGAGCCGGACGGACTTGTTCCGACGGCGCAACCCCTTGCTGCCACCGGTGGCCGCCACCGCCACGGGCCGTGCGCGGTGCACCTAGAGTTGCGACACAACAGGAAGGCCACGGGGAAACAAATGGTTAGGGTTAGAGGGAGGCACGGTCAAGAAGGGGGGTTTTGTGCCACCGAGATCCACGCGTGACCGTCGGATCAAAGTTGACGGCAGAGATCGGGCGGTGGCTAACCGGGTTGAAATAGGCCCCGGCGGGCGGTGAGATTGTCGGACCAGGCTCAGGTTGTGGCCTGGGCGCGGTGGTGCGCAAGAGCGTGCACGGAGTGTGCAGCTGGGCTGGGCCGAATTGGTTGCTGCACGGATGAGCGCGTCGCGAACCGCAGATCGGGCCGGCCCACCGAAGAGCTGGGCCGCATAGAAAGAAAAGGAGAAAAGGAGCAGGTGGGCCGCGGGCAGGGTCTGCTGGGTGGCTCTTCTGCTGGGGCGAAAGCACAATTGTGCTTATGTTTTAAACTTGATATTTTTCCAGAAGCATTTTTGATGATTTTGTTAAGAATTGACGTTGTATCTTGCTTGAATTTTAACCAACGTTAAAAATCTGAGCAAAGAGCAGCTAAGTTCATTAAGATGCTTCTGGATAATATTGTTTTAAAGAATGTCTTCACATTTTCTGCTACGTATTTAAAGTTGTCGTTTTCATTATTAAATTCGAACCAACGGGAGAATTTAATTTTGAAAAAATAGATATGTTTTGATTATTATAATATTGTTATTATTCTGACTAACGTTGATTAATAGCAATATTATAATGTTAATTATGAATTTTTTCTGGTATTAATTCTATTTCTGCCTAACGGTGATGTAGAATTATTGTAAAGAACAATTGTATGTTTTAATTTTGACCAACGTCGGAACTAAGGCATGCAATTTTGTAATTATTATGTTCTCACTTTACATGGATTGTGTTTTCAGGTGGATACTCCTTGATGGGTTGTATCAAAGATATCCGTACCCTCAAAGGAGATAACTATATTGAATGGAGGAGAAAGCTTGATCTGGTCTTTATTTTGGGTGAGGTAGACTGGGTAGTCACCGCACCATGCCCCACTGAGCCTGAGACACCGGTGAGGGAGGCTGATGAGACTGATGCTGCATGGCAGACTAGAGAGCGGGACTTTGCTCCCGTAAATGTCTTATGACCTTGAAAAGGCAAAATGGGTCACAGAGAACAAGAAATGTTTAGCTGTGATAAAGAATACAATTGAGCCTGCATTAGTGGACTTAATTCCAGACTGTGACACGGTCGCAGAATGTCTTGAGCGGATAAAGAGTCAGTTCACTGGCTCTTCAAAGGCTTATGCCACCCAGCTGATAAAGCACCTGATTACAGAGAAGTACACTGGTGGTGGCATAAGAAAGTACATATTAAGAATGAATAATCAGGCATCTAAACTGAAACCAATGAATCTGGCTCTCAAGGAAGAGTTCTTTATCTATTTGGTTTTTGCTTCCTTGCCAAAGGAATATGACACTTTTGTTGTCAATTACAACATGTAGCCAGAGAAATGAAATTTAGAGAAGCTCATGGCTATGTGTGCTCAGGAGGAGGACAGAATAAATGTTTCAAATAGTGGTTCTATCAACTATTTGAAAGATAACAAGAAAAAAAACTTTAATGCTAACTCCTCAAAGGCTCAGGGAAAGGCTCCCATATAAAATCAGTCTCAGCAGAAGAAGTTTACAGTGGAGAAAGACCAATGTCTACACTGCAAGAAGATGAGGCATTATAAGAAAAATTGTCTCGATTTCTTAAAGATGACCATGGCAAAAAAAGGTGAGAACATTATTATGTTTGTAAATGAATTCATGTATGTATAATATTCAAAATCTACTTGGTGGATTGACTCAAGAGCAACTATTCATGTTGCTAACTCTTTACAGAGATTCTGTTCGACGAGGACTATGCAAAGAAGAGAAAGATGCATTAAAGTCGTAAATGGAATCCAAGCAGATGTTGAAGCCATTGGTGACCTTTCACTAGAACTTGTTGTTGGCTTCGTGCTTCTACTTAGAGATGTTCGTTACGTTCCTACTTTACAGAAAAACTTGATTTCTGTTTCGTGTTTGAACAATGATGGTTATGATTGCCATTTTAGAAATGGCAAATGTAAGATAATGTTTAATAATGCATGTATTGGTCTTGCATTCCTGCAAGGCGAGCTTTACTTGTTATCACTTTGTGAAAATATGAATTCCGTATGTGATGTGAATGAAAATGTATCCTCGTCTGAAAATGTAAACAGAAAGTGAAAGAGAACTCACGATGTGTTGTCGAAATTATGGCACTGTCGTTTAGGCCATATTTCGAGGGGGAGAATAGAAAGACTAGTTAAGAATGAAATTCTTCCTCCATTAGAGTTTTCAGATTTAGAACAATGCATAGAATGTATTAAAGGAAAGTATGTAAAGAAAATTAAGAAAGATGTCAAACGAAGCGCAAGAATTTTAGAGATAATTCACACAGACATCTGTGGTCCATTTTCTGTGAAAAGTGTGGATGGTTATGACTCGTTCATAACATTCATAGATGACTACTCCTGGTTTGGCTACATTTATCCAATCAAATAAAGAACAGAAGCATTGGATAAATTTAAGATATTTAAGGCTAAAGTTGAAAATCAGCACAATTTAAAGATTAAGATTGTCCGATCTGATCATGGAGGGGAGTACTACGGTCGACATACCCCATATGGTCAAGTGCCTAGACCTTTTGCAAGGTTCTTACAGAAGAATGGTATAGTAGCCCAGTATTCCACGCTGGACGAATTTCAGCAAAATGGAGTAGCTGAAAGGCGTAACCGTACCCTGATGGACATGGTGCGCAGTATGATAAGTTACTCAACCTTACCGTTGAGTTTGTGGATGGATGCATTAAAAACTGCCATTCACATTCTCAATAGAGTACCTAGTAAGTCGGTGCCCAAAACACCGTATGAGTTATGGACAGAAAGAGTACCCTCACTAAACCACTTGCGTGTGTAGGGGAGCCCTACTGAGGCTAAAGTATTTAACCCAAACATTGGGAAGCTAGATCCCAAAACAGTATGTTGCCATTTCATTGGCTACCCTAAAAAGTCAAAATGTTTTCGTTTCTACTATCCAGACAGACATACAAAGTTTGTAGAAACGAGACACGCTGTCTTGTTAGAGGATGAGATGATGAGAGGGAGCGTGGTAGCTCAGAAAATTGATCTTGAAGAGAAGCGGGTGTATGCACCCAATCCGATGATTCAGGAACCATTTTTCGAGCTACCTGCTGTTGTTGCACCGACAATGCAAGACACTGTGGTGCCAACACCTGTTATTATTTCACTCATGGCAACAATGAATAATGATGAGGAACCTGTCCTTCAGGATTCCATAGAACCGGTTGCCACACATGAGGGGGAGCAGCAACAGTATGTACCAAATGTGGAGGCCCCGAGAAGGTCTCAAAGAGCAAGAAGATCAGCTATTCCCGATGATTATGAAGTTTATGATAATAAAGAGTTTCATATGGAGGATGATCCCACCTCATATGAAGAAGCCTTGAGAAGCACCCACTCATTGAAGTGGTTAGCAGCTATGGAAGATGAAATGAAGTCAATGAGTGCTAATAAAGTTTGGGACTTGGAAATAATTCCTAAAGGAGCCAAAACAGTAGGTTGTAAATGGGTGTACAAAACAAAATATTACTCCCAAGGGAATATAGAAAGATTTAAAACGTGACTTGTGGCAAAATGTTTCACGCAAAGAGAAGGGATTAATTACAATGAGACCTTTTCTCCAGTCTCGTGTAAAGATTCCTTTAGAATCATGATGGCACTGGTAGCACATTATGATTTAGAGTTACATCAGATGGATGTAAAGACGACATTTCTCAACGGGGATCTGGAGGAAAATATTTACATGCACAGCCAAAAGGTTTTGCCATGAAAGAAAAGAACAAATGGGATGCCGCCTAAAGAAATCCATTTATGGGCTAAAACAAGTTTCAAGACAGTGATATTTGAAAGTTGATAAAACGATAAGAAAGTTTAGGTTTAAAGAAAATGTAGAGGACAATTGCGTTTATACAAAGTTTAAGAATAGAAAGTATATCTTCCTGATCCTGTATATAGATGATATCTTACTTGCTAGTATTGATGTCAGTCTACTACTGGAAATAAAAAGTTTTTGTCCTTGAATTTTGATATGAAAGATCTTGGTGAAGCTTCGTTCGTTCTAGTGATCGAGATTCATCGAGATAGAAGTAAAGGGGTATTGGGACTGTCACAAAAGGCATACATAGAGAAAGTTTTAAAGAAATTTAGTACACATAAATGTAGTCCTTCACGTGCACTATAGTCAAGGGCGACAGATATGGGGATTTTCAATGCCCCAAGAACCAGTATGAGCTCAACCAAATGAAAGCAGTTCCATATGCTTCAGCTGTCGAAAGCTTACCGTATGCACAAGTGTGCACGCGCCCTGACCTAGCGTTTGTTACCGAGTTGCTTGGCAGATTTCAGAGTAATCCAAGAATAGAACACTGGAAATTGGTAAAGAAAGTCTTACGATATTTGCAAGGAACAAAATGCCTCATTGAAAGTCCCTAGTTTGGTTTTGGCTAATTGATGAAACCTAGGACTAACCTTTGTATCTAAGTGGATGATTTAGATAAAGGTGGTCATTGAATATGAGACATGACATTGACTCATATGACCAAGATGGTGAAGACCAAGATGAGGCTTGGCTCGATGGACCGGTTGTGAAGGTGAAGGGCTAGTCGAGGCTTCGAAGCGAAGGACCATGCGATGGTGAAGCTTGAGCAAGACTTGGCGTCGATGGATCGAGACAGTCATGTGATGATATGAAGTGGATCATATCATTTGGAGAAACAAAATGGGCTCAAGGCAAAGGTATAACCATAGGGCCATTTTGTTTTACACTCAAGACACCATAGAGGGTGTGAGTGGTTTAGGATCGATAGCCGAACTATTAAGAGGGGAAGTCTTATCGGTTATTCGACGCATGGGTGCCACTAGGTGAATTCATGAAGTGCATTGCATGTAGGGCCTAGTGAGCTAACTGGAAAACCTTTGAAAATGATTGAGAAAAAGCTAACACACAAGCACATGGTGTTGTACACTTGATGGTGTTGGCACATTTGCAAAGGAGAAGGTGTTGGAGTTGATTTTGATCAACTTGGTGAAGAGAGAGAGGTTTTTCGATGTTCTCTGGACACTAGGATGGCTCTTGGAGTGAAATACTACTTTGATTCATTGTGAACTGGATCAAGTGCTTTAGTGGGTTGTGTAGCCCTCTGAGTAAGCTTTCCAAAATGTCCAAGATCATCGAAATCGGAGTTCAGAGCTACGAGATATCGCCGTTTTACCGGAGAGTGGTCTGTGACCGGACTCGTGACCACCGCGTCCGGTCAGTGTCGACCACTGCGTCCGGTCAGTGTTTTTCGTGGGCGAAAATGACCGGACGCTGCAGCGAGTCCGGTCAATGATGACCGGACACGTCCGGTCACTTCGGGAGCTTATTGGAACCCGACCACCGTGTCCGGTCCCGTTAGTGACCACTGCGTCCGGTCAAAACAAGTTTATACGCGCGAAAACTAGCCGTTGGAGCACGCTACTGACCACCGCGTCCGGTCACTCTACTGACCACCGCGTCCGGTCAAAACAAGTTTATACACGCTACTGACCACCGCGTCCGGTCACTCTACTGACCACCGCGTCCGGTCGTCCCGAAAATTGCTCAGTGGAGTAGCAATGGCTCTATTTGCATGGGATGCTTATAAATACTCGTTGGCCGGCCCTTGGGGACGTCGCTTGGCATTTCTAACACTCTTGTGCATCCTTTGAGCTAAAGCATCTCCTCCCACTCATCTCTCTTGCTTGATTGCAAATCAAAAGTGAGATTGAGTGATCCCAAAGTGCATTGCATAGCTTGAGGGCATCTAGTGGCACTTGTGGGTGGTTTAGCCGGTGGATTTCTTGTTACTCTTGGTGAGTACCGCTCTTAGCCGGCTTGGAGATTGTTGGAGGCGTTGGCAAGAGAAGGTGATTGTTCTTGGCCACCTCCGGTTGATTGTGAGAGGTTCTTGTGCTTTCCTCGGCGGGACGCCAAAAGCAACTCTAGTGGAATCCGCGTGTCATTGAGTTACCTCACTTGAGAGTGGCGTCTTGCAGTGCCTTGCGGGGCGTGCCTTGAGGGGCAAGTGACTTGAGGGTCACACCGGGGAACCATCTAAGTGTTGGTCGACACAACCGGTGACATAGCTTGTCGGTGCACAAGTGAACACCGGGTGAACAAAAATATTATGTCTCTTGTCTCCCGGTGATTGGTCTTCATATTGTATTGTTGTCAATATTGATTGATTATATATCTTCTTGGTGATTGGCAACATCTTCACTCCACCGTCGGTATAAGAATCACAATCCTCTCTCTTGCATTTACATTCACTAGATTATCTTGTGTAGCTCTAGTAGTAGCTTTGCTAGTAGTGTTGTTAGCTTGTTCTCTAGTGTAACTTTAGTGACATAGCTCTTGTGTGAACTAGAGATCTTAATCTACTAGACTTGTGGATAGGAGGCTTGCATCACAACCTTTGGCTAAGCAAAACTCGCTTTACGCCGTTTGTTATTCTAACAAGTTTGCTTAGTGGTATTTATAGAATTTTTATAGGCTATTCACCCCCCTCTAGCCATCTAGGACCTTACAAGTGGTATCGGAGCCGTGGTCACCGTTTTAATCAAGGCTTAACATCCTTTGGTGTGAAAAATGGCTCAAATTGTGTTCAATCATGTTGGGGGCAAGCCACCGTTCTTTGATGGTGTTAGTTCTTTTGCTCATTGGAAGAGAAAAATGACAATGTACCTTGGTTCTATTCATGAGAGAGTATTGCAAGTCACCGAGAATGATTTTGCTATTATTGATCCCGATCATCTCACCGATGAAGATAGAGCAAATAGAACATGCAATAGAATGGCTCTCAATACACTTTACAATGGTATTGACACAAAAGTATTTGAGGGCATCAAGGATTTAGAATTGGCTAGTGAAGTATGGACAAGGTTGAGTGAGACATATGAAGGCACTAAGGTTGTGAAGAGTGCCAAGCTATATGGGCTCAAGAGTGAGTTTGAGAACTTCAAGAAAAAGGATGATGAAACAATCATTGAAATGTTTCATAGATTGCAAGTGATAGTCAATGATCTCAAGAGCTTAGGGCACAAGACTCAAGATCAAGATTTTTGTCACAAGTTCTTATTGAGCTTACCTAGAAGATTCAAGATGTTGATCATGATGTTGCAAAGAGATGGGCTTGAAGCAATGAAGCCTAATGATTTGTTTGGTGAAGTATTGACCTATGACAAATATGATTAAGATGTTGATGACAAGGAGAAGGTGGAATATGAGAAGAAAAAGAAGACCGTAGCATTTAATGCCACCTCCTCCAAGGGCAAAGCCATCATCATTGAAGAAGAAGAAGACAACAATGAAGATGGGGAATTTGAAATTGATGATGAGGCACTTGCTCTTGTAGTCAAGAAGATGGGTCACATGTTCATCAAGAGAAGAGGCTTTAAGAAGAGAAATGACAACTTCAAAAGAAATGAGCAACAAAGAAAGTGCTTCAATTGTGATAGCACCGAGCACCTTCAAGCGGAATGCCCTTATGATAAGAAGAAGAACAAAAAGGACAAGTTTGAGAAGAAGAAGAGAGAGGCTAAGATGACGTTCAAGAAAGGCAAAAATGGTGCCTATGTGATCACTTGGGAAAGTGAAGATAATGAAGAAGAAGAAGAATCATCCAACAAGGCTTTTGCTTCCATTGCTATCAACAAGAAGCCATCACTATTTGATTCATCCTCTTCATGCTTCATGGCTAAAGAAGCTAAGGTATTATATGATGAGAGTGATGATGAAAGTGAAATGGAATATGCTCATGATAGTGATAATGATAATGATAATGAAAATGATGATGATGAACCAACTAAAGAACAACTATATGACTTGATGCAACAAACTAGAGACATAGCTATTGCCAAGGACAAAGAGTGTAAGAAGCTTTCAATGAAAGTAGCAATACTTGAGAAAGTCCTTAGTGAGCTTAAGACCACTCATGAGAGTCTAGTGGAAGACCATGAAGATCTTGATAAGGCTCATTCCAAGCTTGAAAAAGCTCACTCATTGCTACTTGAGCAACAAGCAAAGAAGGAGGTTGTTGTATCATGTGATATAGGTGTTACATGTGATATAATTGATGAATCCTTTAATGAACCTATCATCATGTCAAATGATAACCCTTCTTGTAGCTCTTCATCCACTACCACTAACTCTATCTCCACTACTAGTGATGGTTTCACTTGTGATGCCTCACTAATGGTTGAGAATGAGACTCTTAAGAGAGAGGTGGATGAGCTCACTCACGCCCTAGGCAAGGCCTATGGTGGTGAGGCCCGCTTGCTTAAGTGCTTGGGTAGCCAAAGGTTCTCTCTTAACAAAGAGGGATTGGGCTACACCCCCAAGAAAGGCAAGTCGGCCTTTGCAATTCCGAAGCCTAGCTTTGTGAAGGGCAATGGTCGGTTTTACAATAGATGCAATCAAGTTGGGCACCTAGAGCATAATTGCAATAAAAAGAACCAAAGCAAGAACCTTGTTAATGCTATACCTTTTGATTCTTGCTATGTGCTTACCAAGGGTGTGAAGGGTGTGCAAGCTAAGTTTATTGGTACACCAATTATGGGCCCAAAGAAGAAGGCTATTTGGGTACCAAAGAGCTTAGTTACTAACCTACAAGGACCCAAGCAAAAGTGGGTACCTAAGCTTCATTGACTTGCTTATAGGTAAACTACAAAGCCGGAGGAAGGCATTGGATTATTGATAGTGGGTGCACTCAACACATGACCAGTACATCAAGAATGTTTGACTCAATCAATGACAATGATAGTGGTGTTGATTCTATCACATTTGGCAATAACAAGAAAGGCAAGGTTATTGGTTTGGGCAAGATTGCAATATCAAATGACATGAGTATCTCTAATGTGTTGCTAGTTGAAAGCTTGGATTTCAATCTTCTATCCGTGGCACAAATATGTGATCTAGGCTACAAATGCATCTTTGGGGTTGATGATGTGGAAGTTATTAGTGTGGATGGTTCAAATGTGGCATTCAAGGGCTTTAGATATGAGAATCTCTACCTAGTTGACTTCAATGCTAGAGAAACTTTTTTGACAACTTGCTTAGTCTCCAAATCAAGCATGGGTTGGCTTTGGCATAGAAAGCTTGGTCATGTTGGCATGAAACAATTGAAGAAGCTTACAACTCACAATCTTGTCAATGGTTTGAAAGATGTTGAATTTGAGAAGAATAAGCTTTGTAGTGCATGTCAAGCCGGGAAGCAAGTTGGAAGCTCACATCCAAAGAAGAGTACAATGAGCACATGCAAAGCATTTGAGTTGATGCACATGGATCTATTTGGACCAACAACATATACAAGCATAGGTGGCAACAAGTATGGCTTT
The DNA here is from genome assembly GCA_038087645.1 of Saccharum hybrid cultivar R570. Lineage (NCBI taxonomy): Eukaryota > Viridiplantae > Streptophyta > Magnoliopsida > Poales > Poaceae > Saccharum > Saccharum hybrid cultivar. Next base: position 39,280,237 of record JAQSUU010000113.1, read on the forward strand.
GTCATAGTGGATGACTTCACAAGATTCACATGGGTATTCTTTCTTAGTGACAAAAGTGAAGTGTTTGACACCTTCAAGACATTTCTCACTAGAGTTCACAATGAGTTTGAGATTAGAATCAAGAAAGTGAGAAGTGACAATGGAAGTGAGTTCAAGAATACAAGAATTGAAGAACTTTGTGATCATTATGGTATTGGACATCAATTCTCGGCCAAGTACACTCCACAATCAAATGGCCTAGTTGAGAGGAAGAATAGAACATTGCTTGATATGGCTAGATCAATGCTTCATGAGTACAATGTGAGTCAATCTTTTTGGGATGAAGCAATCAATACCGCTTGCTACTACATCAATAGACTATATTGTTATCCATTGCTAGAGAAGACCCCATATGAGCTACTTCATGGAAGAAAGCCCAATATTTCTTACTTTAGGGTGTTTGGTTGCAAATGCTATATCTTGAAGAAGGGCACTAGATTGGGGAAGTTTGACAAGAGATGTGATGAGGGGTTCCTACTTGGTTATTCAACTACAAGCAAAGCTTATAGAGTTTGGAACAACTCAAGTGGCATTCTAGAAGAAGTCCATGATGTGCAATTTGATAAAACCAATGGGTCACAAGATGAAGAAGAAAATCTAGATGATGTTGGTGGAACTCAATTAGTGGAAGCAATGAAGAACATGGACATTGGGGACATTAGAGCAAAACAAGTAATTGATATTCAAGACGATGATAAAGATCAAGTGCTAAATTCTCCATTCAAGCTAGCTAGTGACTCTCAAGTGCAAGATCATGGTGCTAGTTCATCTCATCAAGATACATCAAGTGATCAACCAAGCTCAAGCAATCAAGTGTAAGTACTCCAACCACAACATGTTGCAAGAGATCACCCAATTGATAGTGTTATTGGTGATATTAGAAGTGGTGTGCAAACAAGATCAAGATTGGCTATGTTTTGTGAGCATGCATCATTTGTGTCAACCATGGAACCAAAGAAGATAGAAGAAGCTTTGAGGGATACCGATTGGATCATGGCTATGCAAGAAGAGCTTAACAATTTCACAAGAAATGATGTTTGGGAGTTGGTAGAAAGGCCAAATGACTATAATGTGATTGGAACCAAGTGGGTGTTTAAAAACAAGCAAGATCAAGATGGCATTGTAGTGAGAAACAAAGCAAGACTAGTTGCTCAAGGTTACACTCAAGTTGAAGGTCTTGACTATGATGAGACATATGCTCCCGTGGCAAGATTGGAGGCAATAAGGATTCTATTGGCTTATGCTTGTGCACACAACATCAAACTATATCAAATGGATGTCAAAAGTGCATTTCTCAATGGGATCATCAATAAGTTAGTCTTTGTTGAGCAACCTCCCGGATTTGAAGATGACAAGAAACTCAACCATGTGTACAAGTTGAAGAAGGCTTTATATGGCTTAAAGCAAGCACCTAGAGCATGGTATGAGAGGCTAAGGGATTTCCTTCTCTCTAAGGGATTCAAGATGGGCAAGGTTGATACAACTCTATTCACCAAAAAGATTGGGAATGATCTATTCATAGTGCAAATATATGTTGATGACATCATCTTTGATCAACCGATCAAGCTTATTGTGAAGAATTTGGTGCTATGATGGCCAAAGAGTTTGAAATGTCTATGATTGGTGAACTTAGCTACTTCCTTGGTCTCCAAGTCAAGCAATTGAAGAATGGGACATTTGTGAGTCAAGGGAAATACATAAGGGACATGTTGAAGAAGTTTGGAATGCAAGATGCAAAGCCAATTTCAACTCCAATGGGTACAAATGGAAATTTGGATAGTAATCTTGATGGCAAAATGGTGAATCAAAAGGAATATCGGTCCTTGATTGGAAGTCTACTCTATGTCACCGCATCAAGGCCGGATGTCATGTTTAGTGTTTGCATGTGTGCTAGATATCAAGCCTCACCTAGAGAAAGTCATCTCACGACCACAAAGAGAATATTGAGGTACTTGAAGCAAACAAGAGATGTTGGACTATGGTATCCCAAGGGGTCAAAGTTTGAATTGATTGGATATTCGGACTCCGACTATGGGGGTTGCAAGATCAATAGAAAGAGCACAAGTGGCACATGTCAATTACTTGGAAGATCACTTGTGTCATGGTCCTCAGAGAAACAAAATAGTATGACAATCTCTACCGCTGAAGCCGAATATGTGAGTGCGGGGAGTTGTTGTGCACAATTACTATGGATGAAATCAACTTTGAAGGATTATGGCCTCAACTTCAAGAATGTGCCATTGCTATGTGATAATAAAAGTGCGATCAAGATGACACAAAATCCGGTTCAACATGGAAGAACAAAGCATATTGACATAAGGCATCATTTCATTAGAGATCATCAACAAAAGGGAGATATTGCCATTGAAAGTGTTGGCACCGATGATCAACTTGCCGATATTCTCACTAAGCCACTTGATGAAAAGAGGTTTTGCAAGCTAAGGAACGAATTGAACATTCTTGATTTATCAAACATGAGTTGAATGCACCCCATCCACTTATTGACATGCCTCTCCTTCGACATTGCAAGGTAAAGTTGATTGACATGTCATTCATCCTATGCTAAGGACTTGCTAGAGCATGTAGACATATTAAGTGGTATGCATGAGCATTCGTGATAAATCAAATGAATTTGATGGATATATGTTACCACTATTGCCTCTATGTTTGTTTTGATCTAGTGGTGGCATATGACATGTTTGTGAGCTTGCACACCTAGTGTTGAATCTAGAAGATTTGCTATAAGTGTTTAATTCAACATAGGCAAGATAACCCTTATTATGAGGTGTGAAGAAGCTTGTCTTTGGTTCAAATCGAATTAAATATCTTTGGCAAGTGTTCTAGGTTGAACCAAATTTGATAAATTTTAACCTACTCCATCAAACATTTTTCTTCTCTCCACAATTTGATCCCATTTTTGGGTAAGTTGTTGACAAAGGGGGAGAGAAAAAGATGATTCAACATGACAAAGGGGTAATAAAATTTTTTGATGCACACAAGTAGGGGGAGCAAGCTCATAAACAAAGTTGTTGCATTTGTTTGTGCATTCTCATATGACTTGCTCATTGCACATGTATTTAAATTCATTATACATGCTTGTGTGGTGCAATGCTAGTATAGATCTTGGATGATGAAATGATCTACTAGCATGCATAGGAATAGTTTACACGTGGTATCTAGACTTGCCTAAAGTTTTTACAAGTGGTCCAATAACCTTTACATATAATGTTGATCTCACGAGGTTCTTGAGTTTTGTTAGATGTCTAGTTACTTTATGATGCTAAGGATGGTGTAAAAGGCAACTCCGATTGGTATCACTCTTCAAAGGTCCATTTCTTACACCTTAGCATCATTTTGGTAGAATTACTCTCCCAACACTTCTATCCATGCATATGTGCAAAGCTTTCAATCCAAACTCTATGCACATATGTAGGGGGAGCTAATGCTACCAAAACCGAGCTTGTGATAGTTGTCCAAATTTTACTTATGAGCAAAATGATTGGACAAGTATGACATGTTCAAAACTTTTATTATCAAAATCATCTTTGTGAGGGTTGTCATCAATTACCAAAAAGGGGGAGATTGAAAGTCCCTAGTTTCGTTTTGGCTAATTGATGAAACCTAGGACTAACCTTTATATCTAAGTGGATGATTTAGATAAAGGTGGTCATTGAATATGAGACATGACATTGACTCATATGACCAAGATGGCGAAGACCAAGATGAGGCTTGGCTCGATGGACCGGTTGTGAAGGTGAAGGGCTAGTCGAGGCTTCGAAGCGAAGGACCATGCGATGGTGAAGCTTGAGAAAGACTTGGCGTCGATGGATCGAGACGGTCATGTGATGATATAAAGTGGATCATATCATTTGGAGAAACAAAATGGGCTCAAGGCAAAGGTATAACCATAGGGCCATTTTGTTTTACACTCAAGACACCATAGAGGGTGTGAGTGGTTTAGGATCGATAGCCGAACTATTAAGAGGGGAAGTCTTATCGGTTATTCGACGCATGGGTGCCACTAGGTGAATTCATGAAGTGCATTGCATGTAGGGCCTAGTGAGCTAACTGGAAAACCTTTGAAAATGATTGAGAAAAAGCTAACACACAAGCACATGGTGTTGTACACTTGATGGTGTTGGCACATTTGCAAAGGAGAAGGTGTTGGAGTTGATTTTGATCAACTTGGTGAAGAGAGAGAGGTTTTTCGGTGTTCTCCGGACACTAGGATGGCTCTTGGAGTGAAATACTGCTTTGATTCATTGTGAACTGGATCAAGTGCTTTAGTGGGTTGTGTAGCCCTCTGAGTAAGCTTTCCAAAATGTTCAAGATCATCGAAATCGGAGTTCGGAGCTAAGAGATATCGCCGTTTTACCGGAGAGTGGTCTGTGACCGGACTCGTGACCACCGCGTCCGGTCAGTGTCGACCACCGCGTCCGGTCAGTGGTTTTCGTGGGCGAAAGTGACCGGACGCTGCAGCGAGTCCGGTCAGTGATGACCGGACGCGTCCGGTCACTTCGGGAGCTTACTGGAACCCGACCACCGCGTCCGGTCCCGTTAGTGACCCCCGCGTCCGGTCAAAACAAGTTTATACGCGCGAAAACTAGCCGTTGGAGCACGCTACTGACCACCGCGTCCGGTCACTCTACTGACCACCGTGTCCGGTCAAAACAAGTTTATACACGCTACTGACCACCGCGTCCGGTCACTCTACTGACCACCGCGTCCGGTCGTCCCGAAAATTGCTCAGTGGAGTAGCAACGGCTCTATTTGCATGGGATGCTTATAAATACTCGTTGGCCGGCCCTTGGGGACGTCGCTTGGCATTTCTAACACTCTTGTGCATCCTTTGGGCTAAAGCATCTCCTCCCACTCATCTCTCTTGCTTGATTGCAAATCAAAAGTGAGATTGAGTGATCCCAAAGTGCATTGCATAGCTTGAGGGCATCTAGTGGCACTTGTGGGTGGTTTAGCCGGTGGATTTCTTGTTACTCTTGGAGAGTACCGCTCCTAGCCGGCTTGGAGATTGTTGGAGGCATTGGCAAGAGAAGGTGATTGTTCTTGGCCACCTCCGGTTGATTGTGAGAGGTTCTTGTGCTTTCCTCGGCGGGACACCAAAAGCAACTCTAGTGGAATCCGCGTGTCATTGAGTTACCTCACTTGAGAGTGGCGTCTTGCGGTGCCTTGCGGGGCGTGCCTTGAGGGGCAAGTGACTTGAGGGTCACACCGGGGAACCATCTAAGTGTTGGTCGACACAACCGGTGACGTAGCTTGTCGGTGCACAAGTGAACACCGGGTGAACAAAAATTTTGTGTCTCTTGTCTCCCGGTGATTGGTCTTCATATTGTATTGTTGTCAATATTGATTGATTATATATCTTCTTGGTGATTGGCAATATTTTCACTCCACCGTCGGTATAAGAATCACAATCCTCTCTCTTGCATTTACATTCACTAGATTATTTTGTGTAGCTCTAGTAGTAGCTTTGCTAGTAGTGTTGTTAGCTTGTTCTCTAGTGTAACTTTAGTGACATAGCTCTTGTGTGAACTAGAGATCTTAATCTACTAGACTTGTGGATAGGAGGCTTGCATCACAACCTTTGGCTAAGCAAAACTCGCTTTACGCCGTTTGTTATTCTAACAAGTTTGCTTAGTGGTATTTATAGAATTTTTATAGGCTATTCACCCCTCTCTAGCCATCTAGGACCTTACACTCATGATGACGTATAAAAGATCAGATTTTCTGAAAATAGTGGGATACTCAAATTCTGATTATGCGGGAGATGATAGAAAGTCCACATCTTGGTATGTGTTCACTCTCGCAGGAGGAGCTATATCATGGAAAAGCTCAAAACAAACCATCACTACATCGTCCACAATGTATGCCGAGTTTGTAGCATGTTATGAGACAACGGGGTAGGTGAATTGGCTAAAGAAGTTCATACCCGGTTTGAAGGTGGTTGATGACATCTATAGACCACTTAAGTTATACTGCGATAATAGTCCTGCAGTACAGTACACTCACAACAATAAGTCAAGTGGTGCTGCCAAACACATTGATATAAAATATTATGTTGTGAAAGATAAAGTCCGAGATCATATTATAAGTCTCGAGCATATAAGTACCGAAAAGATGCTCGTGGATCCGCTTACGAAAGGCTTACCACCCAACGTGTTCAGAGAACATGTAGCCAGCATGGGTTTAAGGGAAATCATATGATTTCTGGACAATTAAAAGGGCCCAAAGTTAAAGAATCTGTTTCAGAACAGAGACGTGCATTGTAGCTGTCAAATTTATTGGCAATGATCACGACGATGAAGCATGCTCTATGCGCTAATATGTGATGGAACAAATAAAAGTGAAAGGAATTAAAGTCAAAGTTTAAAGTTAAAGTATAAGTTGAGATCAAAAGGGAGAATGTTAGATTGATCTCCACTGTTGGGCCTTTGATCCACGCGCCCTGATCGGGGGCTCCCAGCCCATCCATGGCTGGCGGGCCCCCATCACCCTGCTCTATATAAAGAGGTGGGGGCCGGCGGCTCTTAGTACGAGGTTCGCTTGAGCCGTACTCACCACCTAACAAACCCTAAACCCGATCCACGAAGGGGCGCAGGAAGTGATGGGAAGCGCCGCTGCCGCCACTGCACTGCGCCAACGCCACTTCACCATGTCGTCCTCTCTTCTCCGACCGTCACTGCCTAACGCAGAGCATCACCGACGAACCCGATGGCGGGAACCGACTCCTCCTCCTCAACACCCCATTGGTATGTGCTCACACCTCCCTCTCCGTCCCTCTGCTGTAGTAGTAGATGATGTACTGAATGTTGATTCACAAGTATTGTACTCCACTGATCTATTGCTAATGGATCCTATTAATCTAACACACGGCCCACCCATGGCTGTGTTGACAAAAATGGCTCTAGGTGCATGCATTAGGCGGCGTAATGTAGCCAACGGCTGCCTGGCATGCAGCACAAGGCGGCCAGTGGGCTTCCACGGTCGTGCTTCGGTCGCTCATCAGTCCACCACTTTTAGAATGATCTTTGCCCTACATACGATTGAGGTTTAACTGTTTCATTTTATCCTGCAGCTGAGTTAGCAAGCCGCCACCCCTCAGGTTTAGGGGGAATGCCTAGACATCTTTACCCTTTGCATAATTATGCAAGGAGGCCATGATTGCCGATGAAGTTCGCAGGAGCACCGGAGGCTACGTTGTGCGGTTCGACGGCGCAGATGACTGATGCAGGCATCGTTTTTTTCTTTTGTCCAGGCATGTTCCTCGATGTCCATGGGGGGCTAGAGGCGATAGGGTACACAGGTGGGAGAAGGGCCTGCGGGGTGCGAAGGCGGGCATGGCGAACATCAATAGATGGGCAGCGGGCCGCCCTGGCCCGGCATGGCACGGCCCAAAGGAGGTTGGGCTGGCACGGCATATCGTTCCACTTGGGCCATGCATCTTAGGGCCACGGGCCTTACCTTCGACCTAGGTACGACACTATGGGCTGTTTTCCAGGCCTGGCCTGCCTGAAAAGCACGACCAATCTAGCAGGCCGGTGGCCTGGCCTGAGGCCCATGCCATCCCTGCTTCCGTGGCTTCGGCCTCACCGGCATTGAGGGAGGAGGCTGGTAGGCCGCGTCCGTGGAACTCCAACGACGGTGGAGCGGGGAAGGAGGCGAGGGGTGCCGACGATGGAGCCGGCGAAGAAGCAGCAGCATCGGAGCTGGTGAAGAGGCTGTGTTGCCGTGACGAGGAGGTGGCGGTCTCCGTGCTTCAGCTTCAGTCGTGCATGGGGAAAAGACTAAGAGAGCAGGGGGTCACGTGCGTTGGGGGAGGAAGGGTGTAGGTGCGACCAGGTGTTGCGCTGCGTGCGGCGAAGAGGAGGGGTGCGGGTGCGGCCATGTGACGGCGTGCGGGAAGAAGTCACGACTCCAACTCACGACTTGTCAGGAAGAGGAAGCGGACTTGCAGCGGACACGGGTGGGAATGGCTGAGTTAGTGTGTGGGCTAGGTTGGGAGTTATTGTTAGGCCATAGAAATAGTGGCCTTCATCGGACCTTTGGTCATTTATTGGGCCGGGCGGGGCCGGGACGTCGTGCCTGAGGTAAGGCCCAGGCACGACCTGCTCCCTCGGGCCGGGCCGTGCTTATGTCGAGCCAAAAAGGTGGGCTTTGGGCTGGGCCGCTGTGCCCCGGGCTGCATGCCCATATATACAGACATCCGGTGTTTGTGTGCATGATCGGATGGTTAGCCGAGGGGGAATGTGGATGAGCAGTGTTTCTCAGTGTGGAAACGGGAGGGAAATGTTGATCACATAAGGATCCATTTGTAACTAATTTCACTAATATTTTCGTTCCATGTATAATTATATGATGTGCTATATTTCCAGTTTGGTGGGGATACCTAGTTATGTTCTAAACTTGGTTGCTTCGATTTCGTCAACATCCATGTAATAGTGATGAATAGCTACAAAGAACATGTTGCCAAGATCACAATCAAAACATCATTATTTGGTAACACTATAACATATGTACAAACCTGAATTAACATGGCCTTATTTTTTATGATTCTTATTGCAATGCATGAGCATAAGAGCATGTTAGAATCGTTCTGGCTTTAGCTCAGACACCACAGAAGCTGGAGCCGGAGTAGAAGCACCGAAAAACATAGCTCCGTCATCGTACCATGCCACACCGTGAAAACGGTTTTGGCTCCTCGCATCCCCAAAAGCGCTTCTCCCTCTCAACCATTCGGTGCGGCTACGGCTCCTCATGGATGCGTGAGCTAGAGCCAGAGCAATGTCAAATGGGCTCTAAATCTACTGTTTTAAATTCTTGAGTTCACTAGTTTTAATTTCCAAGCCAGAGAATCTGATTTGTCAAAAAATAAATGATTTAAAGTGTTCATGCGATAATTCGCAAAAAGAAATCCTCATGTGATGTGCTTTTACAAATCCAAAGATGCAATTGCAATTTGCAAGCCACTCACACCGCTCGTATATAACTCTCCCCATCTTATCGCAACGGCACCCCATCGCCTCATCTTATCCCCCGCGGCCCGCCTCCTCCCGCCGCTGCTGCTCACTCCCGGCGTACGAGCTCCCAAGAGTTAGCCATGGCGTCCACCACCCTCTCCTCCGCCTTCCCCCTCCTCTCCCGCCCCTCCACGCCCCCTTCCCCCACCGCCTCGCTCCCGAGGTCCTCCCTCGCCGTGCCCCATAGCCGCCGGGGACGCCGCGCCGTCGCCGTCGCGTCCACCGCCACCGAGTCCCCCAAGATCTTGGAGCTTGGGGATGCCATCGCCGGGCTCACTCTCGAGGAGGCCCGCAGCCTTGTAGACCACCTCCAGGAGCGGCTCGGCGTCACCGCTGCGGCCTTCGCGCCGGCCGCCGTCGTCGCGGCGCCTGGGGCGGGCGGCGCGGGGGCCGCCGAGGAGGAGGCCCCCGTCGAGAAGACGGAGTTCGACGTAGTAATTGAGGAGGTTCCTAGCAGCGCGCGTATCGCCACTATCAAGGTGGTGCGCGCGCTCACCAGCCTCGCGCTCAAGGAGGCCAAGGACCTTATCGAGGGCCTCCCCAAGAAGCTTAAGGAGGCCGTCAGCAAGGACGAGGCCGAGGACGCCAAGAAACAGCTCGAGGAGGTCGGCGCCAAGATATCTATCGTGTGACACTAGGTATAATAGGACTCCTTTTTTTTAATTTCTTTTCTTTGCATCCCAATCTTTTTGTATCCCCACCCATTGTCGTTCATAAGGAATTGCTGTTTGATGATATGAGATTTGTGTATGTGTCAATTCGCTAGCTCATATGTGCGTGATGTATCTCTGCCTTGAATTGACAATGAATGCGATATGCTCTAAACTGGTAATGTATACTGTATCTGCCTTGTTGGCACTACCATTAATTCATGATGGATTGATGGTGGACAAATGAACATTGTGCTTTCCTTGTAAGTGCTTGTTCTGTTGCTTGCCATTTTGCTAGCAATTTTTGTAGTGGTTTGCATTGTGTTTGCTATTATTGATTGGAGGGGGTTTCGAGTGGAAATCATATTTACTGAGTGTCCAAGTTTGTAATTCTGTTACACTCTTAAACAATGTGCATCACCTAATTTCGCTTAAGGCAACCTTCTTAGTTAAGAATACATGAGCAACTGAATTGGGGTTGAATGTTAGTGGTGCCATTAATCACGAAAACTATTGGAGATGAATTATCTGTAAGTTGGTAATGTTCTGAATGTCTCCAGATTCTAGGTTAGTCTGTTCAGATTTCTTTTGTCTCTTCATTTCCACAGGGGAGCAGTTTGTCTATCACTTCCTTTGAAAAATTCATGGTACACCCTCCGTTCCAAATTGCAGATCATTTTAGTTTTCTTCAAGTCAAGGTGTTGATCCATTCTCCTATGAACATGGTCAAAGCTAAACTAGTTTGACTTAGGACAAACCTAAAAGTGGTCTAGAACTTTAAACAGAGCGAGTATTTGACAAATAATGCCAGTGATTGTTTATGTTTACTATTCCGTGCATATTTAATCTTGTGATGATGCAATATTCAGTCTGTTCAGTTAATGAAAGGGTTGATATGAAACCTTTTGCTCGTCACTTAGGATGTTTTGGCTTTTCTAGATTCATTTGCTATGCACTTCAATATACACTGTGTCTAGATACATAGTAAAAACAATATATTTAGAAAAGTCAAAATGTCTTATGGAGGGAGTAGCTCTCTCTCGGTGTTATCTTGTTTACATAGTGTTGAGGGATCTTTTGGGAAGGCTTCATGAATTTTGAGTATTACTATTAGCTTATTTCATTTTTTGCTTACGAAATTGTATTACTCCTGAAAGGATTAAGATGCCCAAGAGAGAAGGTGAATTGGGCTTTTCTAAAATTTATTGCGAGAATTAAATCCTACTAAGCCATAATTCACCCCTAGTGCCTACAAGTGTTCCTAGTGATTTTATCGATAAAAGTTTTGCACCCTAAGTTTCAATCCTAGTCTAGCATGGCAATTCTAGGAAAGTAAACCAAGCAACAAAAGTGATACGAGAAAGTAAATTGCTTGAAAGTAAAGGGTTAGAAACACGGAGATGTTTTTCCGAGGTATCGGAGAGTCGCCACTCCCTACTAGTCCTCGTTGGAGCACCCGCGCAAGGGTGTAGCTCCCCCTTGATCCACGCGAGGATCAAGTGCTCTCTACGGGCTGATTCTTTTACACTACATCGCGATGAATCACCCACAACCGCTCATAAGATGAGTTGAGTCATCCACAAGGTCCGCCGGATGATCACCAAGCTCTCAATCACCACCAAACCGTCTAGGTGATGGCGATCACCAAGAGTAACAAGGAAGAACTCTCACTTGACCATAACAAGCCTAATGAGAAGGTGAATGCACACTTGCTACTCCCTAGTCACTAATGAGGGATCTTAATCTTGGATTTTCAAATCTTAATCTTCACTAGAGCTCTTGCACTTCCTTGCATATGAAAGGTGTTTCTCAGCTGAACAAATGAGCAAGAGACCTCAAATAGAGGGGTAGGGGATGTATTTATACTCCCCACAGTCAATCCCAATCGTTATGTGCCAACTCAACATTTTTCGTACTGACCGAACGCGTCCGGTCGGTGGCAACGGTCAAATTAAAAAACAAAGGCGCTGAGTGACCGGATGCGCAGGCGAGTCCGATCAGGGGTGACCGGACGCGTCCGGTCGCTCAAAACCCTTTCTGGAACCTTTCTGTACTTTGACCGGACGCACAGAGAGTCCGATCGGTGATGACCGGACGCGTCCGGTCAACTAAAGTTCCTCTCTGGAAATGGACCGGACGCACTGTAGACGCATCCGATCAATTTCGTAGCCGCGTCCGATCATGACACTTACCCTCTCTGACTCTGGTCAACGTGATCTACGCGTTCGGTCCATGGGAGGACCGCGTCCGGTCGATCGTATTGAGTCTGCGGTGATTGCCAGTACTGACCGGACGCGTCTGGTCAAGGCAGAGACCGCGTCCGGTCGAGAAGAAATGGCTCAAAAGACTTCGAAACGTGACGCAACCTGAACCGAGTTTCTTCCAACTAAACTTTCGGCTTCACTTGAGCTACCTAGTGCTAAGTTTGACAAGTGTGCATCACACCTAAACAAAAAGACTCACCTAGGTCAAGCTACTCGCTCATGCCCCCCTTTATAGTACTGCCAAAGGAGAAAAACGAAGATCCTAATGACTATTCCGAACGTAACTCAACTCCTCGACGTCCGGAACTAACCATCCTTAATCTTGACGTTAATCCTTTGAAAACCGAAACGATTTCCATCAAGGGGCATGAAAACCATAGTGCCCAAAACAGTCGCCATTCCCATGACCTAACTTACCAAGGTTTCTGCAAAACACACGTTAGTCAGGTAATGTTGCGTTGTCATCAATTGCCGAAACCAACTCTAGGGGCCTAGATGCTTTCAATCTCCTCCTTTTTGGTGATTGATGACAACACCTTGAGTAAGTAGATTTAAGAGATGAGGTTTTCGATCATACTTGGTTCACATAAGCAAAAGACAATAAGAACAAGGGGTTTAGGATTGCTTATGTGCTCCAAACCAATAGGGTGTACTCATAAGATGAAACAAGAAGAGTTAGTACACAAAAGCATAGCTCATATAAAATCAGAGCAAGGCACGGAAGCAAAACCTTATGAGCTAGAACCAATCATGTGACATGATATAATAGAGACAAGATAATCAACATATTACTCAAGTATCTCACAAGCACACACGACACAAAATGCAAGTGCGGGAATATAAACATGATGCATGAAAGTAGCATACAAAGAGCCAAGAAACTGAAACCCTCTCTTGCAATTCCCTCTGAATCTACTCTCTCTCCCCCTTTGGCATCAAGAGCCAAAAAACTAAGGGTTCGAAGGAGGAATGGAAGCAGTCAAGTCGGGTGCAGAGGAGCGTGGAGTGATCAAAAACTGAGAAGTGTCCTCCTCTGACTCTGAGCTGTCATGCTGACCCTCTGTAGGTACACGTGGAAGTGAAGCAGTTTGGATCTGCTCAGTGTGTGGGTCGACAAGCTGTAACTCAGGAGCAGGAGCTGATGAAGTAGTAGCTACGAGAGCCACAGTCTCTGTCACCTGAGCTTGAAGAGTACCAATCGTGGGAGGATCAGTCGAAGCAACCGACGAAGGAACTGTCTTCGTAGTCCCGGTCCCCGTCACTAAAGGAGCCGCTGTCTCTGAAGCTGACATCTCTGAGGTGGTCAGAACTGTGGTCTGGGAGGGTGTCGGCTGACCGGTCAACTCACTGTAGGACGCACTCAAGTCCGTAGAGAATGGAGTGCCAGTCAGAAGGTGAGGTCTGAGCTGAACCGGTGGAGTAAAACCCGTCTGAATAAGAGTGTAGCCTGGGGACTGAAACGACTGATGCACTTGCTGCTGAGGTGAGGCAAACTGAAAGCTCGGCTGTGGTCCCTAACTCTGAAGCCTACTGGGCTGTAAAGCTGGGGTAAGGATGAACGGAGGTGGAGGGACCCCAACAGTAACAAGGTGTCTCAAGAGCTCAAGGTACTGCTGCTGAGTAGCTGCCTGCTGCCTCTGTATCTCTAGCTGCTACCTCTGAAACTCGTTTTAACGAGCCTGAATCTGTGCAAATACAGCTGCGTTGTCATGAACCTGTCTCTGTAGCTGAATCTCCTGTCTCTCCTGAGTCTGAGTCAGCCCCTCAAGTATAGCCACCATGGCTGGGTCTGTGCGTGAGGCTGAACCGGAACCACCGGCCTCATGGTCGTGAGAACGAGGAGAGCGGTACCGAGGAAGTGGCTGATAGTCGTCATCAGTGCTGTTGGTGGCGTCGTCCTCGTCTGGCGACGATCGGTGGCAACGATCGAATTGAAAAACAAAGGCGCTGAGTGACCGGACGCGCAGGCGAGTCCAATCAGGGGTGACCGGACGCATCTGGTCGCTCAAAACCCATTCTGGAACCTTTCTGTACTTTGACCGGACGCACAGACGAGTCCGATCGGTGATGACCGGACGCGTTCAATCAACTAATTTCCTCTCTAGAAATGGATCGGACGCACTGTAGACGCGTCCGATCAATTTCCTAGCCGCGTCCGATCACGACACTTTCCCTCTCTGACTCTGGTCAACATGATCTACGCGTCCGGTCCATGGGAGGACCGCGTCCGGTCGATCGTATTGAGTCTGCGGTGACTGCCAGTACTGACCGGACGCGTCCGGTCAAGGCAGAGACCGCGTCCGGTCGAGAAGAAATGGCTCAAAAGACTTTAAAACGCGACGCAACCTGAACCGAGTTTCTTCCAACTGAACTTTGGGCTTCACCTGAGCTACCTAGTGCTAAGTTTGACAAGTGTACACCACACCTAAACAAAAAGACTCACCTAGGTCAAGCTACTCGCTCATGCCCCCTTTTATAGTACGGTCAAAGGAGAAAAACAAAGATCCTAACGACTATTCCGAACGTAACTCAACTCTTCGACGTCCGGAACTAACCGTCCTTAATCTTGACGTTAATCCTTTGAAAACCGAAACGATTTCCATCAAGGGGCATAAAAACCATAGTGCCCAAAACAGTTACCATTTCTATGACTTAACTTACCAAGGTTTCTGCAAAACACACGTTAGTCATGGTAATGTTGCGTTGTCATCAATTGCCGAAACCAACTCTAGGGGCTAGATGCTTTCAACTCCATAGTCCATACTCCGTGATTGCTTGCTGTTCTCATGAGACATGACCAATGGTACAATTTTGTTGTCATCTTCTTTGTATTAGATCAGCTCATTTATTCATTTATCCTATTTTTCTTGCGAGCAATTTATTCATTTATCCTAATGGCTTATCATTTGTCAACTGCTATGATTCCTCATTCTCACTGTTTGTGTATGGCTTTAATTTAATTCATTGTGAATTCAGATTTCTTTGTGTGTTATCCTTTTGTCAATACTAGCCGTACTTCTGTCCTTTCAATATTTCACATATGTTCAGCATGTCTGTTATTGTAGTCGAACTTTCAAGCTAAACCTTGTGGTTCCCCATTTGACCGCAGTGATTCTTCTTGTTTTTTGCAGAGTGGTGTGAGTAAAGCCCTTTTGGTGTTTCCGTAATCCAGCAATCGGAGAAGAACTGTACTTTCCAGATGCATGCAGATATCTACTTATTAGTGATCAAAAACCCAGGGTTGGTTGTGAAAATGATGTGTTGTGTTGACAGAAATCTGGTGCCAACACGTTTCGACGAAGAGCTTGTGGTACGAGTAATCGCTTCGGTGATCATTTTCCTTTTTGGGTTGCTTCGTCGTCCATGGAGTTTTAGTCGCCTACGATGCTGGAGGCGACTGATGCCACACGTTTCGACGAAGAGCTTGTGCGTTTAGCGGTTCAAGAGCTTGTCGACGAGTTCGACGGGCCAACTGTTGCAGCAACAAAATTATGTGAAGCTTCTTTGAAAGCTTCATCGTCGAGAAGGGAATCGGCTTCCAGCCAAAAGCTCAGCTCATACACTTCACAGTGGTGGTGCTATGCCGGGTGGCTGTCGACGACAACGACTGGGACCTTACAAGGACTATTGCGTAACTTTTGTTTTTGTCAAGACTGTTTTTGTAAGGTTTTGCAGTGTATTTTCTCAGTATATGTGAAATATAGCACCCGGTTTCTAAAAAAAATATGTTCCCAAAGGCGGATGCTCCAACGAGCGTGGCGTCGCCGAACCGCAGCTCGTTCAGAACCGCCGGTTTGTTCCCTTTTGTACTGAGTACTAGGAACTAGGAAGTAGCCTGGCAACACGCTCGATCGATTAGTCCCCAGAAAGGTGCTTTGCGATCTTGGACCATCTCGTCGTGAAGTAATTAAACGGACACGGTGAAGAGTACGTAAGAGAACCGCGCCACGTATGCTGCTCTCCACTCTCCAGTTCACGACTTCATGTACTGTGCACAGCAACGGCATACGCATACATGTGGGCCTGGGGCGGATGTAGACATGTAGTGTAGGTGCTTGGGGTACAGCTGTACCTCCAAAATTTTTGTTAAAACATTAAGTATATGATATCTAGAAATTCCCAACAGTTTATATATATAAAAAGAATTACTAGCGCCCGGGCGTCCAGAACAGATTAGCGCGTCCGGACGCCCCACGTATGCTGCTGCCCCAGCCCGCCCGCCCATGTCTACAGCTGCGCCATATCACTGCTGAATGCGCATGTCCATCCTCTGTCTGCCTCGCCCCGCCCCGCACGCGTACCCCGCTACCTTCCGCCTCGCCCCGCCCTGCACGCGCACCCTGGCTGCGCCCGCCACTCCATCCCCCTGACCCCTCCTCTCTCCGCGCGGGCGGGACTTGGGAGCTTGGATGAGGACGAGCACGCCCCATTCGCAGGACCTCAGGCGTGTTGTGCGCCCTATCTACCGGCCCACGCCTCGCCGCGCCTCTTCCCCCAGCACCCGAGCCGTGCTCCCATAACTCTCTGAATATACCTCTGAAACAAAACACTTCAATATGAAATACTTGAATGCAACATAAGTCTGAAGCAAATGAAACATTTAAAACATATAGTTGCAACATTTTTGCGAAACATACGCAACATCCAGATAAAACACTTGTGACTTGCAACATGAAAACACTTATATTGCAACATGAGACCGAAACATTTCGAACATACTCTTGCAACATATGTATGAAACATGTGCAACATCCAGATCAAAAACACTTGCAACGTACGTCTAAAACCAATGAAACATTTTGAACAAATGCTTGCAACATGTCTCTGAAACACTTGCAACATATCTCTAAAACAGTTGCAACAAATGCAACATCCCGATCTACTTTTGCAACATCCATATAAAACACTTGCAACATACCTTTGATAACATCTGAAAACATTTGAAATATACATTTGCAACATAGGGGGAGGAGGAGGCTAGGCCCAGTTGATTCCGACCTCGGAGTGGGAGCCGACACCGAATGGTAGCACGCAAGCACCACCAACACGGGCCATGCTTTGTGGGTGCCCTTGGCTCGGTGGGACCGACCTAAGGTGCGCGACGGCACCACCAATGCCAACAGAGGTAGGGGTGACGCTGCCCTTGCCTGATCTTGTCTGCATCGCTGGATACTGTCGCCGAGGGAGGATGCGGACCGAGCTACGTGGAGAGGAAGAGAGGCGGAGGCCAATTAGTCATTGCTCCTTGCCCGAGGTGCGGTGGGAGAGGGATGGAAGTGGTTGGGTAGGCGTGACAAACTGAAGCCGCGCAATGGTCGGTGAACTATGGTGGAGACGGAGGAAGGAGGCCAGCGACGCTCAGGTGAGGTGGAGATGGAAGATGGAGGCCGGCCAACCACGGTCGAGAGCACCGCGGGAGCGCGGTCACGGTGGAGCGCGGAATTGGAATTCGGCGGCGAGTGGGGATTAGGGAATGACGCTTCTAGAGGCCCGTGAGTGAAGAAGACAACCAAATGTTGTTTTTTATCAAACAGCCGATCAGAGGAGGCATTCGAGATAGTTGGGCCATTCGTACCGTCGTGGCCCACGGCAACAGGGGCGTTCGGATGATCGGACGCCCTGAAACCAGCATTTCCGATAAAAATATCTTAATCTCAAATACTCATCTAAGAGGGAAAACAACCCGTATCATATACTAGCACTCTTTCTTCTAAAGCTTGAAAGCCTAAAATGAACCAATGCACACATAGCAGAAGTACAATATTAAAATTATAGAGAACGAATTATGAAAGATAAACATGTAAAGAATCATTTCTACATTACTCAATAAAAAAATAATTTTATTTTTTAAAATGGTCATGGCACTAAGAGGAACAGTGATTTAGCTTTTTTGGACTACTCAATAAAGCACAAAAGATTTATTTTTCCACACTGAATCACCAAGAAACTGATGTGCTTATCAAGCCCTTGGGAATGACTATCTTTGTATGAATGTTGACGAATTGTATCCTTAAATCCGTATACCTAACTATCTTATCGTCATTATCTCGTCATATCATATCATTAGTGAATTTCATCGCTTAGGTCCGTACCCCATGTTTAAAATCCTGGATCCGCCACTAATGTGTGCAGTGTGAGGGTAACAAAGATACTGTATTGAGTTAAACAAAGATATCAGAAACTATCCCCAGTTCTCCGATTCCTTTCCCTGCTGTGGGATCGTCACAAGTGGAACCGGTCATAATGTTCATTTTCCTGTTCGTTGCTACAAAAGCATCGTTTGACAGGAACGGGCTTCCTCGAGGATCGACTGGTGTCGGAGACTCGGAGTCAGACGACTTTCCCAAAAGAAATTCTCGTTCACGGCACTCAAAAATAGAAGATAGGGATGGGGAGCAGAAGAGGAAACACGGCGAGTGCTCCTGCGGCCAGCAGCGTGGCGTGAACTCCGAAAGTGGAACTGCAACTGCCTCCGGGGGCGGGGGCCCCACCGGGGCAAGTCGCCCCAGCTGCAGGGAGAGGCTGGAGCTGGCCCCCAGGCCCAGCACATATACCGCAAGCATGAAGTCTCCTTGGGCAAACATGGTGCGCGTCTCAAACATTCACCGACGGTTCGTTTATATGGCCGCGATCAAAACGTGCTTGCATGGATGAGCCTGCCGAGGACACGCCACACACAACAGGTTCAGGCGTTCAGCTGCACCCAACCGCCCTGCCGTCCGAGCCGATCTGGCTGCTGTCCTCGAACCCCCAGCCGCTCGCGGACTCCGGCCAGGCGGAGGATGCCGCCGCCACAGGCGGTGGAGGCAACAGCGGCTTCCCCGCAGCTTTCGGCGGTGTCGGAGCCACCGGGGAGCGGGAGGGCAGGTTCCTGTTCGGAGGTGAGAGCAACCCTTGGTTGAATCCGACTCGAATCCCCCAGCCCTTGCGTTGCCTTCCCTCCCCTTTATATATCGAGAAGCAGCACACGATCAGAGCCATCGAGGCATCGAACAAATCGGTAGCTCTCAACCGTCGGCACAGTTTGCTAAGAGACGACACCAGCTCACGCAAGCCGTCCGCCGGGCACAATGAAGAAGGCCACGTACGCGTACGACACCGACGTCGTCATGCCCATGGACGACGGCGGCACCGTAGTGATCCACACGACGGTCACGAACTCAGGCGACGCCGTGAAGCACTTCCTCCAAGAGGTCCGCGAGACGACCGGTGGCAGCAAGGGCGAGCCCGGCCTGATCGTGGGCCTCGACACCGAGTGGCGCGTCGTCTTCCACGACGACGGGTATCGCGACAACAGGATGGCGGTCCTGCAGCTGTGCGTGGGCCGCCGCTGCCTCGTCTTCCAGATCGTCCACGCCAACTACGTCCCGGCCACCCTGAAGGCCTTCCTCGCCAGCCCCAAGCACCGCTTCGTCGGCGTCTCGGTCGACGGCGACGTCGAGCGCCTGTATTGCGACTACAAGATCCTGGTCGCCACCCCGGTGGACCTGAGGCACGTGGCCGCGGAGGTGCTGTCCCGGCCGGAGCTCGCGAGGGCGGGGCTCAAGACCCTCGCGTGTGAGGTGATGGGCGTGCTGATGGAGAAGCCCAAGCACGTGACCATGAGCAAGTGGAGCAGGCCCCTGTCGCCGGAGCAAGTCCGGTACGCCGCCATCGACGCCTTCGTGTCCTACGAGATTGGCCGGCTGCTGGTTACCAGTCAGCGCGCGTTAGAGCTAGAAGATGTGGCCGCCGCCGCTGGAACGATCTCGCCGTTTGTGTGCTTCGAGCTGCCGTAAATAAGCTGATCGAAGAGATGTGCTATTAGAAGTCAGCCGTTATAGCGTTTTGCGACGAGAGCAGGATTGTTTTATTCACAGTGTAGGGATTTGTTGCATGTGTAATTCATGATGAATCTCGCACGTTTATTCATTTGATTGATTGATTGATTTGAAGGAAATTTGGATTCTTACGTCTATATATAGTTTTGTACACAAATTGGTCGTTCACAAGTTCTTCACCTCGACCCTAGTTACGTCGACTGTCTGAGACTCTGAGTACGTATTACGCGCAACGTCTGCTGCTCACGTAACGGCATACATATTGAACTGGCTTGCTCACGTGTTGGCTGTCGCCGCGAAGTACTTCCACGAGCTATTCGTCAACCTATATTGCTGTCCCCTGGTCTGCCAAGGCCAGTAAAACATTCTTTCTCGAAAAAAAAAGTATCCAGTAGTAGTGACATGGTATCACAAACATCGTCGTGCGGTGCAACGCGGGTAGGAGGACGTATTATGCGACCAAACCGGTGCATCGGCCATGTCTGTCCTCATCGCGATATGCATTTCCCATCTCAGTGTTCCTAAAATCCCAGCCGCAAGCAACATTAAGATTACACCAATCACCATAGTCCATAGGCATTCCGTGCCATAAGCAAAATATGCCAATATTTTAAAATGATTTTGCTCCGGTGGTCCTCTTCAAAAAATCTGCACGGATCTTAAAGCATCCTACTGATTAATTTAATTATTATAATTAATTTCGTTATGGGTTTGGATTGAAGACGGCCCGAACGAAGCCCATCCCCTTCCCACCCGAGCCCAGAGCCCTTTCTCATGATCTCCGATCAAAGCATATCGACTCCGGTCATTTCTTGTAGGAACGGCGGCATCCACACGCTGCATCCCCACCCTGGCATCAACGCATATCAAACCAAGGTGCCTTCCCCGCGCCGCATCCCTGCCCTGCCCTGGCGCTGCGGCGGGCGGTGATGGTGGCGGCAGACGGGACGGAGAGTGGCAGCTGTGGCGGCAGACGGGACATGACGGGCACCGACGGCCGACGGGCGACGACGGCACCACCCAGCGACCAAGGCCAGTCTGCTCGGCGTTTCTAGGACTTGAATTGATTCATCCAGCAGCCCGAGCTCAGCTACCTGCAAAGCTCCCCTCCCCTTCCTTGCTGCCCTTATCTCCTCTTTGCAACCAATCCCTACGCTCTGTCTGCCATGTGTGCGTGTGCTTAATTTCATCCTCTCCCTCTTCAATTGAATTCCCTTTGTGTTTTGATTAGCAAAAAAAGAAAATTTATTTCAGGTTTGAATTAACAAAGGAACATAATTCCTTTCGCGTTTTGTCCCGGCCATCTCCTGAAATCTGGCCCTGTGCTGAATCTCTCCGTCCACTCCTCCCCTACTGGGCTGCTGTATTAGCCTCGTCGCATGTCAGCTTCTACAGTCCGGCCTTCACTGTTCCTGCTAGGCTGCTGCCACGGGCGGGGATGCGGCGCGGCGATGGCGAAGGTGCCCTTGGTCGCAGATGACTGGTGCCGTCGCCGTCCGCCGTCTCAGTGTTGGATGTTTTCTCCGTTCAAACGACGTGCGGCTCGGGCAGAAAACCGATCGGACTCACAAGCGAATGACGTGGACTCTAGCACTGGGCTTGTTTGAACCTGGAAGGTCCGGGCCTAATCCAGACCCATGACAAAATAAAAATTTTAATTAATTATTAGCTGCTTTAAGATTCGTGCAAAGTTTTTGGAGAGAACCACCGGAGCAAAAACTCTTCAAAAATAACCTTTGTGCAACGGCGACCGTAATTCCATTACGTATGTTGACAGATAACACTTCCAGAAAAGCTCTTGTACATGCGCACATCGGAGTACTTTCTTCAACGGGAGAAATAAAGGTATCAAATGTTTAACTTGTTCGCTTCAGCTTGCTACGTAGCGGTACTATTTATATGTTGATAGAGTTACATATCATGACTGATATCTCTTGTGCGAGGGTGCATGTAGGCTAAAAATGGACGCGGAATAGGTAACAAGGGCAAACAGGGAACAGTGGGACTCGGTACTCGTTTAAGAGCGTGCCTCGGTAAACCAGTAGGTTTTTGATGAATATTTGTGTAACGAATGTCCAAGACAATATTTAATAAGAGCAAACAGGGAAAGATAGGCTCTAATTAATTACTCCTTGGTATCTTAAATCATGTCAAAACGAACTTATTTCTAGGATGTCAGGGCTGGAGGCGTCCATGTCTCTGGTCGTTTGGTTGAATCTGCTCTAGATTTTCCATCGTCGTCGCCATCTTAACAAGCTTCTCCTAATTTTACTAAACATATAATTGATGGCCCCTTAATAAAAGATGCACTCTATACTTAGGACAAGATGCTCAGGGTATTCGTGGTGTTGTTTTTCTGCATTTTGATCTCCAAAATGGAATTGAAGACATTTTTTTGCCTAAACCAGTGTTTTGTCAGGACACTCACAAACTAACGACCGAAACCTAGTCCCAAGAAGGCTAGATGCTCTCGTTCTCGTGCTTGGCGTTTCTGGGCACGGGCGCCACATGCCCGGGTGCATGCCCTCCGGCTTCACGATACAATGCCACGCACGCGCTGCCGCTCACCATGTCCTGCGCTCTCTGTTGAGCCTGGCACGCATCGCTCGTGACCGCGCTCTCGTCTCCAAAAGCCATGCCGCAACCCTGCTCTTTTCCTCGCTCTGGAACGCGATCACCATGACCGGTCCTACACCCGAGTTCGCCACAGATTCCCGCTGATAGAAGACAACTCTGCTTGAGCTGAGAGCAGTGCGAAAATAACCAGTGCCGGACATGTTTCTACCTCCTCCTCCACCTGCTCGTGCGCCACAACCGCCGGGACCGGCGCTACTGACCTCCGCCCTATCTGCCATCGCCATTGACATCGACTGGGTGAGATCCGAGCCGGACGCTACCCTCCGATGTTGCGATTCGACATCCTGCACGCTGCCCGCCATGACGGTGCTCTGTGCTCGAGAGACGAGAGCTGCCATCGTTGTTCTCCGCGCTATGCACCAGCGCGCCCGTCTCCACCTTGTCAAGCTGCGGCGCCCGCCCGCCGGAGATCCCGTCAGCGCCGCCCTCGTCATGTTTGGTGCCCGCCGCGGATCGTCATGATCACCTGGGTGAGCACCTGTCCATCCTCCTCTACCTCCTCCTCCACCTGCGCGAGCGCCACAACCGCTGGGACCGTCTCTACTAACCTTCGCCCTATCCGCCACCGTCGTGGGTGCTCTGCTCACCGTCGCCGCAGGAATGCGTAATGCTGTGTCCAGCCTGTTGCGGTCCGCCCCCGTCGTGCGCTAGCGTCAGCTCGCGAGCGTCCTTTGGATCGCTTCCTCTTCTAATTCCAATTCACCGATCCGGACGTACTGATGTCGGACTCTGGAGAAGGAAGATTGGGAGGAGCCTGACAGGCCTACGGGAAGGGGAGCGGCGATCCAGACGTACTGATGTCGGACTCTGGAGAGGGAAGATTGGGAGGAGTCCGACAGGCCTACGGGAAGGGGAGCGGGGCGACAGACGATAACCGTAGGCGGACAGAAAAGCAGAAACGGCAGATAGAAAAGGGGCGGACAAAAAAACCATAGAAATTTTCCCTTTTAAATACTAGCAAAACATGCCCGTGCGTTGCACCGGGTCGGACAACTTGCTGAGTGGTTGAAAGTCTCTAGTTTGGTTTTGGCTAATTGATGAAACCTAGGACTAACCTTTGTATCTAAGTGGATGATTTAGATAAAGGTGGTCATTGAATATGAGACATGACATTGACTCATATGACCAAGATGGTGAAGACCAAGATGAAGCTTGGCTCGATGGACCGGTTGTGAAGGTGAAGGGCAAGTCGAGGCTTCGAAGCGAAGGACCATGCGATGGTGAAGCTTGAGCAAGACTTGGCGCCGATGGACCGATGCAACGGTGAAGAGCAAGTGAAATCAAGGTCGATGGATCGAGACGGTCTGTGATGATATGAAATGGATCATATCTTTTGGAGAAACAAAATGGGCTCAAGGCAAAGGTATAACCATAGGGCCATTTTGTTTTACACTCAAGACACCATAGAGGGTGTGAGTGGTTTAGGGTCGATAGCCGAACTATTAAGAGGGGAAGTCTTATCGGTTATTCGACACACGGGTGCCACTAGGTGAATTCATGAAGTGCATTGCATGTAGGGCCTAGTGAGCTAACTCGAAAACCTTTGAAAATGATTGAGAAAAAGCTAACACACAAGCACATGGAGATGTACACTTAATGGTGTTGCCACATTTGCAAAGGTGGCATTGGTCGCGCTGTGGTTTGCGGGTAAAGAGGGGTTTGGGTTCCTCTCTCCCTCCCGCCGAGCGTGCGAGCGCGGGATTCAGGCGATTTCGGGGAAATGAAATGCCTATTTCCCACTACGCCGGAAGTCGGAAAAGAAACGGAGGCGAACGGAGGTCACAGAGGTGATCGGACGCTGCACTGGACGCGGTCACGGTGTGACCGGACGCGTCCGGTCAGTACAGCGGAGCAGACAGGCGCGTGGGCTAGGGTTTGCAACCGGCGCGTCCGGTCACTCGCGGGACCGGCGCGTCCGGTCAGGCGCCCTGAGGGAACAGCAGTTCGCAAGGTCGATCGGACGCGGTGAGCGTCCGGTCACACACGATCGGACGCATCCGGTCGTCAAGGGAGCTTACTGGACTCCGACCGGACGCTGGCACTGTCGTGTCCGGTCATTCTCTGGAGCGCGTCCGGTCGTTGCTTCGCGGGCGCGCGGTACTGTGCGACCGGCGCGTCCGGTCGGTTGAGCAGCGCGTCCGGTCATCGCGTTTGACCGTTAGCGTGCAGTGACCGTTGGAGGATCTAACGGTCGCGTTTGAATTCGGTGGACACGTGGATGGCGCAGGGCGACCGGACACGGTTGAGCGCGTCCGGTCAGTTTCGACCGACGCGTCCGGTCGTCCCGAGAAAACGGTCAGTGGAGTAACAACGGCTCTATTTGTATGGGATGCTTATAAATACTCGTTGGCCGGCTCTTGGGGAGGTCTCTTGGCATTTCTAACACTCTTGTGCATCCTTTGAGCTAGAGCTACTCCTCCCACTCATCTCTCTTGCTTGATTGCAAATCAAAAGTGAGATTGAGTGATCCCAAAGTGCATTGCATAGCTTGAGGGCATCTAGTGGCACTTGTGGGTGGTTTAGCCGGTGGATTTCTTGTTACTCTTGGAGAGTACCGCTCCTAGCCGGCTTGGAGATTGTTGGAGGCGTTGGCAAGATAAGGTGATTGTTCTTGGCCACCTCCGGTTGATTGTGAGAGGTTCTTGTGCTTTCCTCGGCGGGACGCCAAAAGCAACTCTAGTGGAATCCGCGTATCATTGAGTTACCTCACTTGAGAGTGGCGTCTTACGGTACCTTGCGGGGCGTGCCTTGAGGGGCAAGTGATTTGAGGGTCACACCGGGGAACCATCTAAGTGTTGGTCGACACAACCGGTGACGTAGCTTGTCGGTGCACAAGTGAACACCGGGTGAACAAAAATATTGTGTCTCTTGTCTCCCGGTGATTGGTCTTCATATTGTATTGTTGTAAATATTGATTGTTTATATATCTTCTTGGTGATTGGCAACATCTTCTCTCCACCGTCGGTATAAGAATCAATCCTCTCTCTTGCATTTATATTCACTAGATTATCTTGTGTAGCTCTAGTAGTAGCTTTGCTAGTAGTGTTGTTAGCTTGTTCTCTAGTGTAACTTTAGTGACTTAGCTCTTGTGTGAACTAGAGATCTTAATCTACTAGACTTGTGGATAGGAGGCTTGCATCACAACCTTTGGCTAAGCAAAACTCGCTTTACGCCGTTTGTTATTCTAACAAGTTTGCTTAGTGGTATTTATATATTTTTTATAGGCTATTCACCCCCTCTCTAGCCATCTAGGACCTTACAGTGGTTACATGGATAACGATTTAGAGATTTATATAAGTATAATAGGCGCGTTATCTGCTCTAATACATCTTGAAATCGATGTAATGTGTAAACTATAGGGACCGGTCGGCCTTTTATAAACTATATATATGGATTGAATATTATATAGTTTGTTTTAAACTTATATGATGTAGCAGAAGAAGGTTCCTTATTTTACTGTTGATGACAAAAGAATTTATTGGTCGTGGTTAGTATACTAAACCAGGTAAAGTATTTTTCTCGACCATCAGATCAAGACAACCTCTTGGGTGACGGCGAGGGGCTCGATTAGCGATGCGGGTCGGCGCACGTCTAGCTTCCCAGAACACGGGATCAGCGAATGGAGCACGGTCTCGTCGTGGTCGCATGTTGACAGCCCCGCGCTGGCGTCTTGTGCCAGCTGTGTCTTCAGCGTCCGGACAGGCAGCAACAACGCCATCTGTGCATCCACGATCTGCCCAAGCCACTTGTAGTGGACACAATGATGATAGGATCCTCGGGCCGGTGAAGGGCGCTCCACGAGCACGACCCTTGCTATTGACCATGAACGTATAGGACAAGTAGGCAAAAGAAAAAAAAAGTGTCACCTCTCTTCCGTTGCAAAGCACATAATTATTTAGTTATAAGTATATCTTAAGCATAATCTAACAACATTCACTTAATATTTATGGATAGATCGCATTTTTATCGAACTAACAAAACTGGTCTGGTATTTTTATGATTTTATATGATATTTGGTGAATTTTGCGAGATCTCTGTTTTTATAAATATCGAATTTAAATATTTTGCATCAGGAACCCTAATATATTTAAAACTAACGGAGGTCCTTGCTCTTTTTTTCTCTCTTACATCTTTATATCTGGAACTCTGTATTACTTTTTATTCTCTCCTCCACACTTCTAACGTGAATCAGCCCAGCCCACTGTAACCTTACATGTCTGCATCGATTTATAATATCGTCAATTACTCCTTGCTTTGAGTTGTAATGATAGTGGGCATTGGCGGATAGAAAAAAATATATTGGAGGGGCTGAAAAAAGAACGCTAGGCATAAGACCAATATAATTATATTATGTCCTGAATTCTCAATTTCAGATACCAAAAGTTTTATCCAAAATTCATCAGTAGTCTAATCACTAATTTTCACATTAAAGTTTATTGTAGGCTCAAATTGCAAGCCTATAGCGAGAACGTCTCTTCAAGTCTACAACATCGAATAAGTCTTAACTAACAAACAAATATAGGGGGAGAGCTACACCTTCTCGTCGAGTTGTGCGAGGAGCTCGGTTTTAAAATTTCTGAGTTATTCACAAATAAATATAAATATGTTTCTTCAAAAAACAAATAAATATAATATATCTCATTTAGCCATTGATCCATCGCCAAACGCTTAAGGCCCATGGAGCATGTAGCGCGCGCGCGCACACACACAGATATATATACGGCAGCGCTATTCTATATCCTAGGTGTAGAATATTATTCTACACCGCAAGGCAAAATTGACATCAAAAAATACTGAGTACTACTGAACCACGTTCAGTATCAGTCAGTACTACACACAGCACCTCGAAAATACTGAACAATACTGAAACGCGAGTACTAAACAATACTGAATTCTGTTCAGTATAACTATTTGGTGTAGAATAGTATTCTACACCTAGGGTGTAGAATAGTACGTGTATATATATATATATATATATATATATATATATATATATATATATATATATATATATATAACTCTAAGTCACTAACCTTATCCGGCTCCCAGGTCTCAGCCTCCTCTTCTCAGCCATGGCCGTCACTCTAGTCCCCTGATCCCCTATCCAACTGTTCGAGCAAGAGCGACCCAACCTCCTGGTCTCGCGGTCGCGGGCACCGCCATGAAGCAGCACAGCACTCCCGCAGAGCCACCCCCCGCGCCAGCAACGGGAGAGAAGATGGGGGCCAGCTAGATCCTTTGCGTCTTTACCTACCGACGACCGGACGCCGGAGCCAGCAACACCGCACCGTGGCGGGCGGCTGGACAAGGCGCGCCGCGTGCAACCTAGACTCCTAGCTCTGTGCTGCCTGCGAGGAGCCATGCCTTGGCTTTGTCACGCTGCTGCACAGCCAGGTGGCTGCCGAGGTGGGCATCACGATGGCGTTGCGAGCCCAGTCAACGGCTCAACGCCCAGCAGCGCTCCGCGCGGCCAACAGTTGGTGCGGGATGACGAGGTCTGCCCCTTCCTCCTTGCATGGTGGACGAATCGAAGTCCGCCGCGCCGGGTCTTGCCCTCCATAAAGCCATGTGTTTGTGGATCGACAGCTGGTTAGCTGGATCAAACTCTCCTTGCGGCCATGCTTCTATTCTTTTCCAAGGATTTAAGACGTCGTGTGATGCGGCAAGATTGATGTAAGGGTGAGCGCTACGTAGAGCGGTTACTTATGGGAAACTGATGGAGATCATATCAATCCGGGTTGCTATTATTTAATTCTCAAATGAATCGAAAGAAGATCGACGATCAATACAGTTTGATGAACATTTTTACACCTTGATGAGGCAGCGTTCATGGTATGTACATGTGTTTTCATACAACTCTCGGCATCTCTGAATATTGGTGGATGCGCATGTTTATGTTATTAGCACATAAAAATTTAAAAGAATAAACAAATCCTTGGGTTGGAAGGTCGGGTTATACACAAGTCATGTATTAGGCCTATAGTAAATTTTTTTGTTTTGTTTTGTCTACATACTCTCGCCGTCTCAAAGTAAATTATTTTTAAAAAGTTAAATAGATTTATAAGAAAAGGTATTAAATATTTAGGATACAGATAATGGTATTTTTTTAATGAAGTTGCTTAAACTTCAAAGGGCTTGGCGCCTTGGCGAAGACAATCAGACAAAGCTCAAACAAATCACGAATATGAAACAATTAAAAGTTTTACATAATTATAAACCATAGCCAAAGATATCTAGCTTTATTTTTAAGGCATAAAAGCTGCTCCAAACTGATTAGTACAGCAAGCTGTCGTCGTCGTCCTCCTCTATCTCCGTGATCGTCAGCGGCTCCTTTCCCATCGGGGCAACAATGTTGGGGTCGTCCTCGAAGCCAGCTCCGCCCTTGAGCCGCTGCGCAAAGAAGTCGTACTTCATCACGTCCAGGTCGCTGACGCTCCGCCTCGCGTGCTTCAGGGCCTCCGTGAAGTGCCCTATTCCGATCTCCGCGCCGCGCATGTCCGCGGCCTTGCCCACCTTCAGGCTCCGCTGGATCACGTCGCGCACCGCCAGCTTGCACGCGCGCTACCAGATCTCCGTGATGTCGGCGCCGCTGAACCCGGCCATGAGGCGCGCAAGGGCCGGCAGGTGGACACAGCGGGAAACGGGGGACCACCGCAGGCACGACTTGACGATATGCAGCCGCGAGGCCTTGTCGGGCAGCGGGATGTAGATGAGCTGGTCCAGCCGCCCTAGCCGGAGCATCGCCGGGTTGATGATGTCGGGCCGGTTGGTGGCGCCGATCACGAACACCGTCTTCTTCGCGTTGATGCCGTCCATCTCCGTCAGCAGCTGGTTCAGCACGTGGTCGGGCGTGCCGCCCGCGTCGCCCACGCTGTTGCTGCGCCTCACGGCGATCGAGTCCATCTCGTCGAAGAAGAGGATGCACGGCGCCGCCGACCGCGCCTTGTCGAACAGGTCGCGGACTAAAAGGGTGGCAGACAGAAATTTCGAGGCGAAAACAAAAAGGAGTGCAGAAATTTTCACGATTTATTATTAGGTATAGAAGATTAGGTATAGATATAGATAGATATAGAGCCCGTTTAGTTCCCAGAAAATTTTGCAAAAATTTTCAGATTTTCCATCACATCGAATCTTTGACACATGCATGAAGCATTAAATGTAGATAAAAAATAAAACTAATTACACAGTTCAGACGAAATGAACGAGACGAATCTTTTAAGCCTAATTAGACCATGATTGGACACTAATTGTCAAATAACAACGAAAAATACTACAGTGTCATTTTACCAAATTTTTGGCAACTAAACCGGCCCATAGATTGGTCGTCACCATCCTTAAAAGAGTTAAGCCACAAGCCGCACTACCAGAGTTTGTGAACATTACACACAATCCCTCGCCTCACAAACAGAAGCATTTATCTTTGGCAATAAGCGGTGGGGAGTCATGGACTGAGAAACATATCAGCTCAATATACTTCACGGCAGAAACTTTCATGCTTCAGCAGCTGTCTTCACCCTTTTGCCCCATCTTCGCCTTCTTGGCTTCGTAGTGTTTCACAGCAGCTTCAATCGCATCCTTGGCAAAGCATGCTGCAATGGAGCTTTACTGGTGGAAGGGACAAATGCTTCGCAATCTCACTGGAAAACAGAGTAACAAACTCAGTTACAGCGGTGTTTGCTAAGGGATTCTGACAGTGCCCAGAAAAATCTCAACAAACAAGCCCTAACAGCTGCGAGGGTGCTAAAGTAAATGAAGGGATTCATCTTTTTTAAAAAGGAAAGCAGAGAATAAGACCACAAGTCACATCTTTCCTCTATAGTATAATAAGCACATGTACCATTTCCAATTACAGAAAGTCAAACATCAGAGGAGCAAATAATGTTGCTGAATAAAAGTACAGAACTAACACATCAGATAATCTGCCACCACTCCAAAAAACAAGGGAGAAAATTATAATGATTACCCCTGACAGCTGAAGAAAGATCATTTTATAGCAACTTACAGAACTCATCAAAACCGAATGTGACATTAAATGTATTGTTATATAATAATAATAAAATATAATCGAAGTATCAAATGGCCATGCTCAGAGAGAGATGCGCATATAACAACGGGTAGTGAAGTCTTCTCAGATACAAACCCCCAACATTCTCACAATGGTATTCACATTATAGAGAGACGTTGTAAAGGAACCCAAAAGCAGCAAGTGTGTGAGTTTGTTAAAGATGTAACATAGACAACAATTCATTTTTACAAAATACAATATTAGCATGTTCAGATGATTAATAAAGTGGATAATATTAAGCAAGCCGAAAATATTGGAAGATGATGGATAACTTAGTGTTCTTGATTGTCAAAACTTCATCCATTGGTTTTCCCTTCACCCATTCAGTAGCTGCAAGGAGAAAGATAATATAATCAGCGTTAAACATTCAGTAGCTGTAAGAAAATATAATCACAAGAGATAAGGTATCATAAAATTTAGAGAAAACTACGAGCAGACAATTAAGCACACAAAGAAACACAACTTAGGGCATTCTGTTTAATTAGGGATAAAGAGCTTCATGGGATCACGAATCAGGAATGGTTCTGGCTTGTAAGGTACAGGCAACTAGAGGGTCCACTCTTTTATGCAAGACCAGATGATACTTAGCACTCATTTAATATAAAAGTAATAAAATATTCTATAACAAACAAATTTAGTGGAAAACCTCACATCCCACATTCGAGATTATATTCCAGTCATTTAGGACTAATATAAATAAATTGAAGTTTCAACTGGCAACTTTGTTATCATGGTTGTTGGCTTACAAGTAACACAGTACAACAGAATGTCCACATTTTGTGATTCATAGCATTTTCATGCATAACAATGCAGTAGGTTAGGTATTATATGCATCACATTATCAAACCAATGACTTGAAAGTTGCCCCAATCATTCTGTTGACTATTTCATTATTTGCAGGAGTATCATCCTAGACATATTTCCGTAAGCAATCTCCCATTACTAAGTAAGTAAGAACATCAAAACTAAAGCACAATGTCCATCTCTAAACCAATTTGGTTCAGCAACTAAAAATTATAAAAACTAAAAGTATCTGAATCTACCAACAGAAATAAGAAATTTTCTAACTACAATGTTATCATTTTTATATTAATATTAAGATGTAACTCTAGACCCTTCGGGGTTATTGTCCTTAATAAAAAAATCATAATTAAAAAGAGCTTAAGCTGCACAATTACAATCCAAAAAAACATGGAAGAACAAGCATCATGACATAACACTCGGCATACGCTTATTAGATCTAAAACAGCAAAATTGATATAAAAATTTCAGTTCGGGATTAACCATAGAATGAGTATGCAACTGCAACTCGTACGAAACTATATTGTCATACAACTTATCTGTAGCTAAAATGGTTGCATCACACATGTCCAAAATTCAACACAATTAGCCAATTAGGTCCAAAGCACCAAAAATAAAATAGTCATATCACACATGTCTAAAATTCAACACAACTAGCCAATTAGGTCCAAAGCACCAAAAATAGGCAAATTGAAACGAGGGCTTCAATGATCCTACAACAATACATATGAAAAATTAGCCATACAGTTGAAACCATCAAATCAAACAGATCATTTATAGCAAATTGTACCTCACATAGTCCCCGATAAAATTGCACATATAAGAAACACAATACTAACCTAGCTACAATTCATCTTTCTCTGCTATGACCTTCGACAATCGGAATAAAGGCATCGAGATAACTAGATAACCAATTAGTGATGTTACTCAATTCAGAAGCTCTAATTCATCTTTCTCAGCAAATGACCTCCACAATCGGAATAAAGGTATCAGGATAACTAGATAACCAATTAGTGACGTAACTCAATTCACAGAAAAAAGGAGGATTGAGCCTACACACTACACCCGAACCACCTAAGGGAAATTGACGGGAACTCCAGACGTGGTGCTAGGGCTGAGGGGCCTCACTGATGAATAAGGACGCGATGGCGGAGCCACAGCCAAAGGTCTCATTTCACAACTCCTCACCCCACCGCCTCAAAAGTCACAGGGGTTGATGCCAAAAGTAATTTGAAAAGCGTCGAGGGGCTCATTTCACAACTCCTCGCCCCATTGCCTCAAAAGTTACCGGGGTTGGTGCCAAAGCAATTTAAAAGCGTCGAGGGGCTCTTTTTGCAACTCCTCGCCCCCTCGACACAAAAAGTACGAGGGTCAACGCCAAAGTAATATAAAAGCGCCGAGGGTCTATCTTCGCTACTTCTGGCCCATTTCCCCTGTAAAAAGACAATTGGAAAAGACACTAAAGCAATCATACCAGCATCAAAGCACCATATCCCATCAGGGCACTCTCTCTCCAATAATTCATTCATCCGCTCTCATTTTTGCCACCCATTTCGCTATCAAAAGTTTGATGACCCACTATTCAAGACTTTGGTCGAGTTATGGTGAGAGGCTTCGACACCAACTTTGACATCATCGACAATGCTTTCATCAACATTTTGATGGGAGGCTTTGCCATTGACGTCAACTTCATCGACAATGTATTCATCAGCATCTCAGCGGCTCCAACTTCAACATCATTGGCTACGAGTACGTCAACATTTCAGCAAGGGGACTTGCCATCAGATTTGGCCTAATCGACACTGCCTTCACCGATTTAGAGTAGGGGGTCGCCATCGCCACTTTTGACTTCACCTTCGCCAACATTTTGGAGTGGAGGGATCAACGTCAGCATCTTTTGATTCACCTTCGTCGTTAATTTGGATCAGAGGGATCGCCATCAACATTTTTGGCTTTGCTTTGCCATCAATTAGGATGCATGGATCTCCATCTATGACATATTTGACATCAACCATGCCTCCATTGTTTACTTCAAGCATGCGAAAGAATTTCTCACAAGCGCCAGCTAATGGGGGGTGGTGAGAAACGCATTGGATAAACAATCTACTTGAATACCAAAGCTTGAAGACGTGTCATGATTATCTACGACTACTGCACCCGCTGAAAGCCCTAGTTTGGTTTTGGCTAATTGATGAAACCTTAGTACTAACTTCTATGCTAAGTGTGTGAATTAGATGAGGCTGGTACAATCCAAGTGGTGGAGCTAAGAAGATGATCAGGGTGTATGGTGATAACCAAGAGATGATCAAGTGCTCAACTTGGAAAAGAAGAAAGGAAAAAACAAAAATGAGGTCAAGGCAAAGGTATAAGCAATAGGGCTATTTTTGTTTTGCACTCAAGACACCATAGAGGGTGTGAGTGATTTAGGATCGATAGTCGTACTATAAAGAGAGGAAATCTTTGGCTAAACGGTTTATCGAGTGTCACTAGGTGACATAATTCACGCATTGCATTTAGGGACCTAGTGTGCTAACATGTGACTCTTGTAAAATGCTTTAAAAAATGCTAACACACGTGCACACAAGCTCTATACTTTGTGGTTAGCAACTTGGAAGCAAGGGTGAAGAAGTTGGGGACTTAGAAAAAGAAAAGGAGCTGACAGTCTTTGACCGTGAAAGCATCTAGGCCCCAAGGTTTGGTTTCGGCAATTGATGACAACGCTTTATTACCATGACTAACGTGTGTTTTGCAGAGACATTGGTAAGTTAGGTCATGGAGGTGATAACTGCTTTGGGCACCATGGTATTCGTGTCCCTTTGTGGAAATCATTTTGGTTTTCAAAAGAGTGACTTCAAGATTAAGGACGGTTAGTTCCGGATGTCGAGGTGTTGAGACACATTCGGAATAGTCGTTAGGATCTTCGTTTTTCTCTTTTGGCCGTACTATAAAGGGGGGCATGAATGGGTAGCTTGACCTAGGCGAGTCCTATGTTTAGGTGTGGTGCACACTTGTTAAACTTGGCGCTAGGCAACCCTAGAATAGCTCAAAGTTCAGTTGGAAGCAACTCGGTCGAAGTTGCGACGCGTTTCGGATAGTTTCGGGCTGTTTTCTAGTCACCGGACGCGGTCTTCGGCAGCACCGGACGCGTCCGGTCAGTACTTACCGCGCTAGGGTTTAGGCCCTGACCACCGGACGCGGTCCTCGCGAGGACCGGACGCGGTGGTCAGCGGCTGACACGTGTCACTTTGAGGGAACGCCCGTTGGACGCGACCTGGACTTGATCGGCGCGTCCGGTGCGAGTCCAGTAAGGTCCAGAGAGGACCGGACGCGTCCGGTCATCAACCATCGGACGTGGCCTCGCGTCCGGTGCGAGTACAGTAAGCACCCTTGCACGATCGGACGCATCCGGTCACCCCTGACCGGCGCGTCCGGTGGTTCGTTTTCAAAATCGCGTTTTGACCGTTACGGGCGACCGGCGCGTCCGGTCAGTTCGACCGGCGCGTCCGGTGACCCCGTGTCAGAAAGTAACGGTTCGTTTTCTTTGAGGGGTGTATAAATACAACCCCTCCACCTCTTTTAGAGGTCTCTTGCTCATTCAAACATCTGAGAAAACCCTTTAGAGTGCAAGGGAGTGCAAGAGCTCTAGTGAGGATAGAGATTTGAGAATCAAAGTTTGAGTTTCCTCACTAGTGATTAGAGAGTAGCAAGTGTGCATCCATCTTCTCATTTGGGCTTGTTGTGGTCAAGTGAGAGTTCTAGCTTGTTACTCTTGGTGATCGCCATCACCTAGACGGCTTGGTGGTGATTGGGAGTTTGGTGATCATCCGGCGGAGCTTGTGGATGACCCAACTCATGTTGTGAGCGGTTTTGGGTGATTCGCCGCGACGGAGTGTCGAAGAATCAACCCGTAGAGAGCACTTGATCCTTGCGCGGATCAAGGGGGAGCGACACCCTTGCGCGGGTGCTCCAACGAGGACTAGTGGGGAGTGGCGACTCTCCGATACCTCGGAAAAACATCGCCGTGTTCCTTGCCCCTTTACTTTCAAGCAATTACATTCTCGTATTTACTTTCATTGCTTGATTTACATTCCTAGAATTGCCATGCTAGACTAGGATTGGAAACTAGGGTGCAAAAGTTTTTATCGGTAGACTCTCTAGGAACACAAGTAGGCACTAGGGGTGAATTCCGGCTTATAGGATTTAATTCTTGCAATTAATTTTTAGAAAAGCCCAATTCACCCCCCCTCTTGGGCATCTTGATCCTTTCAGACCGGACGCTGGCCGCGGGGTGACCAGACTCACCCTAGGCGCATCCGGTCCTTTACAGCCGTAGCGGCCGTGATGACCGAGGAAAGCAAGGGCGATCGGACGCGGGAGTTGTAGCGTGACCGGACGCGCAGGGGCTGCGTCCCATCAACGCTGACGTTTGCTGGCGTCATCCTTGCTCACGCGCATGGAATGGAGCCTATGTTGACCGGACGCTGGCCGGCGTCAGGTCACGTTCGACCGGGCATGTCCGGTCATGTTTTCGCTGTGAAAAACTCTCTCTGGAATCAATCTGACTCGCTGGTGTGTGGAGTCTGGTCGTGAACAGTGGCGTATTCGGTCGGTGCCTGACATGTGTGAATGTTGGTGGCAACGGTCAAATTTGAATGGAGGCGACGTGGCGCGTCATGGTTGGATGGCAGGTGCGACCGGACGCACCTGACCGGACGCAGGGCTGAGTCCGGTCGGTGAGTCCGGTCACTCCCGAACTGTGTAACGGTTGGATTTTTGTTGGGAGTCTATAAATAGACCATGGCCGGCTTGGGGCTCTCTCTTGTCACTTTGACATACTTGACATCCTTGTGAGCCTAAGCAAACACCTTACACTCATCTCCATCCTTGATTTATCATCAAAGTGAGATTGAGAGTGATTCCTAGTGCATTTGCTTGAGTGATTGCATCTAGTGGCACTTGGAGATCGTTGTGGTTGTGGAGTTCTTGTTACTCTTGGTGGTTGCCGCCACCTAGATGGCTTGGAGCAGCGGTGGAGATTTGGCACGTATTGGTGATTGTTTGTGGCCGGCTCCGGTGATTGTGAGGGGTTTTGTACCTTCCCTGGCTGAAAGCCCAAGTTTGGTTTTGGTAATTAATGACACCAAGTTGCTAATGCCATGTGTTAAGTGTTTTGAGTTAGGCATAAGCAACACATGTGATGAAGGTGTATGTGGCAAGGAGTGGTGGCCACAAGATCACAAAGAGATGGTGCATGGACATGAAATGATGATCATGGTGATCAAGCATGAGGAGATGAACATGGAACAAAGTGATCAAGGCAAAGGTATAATCATAGGGTTTGCTTTTGCCAGTCTAAGATGAGTAGAGAAGTGATTGACCGGGTTTAGGATTGATAGCCGACTATCAAGAGGGGCAATCACGGTTAGCTCGTGAATCAAGTGCTACTAGGTCATCTTCTTGAGCATATGCATTAGGATCTAGTAGAGAGCTAACGTAACGCCTTGAAAAATGATTGTGAAAATGCTAACACACATGCACATGGCGATATACACTTGATGGTGTTGGCACATTGGCGAAGGCGGCGGAGTTTGAACGGTAGAGAGGGGTTTGGGGTTCTCTCTCCCTCCCGCCGAGCTTACAAGCGTGGGATTCAGGCGTTTTCGAGAAAATAAAATACCTATTTTCCATTGAGTCAGAGGCGAGAAAAGGTGGCGAAAGTCCAGAGTGTTTATCACTGAAAAACAGTGACCGGACGCGGCTAGCGCGTCCGGTCAGTTCAAACCGTAGGTAGACGCACGCGCGAGAGGGTCGCGGACCGGCGCGTGCGGTCCTTCGTGGAACCGGCGCGTCCGGTCACACACCCAGGAGAGCAGCACGAAGGGTAGGTGTGAGCGGACGCGGTGGTGCGTCCGGTCACGTGCGACCGGACACGTCCGATCGCGCGTGGAGCTTTCTGGACTCCGATCGGACGCCGGGTGCAGCGCGTCCGGTCAAACGATGAAGCGTGTCCGGTCACAGCAATGGCTCTCTCTAACTCGCCCTGCTACTATTTGTCCTGTAGTGACTGGACGCGTCTGGTCACCCTGACCGGTGCGTCCGGTCTTCACGATTTTCACTGTGATGTCTTATAACGGCTAGTTGCTTACCCCTTCGCTATAAATAGATGGTGGCCGAGTTTGGGGGATTCACTCTTGCTCTTTTGAGATATTGAGGCACACTTTGAGCTAGAGAACTTTCCCTCCACTCATCTCCTTGCTTGGTTGCATACTCTAGAGAGATTGAGTGAGATTCAAGTGCATTGCATTGAGAGTTGCATCTAGTGGCACTTGATTCTTGAGTTAGCTACGGATTTTTTGTTACTCTTGGGTGTTTCCCGACACCCTAGATGGCTTGGAGCAGCGGTGGTGTTGAGCTCGTGATTGGAGATTGTTTCGAGCCTCACCAAGCGATTGTGATGGGTTCTTAAGCCTTCCTCGCGGGAGTTCGCGAATTGGCTACTCTAGTGAAGCTCATGGCTTGGAGGATCCCCAACTTGTGAGTGGATGTGCGACACCCGCTAAGGGTTCAACTCTTGATAGTTGATTAGCTCACGATCCATCAAGTGGGTGCATCGCCACAACGAGAAGTAGCTTGCCGGGAAGCAAGTTGACCTCGGTAAAAAATCTTGAGTCATCTCTTACCGAGGATTCTCTTTATGATTGTGTGTGATTGATTCTTTGGATACATCTAATCTCTACACCGTTGGTATAAGAATCAATTCACTTCCCTTTTTCATTCTTGCACTTTATCTTGTCTAGTGTGCTTAGCGTAGTTTGTATCACATAGGAGTAAGTAGCTTAGTGACTTAGCTTTGTTGGTGTGAATTAGAGATCATAGTCTTGTTCACTAGAATTGTATAGGTGGCTTGCTTAGTATAGTTGAGCTAGTGCTAGAATTAGCATCGCCATCTTTTATACTAACCTTTGTTGATTAGTGAAGCTCGTAGATTTTTAAATAGGCTATTCACCCCCCTCTAGCCATTTGGACCTTACACTAACGGAGAGCCGAAAGGTAACTCTAGTGGATTGCTTGTGTCATTGAGTTACCTCACTTGTGGGTAGGTTCTTGCGGTGTCCAAGTGGGACGAGGTTCGTGCTACACCTCTTAGCCGCTGAACCACCAAGTGTTGGTCGACATAGCGGGAACTAGCGTGCCGGCAAACACGTGAACCTCGGGAGAAAAATTATGTTTCCATTGTGATTGTTTCATTGGATTTCTCCCGGTGATTAATCTTCTGCTCATTGTGATTGGTTCATTCCTCAATGCGGCGGTATAAAGATCACATTCCTTTTATTTACATTCCCGTAAACTAGTTGTAACAAGCTCTTTAGTGTAATTAGTTTTGAGAGCTTGTATTACCCTTGCTAGTGTAGCTTCTCACCTAGTTGAGCTCTTTAGTGTAGCTAGCTTTTGAGAGCTCGTAGTGACTTAGCCATTGATTAACTTAGAGATTATAGCAACTAGAATTGTTGGGATAGGTGGCTTACAACACTTGTTAGAGCTAGTGCAAAAAGCTTTATAGCCAATTAATTGTCTAACAAGTTTGCCTAGTGTTTTGTAGATTTTAAATTAGGTTATTCACCCCCCTCTAGCCAATTAGGACCTTTCACCCGCGAGTGAAAGCTTGAAGACGTGTCATGATTATCTACGACTACTTCGCCTACGTTAACTACCTCACCTACTTTGACTACGGCAGTGTCTTCGACGAAGGCTCAATTATGAAAAGAAGGTATCGAGAGCTCAAGGTCGTATAAAGGAGCAAGCTACCAAAGACATGATCATGGAGGTTCAAGCAAAGGTTGCCACTGAAAACTAGCCGAAGATAAAAAAATCATCCCCACCTATCTCTGTATAAACGAGAGTCTTGTGATGAGTCTGAGTTGTAATTGGGTCACACTTAGTTGTATCTAGCTATTGGGTTTTTATGCTTCTGAGCAAAACCAAGTAGTTGTGGGGTTATTGTTGGATGTGTGTTGTATGTTAGGGACCCTATGTTTAGGGCCCAATTACATAGTTTAGTGGCTACATGGGATAATATTTATGGCCCATTTGTGGCCCCTAAAGACTTTTTTTTGTAAATACGAGACCCACTTTGAGAAATAATGAAAACCTCCCCCCTCACCTCTCCTGTAAAAGGGGAGAAAGAGGACTCTAGCCCTTCACTCATTCGGCTCTCTCTTTATTTCTCTTCATTCCCACCTCACATGTTCGGTGATACACCAACACTATTCCTGTTTGTTATCTACCTTTTGCTTCACCTTTGCTATCGCATTGTTTCTGTTCCAATCTACGGTAATTCATCGACCAATTAGTGTTTGAAGACTACAGTCTAGAAACATTTTGCTTATATTAGAGAATTTCTAAATTATTGTACCATCAAATTTTTGCATAAACTGCAATACTACAAAAACTCCTGAATCATACCTACAATTTGTGAAAGATTTGTGAAGGTTTGTGGGAACATAACTTGTTTACAAAATAGTTTCTTTATAAATTGAATGAAAAAAAGAATAGGATGTCTTATAGCGGAACAACATTATTGTATGATTGGACATTGTAAGTGTTTTTATAATAGATATATCAATCACCTAAAATTACACTTTGGAACCTTTAAAGCCTCCCGCTTGTATCCACATCGAGGGTTCCAGGCTGCCATCGCGGGTTTGGGATATATATATATATATATATATATATATCCTATATATATATATATATATATATATATATATATAGGACTGCGCTAAATAGCACCCTGGGTACTAAATATTATTTAGTACCCGAGCCCCCCGCGCACTCCCGAGCGTCCGTAGCCTGCCCCGTGCCCCCACGCCTACAGGCGATTTCCACAAGCCGTGGCCCCTCTTTTTTTCTCGTAGTGGATTGCTCACTAAGCCGATTTTTTTCCTTTGTTTTTTGTCCGATTCATTTTCTTTTTTTTTTTGTGTGTGTCGTGGTCATTTTTTAGGTTGATGATTTTTTTACGGTTTTCTTTTAGGCTGGTGGTTTTTGTTGGTCATTTTTTAGGCTACTGATTTTTTTGGACGGTTTCTTTTTAAGCTGCGTGGTTTATTTGTACCAGTGAACGTGTTGTAGTTTTCTTAGTTTTCGAAGAAAGAACTTATATTTTGAGGTAGGTGAGGCAACTAAAAAGTTTTCAACTAGAACGTAAAGACATGTACCGATCATAAAACTTGGATTTTAATAGTAAAATGAATCATACGAAGCTTATACTAATTCATAAACCTTATTCGCTGAAAACTTAATTTTTCAGGTAAATGAATCATGAAAGAAGATTGCAAAACACGTTGCGGTTTGAATACATATAGTTTTGTGACTCCATCTTAGTTATTCCAATTTATGGCAGCTGAATAACCTTCATTGGGGTCATAAATATTGGACCAATAACTCATAGGTCATATTACATTTACTTTTTTATCAGAATAATACCATCTGTGAGAAAAAAAAACAAATATATCCCTCTCCCTTATGTCGTCCTCTCTAATTGCTGTCAATTGTTTCACCTGTCAAAAGAAGCAGAACAAAAGAAAACGTTAAAAAACAACTTTGATGATTAATAACAGAGTAAGCCATTGTAGTTTTGAAATGAAAGTTTCAAGGAAAACTACTGAATCAAAAAAATTTTTTGCAAGGTACCGAATCAAATACTGAATGCTACAGAACTGAAGCAAACACTCAGGCACACTCAGCCATGACCGGCTAGAACACCATCAAAAAGCAGCGCCTGAGTGCGTGGTCATTATGCAATCCTGCTGAACACTACTGAAAAGTCTGAAACACAGACAAAAAATGAAAGAAGATAATGCATGGAGCAAAGCAGCTGCCGTGCAGCCCGTGCTCCAACTTTACAGTCTGAAACACTAAATGCTCATCCATTGCCCTTTTATTCCTAACTTGTATTTTTCTGATTCAACTATAAAAAAGAATTATCTTTAACACAATGAGTATTTACACTATTTAAGGAATAACATAAAATGAAACAATAGCTGAAGACCAACTGGAAGAACACAAGAATGCAATATAGCTCTAGAAAATCAGTAACATTAGCATGCATATAAAAATTGGTAGGTTGAACGAG
Source organism: Saccharum hybrid cultivar R570 (assembly GCA_038087645.1). NCBI lineage: Eukaryota > Viridiplantae > Streptophyta > Magnoliopsida > Poales > Poaceae > Saccharum > Saccharum hybrid cultivar. The sequence continues at coordinate 39,321,680 of JAQSUU010000113.1, forward strand.
AAAATTAAGCAGACAGTTGATAAAAATCACACACACATCATTTTTTTAGGTTGTACTCACCGTGTAATACAGTGTCTCAATCTAGTCATGAAGCCTATTTAGGGTCCGCCACATAACTAGCATAACAATGGCGGCTAACTTGCTACATGTGTTGTGCTATTGTGACCAATACATGTTTACTGAAAAAAGTAAGCATGTGCATATGCATCGCATTGGCAACTGTGGATTTTTTATCCAACAAGCCACTAGGAAAAAAGCAAGTTGATTAATATGGGAGTCCAAAGACCTGGTTTCTAGTAAACTGTCTTGTTTTGTGGCAAGTAGGGTTACTAGCGTCGATTATTGCAGTTATGAATCCTAAATCATCATGTAATACATAATTCTAGAACCTTGGTGGCTTTGATTTTGCCTTGCTAACAAAGTCAAAACCTGCACACTCTTATATGGAGACAGCTTGATGGCACTAGACTTTGCAAAACAAAAAGAGGGGGGTAGGGAGTTATTAGTAATTGCCTTATTCGGTATTTCATTGTCAGTGCTACAGAGAGATCCCAGAGGCAATGTAATATAAGATTGTCTTGGTCTCTTGGATGACAATTTTAAGTTTCTCTGTTTGGAGAAAAGAAGACAATATTGGTAGACATACTTGTTTTTTGCAGAGTAACAATATTCTTCCCAAAATTTTGCATCTTCTGTTTTAAAAATAAAAATACTTGAAGCAGCACTGGGCACCTTCATTGGAAACCCAATGAAGCAGCACCTCTATGTTAGGCCTATCACCCTCAAACACAAAAGCATTTCAGTGCTTCAATATTTCCTAAGCCACTAGGATATTGAGGGTATTAAGGACTTTGCGCTCAAACCCTGGGAATGCCCCGCATAGTACAACACCAGCAGCTGGAGAAACGACTGTGCAAAGAATTCACAATCTACAAGATAAGCTTGAAATTAGCCTAATCCAAATCCAAAAAGAGATAAGAAGGATTGTGCATGCCTCATCGGGATCTTGCTAGGTCAAGGCTGCTGGTGAGGCCACCACGCAGCAGCTCAGTGAGCAAAGAATTACTGAACCTCATTTTTGGACTGGAATAATCAATTTGCTTAACTCAGAAATCCTATGAGCATACAGTTTGATTCGTGAGGTGAAGCAGCTAGTTAGGTTGAAATTGCCTACAATATCTTCAAAGTGAATATGAAAGGTAAATCCAATTTGGTCCAGAGCAGCCTCTGAGCCAGAATTGGAAGATACGAATTAACTCGGTTAGTTTTAGTCACACAAATATCACTGATTGGTGACTGCAATTTTAGTGGAAGAAAACGACCTGCAGGGAAGACCTGCATTCAGGTTCTTGCCATGACTATCAGGCACGGCTAGCGTGGGTGGGTTGATGTGGAGCGGGCTAGCATCTAACGATGCCTGGTAGAGCCCAAGCTTTGCCAACACCCAGCACCTGCTGCCACATACTGCATCCGGCGACAACAAGGCAAGGTGCCACCGTCATCTTCATTGAGGAGGATGCAAAGCAGGGCGGAGCCAGGCAGTGGCAGACCTCAACCAAAATTTAGCTGGGGCAGAACATGAACACATAACTAATATTATAAAAAAAATCATATGCGCACATCACATTCTCATTGATATCCCACACGAATGGAAAAAATGACAAATTTAATTCTTAAAGAATGAAGATGGTACCTACTATTAAAAAGCGGTCGTCCATAGCAAGCTAGCAGCGCCTTAATATAATTAATGAATTCAACATACACCAATTTGACTAAGATTCAACTACCCAAGAGCTAATAAACCTGTAATTTTAAACAACAAATCAATTACTGTATGATATTATGTGATAATACATCGACAATGTTTCAACTAGCTGTCGTGAAGCATATGAACAGAAATACTTTTAGGGACTACTAGATAATTAATTATCTGCTAGTTTGAATTATCTGAGATAGCATAAATACTTTTAGAGACCGCTAGATAATTAATTTAAGAACTTGAACAGCAACCAAGCAGTACGATACAATGTGCATCCACCATGAAGTTTGGTTCTGGGAAATTCTAATCATGAAATGCGTATCAAAGTGACAAGATACAACGACGTACATATTTAAAGATGATCATATGAGCAGTATACAAATGGTCTTGCAGGAAGCAAAGTGGCATGCAAAATAGGATACGGAAATTTTAGAATACATGAGCATATGGACAATAATGATCAGCTTTGGGATTCAAGAGCATATGAGCATCAGGTGCTCACACATGCAATTGTCAAAAGCATACCATAATGATTAACAGTCAGAAACCTTAAATCTGTATCAACAAGTGCATGCATAGATCAAGATAGATAGATCATAAAATCAATGCCAAATTTATGACTGGTGGAGACAGTGATAAGTCCAAAAAAATATAGAGCATTCTCCAACATACCTTTTCGTGCTAGCGGCATGCCACTGTTGCTGATGGAGTGCTGATGAAGCAGACATCTCCTACTGGTGGAAGGCTAACTAAAATGATAAAAAAATAGAAATAACTAGTGTTAATGATTTGGAAGCTACAGCAGCCATAAATTAAATGTGTAAAATTGGAAAATTAGCAAGGCTGAAAAAGAAGCTAATTATCAATGGAAACAAATGTAAAATTTATACTCTTGTAAATCTTCAAGCATAATTAGCCACACAGCCACACAAAGAAACCATTAATCGTAGAAGAAACAACCTACGTGAGTAATCATGGGGAGTAGATGGAGGGTGCTTTGATGGCGAGCGCCTGGGATCTGCACAAAAAACAAAGAGAGAAAAGAGGATAAATAACTTCTCTTGGCCTCCAGACAGTGACAAGAAATTTTAAGAAAAAAACATTGCATGAAGAATAATATATATTGCAATATAGCTTCTCATCTGAGATTATATCCAAACAAATATTATTTATAAGCTGAGAGTTCACATGAAAGCAAATTATCATATAAAATTTTCATGATATGACATTTGAATATTGCATTGTGTAGCTGATTAGGTCTTAGCAACAAACATTTTAGCTCTTCTAAGATGAAAAAATACCGATATATGCTTGTTCAGTTCAGTTGCAGGGAACTGTGGTTAAGAAAATAATTTATGCTTGTTCACCAGAAACTCGATCTAACTAGCACAATAGGCAATACCTATTGGCTATTGCGCATAATGACACACCACACTGATTAGGTAATATTTCAAATGTGAAAATATGTGTTCTACCAAAAATAATTACTACAAATCAAATGCACGATAGTTTCTTAGGTGAGTGTCTCCTTAGGTGTGATTTATTATTACGACCACTTCAGCGAGCTCATTAGTACATAAGACCGCAAATACAGTGACAAGATCAAAATAGTCTCCTTGATCTATTTCTATGCCTGTCATCGTATCATAGATCTGAAAAATGCTATATTGTTGCTAAATCTATGTCAAACCAAATAAAGAAACACGTGGCTGGAGCATGATAACAGAGAAAGAATACAGGATCAAACCCCTAAGCTGCTCGCCTCATCCACTACAGTAGCCTGACACTTGAAAAGCAAGAGCACATTTGATGCATTCTGGTTAGGCTGTAGCATGTGTGGACTAATTAACCTGGAGAACCTTCAAATCAGTTGTGCATGTTCATGTATTGCATGTCGATTCTCCCATGCCCTCCTGCCCTCTTGCATGGGTCCTAACAATGGCAAAGCTGCATGCGTGTGAGATGGTTTACCTCAGAAAAATCAGAACAATCTTCCCTCTCCATGTATCAAACGAACCTTCGGAAACAAATCATGTGAGGCAATACAGGATTACAGCTGACGGGGCTGATCTGTCCCCGTAGCATGGACATCATCATACATCGTTACAATGAATGGCGTGTCTATTGCCTCTCTCCATGGATCTTGCAGACACCACACAATTTTCATGTCTAGTTATAATATGTGAGAAAATCACAACTCTCCCTCCACAGATCTAGCCAAGATTTAAGAAAAAATTAAAACAAATCCTGTGGATTTGATACCTGCGAGGAGGGTGCTGACCACGCCAAGGCCAGCAGAGTCCCTCTTGCCCGCAAAACCAGCTCTCAGGCCGCCCATCACCTGGACATCTCGGCCTCGGCATGTGGCGGTGGCAACCTTATGAGGTGAGAAGAGTACGGGGTTGTGGAGTGGAACGGCGGGGGTGACGAGGCAATGTGATAGGTAGCAACCACGGACCCCGGTGTGATGAGCTCGCCGGCGCCGAACCAGGGAGCAGGGTCGGTGGCGAGCTGAGGTCGTGCGGCGAGGGCGCGGCGATCTGGGGTTTGGGGCGGGGGGCGACAACGAGCTAGGCTCGTGCGGCAGGGGCGACAGGCGTTCTGTGCTTGCGACAGCAGTGGATAGAAGAAACCGGCGACCCGCAGCGCCACCGATGAGGCCGCGTCGGAGGCCACAAAAACTGCCTCAAAGGCTGCGTAGGCGAGGGGGACGGGGCGAGCTGGGCTCATGCCGTGGAGGCCGCGCAGCGCCACCGCCGAGGCCGCCGTCGGGACTGCAAAAGCAGTGGTCGAAGGCTGCGGAGGCGAGGGGGAGGCGATGAGCTGGGCGCGTGAGGCGGGGGCTGCGGATGGGGCGGCGAGCTGAGCTCGTGCGGCGGTGGGGGCGGCGAGCTTGGCGAAACCGCCGTCTCCTCCCCACGATCTGGGCTTCTGGAGATTGTGATGGAAAAAAGGGGAAAAAAGAAAACCGGAAAGGATAAAGAAGAGGTGGGTGCGGCACGAAGAAACGCAGTGGGTCGAGGGACCGGGTGGGGGTGGCTCGCGTGCGGTGATCTGGGCTCGCTGAGTTATAAGGTATTCTATACTGTACCTAGGTACTGAATAATAATCGGTACCCGATGTGTGTGTTTATCAATTTATTAGATATGGTCTCGATACACCGGACCCAAACTATTGAATTTGGACACACCAATATTGATCCGAGGGATTCGTTCTATGATATGAAAAATAATGACTTGAGGGATTGAAGAAGTGGCTCAAAATTTATAAATTTTTGAAAAAAAAAAAGAATTCGGAGATATATAAAAGAAAGAAACAAAAACTTGCTCGATGAGTGAGCGGTCAGATTGCATCTCTTTGGGATGAACGGCCGGATTTGGATGCAAATCCCGCAAACACAAAACCCAATCCGAAACAGCCCCTCCCGTCTTATCCGAAACACAGCGCTCAGCTCCCCCATCCGAAGCAGAGCAGCGAGCATGTCGCCAGTCACCGCGCTCCTGGCGGGCACGGCCGTGCCGCCGGCCCCGTACCCGTCCCCGGCGCCGGCCAGGAAGCACGCCCGCCACTACTCCGTCGGCTTCCTCTCGCTCCCCGACGGAGGCGGGCGCGCGGCGCTGGCGGTGGAGTGCTCGTCGCGGCCGCAGAAGAAGGGGACCAAGCACCACATGAAGACGCGGCCCAAGAAGACGCAGCCGTGGGACATCAAGCGCCGCCCCACGCAGTACCCGCCGCTGCCGCCGCTCCCGCCCGACTGGACGCTCGTCGCGTCCGGCGCCACGGTCGACGTGGAGGAGGCCACCGCCGTGACCCCTGTCCTCGAGGTGGCCGCGGCCGTCGCCGCACCCGCCGCCGCCGACTGAGGCCGCCGCGGCATGTCGCTGAAGTTGTTCCCTGCTTGAGCTCTCCTCGAATGCTGTTTCCTTTTTGAGATTTATTATAATGGCTGCCCTGATTCTGGGAATGATTTTGTGATTATAAATTTGGAATCTTTTATTTATGGGAAAAAGTCTAATTGACCCCAACTATAAGGGGTAGTCTAGTTTACCCCCGAACTATGAAATGGTCTAATTTACCCTTTGAACTTTGCAAAACCGGCCAAATCACCCCCTCGGGCGGTTTTGGACGGTGGTTTTGTTACAGTGTCAACGGTTTTGCTACAGTAACAGCGGTTTTGTCTTTTCTTTTTTATTTATTTCGTCTGAATCTTTAAAAAATCATAGTAACTCACAGAAAAATCATAAAATGGAAAATCCAATTTTGTTGGACTCCACATGAGAAGATCTACACAGTGAATATATAATATAGTATGCTTTAGTACAAAGTTTTTGCTGTAAATTTTGATCTATTTTTTTTCTGTAATTAATTTGAATAATTCATACAACAAAAATTTTGTACTAAAGCATACTATATTATATATTCACTGTGTAGATCTACTCATGTGGAGTCCAACAAAATTGGATTTTCTATTTTATGATTTTTCTGTGATTTACTATGATTTTTCAAAGATTCAGACGAAATAAATAAAAAAGAAAAAGACAAAACCGTTGTTACTGTAGCAAAACCGCTGACACTGTAGCAAACCACCGCCCAAAACCGCCCGAGGGGGTGATTTGGCCGGTTTTGCAAAGTTCAGAGGGTAAATTAGACCATTTCATAGTTCGGGGGTAAACTAGACCACCCCCATAGTTGGGAGGTCAATTAGACTTTTTCCTTTATTTATGCTAGTCCAATGGCTGTCACTGCGTCCAATTCAGTCCGTTGCTTGATGATTTCTTGGTTGCTTGCTGTGTGCAACGCTGATTCAGCTAGTCCATGCCGCCAGTGGCAGTGTAGACTGTAGAGTTGTTAGCTACTCCATGTCCATAGGCTGCTCGCTGGTTCAATTACATATATGGCGTTGCTCTGTTAAGTTATGATGGGGAATGGATTGCCCAAATATAAATTTCAGAAAAAAGAACAAACAGGCCAACAGGACATCTCCCAGGAGTTACTGAAACTTGTATTTTGTTTGACCTTAGGAGCTCGCTCTGTTTGATTTGGGCAGTTGCCTGACATTGGGGGAGATTCAGTAAACAGTAAACTCATCTTAGATGGCAATGGCACCAACAGCCATTGAACACAAGCACATTATAGTAATTTTAGGTAGTAGTTTGGTTCCGATAGGACTCAGGGTAGTTTCTGACCTAATTGTTTGTATTGTTGCCTTAATTCAAGTGCTGTGGAAAGGACTTCCCCACGGAGGCAAATTCTGAAGGACCCGGCCCTTCCTTCATCCTGTAGGACCTCGCTCTCTATGGAGAAGACGACCACCACGACATGGCCTTCCCGTGATGTGACGAGTTTTCGGCAAGGGTTAGACAACGACCATCAGCAGCGTGCGAAGTCTTGAGATGGTGGTGGTTTTCTCCATCGGCCTCTCCTCACCGGTGGCGACTGCAATGGCAGTACCTGGCCCGGACGAACTGCAATGGCAGTACCTGGCCCGGACGAACTTGTGGCATCGATGGTTCCTTCGTTACGCGCAGCTAGGGCATAGAATACTGGATTTATCAATCATACAGAAGGGCAATAGAAACGGCGGCCTTGAGGATGATTGATGGTATTTATTAAGAAACTCGGCAAGGTTGACTTGTCAAGTATTTTTCTGATGGCTTCCTTTTATTTTTCTTTCACGTGTGAACGCTGTCGCCGCCGGTTCCATCCCCATCCATCTCCGGTGGGTTTCTTCCTCTTTTAGCTTCCTTGCTCGTCGTGATTCTCTGCTTTGCCCACTCCATCCCCCATCCCCCATCTTCTCATCGCTGCTGTGCTTCATTGGCCGAGGACGTTTCCGAGTACGTGGCCTCCATGAAGCGTAGCATCGTTAGCCAAGCCATTCCAACAGCTAGCACAGGTCACCAGCCGCTTTCTTTCTAGAGAAATCCAGAGTGCTGGAGGAGAGAGGAGGCTATGAAGGACAGACTTCGCTGATTTCTTGTGGGCTCTTGCGATGGCCAGTTTATTAGAGTTAGCCGTTGCACAGTTTTGCGACCAGACCAGGGTTGTTTTATTATTCACAAGTGTAGGGATTGGTTGCATTCATGTGTACTTCATGAATCTCGCACGTTTATTCATTTGATTGATTTGAAGGAAATTTTGGATTCTTACGTGTATATATAGTTCTGTATACATTGGTCCTCTACTCCACGAGTTCTTCACCTCGACCTTACGTCTGACTGACTCAGTACGTATATGCGCGCAATGTCTGCTGCTAACGTACACAGCAACGGCATACATATTGAACTGGCTTGTTCACCTGTTGGCTGTTGCCCCATCTGGACCTCAGCTCGACGATGAGCGGCTGCTCCTACGCCGTGAGGTTACCACCGCGCACGCGGCACGTACGCCGGGGCGGAGGCCACCTGAGACACTGCCGCCGGCAGCTCTTCCCCCTGCGCTTCAGAATTCAGATTTCAGACCTACACACGATGCAGGGTATTGTTTTTGTTCCCCATTGATAACCAAGGTAGTAGTGGCGCGTGCATGCGTACCCGGTACCCGGCGGGTCGGTCTAGGTTGCTGCACCAGCCGTCGCCGTTGAGGGCGCCAGGGCGCGCCGTGTCGCCGCGAAGCATTTCCACGAGCTATTTGTCAACCTATATTGCTGTCCCTGCTCTACCAAGGCCAGTAGTGACATGGCATCACAATCATCATGCAGTGCAATGCAACGCTGGCAGGAGTACAGTACGTTATGCGACCAAACCGGTGCACCGGGCATGTCTGTCCTCATCGCGATATGCATTTCCCATCTCAGTGTTCCTAAAATCCCAGCCGCAAGCAAAGTTAAGATAGCACCACCAATCACAAATGACATTCCGTACCATAAACAAAATTGATTACAATATTTAAAAATAGCCTTTGTGCAACGGCGACCGTAATTCCATTACGTATGTTGACAGATAACACTTCCAGAAACAACTCTTGTACATGCACATAGGAGTACTTTCTTCTAATTCTAAGATGGCAGCAAATTTATTTGAAATTGGTCGTCACCATCCTTAAAAGAGTCAAGGCACAAGCCGCACTACCAGACTTTGTGAACATTACACACAATCCCTCGCCCCACAAACAGAAGCATTTATCTTTGGCATTAAGTGGCAGGAGTCATGGACTGAGAAACACATCAGACTTTCAGGCTCCAGCAGCCTTCTCTGAAGCACTGTCTTCACCCTTTTGCCCCATCTTCGCCTTCTTGGCTTCGTAGTCTTTCACAGCAGCTTTAATCGCATCCTCAGCAAGCATGCTGCAATGGAGCTTTACTGGTGGAAGGGACAAGTGCTTTGCAATCTCACTGGAAAACAGAGTAACAAAACCGGTTACAGTTGGAGTTTGCTAAGGGATTCTGATAGTGCCCAGAAAAATCTCAACAATCAAGCTCTAACAACAGCAGTGAGGGCGCGAAAGTAAATGAAGGAATTCGTCTTTTTCTAAAAGAAAGCAGAGAATAAGACCACAAGTCACATCCTCTAAAGGAATAAGCAAATGTGCCATTTCTGATTACTGAAAGTGAAACAACATCAGAGGAGCAATAATGTCACTGAATAGGAACTGTAGAAACTAACGCATCAGATAACCTGCTCCACTCCTAGGAACAAGGGAGAAAACTAAAATGATTATCCCTGACAGCTGAAAAAAGAACATTTCAATGCGACTCAAAGAATACATCAAAACTAGAATGTGACATCATTAAGAAATACTAATCATGCTTAATCAGGTATTTTGTTATATAATAAAAAAATAAAATCGATGTATCGAATGGCCATCAAAGAGAGATAAGCATATAACAACCAGTGAAGTCTTCTCAGATACAAACTCACAACATTCTCACACTGGTCTTCACATTATAAAGAACAGAATGATGTTGCAAAGGAACCCAAAAGCAGCAAGTGTGTGCTAAAGATGTAAAGATAGACAGCAATTCACAATTATTACAAAATACAATATTAGCATCCTCAGATGACTAATTAAGTGGATAATATGAAGTGAGCCGAAAATATTGGAGAAGATAATAGATAACTTACGTGTTCTTGATTGTCAAAACTTCATCCATTGGTTTTCCCTTTACCCATTCAGTAGCTGTAAGGAGAAAGATAATATAATCAATGTTACACATTCAGCAGCTTAAAGAAACAGTACTTAGGGCATTTTGTTTAAATAGGGATGAAGATCTTCGCGGAATCAGGATTCAAGAATGCTTCCAGCTTGTAAGATACAAGCAACCAGCAGGTCCACTCTTGTATGCAAGACAGGATGATACTTAGCACTCAATTAATATAATAGTAATAAAATAATCTACAACACAAATAAATTTAGGGGGGAGAAACCTCACATCCCACATTCAAGATTATATTCCAGTCATTTAGGACTAAATAAATTGAAGCTTCAACTGGCAACTTGGTTCCCATGGTCGTTGGCTTACAAGTCACACAATACAACAGAATGTCCCCATTTTGTGATTCATAGCATTTTCATGTATAACAATGCAGGAGGTTAGGTATTATATGCATCGTATTATCAAACCAATGACTTGAAAGTTGCCCCCAATCATTCTGTTGACTATTTCATTATTTGCAGGAGTATCTTCCTACACATTTCCACAAGTTCTCTTCCATTACTAAGTTAATAAGAACATCAAAACTAAGGTACAATGTCCACCATCTCTAAACCAGTTTGGTTCAGCAACTAAAAATTATAAGAACTACAAGCATCTGAATCTACTGGTACAAATAAGAGCTTTTCTAACTACAAGGTTATCATTCTTATTAATATTGGGCTGGTTCGGCTGGTGGAAAAGCCGGCGGTTTCGGCTGATTCAATAGTGTTCTGTGAGAGAGAATAAGCTGAAACAAGCCGAAACATGACCTGTAGAACAGGGCCATTAAGACGTAACTTCTAGATCCTTCAGGGTCATTCTCCTTAAGAAAAAAATAATAATAAAGAGAATATGCAGGACAATTACAATCCAAAAAAAAAAAGGAAGAACCAGCATCATAACAAAACACTCAGCATACATATTTTATTAGCTCTAAAGCAGCAAAACTGTTAAAAAAAATTAGTTCAGGATTAACCATATGATGAGTATGAAACTGCAACTCATATGAAACTTCTTTGTCATACAACTTATATGTAGCTAAAATGGTTGCATCACACATGTCTAATATCAACTAGCAAATTAGGTCCAAAGCACCAAAAATAAAATGGCCGCATCACACACGTCTAAAATTGAACACAACTAGCCAATTAGGTCCAAAGCACCAAAAATAGGCAAACTGAAACAAGGGTGTCAATGATCCTACAGCAATACAGATGAAAGTTAGCAGTGCAGTTGATATATCGCTACCATCAAATCAAATTGATCACTTATAGTAAATTGTACCTCACATACTCCCCGGGAAAATGGCACATATAAGAAACACAATACTAAGCTAGCTGCAATTCATCTTTAACAGCAAATGACCTCCACAATCGGAATAAAGGCATCGGGATAACTAGATAACCAATTAGTGATGTGACTCAATTCACAAGCTGCAATTCATCTTTCTCTGCAAGAGACCTCCGCAATCGGAATAAACGCATCGGGATAACTAGATAACCAATTAGTGACGTAACTCAATTCACAAAAGAAAAAGGAGGATTGAGCCTACACTACACGCTACACCCGAACAACCTAGGGGAAATCGACGGGAACTCCAGACGTGGCGCTAGGGCTGAGGGGCCTCACCGACGGACGAGGACGCGATGGCGGAGCCGCAGCCAAAGGTCTTGAAGCAGGCGTCGACGATCTTGCCGGAGTCCTCGTCGACGCGGATCTGCAGCTTCATGACGTCCCCGCAGGCCGGCGCGCCGACCAGCCCAGTGCCGACGTTGGGGTCCTCCTTGTCGAAGGAACCGACGTTCCGCGGGTTGTTGTAGTGGTCCACCACCCGCTCGTGGTACGCCCTCACCCCCGCCGCCGCGGCGGCCGGGCCCGCCTCGCCGGCGGCGGCGCCGGTGCCCAGGCCGAGCCGCCGGAGCCCCGGGGCGAGGAGCCGCCTGCCTCCTGCGCGCAGCATCTCCCGCAAACCTGGAGTCGCCTCTCGATTCTTCTGATCTTTTCGGCTTCCGGATTGGAGCGAGTTCTTTTCTTTTCTCTGCGTTGGCTCAGAATTGTGGCCGCGTGGTTCTATTTGTTGTGCGGCGGTGAGAGACGGAGATCCTATGCGGCAGGGCTATCGCGGGCTATGCGTGAGATGGCACGTGGCGCGGTATTTGTGGACCGAATCGTTGTGCGGTGTGCTGCGGGCCGCAGGAGGTCTGGGGTCCCGCCGCTGAGGAGATTGGAGACGCCACTAGATGCTCGGAGCAGAGAAAGGGAAAGGGGATAGGCGTCGGAATAGCTGGGCTTCCTTTGTCAAATTTGGGCCTCGTCAGCAGTTGCGTCACGGCCTACAACAAATCCTTTCTTTCGAGGGGCTGGCTGTATTCTTCTCCCGTGGGCCATCATGGGGCAAGGAGGAGGAATTTCAAAACAATAAATCAGCTGGGAAACTCAAGTCAAACCAGCTCTCTGCTTAAAATGAGGGAGAAAAGCATGAAAAATTGCTCATGTACTCATGTTTTAAAAAGTAGCACGATAAAACGCCTATAATTAATAAAGCTGTTTTATTTATTTATAGATATTATAAGAATATCAGTTCTGCCCAGCCAGCAAAGCCAAAGAAAAGGTGAATCAAATACACCTAGCTTTATTTCCATTGGTCTGAATATTCATACAAATTACATTTTTCCTGTATTGCATATAGATTGACAGAAAAATAATTATCGTCCGTCACCTCAATGTAGGAAGCATAATGATCTACACGACTATCCACCCGCTGGAAAATATTTGAGGCTGTACCTTCTCTTATTGCCAAAGTTGGGGGAAAAAAATTCAGTAACATAATTGACCAGTTCATCAGAGAGCTGAGACTCAAGGCTTGCGTGGGAACTTGGAGAAATCTGGGCGTCGTCTCTCCATATACGCATTCTTCCCTTCCTTTGCCTCCTCTGTGCCATAGAATATTAGCGTGGCGTTCCCACCAAGCTCCTACAACAGAAGCGTCATCAGAAACGCAACACACAGACAGAAGTTAACAGCAGCAATTTCAGGGGAAGGTTAACATCTAGCAAGGTACAATACCTGAAGACCTGCATGGCCGTCATCTGCCGCGTTGAGTGCAGATTTTAGCACCCGAATAGCCATCGGGCTGTTCCTTAAGATCTGTCGGCACCATTTGACAGTTTCTTGCTCCAATTCAGCAAGCTGCGTGTACAGAAGCGTGTGCTTGTCAGTGGATCAGCAGGATTAAAATAGCTTCTTTTAGTAATTATTAACTCTGGTTTTCAGCACTCACTGGTACTACAGTGTTCACAAGTCCCATTTTGTCAGCTTCATCAGCTGTGTAGAACCGTGACAGAAACCACATTTCACGGGCTCTCTTCGGTCCAACCTGACCATGAGAAATAATTGGAGCAAGAATAGCATGCTGTATAATAATGAATATGTTGATATTATGTGAATGGAATACTAGTGTACAAGTCAACATGCTTGTTGGGGCAATGTGTTATTTAGAATAAACTCCTTTGTGCATTGAAGGTGTGTTCTTTGAATAATGTGTGAAAGGAATAATGCGAGATTTTCTACTATCTCACTTGATTGATATGTGTTATAGGACACTGACAAACATCGAAGGCAAGGAACTAATAGATTAGTATGATAACTCACCAACCGGGACATTATTGAAGATCCATAACCAGCATCAAAGCTTCCAACCTGTGATTGGAGTTACAAATTGGGATGTTAAAATACACTGCATGTTTACGGTTTCAGCAAAAAGACGAAAAAGGATTACTTCATGAACATAGAAAAGGTAATTCCACTATGAACTGATGATGTAAAATATGATGTTTCACTTTATTGGTATTATCTGCATCCTCGGTACCAAGATACAAAATAGACCAGAAAATCACCTTGGGCCCTGTCTGTCCAAATATCGCATTGTCTGCTGCAATTGTAATATCACACACCATGTGCAAAACATGTCCACCACCAACAGCATAACCAGCAACCTGATAGTAAACGACACAAAATGAATCCATAGGATGACAAAAGGAAATCGAAAAAAGGCGAATGACTGTTATGAACTTATGATCATACCATAGCAATAACAGGCTTTGGAAGACGGCGAATTTGCACCTGAAGAAATGATTCGTCTGATGTTCTCAGTTCCACTACTAATGTTTTACAAACTAAAAGACTAATCACTGTACACACTAAGAGTAGAAGTGCCAACATGACAAGCAAAATCTGCTCCTGCAAATTTACTAAATGGTACAACCAGCATCAGTAGGCAGGAATTCTAGTCAAACTATACGCCATCATCGTATTCTTAGCTGAAGCTGAACGGTGTACTCCTAAGTCAGTTCAAACCTCACTAAACAAATCATCTAAAAGTGGACAGAACGCCTGCATTGTGTGTAAAGAAATGACAAAGGATAGATAGAAGACGTGCATTTCTTTTCTTGAAAAAAGAATTCCGCATCAAAAGGACAATTCAGCATAGCTACGAGTCTCATACAGAATAAAAATTGTGCCCAGAACTCATCAGGTTTACTCATACATGAAAGCGTCGAAGCAGTTCATCTGACCTGGAGATCTAAAACGTTGAGGCGGCCAAAGCTATCGAAGTCAACATATCCATCAGAATCTCTTAACGCCTGGTCACCGCCGCTACAGAACGCCTTGGTTCCCTGGTCAACCAAAACATCGAAATAAGCTTACCCACCACAGCTAACCCGACTCCATAGACACCCAGATGCTTTTTTTTTCTGTTTATCCTCTGAAAGCATCCCTACCTTCCCTGTAAGAATTATGACTCCAATAGAACTATCATCTCGAGCATCGTTGAATGCGCGCATAAGCTCCTTCACGGTCAGCGGACGGAAGGCGTTCCTTCTATCAGGCCGGTTTATGGTGATCTGCAGCAGCAATATGCATTGAAAAGAAAACACCAGATGCAAGAACTATGCATTCGCACTTGTACTCCATAAGCAGCAAACGAGCTTTTGTTGTAAAATGTTCTTGGAAATCCAGCAGCCGCAGCCGCCCTTTTGCCAGGAATCCAAAGCTTCACAAGGATCGAAGGGAGAAAGAAGCCTCACCTTGGCGATGCCCTCTCCGACGGCCTTCTCGTAGATGATGTCGACGAACTCCTTCCCCGACTCGTCTGTGGCGGCGCGCCACTCCGGTGGCTCCGACGCCACGTCGCCGTGCACGCGCCGGTAGCTGTCCCCCGCCGGTGAGGACGACGACGAGGACGACGCTGCCGTGGGAGAAGGCGCGAGGGGAGGCACGGTGGCGTGCGGAACCGGGAACGACGGAACGAGGTGGGCGGCGACGCGGGCCAGCCTCCTCTCCGCAGCGTCCATGGCGAGAGCTAGCGCGGGTGGGCGTGGCGCATCAGCGCGTGGTTTGTGGTTGGGTACTTCGGTTCCGTTTGAGGGGACGCTCTCGCTCTCTCAGTTTGGTCTTTGGATGAGGTTTTGTTTAGGAAAGGCGCCCCGCCAGTCGAGACCAGATAAGACTTGCGTGTTGATGGGCCGGCCTACAGGCGTGCCAGTACCAACTGTAGATTTTGAAATTGGGCCACACAGATATTGCAACGTGGTCTACGACCGTTGATGGCCTGCTTTTCCTTCCCCCAACTTTCACGAAAGTCCACTTTTCCTCCCACAACTCTAAAACCGGACAAATCACCTCCCTTAACTTTTCAAGCCGTGCATTTTAACTCCCTGGAGCAGTTTTGAAGGCGGTTTTGCTACAGTAATTGATTGCAATAATTCATAGCGGTAGCTTCTATAATTATTTTGTTGGACTAAAGCATATCATATTATATGTTCATTGTATAGATATGCTCATGTGGAGTATAACAAAATTAGATTTTCCATTTTATGATTTTTCTGTAATTTACTATGATTTTTCAAAGATTCAGCCGAAATAAATAAAAAAGAAAAAGACAAAAACCTTCATAGCAAAACTTTATACCAAAGCCTACCATATTATATGTTCACTGTGTAGATCTACTCATGTGAAGTGCAATAAAATTAGATTTTCTATTTTATGATTTTTCTGTGATTTACTATGATTTTTCAAAGATTCAGCCAAAAAAAAAAGAAAAGACAAAAACGTGGACACTGTAGCAAAATACTGTTTACTGTAGCTTACCGCCGTTTACTGTACCAAAAACCGCGTTCAGAACTGCTCCATGGAGGTAAAATGCACGGTTTGAAAAGTTGAGGGAGGTGGTTTGTCCGGTTTTGAAGTTGAGGAAGAAAAAGCGGACTTTCATGAAAGTTGGGGGAGAAAAGTGACTTTTTCCTTTCGTTGATGGCTTGAACTTACCGCACCGACAAGTGGGCCGTTTTCAATTTTCTTATAAGGCCTTTTTGGTTGTTTTGACTGTTTCGAACGTGGGCCGTTTTCAATTTCCAAAGTGACTGATGCAGTGTTTTGACTGTTTCGGGGAAAATATTTCACGTTTAAATAGGTGTTGTACTTGACTGTTGTCGGGTACCTAAACAAGGGGTACCCACAATCAACGATTAAGAAAGACAAAGCCCCTAAGAAAACCACGCCAAAGGCTCCGCCCACGAAGGCGGAACGAGCCGAAACAACGCACGGAACGCCTCGACCACCTAGAAATCTCCGACTCGCATGACCCTGGGTCGAGCCGGTCGACCCACCTCACTCACCAACTCTGAGACAAAAGTCAAAGCATTTAATGCAACCGCCAACCACTTCCTACCCCCATGGCTACAACGATAACCAGTATGGAAGCAGTACCAGTGTCAAATCTCACTTTTTACTACCCATCCCGGGATGGGCGGTGAAAACCTGTCACTGTACACGCCATGCCGAACACTATTCCACCAATGATCCCCCTCGAGGCAGAATACGATGAGTATCGTACCCTGAAATTCCCGGGGCTCAGCCTTATCCATTTCCCGTCGACCCACCTCGACCCGTGTCCTCGACCCGGCCTCGACCAACCGCCAGTCAACAAAGAAGCAAGGCCTGCATGCCACAATATCCGGGGTTTTTTCACTGTCTCATCCTCTACGTCACCATGGTGTCCGAGAATGGCCGACCATTCTCGGAGCACGTCGCTACAGCGGCTTCTATAGCGCTCGACAAAACTTCACTTCTAAGGCATCCCTCGGCGTCTCTGCCTCCTCTTGACCCTATAAAAGGGCAGGTAGGGGACTCTACGAAGGGAGAGGAAAAAGGAAAAACCAGTCACCATCCCACCGTAGAAGATCAACATCTCAAGCAATCTCTTTTGTACTCTCACTTTTTCTCTCCGAGACCTGGGATCGGCTCTCTCTCTCACAACTTGTAACCCCTATACAAGCACTTAGGTGCAAAGAAATACAATACTCCCCCCCGCTGGACGTAGGGCCTTCTTTTGCCTGAACTAGGATAAATCCCCGTGTATTCTCCTTGCATCACCATCCAGATTAGGGACACGCAACACAAATTCACTCATTGGCTTAGGACCCTCGCGGGACCGAACGTCGACAGTTGGCGCACCATGTAGGGGCCGCTGCGTGCCAACATCATTTTCCCGCCATTCTTCTGGATGGTTGACCCCGAACATCCACTTCCGTTGGCCACGGTAATCTAGTTTGGGAGCTTGGAGTTCATGTCTCTTGGCCACGACTACGACATGGTCCTCCTCTCGCCCAGGCACCCGACCGACGGCGACCACGAGCTCTCGCAGCCTGGGGGAGTGCTGCGCCGATACCGTCGCTCTCGCCAGACACGTGCCGCCAGGCGACGGCATGCCCAGCGCAACCGCCGTCATCGCCTCGCGGAGGGTGACGGTATCCCCTGATCCGGCGCCCCTCAGCCAGACGCTGACACGGATTTCCTCACTGAGGATCTGTGTAGGATGAGCTTGGTTGAGGGTAATATGCCGACGGGGTGTCCCGTCGCTCCACCGCCCGGTGCGGCGCCACCACCAGCCAGTTCGATTGCTCCGGTACCGGGAACCATGCCCTCACCGGCGTATGCTTCTTCTGTAAGCACCAGCATGAGCGCTTACGAGGAACTCCCCGGACATCATCTACGTTCCACCCTCGACCTCGTCGCGTCCACGCCAACTTCCGAGTACCTAGACTCCATGGAAACCCCGGATACGGAGCTCCGTGCGACTACCTTTCGTTGTCATGACCTCAGAGACGCACGACCTCACATGCACCCGTTATACTACTATTTCGGCACTCCAAACTCCGACTCTGCCGATGACACCTACGACCCGACTCGCGAGTGCTTCAATATCGATGGGGCTATCACGTCGGATTCGGAGGATGAGGCAGCCGTTGGAGGAAGAAATGCCACACCACCTCAGGTCGAGCCCCCTGCTGCACGGGATGAGGCTCAATTCCTTGCGGACCAAGGAATGCAACTCGAGCAAATCCGCGAATTGCAGGACAGGCTCGACGAGGAACGAGAAAATTTGCGCCTACTTCAACAAACCCTCGAGCACGAGCGCGCGGCACGCGCACACGGCGGAGGAGCTCAAGAGAGAGCTCGCGACGTCAATCGTCGCATCGTCGAGGATCGGGCAGGCGAGCCCCCAGTCTTCAGCCGAGCCAGCCAGAATGTTGTCGCGGCCGCCATGCTCCTTCGTAACATGCCCGAGCCATCGAACCCCGAGGCCCGTCAGGCCCGCGATGAAATCTGAGGACTCCTCGAGACCGCTGCCATGCAGCAGGCCGAGAGTTCTGCCTTGAGGCGATGTGGGCTTGCCTCGGAGCAGCCTACGGAGCCCTCCTGATAGGAGAGAGAGGCCTCAGTTCATCCCGAGCACGCCCCTAGCGGAACAAGGTGGCCTCTGTCCGTGAACACATCATCGACAACCGTGAACCTCGAGATGCCCGTGACAACATCAACGAGCGCCAGAGGCGTAAGAGTGGTGACGGTGCAGCTCGAGGCTACCACGAGCACAGGGGCGGGCACTATGATAGCTCGAAGGATCGAAGCCCTTCACCTGAGCCACTAGGCCCTCAGGTCTTTAGCAAGGCCATTCGCGAAACACTACTTCCGGCTCGGTTCCGCCCCCACGACCCTTACCAAGTATAACGGCGAAACCAAACCCGAATTTTGGCTCGCCGACTTCCGTTTGGCTTGCCAGCTGGGTGGGGCTACCGATAACCGGGTCATCATTCGACAACTTCCCCTGGCTCGAACCTGGCTCGAGGACCTCCCACCTCGACAGATCCACGACTAGAGCGATCTGGTGAGAGTGTTCGAGGGGAACTTCAAGGGGACCTACATGCGCCCTGGCAACTCATGGGACCTCCGAAGCTGTAAACAAAAGTCAGACGAGTCCCTCCGGGACTACATCCGGTGTTTCTCCAAACAGTGCACCGAGCTTCCCAACATCACCGACTCTGATGTCATCATGGCCTTCCTCTCTGGTACCACCTGCAAAGAGTTGGTCCAAGAGCTGGGCCGCAACACTCCCATCACTGCCAACGGTTTGATGGACATTATCACCAACTTTGCCGCCGGCGAGGAGGCGGTTGGTGCCATCTTTGGCAGCGACCAGGACAAAGGAAAGCGCAAGGAAGAGGATCCCACGAGCTCTAGCCGGGGCTCGAAGAGGAACAACAAGAAGAAGAAAAAGAATCAGCAGGGCAAACAAGAGGCCTCGGCCGATGACCTTGTCGCCGCTGCTGATCATAAGAAACCTCGAGGACCCCCCAGCGGGGGCATTTTCGACAAAATGCTCAAAGAACCGTGTCCCTACCACAAGGGGCCCACGAACCACAACCTCGAGGGCCGCCACATGCTCCGGAGGTACTTTGAAAGTCTAGG
Source organism: Saccharum hybrid cultivar R570 (assembly GCA_038087645.1). NCBI lineage: Eukaryota > Viridiplantae > Streptophyta > Magnoliopsida > Poales > Poaceae > Saccharum > Saccharum hybrid cultivar. The sequence continues at coordinate 39,341,380 of JAQSUU010000113.1, forward strand.
CATCAAGAAAGACGACAAGGAGGATCCTAAGGGAGACGACAAGGACGAGGGGTTTCCCGAGATTCATGACTGCTTCATGATATATGGAGGACCCTCGACACGCCTCTCAACACGGCAACGCAAGAGGGAACGTCGAGAGATCTTCTCCGTGCAACTCGCAACCCCCCTCTTCCTTGATTGGTCCGAGGTGGCCATCACTTTCGACCGTGATGACCACCCAGACTACGTCCCCAATCCTAGAGTCTACCCACTTGTCGTCGATCCCATTATCGCCAACACACACCTCACCAAGGTGCTCATGGACGGAGGTAGTAGTCTTAACATCATTTATGCCCAGACCCTCGACCTTCTGGGAATCATGAGGACGCACCTCTGACCCAGTGTCGGGGGCTTCCATGGAGTCATGCCAGGGAAACGAGCAGAGCCCGTCGGGCGGGTCGACCTGCCTGTCTGTTTCGGTACTCCCGCCAACTTCAGGAAGGAAACCCTCACTTTCGAGGTGGTTGGATTCCATGGGACATACCACGCCATTCTTGGGCACCCCTGCTACGCCCGGTTCATGGCGATCCCTAACTACACCTACCTCAAGCTCAAAATGCCGGGCCCCAACGGTGTCATCACTATCGGGCCCTCCTATGAGCACGCCTACGAGTGCGACGTGGAATGCGGCAAGCACGGGGAAGCCATCCTAGAGTCAGCAACCTTGGCGGCAAACCTCGACGGTTTGGCCAAAGAGGTCCCCGACCCCAAGCGCCATGGCGGCAACTTCGAGCCCATGGAAGACGTCAAGCTCGTACCCCTTGATCCCACCGACCCGAACGAAAAGGCGTTGAGCGTTAGCGCCACCCTCGATCCCAAATAGGAAGCAGTGCTCGTCGACTTTCTCCACGCAAACATCGACATCTTTGCGTGGAGTCCCTCGGATATGCCGGGCATACCCAGGGAAGTCGCCGAGCATGCCTTGGAGATCCGAGCTGGCTCCAAACCATGAAACAACGCTTGCGCCGCTTCGACGAGGAGAATCGCAAGGTCATCGGCGAGGAGGTCCACAAGCTGTTGGAGGCCGGATTCATCAAGGAGGTTCATCATCCCGAGTGGTTGGCTAATCCTGTATTAGTTAAGAAAAAGAATAGGAAATGGAGGATGTGTGTAGACTATACTAGTTTGAATAAAGCATGTCCGAAAGTTCCTTTTCCTTTACCACACATTGATCAAATCGTTGATTCTACTGCGGGATGCGAAACTCTGTCATTCCTAGATGCGTTTTCTGGCTACCACCAGATCAAAATGAAGGAGTCCGACCAGCTCGCGACTTCATTCATCACCCCCTTTGGCATGTATTGCTATGTTACTATGCCCTTCGGTCTATGAAACGCAGGTGCTACGTACCAGCGATGCATGCAACACATTTTCATGGAGCACCTCGGACCCACCGTCGAGGCTTACGTTGACGACATCGTTGTCAAAACCAAGAGGGTCAGCAATTTGGTAAACGACCTCGATGTTGCGTTCAAGTGCCTTAAGGCAAAAAGCATTAAGCTCAACCCCGAGAAATGCGTCTTCGGTGTCCCTCGAGGCATGCTCTTAGGGTTCATCGTTTCCAAATGTGGCATCAAAGCTAACCCAGAAAAAATCACAGCGATAACCAAAATGGGCCCTATCCGTGATCTAAAGGGCGTACAGAGGGTCATGGGCTGCCTCGCGGCCCTTAGTCGCTTCATTTCACGCCTCGGCGAAAAGGCGCTCTCACTGTATCATCTCCTAAAGAAATTAGAACACTTTTCATGGAACCTTGAGGCAGAAGAAGCCCTTACGAAGCTCAAAGATACGTTGTCCAACTCTCCGATCCTCGTCCCTCCGGCCATAGGGGAACCTGAAAGTCCCTAGTTTGGTTTTGGCTAATTGATGAAACCTAGGACTAATCTTTGTATCTAAGTGGATGATTTAGATAAAGGTGGTCATTGAATATGAGACATGACATTGACTCATATGACCAAGATGGTGAAGCTTGAGCAAGACTTGGCGCCGATGGACCGATGCAACGGTGAAGAGTAAGTGAAATCAAGGTCGATGGATCGAGACGGTCATGTGATGATATGAAGTGGAACATATTATTTGGAGAAACAAAATGGGCTCAAGGCAAAGGTATAACGATAGGGCCATTTTGTTTTACACTCAAGACACCATAGAGGGTGTGAGTGGTTTAGGATCGATAGCCGAACTATTAAGAGGGGAAGTCTTATCGGTTATTCGACGCATGGGTGCCACTAGGTGAATTCATGAAGTGCATTGCATGTAGGGCCTAGTGAGCTAACTGGAAAACCTTTGAAAATGATTGAGAAAAAGCTAACACACAAGCACATGGAGATGTACACTTGATGGTGTTGGCACATTTGCAAAGGTGGCGTTGGTCGCACTGTGGTTTGCGGGTAGAGAGGGGTTTGGGTTCCTCTCTCCTTCCCGCCGAGCGTGCGAGCGCGGGATTCAGGCGATTTCGGGGAAATGAAATGCCTATTTTCCATTGCGCCGGAAGTCGGAAAAGAAACGGAGGCGAACGCGGTCACAGAGGTTACCGGACGCTGCACCGGACGCTGCACCGGACGCGGTCAGTTTCGACCGGCGCGTCCGGTCAGTACAGCGTCGGGGCCTGGCGCGCGAGCTAGGGTTTGACACCGGCGCGTCCGGTGACACGCGGGACCGGCGCGTCCGGTCTGGCGAACAGCGGTTCACGAGGACGTCGGACGCGGTCCGCGTCCGGTCACACACCATCGGACGCGTCCGGTGGTCCAGGGAGCTTACTGGACTCGCACCGGACGCGGGTACTGTGGCGTCCGGTGGTTGCGAGGAGCGCGTCCGGTCTTGTCTTCGCGCGCGCGGGTGCTGTGCGCACCGGCGCGTCCGGTGGTTCGCAGCAGCGCGTCCGGTCGCTCGGTTGACCGTTGGCACGCAGTGACCGTTGGAGGATCTAACGGACAAATTTGAAATCAGAGGACACGTGGACGTCGCAGGGGCACCGGACGCGGTTGAGCGCGTCCGGTCAGCTACGACCGGCGCGTCCGGTGCTCCCGCGAAAAACGGACAAGTGGAGTGCAACGGCTCTATTTGGATGGGATGCTTATAAATACTTGTTGGCCGGCCCTTGGGGAGGTCTCTTGGCATTTCTAACACTCTTGTGCATCCTTTGAGCTAGAGCTACTCCTCCCACTCATCTCTCTTGCTTGATTGCAAATCAAAAGTGAGATTGAGTGATCCCAAAGTGCATTGCATAGCTTGAGGGCATCTAGTGGCACTTGTGGGTGGTTTAGCCGGTGGATTTCTTGTTACTCTTGGAGAGTACCGCTCCTAGCCGGCTTGGAGATTGTTGGAGGCGTTGGCAAGAGAAGGTGATTGTTCTTGGCCACCTCCGGTTGATTGTGAGAGGTTCTTGTGCTTTCCTCGGCGGGACGCCAAAAGCAACTCTAGTGGAATCCGCGTGTCATTGAGTTACCTCACTTGAGAGTGGTGTCTTGCGGTGCCTTGCGGGGCGTGCCTTGAGGGGCAAGTGACTTGAGGGTCACACCGAGGAACCATCTAAGTGTTGGTCGACACAACCGGTGACGTAGCTTGTCGGTGCACAAGTGAACACCGGGTGAACAAATATTGTGTCTCTTGTCTCCCGGTGATTGGTCTTCATATTGTATTGTTGTCAATATTGATTGATTGTATATCATCTTGGTGATTGGCAACATCTTCACTTCACCGTCGGTATAATAATCACAATCCTCTCTCTTGCATTTACATTCACTAGTTTATCTTGTGTACGTCTAGTAGTAGCTTTGCTAGTAGTGTTAGCTTGTTCTCTAGTGTAACTTTAGTGACATAGCTCTTGTGTGAACTAGAGATCATAATCTACTAGACTTGTGGATAGGAGGCTTGCATCACAACCCTTGGCTAAGCAAAACTCGCTTTACGCCGTTTGTTATTCTAACAAGTTTGCTTAGTAGTACTTGTAGATTTTTTAATAGGCTATTCACCCCCCCTCTAGCCATCTAGGACCTTACAGAACCCCTCCTGCTTTACGTCGCCGCAACAACACAAGTGGTCAGCGCGGTCTTAGTTGTCGAGAGGGCAGAGGAAGGACATACCTTGCTCGTTCAGAGGCCAGTCTACTTCATCAGCGAGGTACTCTCGGAGACCAAGGTTCGCTACCCACAAATCCAGAAGCTGTTGTACGCCATCGTCTTGACGCGGCACAAACTTCATCACTACTTTGAGGGCCACCCGGTGACCGTGGTGTCTTCTTTCCCCCTGGGAGAGATAGCCCAGAACCGGGAAGCCTCAGGTAGAATAGCAAAGTGGACGGTCGAGCTCATGGGTGAGACCCTCTCTTATGCGCCATGCAAAGCCATCAAATGCCAGGTGCTGGCAGATTTTCTAGCGGAGTGGACCGACACTCAACTTCCTCCGATTCAGCTCTAGGCCGAGCTTTGGACCATGTACTTCGACGGGTCGTTGATGAAAACAGGAGCAGGCGCGGGCTTGCTCTTCATCTCGCCCCTCGGAGTCCACATGCACTATGTAATCCAGCTTCATTTTGCTGCCTCCAACAACGTCACCGAGTACGAGGCACTCGTCGCGGGCCTGCGCATCATCGTCGAACTAGGGGTCCGACACCTCGACGTTCGTGGTGACTCCTAGCTCGTGATCGACCAGGTCATGAAGAGCTCAAGCTGCCGTGACCCCAAGATGGAAGCCTACTGCGAGGAGGTACGGCGCCTTGAGGACAAGTTTCATGGCCTCGAGCTCAACCACGTTGCACGCAAATATAATGAAGTTGCCGATGAACTCATGAAAATCGCATCTAGTCGAGCCACAGTTCCACCTGACGTTTTTGTGAGGGATCTCCATCAACCGTCCGTCAACACCAGGGCAGATGGGGAGGTCGACGGTCCATCACTCGATCCCCCACCTGAGGCGGAAGCTCCCTCAACCAAGACTGAAGTCATGCAGGTGGAAGGCTCGACCCCACCAGCCAACCTCGAGCGCGACTAGCGTGTTTCGTACCTCGACCATCTCACTCGAGGGGACCTCCCCTTGGATAAGACCGAGGCTCGACGGATCGCTCGCTGGGCCAAGACCTTTGTGATATTTGGCGACAACAAAGAGCTTTATCGACGCAGCCCTACGGGCATCCTACAACGCTATATCACAAATGAGGAAGGCAAGAACCTGCTCAAAGATCTACACTCGGGGGCTTGCGGTCATCACGCGGCACCTCGAACCCTCGTTAGAAACGTATTCCGACAAGGTTTCTACTGGCCAACCGCGGTCTCCGACGCTATTAAGCTAGCACGCTCCTGCAAAGGATGCCAGTACTATGCAAGGCAAACCCACCTCCCAGCTCACGCCTTGCAAACAATTCCCATCACATGGCCGTTCACCGTTTGGGGGCTCGACTTGGTCGGACCCTTGAAAAGGACAACTGGTGGCTTCACCCACCTCCTCGTCGCCATTGATAAGTTTTCCAAATGGATCGAGGCTCGTCCTATCACCAGCATCAGGTCTGAGCAAGTCGTGCTATTCTTCACCGACATCGTCCACCGCTTTGGGGTTCCTAATTGTATCATCACGGACAATGGCACCCAATTTATCGGTAAAAAGTTTCTGGATTTCTGCGACAACCATCACATCCGTGTGCTCTGGTCGGTCGTAGCTCATCCAAAAACAAATGACCAAGTAGAACGTGCCAACGGCATGGTTCTACAAGGCCTAAAGCCGAGAATTTTCGACAAGCTAAACAAACACGACAAAAAATGGGCCGCCGAGCTCCCCTCGGTCCTATGGAGCCTAAGAACCACGCCGAGTCGAGCCACGGGGTTCACTCCGTTCTTCTTAGTCTATGGATCCGAGCTATGCTCCCAACCGATGTAGAATATGGATCCCCAAGTCTGAGAGCCTACAACGAGCAAAACAATGACGCCACAAGAGAAAACGCCCTCAACCAGCTCGAGGAAGCTCGTGATGTGGCTCTGTTGCACTCTGCAAGGTATCAGCAAAGTCTCCGATGCTACCACGACAAACACGTCCGCAGACGGGACCTCAATGTCGGTGACCTAGTGCTCCGACGAAGCCAGAACAACAAGGGACGACACAAGCTTACTCCGCCATGGGAAGGGCCATACATCGTCGCGGAACTATTCAAGCCTGACACCTACAAACTATCGAACGAAAAAGGCAAAATCTTCACCAACGCATGGAACATCGAACAGCTATGTCACTTTTTTCCCTAAAGCCTCGAGGCTCTATAAATTGTTTCGCAATCCCATGATAGAATAAAGAATACATCGGTGTTCAAAGTATTCTTTCATAAAAACCAGGGAGGATCGACCCTGTTTTCTCAGAGTCGAACCTCCCTCGGGGGCTGCAAGGGGGAACCCCCTGTGTCCCCAAAAAACTCGCATTTCTTCAAAAAAACAAGAGAACTTTTACATAAGTCGACGAGGCCACAAGCGCACCCTAAGGTTCGAGGGTTGTCGAGCCATGAGTTCGCTTACGCCTCTGAGGCTACGGTACCTCCACTCACTCCCCCACGCCAAGGGGTGCAACCGCGCGCTAAGTAGACCTAATAAAAGTTCACGATTTTGAAAAAGCCCATGTCTAACATTCCCACACGCTTCGTATCAAGTTCTTACATAATCCACGAGGCCGCAAACGCACCCTAAAGTTCGAGGGCTGCCGAGCCGCGAGATCGCTTACGCCTCCGAGGCTACGGTACCTCCACTTGCTCCCTCACGCCAAGGGGTGCAAGCGCGCGCTAAGAAAAACATGCAAGAATACAATTCAAGCAAGAAAGGGAAGAAAAGACTCGAACAAAAATGAACATTTAGTATACATTTACATATTAATGTTTCAGGGCCCCTGAGGCCATCACAGCGCAAGTCACGAGTACTAACTACCCTATTACATGGGCCTTCATGCCTAGGCTTGGCTTATAGGCCCTCGTCGTCGGTGGGCGGGACCACCTCGACCTCGAATAGCTTCGCGAGGCGACCCCCGGGCTCTTCCGCGGCCTCGATCAGATCCAGGCAGGCTGCTTCATTTTCCTCGTCGGTCTGGTCTGGATCCGTGATGAAGCCATCAGCGATGAGGCCCATGTCATACTCAAACCCAGACTGGATGACCGCCATGGCCCTCTTCACGCCATGATGCAGCCCGCCTCGTATCTTCTCACGGACGAGGCAACCCAGCGCCGCCATCCGGCGAACAAACAAGTTCCCTGGCACATCCTCCTCGGTATCGGCATCGGGCTCGACCCCCAGGCCATCGCACACCGAGGTGATCGCACCCTGGAGCAGTTGAGTCCGCCCAGCCTCAGCCTCGAAGAGGTTCTGGAACGTGGTAGCCGTCGCCTGGGGCGCGTGTTGTTGCTTCTCCAGCTCTAAAATGCAAACACCAAGTTAGCAAAGACTTGGGACCTCGAGGCCAAGGTCAAAACGCAACAAAAGGTTTACCTTCAGCATGGGTCTGCCAACCCACAACCTCATCACGCAACTCCTCGCGCGCCTTCTCCGTCGCCTGAAGAGCCTCGTCCTTGTCGCGGATCGTCGCCCTCAATGTCTCGATCTCCCGACCGGTGCCCGAGAGAGCCTCGTCCCTCTCTCGGACCATCCCCTTCAACGTCGTGACCTCGCTCTCCAAGGTCCCGACGCGAGCGGACGCCATCCCGATCTAGACGTTAAGGGCGTCGCACTGGCCGCTAACTAAAGCGACGTCCTCCTCGAGCTCCTTCACGCGCGCCAGCAGTGGCACGAGGTCCTCACGGGCCCTGGCCACCTCCTCCCAGGCCTTGGCCGCATCTTCACGTGCCTTGGCCTCGGCTTCCCGAGCCTGCGCCGCCTCCTCCCTGACCGCTGCATGGACGACGCGGAGCTCGTCCACTTCGGCGCTCTTCTTGGATAGCCGCTTATTGGCTTCCTCGACTAGAGCCCGTTGACGAGCAAGCACCGCCCATACGCCACTCTCATGATGAATGAAGAGTGATTTGCGGGGAAATCGCTCCTTGAGTTCCTGACCACAGTTAAACCTAAGATCAGAACCAAGGAGAAAGGGGGATAAAACGCAAGAAAAGACAAATGGACCTGGCTCACCTCAAACGCCTCCGACATACCCCGCACCAAGGTGTCCGTGACCATTCATAGAGACTGCACGGAGTGCTTACGGAGTCCCTCGACGAAATCCCAGTGTTGCACTTCGTCCTTGTCGTCAAGGGCGAAGAAGGGCTTGGCGCTGGGGTTAGACACATCCCTGAACTCGAGGGTCGACCAACCCCAGCGCGGGAGCTCCACCTCCGCCCGTGCAAGCACCAGCCCTGCAAAATCAGGTCACCTGGCAGACGCCTAGGCCACGTCGTCCCCCGACATCACAGAAGTACCGAGCTGATCCGGGGCATCGACCATCTCAACGTCCGTCTTCTGCTTCCCCTTGTCGGAAGGAGGGTCATCGACGGTGAGATCGATTACAGTCGGAATCGACCCTTGGGACGGGGCTGGCCTCTCGTCTGTTGGCGCCATCGCCTGCGCGTTGGACGGTGGCACAACCACCCCCCGTTCTGCCTTGGCCGCCTGCTCCGTTGGCTGGTCCTGCTACGGCTGCGGCCACGGTTCCTCCCGCGCCGGTTGCGACTCCGGTTGCGCCGCCTCTTTCCCCGCATTCGGCGGGGCCTCCACCACCTCTCTTGACTCTTCAACATCCACCCGCCCCGTGTCGCGGACGGATGTTTCGGCCCCAACGGCCTCGACAGTCGCCTGGGTCCTCGCGGTCAACCCAGGTTCCGGCCCACCAACACCGGGCACGTCGAGCCTGGCACCACCCGGGGCTGCCTCGACCGGCTCTGGTTCCCACGTGGCGTCACCAAGTTTGGCGACCTCCTGGGCACTTGCTCCCACCTTGGTGGCGGCCTCCTTCGTCTTAAGCCGCTCCGTGGCAGCCTGGTACCTCGCGACCCAGGCGGCATCGTCGGCAGGCATCCGCATCATCAGGGCGGCACCAGACTTGAGCCCTTGACGGGAGTCGGAGCCGCGAGCTCCACCTTGCACATGTGGCTGAGCAGTGAATAAACGCGTCAGAATAAAGAGCGAGATGACCTTGTCAGAAAGACAAGGTGAGGTACTTACCCGGACAGGGGAATCAGGGGCCTAGACTCCGGCTTCCCCGAGCCACCCGACGACTTCTGCGAGGGCCCCTCCGTTGATCCTCCGGTTGGCCTGGTACTCCTCGAAACCCGGGCTGACGGGGCGCCCGATGTCCTCTGCACCGATGAGGCTATCTGGCTTGAAGTCCTCATGTCCGACGATGGCGCCCTAGCCTCAGACGCCGACATTGTTGCTCCGCCCATCGATAAAGTCCGAGGCGATCAGACTCGCGGGTGCGGTGCCACCGATCTCCCCTGAGGGACCCTAGGCGAGGTAGATCCCCTCTCTAAAGGCCCCTCTCGGGCTCTTCCTTCCTTTGGCTCTCCCTCCCCCTCGACGAGCGCCGAGACTTCCCTCGATGCCTGGGAGGTCCACCCCCCGCCAATAGGCTCCAGCAGGGGCTGTACGTCGGGGAGGTGCGCCAGAAAAGTCACGGTATCATACCGTGACCTAGCGTCGTCATCGCCGCTATCCTCATCCTCCCCCGAGACCGTCTTAGAGGGGTATTCCTCGATAGGGAGACCCTAGAGACTCTGCTGGTGGCAGCGTTTATTCAACGCCTCACGCTCGAGGGCATTCCTGACCTGACGCTTCTTCGCGATGTCCTTCTCTCCCTTCTTCTGGGCCACCGAGCGGTGTCTCGCCTCTCGAGCAACCCGATCCTCCAGAACTGGTGGCCGCAACTCCTAGACCACCGACAGATCCTGCACGGAGGCCTTGACAAACTTAGTCGAGAGAACTGGGAAGCAAAATGACCCAAGGCTATCAGAACGACGCTTACCAGAGGCTCGAAGCCCTGGGTGGGTCGCATCGGGACCCTGTCGATGTCCTCCTGCTTGAAGCTCCCCACCATCCACCGCGCGCGCCGGGCAACCTCGTCGAGGGGGAGGGTCTCGTGCGACATCCGACTCCCCTCCAACGAGACCTCCGGCGTCATCTCATCGATCCGGAGTGGGCGCTACATCAACGGCAGCACTCTTCGATGGTGGAACGCGGCGGCCACCATCCCCGCGGTCAACCCGCGCTGTCGAAGCCTCCTTAACGCGTCGAGGAGCGGCTGCAGCTTCGGCTTTTCTTCCTCGACGACACCGTACGTCCAGTTGTCCTCGTGTGACATCAGGACCCGGCCGGAAAACTTCGGCAGCCGGTCGTCGTCGTTGTGTAGGTAGAACCACCCGTCGTGCCACCCGTTGTTCGACGAAATGAGCTGTGTCGGGATGTACTGCTCGCCTCGACCCACCCGGACTTGAAGGGTGTAGCTCCCAGCATGCACCGTGCTCGCACTCCTCGCTCGCCTGCCTTCTTGGCGAAATGCTCCGCCTTGAAGAGATGAAGCCACAGATTCCAGTGCGGCTCCATCCCTAAATACCCCACCCCGTGAAGATGGCAGCCTGCGAGATGGAGTAAGGGGCAAGGTGATGAAGCTCCACCTTGTAGTAGTGGAGAAGCGCCCGCATGAAGCGGCTCGGCGGCACCCCGAGCCCCCTCTCGTGGAAAGCGACGAAGCTCACCACGTATCCCTCCGGGGACGCCGGCTCCCGGTGGTCGGATGGTGGCACCCTCCACTCCGGCTGGCTCCGGCTCGCCCTCGGTCGCAGAAGACCATCGCGGACCAACTCCTCTAGTTTCCTCTCCGTCACGGAGGAACGAGCCCACGCGTCCGCGGGAAGGATCTGGCTCTTTCCCGCCATGGTTGTCGAGAACGGCGTGCAGCGGCGACAGGGGAAGAGGTGACAGCGGCGGTGAAGAGCAGCTAAAGGGCGCACAAGGAGAAAGAGGGCAAACGCAAATGGCTTGTGGGGGGTACACGAAACCCCAGACCTCGTACTTATACCCCGATGGAAGACCAACGGGCGAAACCAGCGAAAAGGTATGAACAGTTCCCGCATTCAATGCCCTTACCTAACCGCTCCCTCGAAACCCGCGGGTAAGGGCACGTGTCCGCCGTTCACTCCATAACCGTTGCATCACACCGCCCACTACCGCGCTGATCTCATTTCTCCTCCTAAAAAGACGTGCCCCAACGGCCTGGAAGGGGATCCGTAGACGAACATTTCTAGGCAAATGGATCGAGGGATCGAAAGTTGGCCCTTGACCAGGGTTCGACAGCTGCCCTCGAGTAACGGAGTCAGGGACAACTGGGGATGCGCCCATACAAGGCCAGGGCTTGAGCCACTCTCTCGAGGCGCCCCAGACGTATTCGAGGCCGGAAGAGAGGTCGACGGTGGAATCCCCTCGGAGGGAGGCATCGAGCCCTCGGATCCTATCGCATGGAACCGAGATCCGCACGACTACTCTTTGGCATTTTTGGAGAGAGCCTCCGTGGCCGCTAGCCGGCTCCTACCGAATAGAGCACGGGCTCCCACTCGAATTCCCTGCTAATAGCTCATCGAAGATCGTCGGAACTCACCCGACAAGGGTAGTACGACATTCCCCACCCCTCCTTTCCTAAAAGGAGCGTGAGGGTCATACGATGAAGATGGGCAAGACCCTGATCGACCTCGTGCGCACGAGGCTCAGGGGCTCGACCGCAAAAAAACTAACCTCGAACGAAAGAGGATCAAACGCACCATGATGGCTCAAACGTGGGAGCACTCCTCAGTATAACGCGCTAAAGACCTCGAAGGAGTCAAAACACTCCACCGAGGCCTCGGGGCTTGAAAGCCCAAGTTTGGTTTTGGTAATTAATGACACCAAGTTGCTAATGCCATGTGTTAAGTGTTTTGAGTTAGGCATGAGCAACACATGTGATGAAGGTGTATATGGCAAGGAGTGGTGGCCACAAGATCATAAAGAAATGGTGCATGGACATGAAATGATGATCATGGTGATCAAGCATAAGGAGATGGACATAGAACGAAGGATCGAAGAGCGCAAGGCAAAGGTATAACCATAGGGTCTTCCTTTTGCCGGTCTAAGATGAGTAGAGAAGTGATTGACCGGATTTAGGATACATAGCCGACTATCAAGAGGGGCAATCACGGTTAGCTCGGGAATCAAGTGCCACTAGATCAATGTCTTGAGCATATGCATTAGGATCTAGTAGAGAGCTAACATAACGCCTTGAAAATGTTTGTGAAAATGCTAACACACATGCACATGGTGTTTTTCTCATGATGGTGTTGGCACATTTACGAAGGCGGCGGTGTTTGAGCGGTAGTAAGGGGTTTGGGGTTCGCTCTCCCTCTCGCCGAGCGTGCGAGCGCGGGATTCAGGCGTTTTCGAGGAAATGAAATGCCTATTTTCTATTGCACCAGAGTCTAGAAAAGGTGACGAAAGTCCAAACTTTTTTTCACTGAAAAATGGTGACCGGACGCTGCACCGGACGCGGTCCCGGTTTGACCGGACGCGTCCGGTCAGTTCAACTCGGTGCTGCTAGCTAGGGTTTCTGACCGGACGCTGGTCTGGCCCGACCAGCGCGTCCGGTCAGTTCACCTGGGCGCAGAAGTAGAGCGCGCGACCGGCGCGTCCGGTCCCTCACGGAACCAGAGCGTCCGGTCAGGCGTCCAGAGAAGCAGAGTGCAGTGGTGTGCTCAAAACCTTGATGATGTGAGAGGAGATCAATTGTCAAATGCAATGAAGTATATGGACATTGGTGACATAAGGCCGAGGCAAGTTGATGATGATGATGATATTGATGTGATCAACCAAAGTGTGCAAATTGATACAAATCAAGCAAGCTCTAGTGGTACTCATGATGAAGCTCAAGATCAAGGTCAAACAAGTGGAAGCAATCAACTCCCAATACTCCAACCTACTAGTATTGCAAGAGATCATCCATTGGACCAAATCATTGGTGGAATTCAAAGTGGTGTTCAAACTAGATCAAGGCTAGCATCCTTTTGTGAGCACTACTCATTTGTGTCACTTGAAGAACCAAAGAAGATAGAAGATGCATTGAAGGATTCCGATTGGGTAAATGCCATGCATGAAGAACTAAACAACTTCACTAGAAATCAAGTTTGGGAACTTGTTGAAAGGCCAAAGAACTACAATGGATTGGTACTAAGTGGGTCTTTAGAAACAAGCAAGATCAAGATGGCATGGTTGTAAGGAACAAAGCAAGATTAGTAGCGCAAGGATACACTCAAGTTGAGGGTCTTGATTTTGGAGAGACATATGCACCGGTTGCAAGATTGGAGGCTATTAGAATCTTATTAGCATATGCTTGTGCACACAACATCAAGCTCTATCAAATGGATGTCAAAAGTGCATTTCTCAATGGCTACATCAATGAAGAAGTTTATGTTGAGCAACCTCCCGGTTTTGAAGATGATAAGAAGCCCGACCATGTTTACAAGCTCAAAAAGGCATTGTATGGTTTAAAGCAAGCACTTAGAGCATGGTATGAGAGATTGAGGGACTTTCTTCTCTCTAAAGGGTTCAAGATGGGAAAGGTTGACACCACTCTCTTCACCAAGAAGCTTGGAAATGACTTGTTTGTGTTGCAAATCTATGTGGATGATATCATTTTTGGATCAACAAATCAAGATTTTTGTGAAGAGTTTGGAAAAATGATGGCAAATGAGTTTGAGATGTCTATGATTGGAGAGCTTAGTTACTTCCTTGGACTTCAAATCAAGCAAATGAAGAATGGCACTTTTGTAAGTCAAGGCAAGTACATCAGGGACATGATCAAGAAGTTTGTATTGCAAGATGCTAAGCCAATGAGTACACCAATGGGCACAAATGATCAATTGGGTGTTGATGCTAGTGGCAACATGGTAGATCAAAAGCAATATCGGTCTATGATTGGAAGTTTGCTCTATGTCACCGCTTCTAGGCCGGATGTGATGTTTAGTGTGTGCAAGTGTGCAAGATATCAAGCTTCACCTAGAGAAAGTCACTTGAAAGCAACCAAGAGGATATTGAGATATCTTAAGGGCACTCATGATGTTGGATTATGGTTTCCAAAGGGGTCAAATTTTGAGTTGATTGGATATTCGGATTCCGACTATGGTGGTTGTAAGATTGATAGAATGAGCACAAGTGGCACTTGTCAATTGCTTGGAAGGTCTCTTGTTTCATGGTCATCAAAGAAACAAAATAGTGTTGCACTATCTACCGCCGAGGCCGAATACATAAGTGCCGGTAGTTGTTGTGCACAATTGCTTTGGATGAAAGCTACCTTGAATGACTTTGGAATCAAATTCAAGAATGTGCCTTTGTTTTGTGATAATGAGAGTGCTATCAAGATGACTCAAAATCCGGTTCAACATTCAAGAACCAAGCACATTGACATAAGGCATCACTTCATAAGAGACCATCAACAAAAGGGTGATATTAGCATTGAGAGCATTGACACCGAAGATCAACTAGCCGACATATTCACAAAGCCACTTGATGAGAAGAGATTTTACAAGTTGAAGAATGAATTGAACATACTTGACTTCTCCAACTTGAAATGAGTGCACCCCCACATTCTTAAAATGACATGCCTCTCCTCCGACATAGCAAGGTAAAGCTGTTTGGCATATCATTCATACTTTGCTAAGGACATGTGTAGAACATATAGACATATTTGCATGACAAATAGGCTCATTCATGAAAATCAAATGATTTTGATGTCTATATGGTACCACTATTGCTTCTATGTTTGATTGATCTAGTGGTAGCATATGACATGTTTGTGGGCTTGCAAACCTAGTGTTGAATCTAGAAAATAAGCTCATGATGTGTAATTCAACATGGTCAAGATAACCCTTATACTTCATGAGGTGTGAAGAAGCTTGTCCTTGGTTCAAACCGAATTACATATTCTAGGCAAGTGATCTAGATTGAGCCATAATTTGGACTCCCTCATATTGATTGACTTAACTCTCACTAAAATTGGCACCTTTTTGGTGATTGTTGACAAAGGGGGAGAGAAAAGTCACAAAGATAGAAAAGTCACAAAGATAAAAAAAATTAAATTACAAAGAGGGAGAAAGATATAGTAAGGGGGAGAGAAATCAAAGTTATGACATTGGAAAGGGATCAATTAAAATTGAGCACACAAGTAGGGGGAGCAAGCTCATAAATTATTTGTTGCATTTGTATGTGCATTAACATGATGTATTGTTGCATTCAAAGCTTAAATTCATATTCATGATTGTATGGTGATTGCTAGAAATAGAACTTGAATGATGATTTGTTGAAAGTAGCTTTATAAGTGGTATCTAGACACCTTTGCTTATATTGATTAATCTCATGGGGTACTTTAGTGTTTGTGATCTTTACAAGTGATGTATTACAAGTGGTGTCTAGCTACATCGATGCTAAGGATGGTATATAAAGGCAACTCCCATTGGTATCACGCTTCAAAGGTCCATTCTATATACCTTAGCATCAATTTGATAGTAGTAACTCTCCCAAAATTCTAATCCATACATATGTGCACAATTGAACCAAACTCATGAAAGCACATATGTAGGGGGAGCTAATACTATCGAAATTGAAAATTGATTTCATTTCATATCTTTGTGATGGTTGTCATCAATTACCAAAAAGGGGAAGATTGAAAGCCCAAGTTTGGTTTTGGTAATTAATGACACCAAGTTGCTAATGCCATGTGTTAAGTGTTTTGAGTTAGGCATGAGCAACACATGTGATGAAGGTGTATATGGCAAGGAGTGGTGGCCACAAGATCATATAGAAATGGTGCATGGACATGAAATGATGATCATGGTGATCAAGCATAAGGAGATGGACATAGAACAAAGGATCCAAGAGCGCAAGGTAAAGGTATAACCATAGGGTCTTCCTTTTGCCGGTCTAAGATGAGTAGAGAAGTGATTGACCGGATTTAGGATACATAGCCGACTATCAAGAGGGGCAATCACGGTTAGCTCGGGAATCAAGTGCCACTAGATCAATGTCTTGAGCATATGCATTAGGATCTAGTTGAGAGCTAACATAACACCTTGAAAATGTTTGTGAAAATGCTAACACACATGCACATGGTGTTTTTCTTATGATGGTGTTGGCACATTTACGAAGGCGGCGGTGTTTGAGCGGTAGTAAGGGGTTTGGGGTTCGCTCTCCCTCTCGCCGAGCGTGCGAGCGCGGGATTCAGGCGTTTTTGAGGAAATGAAATGCCTATTTTCTATTGCACCAGAGTCTAGAAAAGGTGGCGAAAGTCCAAACTATTTTTCACTGAAAAACGGTGACCGGACGCTGCACCGGACGCGGTCCCGGTTTGACCGGACGCGTCCGGTCAGTTCAACTCGGTGCTGCTAGCTAGGGTTTCTGACCGGACGCTGGTCTGGCCCGACCAGCGCATCCGGTCAGTTCACCTGTGCGTAGAAGTAGAGCGCGCGACCGGCGCGTCCGGTCCCTCACGGAACCGGAGCGTCCGGTCAGGCGTCCAGAGAAGCAGAGTGCAGTGGTGTGCTGATCGGACGCGCGGCGCGTCCGGTCACGTGCGATCGGACGCGTCCGGTCTCGACGGGAGCTTACTGGAACGCGACCGGACGCTGGCACTATCGCGTCCAGTCAAATGGTTGAGTGCGTCCGGTCACGGCAACGGCTAGTTCTGACGCGCACTGTTCACGCTTGTCCTGTAGTGACCGGACGCGTCCGGTCACCCTGACCGGAGCGTCCGGTCAACACGTTTTGAACTGTGTCGTCCGTAACGGCTAGCTGCGTACCCCTTCGCTATAAATAGAAGATGTCCAGGGTTTGAGGGTAACTCTTGCACATTTTAAGACCTAGAGACGTCCTTTGAGCTAGAGAACAACCCCTCCACTCATCTCTTTGCTTGGTTGCACATCTTGAGTGAGATTGAGTGAGATTCAAGTGCATTGCTTAAGAGTTGCATTCTAGAGGCACTTGATCTTCGAGTTGCTGCGGATTTCTTGTTACTCTTCCGTGTTTCCCGACACGGTAGACGGCTTGGAGCAGCGGAGGTGATTGAGCTCATAATTGAAGATTGTTGGAGCCTTCACCAAGTGTTGTAAGGGGTTCTTGATCCTTCCCCGCGGGAGTTCGCAAATTGGATACTCTAGTTGAGCTCGTGGCTTGGAGGATCCCCATCTTGTGTGCGGTTGTGCGGCGCCCGCCGTGGGCTCGACTCTTGATAGTCGATTAGCTCGTGAACCGACAAGTGGGTGCATCGCCACAACGAGGAGTAGCTTGCCGGGAAGCAAGTGAACCTCGGTAAAAAAATCTTGTGTCATCTCTTTGCCGAGGATTTCTCTTGTGATTGATTCTTCGATTGCATTACTTCTCTACATCGTTGGTATAAGAATCAAGTCACTTTGTCTTTACTTTCTTGTACTAGTTCTTTGTAGTTTGCTTAGTGTAGCTTTTATCACATAGGAGTAAGTAGCTTAGTGACTTAGCCTTGTTGGTGTGTATTAGAGATCATAGCCTTGCTTCACTAGAATTGTATAGGTGGCTTACATAGTGTAGTTGAGCTAGTGCTAGAATTAGCTTAGCCATCTTTTATACTAACGTGTTTGTTTAGTGAAGCTTGTAGATTTTTAAATAGGCTATTCACCCCCCCTCTAGCCATTTGGACCTTACAGGGTGTTGGGCATTCTTAACGTCATTACCAAAAGTAGACTTAGTTTTCTAATTCTAATAACGGCGCCAAAGATGCCGAACCTATCCCTCATGCCACTTAAGCCAAGTTGTCATCCCCAGCATGACATGAGAGACGCGGTATTGAAATATGCAACTGCTCTTCTAAATAAATAATAAATAAGATCTGCAAGCGCACAGATTAATACCGATGTAGCATTTTAACCGGGAAGTATTCCAGGTATCGTTATTTATATTTTTACCACTGGGAAGGGATTACTAACATCAATGTTGATTATGGAATGGAATATAGGAATGAGTATCAGTCATTGCATGTATAAGTGAGAGCATTCATCTATCTCTTGCATACAGGGATAAGTGTCACATAAAATATGGATAAAGTATGAATGGTGACAAAATTAATCTGATCAGCTAGCCACATATAATAATGATAAGCACCTCAACAGATATTCTAGCAAGTCATTAGCATGGTATTAGGATGAACTACAAGGATATTTCCTAAGTTATTCTTAACTATAAAGTCTAGCATATCATAGTTAGTGCAAGTACACTTGGCAATCATTGCGAAAAAGGACTACGCCCATGCATAGTGATATTATCAAGGAAGATGAGAAACATAGCAATCACTCTCCCGTAATAATGTTGCTCTGCCTGCCTTACACACGGGAGGGGAACTATATAAGAACCAACGAAGCTGTCACCATCGCGGACCACCCCACGATCCGGCATATAAGGTGCAATCGCAGATAAATATGGTCTAAGCACCACGCCTACACAATATTTATCATTTACCCATGGATCCGATGGATAAACGCTATACGATCCTAAACATGTATATAATTCCAATCTAACTAAGCCAAGCGTATAACTACGATAAACTAAGAACAATATAATCGCAAATATAAACAAGTAGAGCAAAGTCATAATCAATATATTGAAATAGAACAAAGTTGTATTCATAATATTGAAGAACAAAGATGAACAATGAAGAACAGTAAAGGAATTACCAAGAATCCTCTTGACAGATCCGGAAACCAATCGAAGATTGACTCCTTCTAGTTCTAATCCTATGTAGCTATGCTATACTAGAGATCTAGTTGATGTGGTGGCTCTAGGGCTTGATCAGAGACTCTCCTCCTGAGATTAGGGTTTGAGGAATTGAGAATGAGGGAGTGCCTCCTCCAGGGGCCAGGGGTCCTGCTTATATAGCCCCCTCAAGTGAACGTGGGCCGTCGGATCAAACCGACATTAATCGCACGGTTTTCCTTGATCCCTTAGGTCGGTGGAGCATAATCCGCGAGACGGAGCCTGATTGGCTCTCAGGCCAGGGCGGGCGCCCTAGGGAGCAGGGCGGGCGCCTTGCCTCCGGGCCCGTTCGGCCTCCCGTTCGTTCTCGTGGCTTCTGGAGTCTTCTAGATGATAGAAAATCGGTGAACACGTTATTATCTCTATGTAAACCCGACGTGTGGGCCTTTCCTCCGTATTTTCTGATAACCCCCTGCAGAAACAGACAAACACCAAAACTCATGGAATTCTGTCAGATAAAACCCTAAGTCTAGGTGTTGGTTGCATTTGGATCCTTTTCTTTATTTATTTGATAACTATATTTGGTACTTAAGGACCGTCAACAAACTCCCCCAAGCTTACCTCTTGCTCGTCCCTGAGCAAGGATAGACTCATTATGGATCAGAAGTTGCTGCAACGCCTTTGAACGTTGACGGTACATATGCTTTCAAATAAGGTCTCATCCCTGAGTTAGAGTAAACTGTCAAGACTTAAAACTTACTCATTTTACCTTTCACCATGGGGCTTGCAACCGTCACCTGCATCTTGAGTGGTTAAAAGATAGAACGGTCTAGTCAAACGCCATGTCTCTTATTCTTGATCAACTATAGCTCTGGAGTTTTTGCAAATTTTTCAAATAAAACTCAGAGATTCCTTGTATGACTTTCTCGGGTCTCTCTTTTGTGGTATTTCTGGATCCTTACCAAGGCAGTAATAGTATATGCCTTCTCTCTCAAAGTATGTGGTATTTATGGTATAAGGCGTAGTGACATTGCCTTCTCTCTCACCCTACTCTAATAAGGCTTTGATATCTGGAGCTCATAGGTGGGAGATACAGTATACATACTCATAGAACATTTATTGCATAGTCAAACCATGGATCCAGAGAAACAAGTCAATAAGTCAAATCAAGATGTGCATGTGTGGTGAATGAGTGGTGTATGGTGATGATGGTGATAACAAAAGTCTAATGCTCTTTTTGAGGGAATACATACCTTTCTTGCTTTTTTAAACTTTTGAGGGGAATGAGATGCTCTATTTTTTTTTTCTTTTTCTTTTTTTTTTCTCTCAGGTGGGTATCTTGTACCCCTAATTCTACTGTCGGACACTTGTCCATTTTTACCTCTCGTCTCACTTTTTCTTTCTTCGAGGTTCCGAGCACTTGCTCCTTTTTATTTCCTCGTTTTTATATTTTTTTTAGAGCAATCTCCCTCTTTTGAAAATATAGCAAGTGGTAGTAGAAATGACTTGAGCATTAACTTCACAGGGAATAACAGGAATGGGATAATGTTTTTGGCTATTCTCTCCCGGGTCAGGAGTAGAATAATTTTGGGTGAATCTGGAGATGGAAATGAGTGGATATATGTGGATGCGTACTTCCGGAGTAGAAGCATCATGTATGAGTGAACGTGCAAGTGAATCTTGATTTTAACCACATGACAAGTTCCTAAGGGTCTACACAGCTTGACCACACTCAATGCCCATAAGCAGTAAGTAATAAAAGTGCGGCTCTTATTCTAACAAGCATGTATATATGGCTGTGGTAGGAATTTAAACTCTCATCATACAGGAACTCATCATGCAACATTTTAAAGATTTTTTTAAAGATAAAATTCTCCAAAATTCTAGCATCTCTAGGAACAGATAAACAACAGCTCAACCTTCCCATATCATATCCGCTAACAACTTAGACTTCAGATCAAGTTCTCTTCCCACTAGTTCAGGTTTAGAGCCAGTTTTAAATTATAACAGTTATGTCTAAACTAGAGAGAGAACAAATTTGAAAATTAGGCAGAGCAACTATTCATCATATCCATGCTAGAGTTTTATTTTCAAGATTCAGTTTAGCATAGCTACTTTATTTATTTATTAAACTAAGCAAATATATATAAACACAAAATATTTATTTGGGTTTTCATGATTATGCATCTTTTTATTTTAATAAAGCATAGGTATAAATGTAGATAAAAATACTTATCGGGATAAATGGGGGTGCTCTCCCCCAAGCTGGATCTTGACGTAATTTCTTCTGATGTAGCTAGCAGGTGCAGAGGTGTATTTGAATGTCGGCAGCACCCTGACAACGATTAGGATGTCCTCCATCTGCTAGTCTTCCTGAATTCTGTGGAGCTCAAATAGACAACAAAGCTTCGTGGAACTTGATTAAGCGTTAGCATAAATATCTAGCCTTTATCATGTTTGAGCTTCCTTGATAAATGTCACTCTCTATTTTTATTTTCATTTTTATAGAACATAAAAAATATATTATTATTTTTTTATGCCACCACAGTGAATGTACTTATGGGTTTTATGCCACTCGCATACTCACATGGGGCTTACTGTTTTCAACATTTTTTAGACAGAATGAACATGATTAACTGAGCAATAATTAAAGGAAAAATGATAACTACCAAGTTTACCTCTTGGCACGGCGTTCGGTGTTTTTAAGTCCTCCGAACAGGACTTCTTTTCTTCTTAGTTGTCCTGGGATTTGGGTGGCGTAGACGGTGGTTCCGGCAGCGCCTCCTCTTCTTGTGTAACTGTCTTCGCTTTCCATACCCGACTTGGTGCTTCGGTCTCCTGTTGTGTATCCTCGGGCCTTATGACCTCTCCTTCATAGTCTGCCCATACGTCCTTGATGGTTTGCCTCCTTTGGTTACAGTTACGTCGTCTTCTTCTTGTCCTGACCTGCTTAGAATCTTCAACTATATAGTTAGGGTCATTAAAGTAACGGCGTACCTTCTTAGAGGGGAAATGCATATGGACTTCTCCGGTTCTAATGTAGATGATTGCTTTGACGGTGCCTAGGAACGGTCTTCCTAGGATGATGGGTGGATCGTACTCGTCGTCTCCCATGTCAATGACCTGAAAGTCTGTATGGACAAAATGATCGTTAATTTTAACAGGGACATCGGTTACTATACCTTCGACCTTTCGGGATGTCTGATCTGCCATCTGGAGCTGAGTGTATGTTGGTTTTAAGGGCATGGTTCCGTACAAGAGCTGATAGGTGACTGTGGCCATTATGTTGACGCCTGATCCAGTGTCGCAGAGCGCCTTCTGAAAGGAGTATCCATTGATTGAGCACTCAATGCTTGGCATACCTGGGTCGTCCTTCTTGTTCAGGAAGGGCGACTTGAGTCGACCATCTTGACCTCCTTGAACTGCAGTGACCATCTTAGCTGATTCGGTCCATCCTTGGTTGTTCTTGTTCTGCTTGTTCCTCCTGTTGGTCCTCTTCCTTGGTTCATGTTGGGGTTGCTCT
The DNA here is from genome assembly GCA_038087645.1 of Saccharum hybrid cultivar R570. Classification (NCBI taxonomy): domain Eukaryota; kingdom Viridiplantae; phylum Streptophyta; class Magnoliopsida; order Poales; family Poaceae; genus Saccharum; species Saccharum hybrid cultivar. The sequence goes on from JAQSUU010000113.1 coordinate 39,363,622, forward strand.
GGGATTTGTGTAATCTTGTTCTTGAAGGAAAACGTCTCCTTCCTCCCCTTGATGTTGAAGTTGATCTTCGCAGCGCTGGCGTAGATGACAGCTCCCGAGGTGTTCAGGAATGGCCTTCCCAGAATAACTGGTGACCTCTCATCGGACCCGGTCTCTATCACCACGAAATCAGCTGGAGCATATGAGGTACCAACTCGGACACACATGTTCTTTAATTTTCCCTGGGCATAATGTTGACGCTGGAGCCAAAGTCGCAGAGTGCTTCTGGGAAGTCCACCATGCCGATGGAGATCGGGATGACGGGGCGTCCTGGATCGCTTCTCTTGACTGGCAGAAGGTCATTATGTACTCCGACAGCGGGATTACTCCAATAGTTACCTGCATCAAACATGTCTACAAGATTTGCAGATTCTAATCCTTCCGGTTGTGATGGTATACCGGGGTTAGTAGCAGGAACAGCAGCAGCTATTTGATTTAACTGAGATTCAATCATTTTATTAAAGCTAATTTGGTTTTTGATGGCAGTAGAGAAATTATCCATTCTATTATTTATGTCTTCTAGTATTTTATCATTGGATGCCAATTTCTTAGATAAGTTATCCATTAGCTTTCCTTGATTAGACACTAACTCTCTCAGGGGTGGAAAATTATTATTGTTGTTGTAAGAGTTATTACCTTGATAATTACCTGAGTAGTTACCTGGGTAGTTAGGCCTCTGTTGATTCCAACCTTGATTTTGTTGAGGACGGTTGTAGTAGTTGTTGTTGTTGATGTACCTTGCATCCTCAAGCATCTCAGGGCAGTGATTGCCTGAGTGTCCAGTGTCTCCACATTCCTCACAAGTCATGTGAGAGTCATAGACGTTCATGACTTCTCTTTTGTCTCCAGCTTTGTCATCGAGCTTTTTCATGAGTAGGTCTAACTTTGCAGACAGCATGTCTACCTCATTGAGCTGGTGCATACCTCCACCCTTCTTGCGTGTTTGAGTCCTCTCTTTGTTCCAACCTTGGTTGGACGCCATCTTCTCCACAAGGGTTGTAGCTTGTGGTATGGTGAGTGATAGAAATACGCCTCCAGCTGCAGCATCCATGGTCTCACGAGCACTAGTGATGAGCCCATGATAGAAAGTCTGCATAAGTAGCCAGCTTTCCATTCCATGATGGGGACATTCTAGGATGTAATCTTGAAAGCGCTCCCATGCTTCTGGAACAGATTCATCATGTTGTTGCTGAAAACTTGTAATCTTCCCACGGAGAGCATTGGTCTTGCCCATGGGAAAGAACTTAGCCAGAAAGTTCATAGAGCAGAGTGCCCACATAGTGTTCTTATCCTTCATCGCGTAGAACCACTGCTTCGCTCTCCCCAATAGTGAGAATGGGAAAAGGCGAAGTAGTATGGCGTCTCTGGGAACATCTAATAAAGTGAATGTGCTGCAAATCTCTAGGAAGTATTGGAGATGAGCACTTACATCTTCGTGCGGCTTCCCACAAAACTGGTTGGCTTGTACCATGTTGATGAGCCCTGGCTTGAGCTCAAAGTTCTTGTCGATGGCCGCGGCAGGTCCAGTGCGGATGTTGTCCGTAGTGGGAGCTGAGAACTCGCGGATCGTCTTGTTCGCCATGGCTGCGAACTCTGTTGACAAATTCCGGATGAAACTTCGGCGGTCTTCTGGATTGGATGAAGTGTTGCGTCGAAGTGTTGACTTCTTGAGCTTGGCTCTTGCCCCTCTGATTAATGCTTCGGGGTTATCAACAAAATTTTCTGGAAGATGTCCTCAATTCATACATCACCCTGCAAAACAATAAGAATGGAAAAATACAGGGGTAAATCTGTATGGGAGAATTGATGATCGCAATCACTTAATGATGCGAATGATGACTCAAATTCCGTATTCATTCCTTGTTAGTAAATCAACCTTCCCTGGCAACGGCGCCAAAAATGCTTGTTGGGCATTCTTAACGTCATTACCAAAAGTAGACTTAGTTTTCTAATTCTGATAACGGCGCCAAAAATGCCGAACCTATCCCTCATGCCACTTAAGCCAAGTTGTCATCCCCAGCATGACATGAGAGACGCGGTATTGAAATATGCAACTGCTCTTCTAAATAAATAATAAATAAGATCTGCAAGCGCACAGATTAATACCGATGTAGCATTTTAACCGGGAAGTATTCCAGGTATCGTTATTTATATTTTTACCACTGGGAAGGGATTACTAACATCAATGTTGATTATGGAATGGAATATAGGAATGAGTATCAATCATTGCATGTATAAGTGAGAGCATTCATCTATCTCTTGCATACAGGGATAAGTGTCACATAAAATATGGATAAAGTATGAATGGTGACAAAATTAATCTGATCAGCTAGCCACATATAATAATGATAAGCACCTCAACAGATATTCTAGCAAGTCATTAGCATGGTATTAGGACGAACTACAAGGATATTTCCTAAGTTATTCTTAACTATAAAGTCTAGCATATCATAGTTAGTGCAAGTACACTTGGCAATCATTGTGAAAAAGGACTACGCCCATGCATAGTGATATTATCAAGGAAGATGAGAAACATAGCAATCACTCCCCCGTAATAATGTTGCTCTGCCTGCCTTACACACGGGAGGGGGACTATATAAGAACCAACGAAGCTGTCACCATCGCGGACCACCCCACGATCCGGCATATAATGTGCAATCGCAGATAAATATGGTCTAAGCACCACGCCTACACAATATTTATCATTTACCCATGGATCCGATGGATAAACGCTATACGATCCTAAACATGTATATAATTCCAATCTAACTAAGCCAAGCGTATAACTACGATAAACTAAGAACAATATAATCGCAAATATAAACAAGTAGAGCAAAGTCATAATCAATATATTGAAATAGAACAAAGTTGTATTCATAATATTGAAGAACAAAGATGAACAATGAAGAACAGTAAAGGAATTACCAAGAATCCTCTTGATAGATCCGGAAACCAATCGAAGATTGACTCCTTCTAGTTCTAATCCTATGTAGCTATGCTATACTAGAGATCTAGTTGATGTGGTGGCTCTAGGGCTTGATCAGAGACTCTCCTCCTGAGATTAGGGTTTGAGGAATTGAGAATGAGGGAGTGCCTCCTCCAGGGGCCAGGGGTCCTGCTTATATAGCCCCCTCAAGTGAACGTGGGCCGTCGGATCAAACCGACATTAATCGCACGGTTTTCCTTGATCCCTTAGGTCGGTGGAGCATAATCCGCGAGACGGAGCCTGATTGGCTCTCAGGCCAGGGCGGGCGCCCTAGGGAGCAGGGCGGGTGCCCTGCCTCCGGGCCCGTTCGGCCTCCCGTTCGTTCTCGTGGCTTCTGGAGTCTTCTAGATGATAGAAAATCGGTGAACACGTTATTATCTCTATGTAAACCCGACGTGTGGGCCTTTCCTCCGTATTTTCTGATAACCCCCTGCAGAAACAGACAAACACCAAAACTCATGGAATTCTGTCAGATAAAACCCTAAGTCTAGGTGTTGGTTGCATTTGGATCCTTTTCTTTATTTATTTGATAACTATATTTGGTACTTAAGGACCGTCAACACAGGGCTACACCCGGTGGGTGCGCTCGCACGCACCCACCGGAAGAGCTACGACGCTACGACTCCAGTTCATCACTCACTAAGCCTCTGCAAGAGTGACCACACTCACCCAAAGGCTCGGGGGCTATTGTCGGGTACCTAAACAAGGGGTACCCACAATCAACGATTAAGAAAGACAAAGCCCCTGATAAAACCACACCAAAGGCTCCACCCACGAAGGCGGAACGAGCCAAAACAACGCACAGAACACCTCGACCACTGAGAAATCTCTGACTCGCACGACCCTGGGTCTAGCCGGTCGACCCACCTCACTCACCAACTCTGAGACAAAAGTCAAAGCATTTAATGCAATCGCCAACCACTTCCTACCCCCATGGCTACAGCAATAACCAGTATGGAAGCAGTACCAGTGTCAAATCTCACTTTTTACTACCCATCCCGGAATGGGCGATAAAAACCTATCACTGTACACGCCAAGCCGAGCACTATTCTGCCACTGATCCCCCTCGAGGTAGAATACGACGAGTATCGTACCCCGAAATTCTCGGGGCTCGGCCTTATCCATTTCCCGTCGACCCACCTCAACCCATCCTCGACCCGGCCTCGACCAACCGCCGGTCAACAAAGAAGCAAGGCCTGCATGCCACAGGATCCGGGGTCTTTTCATCGCCTCATCCTCTACGTCACCATGGTGTCCGGGGATGGCCGGCCATTCTCGGAGCACGTAGCTACAGCGGCTTCCACAGCGCTTGACAAAACTTCACTTCTAAGGCATCCCGCGGCGTCTCTGCCTCCTCTTGACCCTATAAAAGGGCAGGCAGGGGACTCTACGAAGGGGGAGGAAAAAGGAAAAACCAGTCACCATCCCACCGTAGAAGATCAACATCTCAAGCAATCTCCTTTGTACTCTCACTTTTTCTCTCTAAGACCTGGGATCGGCTCCCTCTCTCACAGCTTGTAACCCCTATACAAGCACTTAGGTGCAAAGAAATACAATACTCCCCCCCCCCCGCGCTGGACGTAGGGCCTTCTTTTGCCCGAACCAGGATAAACCCCCATGTATTCTCCTTGCATCACCATCCAGATTAGGGACACGCAGCACAAATTCACTCGTTGGCTTAGGACCCTCGCGGGACCGAACGACGACAACTGTATTGAAATCTTTGAGGGAAAAATGTTGCATCAACTAGTTTCGAGAAGAGCGCTCTTTTGAGAATATTGGTGTTGTAAACTAAATTACACATGTCACATAACATTTATATACAAAAATAACATATAAAAATGAGAAAATATATCTACGTTTCTTCCTTTCCGGAGTCAGAAAATGGCATATAATATAATAATTACGTTGAAATAACGTGAGCATTGTATATTTTTAAGGAGTATCTTCAAGGTTTTAAATCATAGCATCAAAGTAGTTTGCCTGTAAAAAAGAAAAGAAATTATTATTATTCGACCAATTTGGCAGATAGTATTGGTTACACTGGCAAAACAGACATATCTGAAAGTTATAATGAAGTTACATTTCATAATGAGGTATACTTACATTATCAGCATAGAATTTCTTCATAAATTCTGAGTTAGCCTTGTTATGTTGATTTGTTGCTATTCGAAATAGGAATTTTGCACGTAGAAGTAAGACATCAGCCTGTAATAAAAATATTTGAATTTCTAAGTTGCTTACAAAATAATTTCAGAATTGCAATACACAGAAGGTTTTATATAATCAGAATATGTATAACAAGTAGATGTAGCTAATATTAAGCTTGCACTCAAGAATATTATGAGAAGAGATGTTTTGTGTTTGGGGCAGAGGCGCTCATTTCGCAACTCCTCGCCCCATCGCTCAAAAGTTATGGGGATTGGCGCCAAAGTAATTTAAAAGCGTCGAGGGGCTCATTTGGCAAATCCTAGACCCATCGTCTCGAAAGGTACGGGGGTTGGCGCCAAAGCAATTTTAAAGTGCCGAGGGGCTCATTTGACAACTCCTCGCCCCATCGCCTCAAAAGTCACAGGGGTTGACACCAAAGTAATTTTAAAAGCACCGAGGGGGCTCATTTTGCAACTCCTCGCTCCATCGCCTCAAAAGTTACCGAGGTTGTTGCCAAAGCAATTTAAAAGCGCCAAGGGTATCATTTTGCAACTCCTCACCCCCTCGACACAAAAAGTATGAGGGTCGGCGCCAAAGTAATCTAAAAGCGTCGAGGGTCTCTCTTCGCCGCCTCTCACCCATTCCCCTCATAAAAGACAACTAGAAAAGAGACTAAAGCAATCGTATCAGCATCAAAGCACCCAATCCCAGCATCAAAGCACCCAATCCCATCGGGGCATTCTCTCCAATAATACCATCATTCGCTCTCATTTTTGCCACCCATTTCGCTATCGAAAGTTTGATGACCCACTGTTCAAGACTTTGGTCGGGTTATGGCGAGGGGCTTCGACACCAACTTTGACATCATTGACAACACTTTGATCAACGTTTCGACGGGAGGCTTTGCCATTGACTTCAACTTCATCAACAATGTGTTCATCAGCATCTCAGTAGGGGGCTCCAACTTCGACATCATTGGCTACAAGTACGTCAACATTTCAACAAGGGGACTTGCCATCAGCTTTGGCTTAATCGACGTTGCCTTCACCAGTTTAGAGTAGGGGGTCGCCATCGCCACCTTTGACTTCACCTTCGCCAACATTTTGGAGCAGAGGGATTAACGTCATTATCTTTTGATTCACCTTCGTCATCAATTTGGAGCGGGGGCATCGCCATAAACATTTTGGCTTTGCCTTTGCCGTCAATTGGGGCGCAGGGATCTCCATCTATGACATATTTGACATCAACCATGCCTCCATTGTTTACTTCAAGCCACCTAAAAATGAAAGGTTGAAAGCGTGTCATGATTATCTACGACTACTGCATCAGGGAGTGAAAGCTTGAAGACATGTCATGATTATCTACAACTACTTTGCCTACGTAGATCTAAGAGAACATCCTATGAGTAACACACATGTATGTACTGCACTCTAGTATGAGTACTCCTACTTGGTACTAAGAATAGTTGGCACACGCAGTCACGCACGTAGCGAGTGTCCTAGCAACTAGCTAGTATAGTACAGTGATAGGCAGCAATTGATTTACGCTTTGTTCGGTTGCAGGGGGTCCGATCCCCAAAGCTGATTTAATCCCTCCTGGGAACGAGTGGATCCCCTCGGCACCACTCAATCCCTGTGAGGCTTAGTTCCCTTCCTTAGGGCTAATCTCCTCCCTCCATTTGTTGTTCGGTTGGTCCCCTCCGCCACCAATTTCGTGTGCTCCGCCGCTCCCTCGGATTCCGCTTCGCGTGCGCTCTCGCGGGGAATTCTCCCACGCCACTGGAGGCTGGGCGTAGTTCCCGGGCCAGGGTGATAGGTTTTTTCCAGGAGTGACCGGGCTTCAAACCCCGCATGGGTTAACCGAATGCAACTTCTTCAATGGGCCGAGATTAGATCCAAGTCAGGATGATCCATGTGGGTTGGGCCATGATCCCGGTGGGGAAGGGCCTAAACGAATGGAGAGATGGTTCAAACTTATAGAAATGGGAAGTGTTCTAGGGGACTATCGCTATTCAAAAGATGTCGGGCCACTAGCCACCCAACTCAGGGAAAAGCGTTGCCACTTGTGTAGATCTCCGCCATTCATCTCGCTTGTGGGTCCCATGGTAGTTGTAGATAGCTTTTCCTATAGTGGATGCATTAAGTTTCGAGCTTCATCAAGGTGCGGGGCATTTTCGGTATTGAAATGTTCTCTGCTCGCTCTCCTCCCATGTCTCTTTGACCGTTGCGACACGTCTTCCGTCTTCACTTTCTTCTCGCGCAGACAGAGCTCCGACGAACTAGAGTTCCTTCGTTCTTGGGTCAGATGGAGCCAGGCAACCAAGGAGGTCGTGGTGGATCTTCTCCCGTTCACAAGTTTTCGCGGGTATGCATCAGTCCTCCCCTCTCGAGTTGTTTGGAAAGTGTTTCCCTTTGGGATGATTCATCATCGGCGGGCTTAGAGAGGGCATCAAGGGAGGCAGGTAGGTTAGGCGGTGGGGGCGGGAGAGAAGGCGGCTAGGCGGAGGCGGCCGTGATGCCACTGGAGCGAGCGGCGGAGGAGACGGCCGGGTGAGGGTGTGCACTGCCATGGCGGGGGTCGGCTAGGGAGAGGGCTAGTAGCCAGTAGGCGGTCACCATGGGCGCGGTAGGGTCTCGCTGGAGCTCTACGCCTGGTGCCGCGGGCGCGAAGCTCTAGCGAGACCTGAATGCAATGAGCTGCATATGTGCTCGTCTTCTTCATTCCACTGGCCACTACTACCTCACTATTTCTTTTTTCTTTTCCTTTTTTTACAACACATAGTTGCTTTTGGAAATGAGGACATGCTTTCTTTTCAACTGTTATTATAGGGTTCCAATATTTAATGGAAATTCTCTGGTCAGGGCGTCCGTTCGTCTGGTGTTCGTGGGCCGCGGCACCAGCCCAATGGCCCAACAGCATCTCTAACCTTATCCTCTTGCCTACAATAACCATACGGAAGGATAAGGTTCTCACCACCGCACGCGACCGAGGCCGAGGGGCCGTAGCCCGCCGCGGCGCTGCCGATATGCCATTCCCCATCCCTATGGCGGCCGCGGTGCCCTGACCCATCCCGACGGCGGCCGCGGGCACCCTGCCCCATCCCGACGGAGGCCGTGGTGGCCATTCCTCTCCCGACGGCAGCACTCCCTCTCCTTCACCTTCGGCGGCGCTTCCTCCTCGCCTATGGATTCTGCTGTGATTCCCTTCCTTTCTCCACAATGGTGGCGGTGGCAGCAAGCCGCCTCCCCTCTCCCATCGATGGTGGCGGCGGCGGGCACCCTTCCCCCATGCGGATCCAGATCAAGCTCTCATGGCGCCTGTGGCGGGGCATAAAGCGCGATTGTGATGCACTCGACAGCATCGCATCCCCCTGGCTGGTCGCTCTGCGCCACCGGCAAGCTCTACACCGATGAACTTCAAATGCCAATGAGCCTTCATTTCTCCCAAGCAGCAAAGAGATGTTGCACTCAAAGCGCTTGTTACAAGTGTATATCTCAAATGTTTCAGATGTTTCCGTGGTATGTTGGAATTGTTTCATGCGGATGTTGCTAAAGCAGATCGAGATGTTTCATATGTTGCAATAGTTATATATGTATGTTGCAAGCTTTTGTTCCCTATGTTTCATCTGTTTTTTCAGACATATGTTGCAAGTGTGTTTATCTAGATGTTGCATACGTTTCACACATATGCTGCAAGTGTTTTATCTGGATGTTGCATATGTTTTGCAATGTTTTCTCAAGTGTTTTCCAAGTGTTTTTGCAAGTGTTTCAGAAGCATGTTTCAAGTGTTTTATCTTCCTTCAGACGTATGTTGCAAATGTTGCATCTTGATGTTTCAAATGTACATCGAGTGTTGCATATGGAGACATACGTGGGAAGCAGGAGGGGACACGAGCGGTCTCCACGCGCAATCTAGCGGCATGGGCGACGTCCAGGCAACGCAAAAGACGTCCGAGGGCACGCAGGCGGAGACGTGCTGGCGCGAGCGAGTGCGGCGTGCGGGAGACTAAGTGCAGCGCTGGCGTCCGAACGTCTGCACACTAACACTTCCGAATATTTAATTTTTGTAATTGGATTATTATCCGAGCTACTGCCACAATGATTGGCAGCCATTTCCTAACGTAATTTGTAAACATTAGCCGGCTAAATTTCTTTTGTGTTTCAGTCAAATTTTTAACCATTGGATTCATGCCAAGATTTGTGCGTCCGGTATGCCCTCCCCACGTTGTAGGCTGTGACGTCCGGGAAGTTTATGAGTGCCAAAATGTGCCCCGCCCCCGCGTTGCATCTCCCTCTTTTCATTCCCCTCTGGGAACTCAAAGTCTGAAGCCTCGTGACCCCATGGTGGTTTTAATGCTTCCTCTCTGATCTTTCTAGACTAAAAATCTGTTGATTTTCCAATGTATATCATGTGTGTTATTCAATTAGGGCTCGATCGGATTTGGTCTCAGTTGTTATGCAACAAGAGTTATGTTCAGATCATTGTTTCATTGAGTTCCACACTGTTTAGATCTTTGTGTTGCATACAGTGTGGGATTTGCTTCTTTCTGCTCCAATGCATCTCTTCTCTCTCTCTCTCTCTCTTTGCGAGGGCGTCTCTTATTTTATAGTATGGTTCTCTTCTTATGTTTTGTGTTTGTGAGCATAGAGCATAGTTCCCTTAGTGTACGGATTATTGTACTATAGTAAGCCAAGTTTTCTTTGGATGCTGAAACAATCATCAATATGAATTAGCACATGTTCATCATTCTAATTTTTTAGATTAGCAGTCCAGGATGTTGAAAGCCCTATTTTGGTTTTGGATAATTGATGAAACCTAGGGACTAATCATTGTGCTAAGTGTGTAGACATAAAATGATAAGTCCCATGCCGAGTGGTGGAGCTAGATGATGGTTATGATGATGGAGATGACCAAAAGATGATCAAGTGCTTCATATTTGGAAAAGAAGAAAGAGAAAAACAAAATGGGCTCAAGGCAAAGGTATATGTGATAGGGCCATTTTTGTTTTGCACTCAAGACACCATAGAGGGTGTGAGTGACTTAGGATCGATAGTTGTACTATTAAGAGGGGAAATTCTCGGTTAAAACGATTATCAAGTGCCACTAGGTGAATTCATATGAGCATATGTATTAGGACCTAGTGTGAGCTAACATGTGACCCTTGTAAAAATGCTTTGAAAAATGCTAACACATGTGCACACAAGTTCTACACTTTGTGGTTAACAATTGGGAAGCAAGGGCGAAGCGGTTACGGACTTAAAAAAGAAAAGACGGTGTCGATACCTGACCAGACACTAGACTGGACGCTGGACCTGACTCCAGCGCCGCGTCTGGTCATTCATTGCAAAGAGGACGCAGGGTCAGCACTGTTGCGACCGGACGCTGGCCGGGTGTGACCTGCGCGTCAGGTCAGTAGCCGCGGGCACGAGCAGAAAAGAGGGAGGATGACCGGACGCACCGGCGCATCAAGTCACCGATGACCTGACGCGTCTGGTCACTGTTCACGCGCTAAAAACACTTACTGGACTCGATTTGACACGGACGACCCTCTGAGTCTGGTCATTCATTCTGTGTGTCCGATCATCGACGTGTGCGGGCGCGCGTTGGCGGTTAACGGCTAGTTTTGAATCGCGTGACGTGGCACGTACGTCATGGTTGCTCGACTATTGCAACCTAACGCATCTGACCGGACACAGGGCTGAGTCCAGTCGGTGAGTCCGGTCACCCACGAGCTGTGTAACGGTTGGTTTTTCAGAGTCGGTCTTTAAATAGACCTTGCCCGGCTCCAAGCCTTCTCTCTTGGCATTTTGATCATCTTGACATCCTCTTGAGCTAAGCATACTCCTTCCCAATCATCTATCTTGCTTGGTTGTGAATCCAAAGTGAGATTGAGTGATTCCAAGTGCATTTACTTGTGAGTTTGCATCTAGTGGCACTTGGGGATCGTTTGAGCTACGGAATTCTTGTTACTCATGGTGGTTGCTGCCACCTAGATGGCTTGGAGCAACGGAGGAGTTGTGGCAAGAGTTGGTGATTGTTCTTGGCCACCTCCTGGTGATTGTGAGGGGTTCTTGTGCCTTTCCCGGCGCAGCACCAAAGGCAACTCTAGTGGATTGTGCGTGTCATTGAGCTACCTCACTTGTGGGTCGGTTCTTACGGTGTCTAGTGTGTGGACGAGGTTCGTGCAACACCTCTTAGCCGCCGAGCCACCAAGTGTTGGTCGACACAATGGGGACTAGCGTGCCGGCAAGCACGTGAACCTCGGGAGAAAAATCTTGTGTCCATCTTGTGATTAATTGGATTTCTTCGGTGATTGGTTGTCTACATTGTGATTGGTTCATCCCTCGACGTGGCAGTATAATTACCTCACCCTCTCCATTACTTTTCCGCAAACTAGTTGTAGCAAGTGTTGACATTTCTCAGCATCACTTGAGTTAAGTTGTCATCCCTAACATGATACTAGAAATGTGGTTGTACTTATAATCATGACACTTACATAAAATATAGAATAAAGGTTATCCGCAAGCGCACAGATAAAATACACTTGTTGTAGCATTTCACCTAGGAATGTTCCAAGTATCGTTATTTATACTTTACCACTGGGAGCTTAACAGGGTTTAAAATGAAAGAATGATATGGCTAGAAAGAATATCAAATATACATACTCATGATAAAGATCAAATAACCACTCTTATCTTTATAGGGGTAAGACAATAGATAAATGATAGATATAAAATAAGATAACAATGGGTATTCCAGAATGAGAGAGAGACTCGATCATAAATCAAGTAGAGCTAATCAGGAGATAAGTTAAGAGGTAAGAATCCTAAGTTATTTCATATTTACCAAGTCTTTTGTTCACTATAGTATATACACTATAATTTATAGCATAATCAATCCTGCATCTATGCATAAGGAACATTACTAAGGAATATCAAGAACAGAGCAATCCTTTCCTTGTAACCAGGTTCTACTTGGCCTATATTTGGGGAGTGGGCTACATAGGACTCAATAGGAATATCACACCCGCGATCTACCACTTCATGTCTCAGAATATAGGGTGCATTCACAGGTAAATTTAATATAAGCACCACGCCTACATCATATCTACCACCTAATCCAATCCGGAATTGAACTAAGTGCTTTGCGAACATATGCATAAAATCATTACTAATCATGACTATATCAAATATACAACTAGAATAAACTAAGAACAAAATAAATAGAAACATAATGATATTATTAAAGTAACACAAAGTCGAATAATGAGATTATAATATAATTACCAAATCTCCTGACGGTGATCCGGAATCCTGAGCAACGCCCAACTCTTCTTATATCTAGCTAGATCTAAACCCTAAACTTGAAGTAGAGCTCTAATCTCTCTCTGGAAACTCTAATTCTAATCTTGTCTTGACCTTATGATGATGGATGCCTCAGGGGGGTCTGGGTCTGGTTATATAGTCCAGTAGGATGAACCGCAGCCCTCGGATCAAACCGACTTGAATCAAGGGTTAAAATACGACGTAGAGGTCGGTTGGATTGCGTCACACGAAGGGGAAGGCGGTTGGCCTCTGGGCCAGGCCAGCCGGCCTGAGGGGGGCCGGGCGACCTCCTCTGGTGGCCTCTCGGTCTCTGCCTTGGTCTCGTGCCTTCTCGTGCCTTCTAGAGTCTTCTGGTGTGTCCTTTCGTCGCGATCAAGTTTCGTGGTGTTTCGTCAATTTAATCCTTGTTTTCTTTCTCTCTGAATAATCCCTGCAGAAAATAGTAATTCACTAAAGCTCGTGGAAATTGTCAGTAACAACCTCTATTGGTGATCATTTTCTTGCACAAAGTTGACGGTTTGTGATAGGTGATAACTACCGTCAACAGCAAGCTCTTTAGTGTAGCTAGAATTGAGAGCTTGCTTTGTAGCTTAAGTTTATCTAGTGGAGCTCTTTAGTGTAGCAAGTTTGAGAGCTCTTAGTGAGTAGCAACTTAGCTCTTGTGTGTGCTTATAGATTATAGCAACGGGAATTGTTTGGATAGGTGGCTTGCAACCCTTGTAGAGCTAGAGCAAAATTGCATTTCACCGTTTGTCATACTAATCAAATTGCTCTAGTGATCTTGTAGAATTTTAATAGGCTATTCACCCTCTATAGCCATATTAGGACCTTTCAGCTGTGCAAGTAGTATTGGTAGTTTAGACTCCGACTCTTTTGACAAACCAATGGTGTTATATAATGGTTAGGCGAATAGACAAAACGCTGCTTGTGTGGTTCAGTTTGCGTGGCTAAGGATATGGATTGTTAGTTACAGCTAGTTTGTTCAGAAGAGTATCCAACAAATGCTGAGAGGAAGAAAACTGCAGCATAGTTCTTGGGGTGTTTGGATCCTAGGACTAAACTTGAGTCCCTATCACATCGGATGTTTAGATGTCATTTAGATGGATTAAATATGAGCTAATTATAAAACTACTTTGTATAAGTCGTGACTAATTCGTGAGACGAATTTATTAAGCCTAGTTAATTCATAATTAGCATACGTTTATTGTAGATCACATGGGCAAATCATAGACTAATTAGGCTTAATGGATTCATCTCACAAATTAGTCTCTATTTATGAAATTAGTTTTGCAATTAGCCTATGTTTAATACTCCTAATTGGTATCCAAACATCTGATGTGATAGGGACTAAAGTTTAGTCACCTAGATTCAACCTCTTAGTCCGCTGAGTTTTCCAACTTCTCGATCTGAAAGCGAGTTTGGTCCTTCAATGTGCCCAATGCTAGCTACGCTGAATTCGATGAAACGTGCTGCCTTAGATTAAAACTCCCTCTGTTTCAAATTGTATGCTGTTTTGGTTTTTCTAAGTACATTTATTTTGCTAAGCACCTAGATATAGACTATATCTATATACATAGCAAAAATAATGTATCTAGAAAAGCCGAAATGCCCTACAATTTAGGGCGAATGGAGTAGCTGACATTTGTAGGATATGTCTTCGTTTAAATCAGTGGGGCTCACAAAGCTACGAAAAACAAATTCCTTGAAATATGATGCTTGTAGGTGCATGCTAGATGGTGATGTTTTCCGTGGATGAAATAGCATGGAGATGACCATGAACCCAGCAAAATTTCATCTATTGGCTGCTTAGTATAACAGCAAGTAATTAGCTTTCCTACAAACATGCAACTTAGTTAAGCAAATTTGAGCAAAATGATAAATATTTTGAGCCAACTAAGGCATAAATCATTAATAAGATATTTAATTTATATTATCACTCCTAACTGGCTTTCCATCTACACCACCAAAAGCTCTCTCCCTCCTGTCTATACCAACATGTTTTGAGATAAGCCAATTCCATAGAGGGCAAGGAGCTGCATCGATTCACTTGTTGAGTTGCATCCAACAACATTCATCACAGCTGATCGACAACAGTAGTCAAAATCATACAGAGAACTCATTTTTCCTTAGGTAAATAAAACTCCTAACTGTTCGACTTTTACTTCATCCTCCATCCAAACATGACCATACATAATCACAAAAGTTTCAACTACTTGCATCACAAACCAACCTCTTCCATTGGCTAATGTCAGTCTGAATGTCTGATTGAGCCTTTTGGCTACCAGCTTCCTGCGTCTTCTTGACCAAGTACCTCATGAGTTCAAGCTTCACATCCTTGCATATGTAGGCATACACTAACTCTCTGTAGATTTGAGAGATAGATTCCTTGAAGAGACTGTTCTTATATTTATATGCATCGTTCTTTATCTTTAATAGCTCATCTTGTGAAAACATCTGAAACGAACACACATACAAAGTTTACAAACTTCAGTCCTGAGAAGTTTATGGCATTCATGTACGGACTGAAAACACACTTGCAAGATAGTATTGTGATTCACCTCGGCAGGGTGCTCAACCTCTTCCTCTGGGCAAGATATATTCTTCAGAGCAGTTACTAGCTTCATAGTGTCCCATTTAGGACTGTTGAACCCAGATATCTCCATAAGGTATGTATCTAGCATGTGAAGGCTCTTGGAATGTTTCCTCACACACAAGTCACAGTCATATAAGAAGCAAGCTGTTTCGACTATATCATCGTTCACCTTGATGGATACAAAAAGGTATCACCTTTTTTCGACTAAAGTCATGACAACAGGTTTGCAAAGAACAAGAAACACAAGCATCCCTGCACCATAACGCAGTAACCTCTAAAAATAAAATGAATAGGCTAATGGATTAATAGAACAGTGAGTCCTAATGCTTCTGTTACAGCACTACAACAATAAAATTTTGGTCACCTATAAAGGGTTTCAAGCACATGGAACAGTCCAAAACTGAATCAGTACTTGACACCAGCTATGCCAGAATAAAAAAAAGCAAAAAACATTGCATGACACATACCGGTTAAGACAAGCTGTGAATAAAAAACCCACCATCTCTGGAATGACATCAAAATTATAACGGTGCATAATCATTTCCAATCCTTTACTAATTGGAAGGCACTCTGCCTTGGTCAGCAACTTTTGTTCCTAAGGCACTAAAACGTGCATGAGATTCTTTATCCCCCCACATGAGTTCCATTGCAGTATCATCACACGTGCATGTTATTCGCTAGAATACCACAGTGAAAAAGGTGATAATTTGATTAATGTACACATGCAATTGACAAGGGAGCCTGAATGACCTAATAACCAGTTCCTTGTCCGCTTCAATTATTTCTTTATATTCAAGCCTTCCAACAGCTAGCTTCTGCCCACGAGGGCACCAACTTTTAATCATATCTCTCAGTTGTTTGTTAAGACCAGTAGTGCGATTAATGGCAGCAGATTTGTCCTCAAACTCTTGAAACTGCCCCAGCCAAAGCTGATAAAAAAATGCACAAAGATGACCACTATGAGAGAGAAAGAGACAGAGTGCACGCTATACCATCATGCATCGTATCTCAAGTGTTGCCACTATGAGAGAGAGAGGGAGGAAAGGGAGAGGAGAGAAATGCACAAATGATCACCGTGAGTAAGAGAGGAGAGAGTCTAACCATCACGAAATGTACTCCCTCCGTCCCTAAAAGATTGTAATGCCAGTTTTTTCTTAAGTCAAACTTTGTTAACTTTGACCAAATGTATAGAGAAGAATATAAATATTGGTATCTTTTGTATAAATTCGGTCAAACTTAAGATAGTTTGACTTAGGACAAAACTAGAATTACAATCTTTTAGGGATAGAGGAG
Source organism: Saccharum hybrid cultivar R570 (assembly GCA_038087645.1). Classification (NCBI taxonomy): domain Eukaryota; kingdom Viridiplantae; phylum Streptophyta; class Magnoliopsida; order Poales; family Poaceae; genus Saccharum; species Saccharum hybrid cultivar. The sequence goes on from JAQSUU010000113.1 coordinate 39,380,009, forward strand.
TATTTCAACTGTTGCTGAAGAGAACAAATCCAGTATGTTTCTTTCTATTTATATTTTTAAAAAATCAACTACTCTCTAACAGAACACCTCCCAATTGGTTCATATGTTACAGTGGTGCTTTGTATTTTGGAAAACAAATGATCGTATTAGTGCAATGTCAGGGCTCACATATTCTTCTAGGAGGTACTGGAGGAATTCAGCATGTACCATTACTATCGCCTTTGGAGTGCATCCATCCTAAATTGCTAGGAAATAAGTATTCAAAAATTTGAGTATATGTTGCAGCATGATTGTCCTTGAATAGACCCAGATAATTCCACAATACTAAATGGAGGAATTTAAGAAATCAGACTTAAAAGGATGGAATACACCCAAAAAGATTCGCCTTGAATAGGAGTGCATGGAAGGTAGCTATGCACATGCCCGAACCATAAAAATGGTTCTTGTTGGGTTCCAACTCTATCCTATCCCAGCTTGCTTGGGACTAAAAGGCTTTGTTGTTGTTGTTGTTGTTGTTGTTGTTGTTGTTGTTGTTGTTGTTGTTGTTGTTGTTGTTGTTGTATGTGGCAGCATGATGCTAGATTGCTAGTAGTCCCATTTTCCTAACAAATTATTGTGTGCATCTTCTACCGTACCAACCAGTATCATGAAAACAAATATCCCCTCATCGCAGATAAAATTGCAATAATGAAGAATCCCCACGAGAGACAAGGTGAAGTACGCAGTACAAAATGGTTAGAGAGAGAGGATGTACTGACAAACGTTGCCATGTCGTCCTTGACAAAGTTAGCCCAAATGTGCTGCATATGAAGAAAGGAGAAGAGAACAGTAAGTTAATTCAATGGCACAAAAAAATGAGATAGTAAAATGGAAAGCTGGACGCATAGACATGAACCTCGACTGGATTCTCCACTTCGAAGCGGGAGCCATTGATGACAAATATTGCGAAGAGATAGTAAAATGGAAAGCTGGACGCATAGACATGAACCTCGACTGGATTCTCCACTTCGAAGCGGGAGCCATTGATGACAAATATTGCGAAGCCCGACGGCTCGAACAGCAGCCAGATGAGCCCAAGCATCCCCATAAGACGACTGCTAAGAAATCAATAAGCCACGCATAAAGATGTAACTATGCGCGGCAAGACGGCTTTGGCGAGGGATTTTGTAACACCTCTGGTGTTACGAACTTGCTTAGCACCAAGGTTAAGACCTGATAGGAATTACCAAAACAAGTTTATCTGATTTTAAATTTTAAATGCACATGAAATGATAAACAAATCGTATGTGACTTCACCTTTGTGACTGAGAAAAATCAAAATAGGTATTGTAAGTTAGTTTACTTAATGCGTAAACGTGCTAATGAAAATTCTAGCAAGAAAAGTAGAATAAGTAGTTTTAATCGTTTGGCACGGAAAACAATTTCTATAAGCAAAAATAAAATATAACTTGAGCAAGTTATGTATATGAAAGTGCAACTTTAATTTTGGAAAATAAATATGGTTGATTAGTATTTTTGGGAGCTTAGAATCAAACCTAGATTAAGATAAGTCATTTTGCTAAGTCGGTAAACATATGAGCTTGTATTTAAAAGTACCATTTGCGGTGAATTATATTGAGCAAAATAGTTAAATAGTGCTTACATGTTTTGTCGCTATGAATAAGTATAAAGTATGAACTAGTGCAGGAGATAGTTATTAGTTGAAATTAACATGGTTTAGACCATTTAGAAATTTAGGCAATAGGGCAAATGATTGTTAGTTCCATAAATGGTGAAACTAATTTTGTTAGGTCCATATATAATTAAAATAGAATCTTGTAGGTGTCCATAAATGGTGAAACTAATTTTGTTAGGTTCCTAAAATCGTGCTCTATATGTTAGTGTATGTGTTTCACGTAGCTCTAAAGTATTTTGAGGTTGTTGTAAATAGTTTAACATGCTTAACTATTGTTAAGATATGAACTTGTAGGAATTTTTATGATTAATCCGTGATAGTATTAATTCTAGAAATTTTACAGTAGATTCTTAGTATTACTATATGCTCACTGTAATTTTTGTAGCTCTAAAATAATTAGTTCGATAAGAAAGCTAATGAACCCTAGTTAGAACATAAATATTAAATCGATAAAATGAATAAAGCAACACCTTGGTTTGTATAACTAAAATACTTGTTGGGAGATGACGTCCTATTAGACAGCGTGGATTTGTAGCGTAGTGCGTTAGCCGTAGAGCTAGCTCGTTAGCTAGAAAGGCGTACTTGCATTTTAAGTGTTGCGCTTGTCATTGATTATTTACGTTTCCGCGTTGCATCCACGTAAATCATAAGAACAACAATGGATCGTGGAATCACCTAGAGTAGCGGCAACCATGGTGCCTTGATGATCATGTCATCCTGATGGAATGCTAAATTTTGGCTATATCTTACCTAGGCAAGCCCAGGAGCATAACCTCTATTATTCTGCACTTTATTTCATGCTTGTGCATTAAGTTTCAAGGAGTTGGATGAAAACCACTTGCATATATATATAGAACTATTACCCTACAACTGGCTACAAAATAACTTATTCTGTAGCCACTTTGAGTTACGATAATTGCTATGCTAATTTATGAGATTATAGTAACTCCTCATTATGTGATTTACTGTAAGATTATGGTAAATATCTCCATGTGTTATAGTAATTCAGCTATCATAAATATATACTGACATTGTCGTAAATTAGTATATAAAATTATCGTAAATAGAGGTGGCTACAAAATAACTTATTTTGTACCTGGCTATAAAGTATACTCTCCCTATATATATATATATATATATATATATATATATATATATATATATATATATATATATATATATATATATATATATATATATCCTTATCATATGAGTCTTATTAGTATGATAGGATCGTGTAGCTTGCTATGCTATAGGATCCCGGTAGAAGTCGAGTGATTACCTGCCACTCGTGAGAGATAGAAAATATATTATTGTTACTATTATCGTGTTACTATCACCTGGAATATAAATATATATGGATAATAATTGGAGACCGAGCGGGATGCTATTTGATTGGATTTGGACCTGGTTCGCAAAATTGTCCTGCCTGTGTCGATTGAGGACTGTCCGTTGCTGTGGATGGTAGTCAGGTCACAGACTTATTATCCCGAACACATACTTGCTTATGGGGGCGGGAAGACTTGTTACTCTCTTGTCATGGGTTCTTGCTCTTTCCGGACTGAGTGTTAAGGGTACTGAGTGTTAAGGGTGGATTATTGGGTAAGATATCTAAGCACCGCACTGAGGCCGGACCTTAGGTGTTAGGGGCTTGGAGTCCTAGTTTAGACGGAGACCTGAACACCTTCATAGGAGTGAAACGGGTTGGTTTTATTTGTGCCTGGGGTACAAATGAGGCGTGTGTTTCGGGGTACCCAGCTGGGCTACATTGATTCACGAATTGCCATTTCTACATGACGGTACGACTTGGCTATGGTCTAGCACCGTAATAATAACTGGAACATGGAAGATAATAAAATGGTTCTGATTGCTCAACCCCTAATGGAAAGTAGCATAGGTGCTTACATAGAATGGTTGGTTAATGAACTAATGATGACTGCTAATAAAAATTGAATATAAGGATGCACCTTTAGTAATGCTTTATGTCGTTGCAATAACCCACGAGCCAGATAGCCTTGCATATCCTTGGAGTCTTTTATTTTCTCCTGACGGGTAAGTCTTGCGGAGTACAATTGAGTACTCAGGGTTTGTTCTACCCTGTTGCAGGTGACAGGAATATGTGGAGCTGACACTTGTATGTGGAAACCTCCTGGTGGGCTCAGCGAAGATTTTCTTTACATTGCGGACATAGAGTTTATTTAAAACTTCCACCCAAAATGTTTCACAAAGGAAAAACTTATAACCTGTTATTATTTCATGTACATAAAGTCATCATGCCAACGTTTAACTTGTCATTAACTAAACTTGTATTTTCGCTGAAACTCTGATAACATTTTATATTATGCTGTTATAGTCAAATAATGGATTACTCTGATATTGTATTAAAAGGGATGTAAGAAATGACTAAGAATGTTGTAAGCTTTATCTCTCATTTATGATCCTGATGTAAAAATATGGATTTTCGAGTTCTCCCTTGTGGTGTGCTCGACAAAAACGTTTGAATTAGCTAACTTTCAGGGTGCTTAGTGTCTAATGGAAGACAAGCGCCTCCGAAAGTGAATTAGTTTAGACGGTTCTACCACAGATTTCAACCATTGTACCCAGATCTAGGGTTTCGCGGACGCATCTACAAGTCGAGGATGTGACCCGATCTAGGTTTTCCTTCGACCTATCATCACTACTCGTTGAGCTTATTCCCTTCCTAGCGAAAACAAATAGCCAGAGCTGACTCACCTGGCCCCGTCGTTGGTGTCGGCGGCGGCGGCGGTGGCGGTGAGCTGTCGCTGCTTTGCGCGCCCACGTCGACCCATCGCGAGATGGGGAGAGAAGAGTACCGATGGGCGTGGGCATAGGAAATTTCACCGGCGGGCAAGGTGAAAGGTCCTAATATGGCTAGAGGGGGGGTGAATAGCCTATTAAAAAAATCTACAAACTCACTAGAACAATTGATTAGTATGACAAATAGTGTTATGCAATTTTGCTCTACCTTTACAAGGGTTGCAAGCCACCTATCCCAACAATTCTAGTTGCTATAGTCACTAAGACAAACAAAGGCTATGTCACTATGAGCTCTCAAAAACTAGTTACACTAAAGAGCTCAACTAGGTGAGAAGCTACACTAGCAAGGAAAATACAAGCTCTCACAACTAATTACACTAAAGAGCTTATTATAACTAGTTTGCGGAATGTAAATGGAGGGGATTTGATCTTTATACCGCTGCATAGGGGATGAACCAATCAAGGAATATGAAGACCAATCACCGGGAGAAGTCAATCAACACAAGATGGACACAATGATTTTCCCCCCGAGGTTCACGTGCTTGTCGGCACGCTACGTCCCCGCTGTGTCGACCACCACTTCGTGGTTTCGACGGCTAATTGGCAATCAAAGCCAAGCTCTCCAAGAGCACCGCAAGAACCTACCGCAAGTGAGGTAACTCAATGACACGAGCAATTTACTAGAGTTGCCTTTAGCGCTCCACCGGGGAAGGCACAACACCCCTCACAAATCACCGGGAGGTGGCCAAGAACAAGCACCACTATTGCCACAACTCCTCCACTGCCTCAAAGCCGTCTAGGTGGCAGCAACCACCAAGAGTAACAAGAATCCCGCAGCCAAAGATCACCCAAGTGCCACTAAAATGCAAACTCACAAGCACAATGCACTTGGATCACTCAATCTCACTTTGGATTAGCAACCAAGCAAGGGAGATGAGTGGGAAGGAGTATGCTTAGCTCAAGAGGATGTCAAGATGATAAAAAATGTCAAGAGAGTTCCCCAAGAGCCGGCCAACACATATTTATAGGGGTCCCAAACAATTAGAGTCATTAGGCTCTCAACTCTGTCTTCCCCGATAGCACCGGACGCGCAGGTGCTGCTGCACCTGACGCAGCTCGACGTCTGGTGGCTTAAGCGCTCGCCTGCTCGATGTCTGCCATGTGTCACGTTCGAAAGAGGACCGCTGGATCGCCAACTGTCGAAAACTTACAGCGCTCGCGTACACGCCACACCAGACACGCAGATGCTGATGACCGGACGCTGAACAACGTGGCGTCCGGTCGTTTCCAGTAAGGGTCCATCACGCGAAAACGTCGACCGGACGCAGGCCAGCGTTTGGTCCTCTCTGACCTCACTGCATACTGCCACGTCAACGTGACCGGACGCTGAACAGTGTTCAGCTAGAGTCCGGTCCGCAGCGTCTAGTCCTCCGCAGAAACTGACCGGACGCGCAGGTGCTCCCTGGCCAACTTTCGCTCGCTTAGCTCCTTCGCGCGCGCTTTTGCCTGAATTGACCGGACGCGCAGGTGCCCCCGAGGCCAGCGTCCGGTGCTTTTTTCAGTGAGTAACACTTCCAAAAAATCACCGAATCCTGCCCACCTCCTTCGCAAATGTGCTAACACCACCAAGTGTACATCACCATGTGCATGTGTGATAACATTTTCCGCAATCATTTTAAAGGAGTTAAGTTAGCTCTCCACTAGATCTAAATGCATATACAAATGAATCCTCGTCTAGTGGCACTTAAGTGATCAATAGCCCCGAAAAATTCTCTCTTTATAGTACGGCTACCGATCCTAAATGTGATCCCACCCTCTATGGTGTCTTGATCATCGAAACCAAAACCCTAACAATACATTTGCCTTGATCTCCATCGGGTTTTGTTTTTCTCTTTCTTCTTTTCCAAATGTGAAGCACTTGATCATCTTTTGGTCACCTTCATCACCATGACCATCATCTAGCTCCACCACTTGGCATGGGATTTATCATTTCATGTCTACACACTTAGCATGATGATTAGTTCCTAGGTTTCATCAATTATCCAAAACCAAACTAGGGCTTTCATAAGGTCGGGTCTCAAATATGGATTTTGGCCTTTTGGCAAAGAGTACATTTTACCTCCCTGAATTATTATGCTCAAAGTCTAGTTTTCCTTGCTAAACTCTAAAACTGGGTAAACCACCTCTCTCAACTTTTTAAACCATTCACTTTACTTTCCTCGCTCGGTTATAAGTGGTTTTCAAAGACGGTTTGGTCTTTTTCAGTTTAAAAATAAATCCAGTAATTACCTAATGAGGTTTTCAAACCACGAAAAATGTCTCTAAGCTTCTAAAAACTCTGAGAAAAATATTAAAGATGGATTAGGACACGAGAAACCCAAATAAAATGTTTAAAATTAGTGAAAATAACTTTAAAAATTAGATTTAGCTCTAACAAAATGGGAAAATATCCAAAAAAATACTAAAACATTCTAATCGATATCTAATTGCATCTTAAATGCTTTTCACAACAAAAACATGAGATGAAGTCGGCATGATTGCATTCAGCATAAATGCACTCAACATAATATATGTTGCATTTATGTTGGTTGCATATCATATTTATATTGCTGAAAGTTCATAAAATGTGTTTAGACATGAATTAGAACATTTTGGTAGTTTTCTACATTTTTTAGACATTTTTAGACCTTTTTCTCATTTTTCCTACAGCTAAATCAAAATTTTGGAAGATTCTAGAGATATTTTCACAAGATATAAATATATTATTTGGGTTTCTTGTGTCCCAATCTATCTCCGAGAATTTTCTCAGAATTTTTAGAAATCTAGATAATTTTTTTATGGTTTAAAATCTTTCTCAAGTGTTTACCAAATTTATTTTTGAACTAAAAAGACAAAACTGCCTTGGAAAACCACTTTTAACCTGGGCAGGGAGATAAAATGAACGGTTTTGAAAGTTGAGGGAGGTGGGGTTTTAGAGTTTAGGGAGAAAAGTTAGACTTTGGACATACTTCATGGAGGTAAAAGGGACCTTCTCCTTAAAACTTCAAGCTGTCTAGGTCCAAGTAGGTTTGTTCACGTGACAATCCCATTTTCTTTGCTAGGCCAGGCCTGGAATGATTTAGGCTGCGTTTAGATGCAAATTTTTTTGCAAAACGGCACTGTAGCTCTTTTCGTTGTTATTTGGTAAATATTGTCCAATCACGGTCTAATTAGGCTTAAAAGATTCGTCTCGTCCATTTCGTCTAAATTGTGTAATTAGTTTTATTTTTTATCTATATTTAATGTTTCATACATATGTCTAAAGATTCGATGTGACGAAAAATCTAAAAAAATTTGCAAAATTTTCTGGAAACTAAACAAGGCTTAGTTGTGCAAGGGGACGGCCCAGGCGCATGTGGATTCTGGATTGGCCTCGTGCCAGCCTGCCAGGAATTACCGCCGACGCTCGAACACAACATGCATGCGTGTGAAAATCTTATTTTTATCGTCCGATTTTACATCGACTAGAAACGAAATTTTTTATTTTCCTTAAAAAAAATGAAAATTTTGATTTACGATTGTATCCAATAGAATATACTTTTCTATGTTTTTTATTTATATTTATTTACGTTTCAATAATTCCAATCTTATATATAAAGACTTTTCACTACGTACCACGATTTTGACAATCCCAAAACATGGCGCGAGATGACCCTACTGTTCTCAAATCAAATTTAAATACACATGTTGGCTGCTTGAACTTTGTACGGACTTCGGTGACTTCCATTCCATTTCCATCGGATCACTGCCCTCGGCGGCCTGATGGTGTCTGCACACGCCCGTCATCCTCACATTGCTCGGTGCTCGCAACGCAACGTAACGGACGTCACCGGCTCACGGCGTCCGGCTCCCCTCTCCGGCGACATGGATTCATACTCAGTTAATCATCAGCCTGCACATGCAATTGATGCATGTATGCATGGAGCTCCGTCTCAGCACTGGTTCCGTACGATTATTTTTCACGGAAAAGTTGGGACGAATGCCGACGAGGAGATGGACCATTTGTGTCTTGTTCGAGATCTCCATCTAAATCAAGAGTGCCCCCACTCCCCCCCCCCCCCCCCCCCCCCCCCCCCAACACACACACACACAACACAAACAAGTGTCGCTGTCGAGATGCCTGCCGTTGCTTCTTTGAAACTGGTGAAGATGGCAGAGGCAGAGGAAGATGATGACGATCTCCGGGCCCCCATTGCTCTCAAACTGATCATGATCCCCGGGAACTAATCAAGTGGTGCAAGCAATGTACCATTGCCATTGACATCTGCTAAAATGTTTTTCCACTTGTTGTAGCATGCACTAGTCTCTGTTTACCCAAATATAAGCGTAAGGCGATGTCGTAAATGGGTCGCGCATCTAGTGTTCTTATTAACTTTGGCGAAATTGATCTCTTTGAACTTTCATGGGACTATGCGCGGCTAGTAGAATGGGAAAAAGAGAGCCCGTACGTCTGTGGGTCCCGAAACTATGCAGCTACCGATGATTGACCGTTGGCCCCAGCAAAAGGTGCAAATCTAGCCAGCTGTGCACGGTGTCCCCAAGGAACAACCCAATCATGATCACCAAAGAAGGACCAGGCCAATTTGCACATTTCAAGTACAGTACTACGCACGTTAGAATCTGATGAAGTAGGTACGCACAAATAATGAATTGAAAATTTGCAAGGCAGAGCAAAAGAAGAAGAAAAAAAGGAGATGATGAGCGGGAGTGAAGAGATCGGATTGATCCATTTCAGCTTCGGCTTTTGATGCAGTTTTGGTTCGTTGGTCAAGTACAGCATCTCTCATGGCTTCAAAAAGAAGTGCAGCATCTTGTTGTTACCAAAAGGGGAGAAAGAGAAAAAGGAGACTTCCGACGTGCAGTGCAGCAGTCTACCATTCTGCGCCTAGCTGTGTGGTACTAGTACAGTAGTACCTAGTAGTACTGGAACAGGCTCGGCATCTCCCGCACAGTCCCGAACGCCGGCGACGACGGCATGACGCCGAGCCCCCACGGCAGGCACGGCCCGTCGACGACCTCGGCCGCGGCGTCGCCGAACATGCCGAAGGACGCCGCCTTCGCCACGGCCGCCGGCCCGTAGCAGCCCCACTGCTGCGGCTGCCGCGCGTAACCGTACGAGGCGTAGTCCACCCCGCCGTCCGCCGCCACCGCCGCGGCCGCCGCGCGCCGCTCCTCCTTCTTGTACCGGATCCCGCACGCGTTGCAGAGCGACTGCACGCAGCAAATCGAAATGCACTGATTAGGACAGGCACAGCGAGCGTGTAATAACGAAATGCATGCATTGCATTGATTACGTCGCGGCTATGCCGTTGCATGGCATTGCGGTCCACGCACGCACGTACCTTGGGTCCGCGCGGCCCGTTCCTCCAGAGCGGCGTGGAGGTGGTGTCGCAGTTGGCGCACCGGCGGGCGCCCGCCTCGGCGCCGCCGCGCGTCTCCTGCTGCCTGCCGTTGCAGCTGGGAGCGGAGGGCGCCTCCCAGTGCAGGCCGGCGGCGGGCGCACGCGCCGCCCCGGCCTCGGCGCGGCGCGTGGACGGCGTGCCGAGCGAGAGCGTGCAGTCCACGGAGCCCCCGTACGGCCCGGCGCTGAAGGCCTCCCCGTCGCCGCCGCCGCAGTGCTTGTAGTAGTGGTCCCCCGCCGCGGCGGCGAACAGCAGCGAGCAGCCGCCGCCGCAGCTGCCGTAGAGCAGCCCGCACGTGCAGGGCGCCGCCTCGTGCAGCATCTTGTTGCCTAGCTAACTACTGGTCGCAGGAGGCGATCGAGAAAGCTACAAGTGGTGGTGGTGGTGGTGGCCGCCTGGTGCCGGGATGGCTGAGATGATTAATATAGTAGAGCTTGGAGAAGAACAGGAGAATAGGAGATCGAGGGGATGTCTCTCCTCGGAAACTGGCTGGCTGTGTCCACCGAGCACTACGGTTGGATCGCGTAGGTTAGCTCGTGCTACGCGCGGTGGACGTGGCGACTGGCGAGGCGAGAGATGAGACGCTGTGTCGCTGTGGCTGGCTCGCGTGTGGATGTGGAGCGGCAGAGCATGGGGGTCCTCGGGTTCTTATAGCGGCGACGTGGGTAAGGTGTAGCGGCTGGCGTGGCGTGGGCTCCCCCGGCCGGCCTGTCTCGGGCTCTCGTCTGCTGCCTGTGCCCTGCCAGATTTGGGATTCCGGCCGGCCGGGGCGCGACGCGCGATGCAAACGCGCGCACCGCGGGGCTAGCCGGCCTGCTAGCGAGGGAAAGGACGCGAGGCGGATGTCTGCCTGCCTGCCTGAGTGCCTGTGTGGCACTGGCGGGTGTGTGTGGGCCGGCCCGGGGGGGCGCGGTCAAAGAGCGGTGTGGCCGCCCGGTCAAAAGCGAGGCCACGTGAAGCCGGGAACAGTCTCCCACGCACATATGGGGAGGGAGGAGAGGCCGAACGAATGAGGCCACCGGAGCCACCGGAGTACTACGGCTGCTGCAGTGCTGCGCGCGTTGGACTCGAGTTTGCCGATCACGAGGGGCACAGTTCGATCTGTCTGTCTGTCCGTCCGTCCGTCCGTGCCTCCTGTCCTGCCGCGGCTGGCCTGGCAGTGGCTTCGTCCGCTCCTCGCCGTGGGATGCCCGGCCTGGCGGCCTCCCAGTCCCAAGCTGATGAGCTAGGCAGCCGAGCTATAGCTAGCAACAACGAGATGGGTGTCAGGACGGGGGCATGCATGCCATGCATGCGTCGTCCATCCGTTAGGGTTAGGTGAAGAAAGCTGCAAGCAACGCAGCAGCGACTCAGCGAGCCAGTGCGCGCTGCATCGGCTCTAGCTAGCTGGTCTCCGCTCCTCGTCGTTTCTCCATCATGGGTCAAGGGAGACGGACGTCATCCTGATCTTGTAACTGTAATGGATGACAGGATCGGTCGAAGTTATTGCCGTCGCCACGCGCTGGGCAGCCAGTCTCCTACTACATCTACCAGGCACACGCAACGTGTTCGCGATCCCGATCCTATCCAGTTTGACTGCGCGGACGCATGCATGCAATGCAGCGCAGATGATGTACTGGTACTACTGTCCTAGCGTCCTGAACAGTGGTGTTACGGTACAGTACAGAGGCGATCGATCCACGATCTCATTTGAACGGGATCTCGATCGATCGAATAAAGCCGGCCGGATCGGTAACGAGGCCCTCGACCGGCCGGTCGACGATCAGAATTAGCAGCACGTTTGGGCACATGATTGAATCAACGCGAGGAGCGTTACTGAGCTTCCATTCCAAACGCCAACAATAAATAAAGAGGAGAGAAAAGAGCTAGGAAACTAAAGGGGCCCGTATCGAAAGAAAGAAAAAAAAAAGAAAGAAGGCAACCAGGGGAGTGGCGAGAACAAAAGAGGAGCAACAACGGGGCAAGCAATTGGAAATCAAAAGAAGCAAAAGAGCAAAGCGTCAGGAAGAGGAAGGATGAGCAGGGAGGGAACACAGGAAAAGACGGGCGGCTGGCTGGGTACTAGCCGATATAATTGGGGGGCGCCACGGGCCACGGCCACCGCGCCATGCCATGATGGACGCGCCCGGAGGCCGGAGCCGGACTCCTCCCTCAAAAGTGCCGCGTCGAATCGAATCCGATCATCGGTCCAAGGAACAGTCGCGGTCAGGGCATAGAAGATCCCGCCTTTTGGCACCAACCTCCACGCACGCAAACCCAGGATCAGCCCTGGCCCGCCAGCTACGGGGATCCGATACGGATCGCAGGACTGTAGCCCGTAGCTAGCCATAGCCTTCCCCCCGTCCTGATCATTTGCAAATCTGCATGCTGCTGCAGGGTTGGGCATGCATGCATCCTCCTGCAGCAGCTGCAGCTGCTGCTAGTCGCGGTCGTAGGACTAGTAGGGCGCTTCTTTTATTTTTCTTTTCTTCGGTTTTCCTCCTTTATTTGTGTGCTGCGTGTGTTTTCCTTTCACCTTTATCGATGAGACGACGACGATACTGCTGGAACTGCGCCAATGCTGCATAAGCTGCTGGTAATTCCCCCTGCCAAGTCAAAGGAGGCAGGCAGCGATGCCAGAGAAAGCGAAAGCCATATCTGTGGACCCCCGGGCATTCCGTATGCATGGTATGCTGCACCCCCTTAACGGCCAAAGCGCCGGCACGACCGCCTCCAAAGCAATGCTGTGCCCCGTGGCCGTTCATTTCCTTTCCTGCTAATATATCTGCCAAACTTTGGAGTTTGTTTGCTTATAATCTATCTTATCTATGCTACACCTAAGTACGTTTGTGCGTATTATGAGTATATATAGGCAGATAATAAGCAGTACTCCTATACAGTATATGTGGTCGCTGGATGAAGGCGTGCAGAGTATCCAAGCAGTCCATGATTTTAGCTGCAGCCTAATGCCTAATGCTCGAATCTGACAGGGTTTGTACGCCTTGTGCTTCGTGTGCGTTCCGCTCGCTTATATATTGCGTGGACAGGAGTTAAAATAAGACGGCAGAAAAAACAAGCGGGCAAGCACGAGCGCGACCCAGCACAACCCTAGGACGACGACGACGACGATGACGACGTGCAGGCAAAACAAGGGCAGGAGCTGGTGTTTGGTGCGGTGGGCGGAGCAGGAGATCCCGACGAGGAGATCGTCGTTCAAAAAGTTGTCCCGACACGGCCAGAGTTAAGCCTAGAGATTGGTGTCCTTTGTTTGGGTTTGGGGATATCTCTCTCCCAGTCCCAGGAGCCTACCACACCCCCAGTCCCCCGCTTTTCCTTTCGATTGGAGAGAGACAGGATCACTCACTCACTAGTGCTACTGTATGTTGCTTGAGCTGGGTGGCCCGGCATCTTTTGGATAGCGATAGATAGTTCCCTGGAGCACTTCCCGTTTCTCTAGGTTTGAACCATCTCCCACCCTTTAAATCGACTACTAATCGCTGCGTGCGTGACTGCGTGTACCAACTATACTGTACCAAGTAGGAGTACTCGTACTGGAGTGCAGTACATACATACATGTGCGTTACTCATAGGATGTTCTCTTAGATCTACGCTAAATACTCAATCACGCTGTTTCTGGCTTCACGTAGTATTGGTGTATGCTGGAGTACATCAGTACGTAGGATTGCCTATGCCCCACGTACTGCAATGGCGTAAAGCGTGGCGCAAACTGGCGTATCGTAGGCCATCCATCTGCAATTATCGACGTAATCCCTCCGGGGCTTTATACCGCCGCCGCCGTCGCTGTCGCCATCGAGTGAGCGAGCGGGGCCGCGTGACATGACTCGTCGGCGGTCCCCTGCTTAGCCGCGTGGGAAGCAAGCCCGGCCGCTGTCGGCGCCCCATGTACTAAGGGCAAGCCTAAGAAGTTTGGCCGTAAGCCAAACCATGTAAGCAACAGACCAATTTAATAGATATAAGATATACAATACGGTAATGCTTTGTTTAGAGCGTTCGGACGTCTTGTTCCATCAGACGCATCTAACCTAATCCAAAAAGACAAAAGCTCCGCAAGCGCTCCTTGCTCCTGCTCACGTGCCTCCACATGCGCCGCTCACTCCTGCTCATGTGCCTTCCGCACACACCGCTCGCTCCCGCCCGCACCGCGCGCCCTCGCTCACGCAGATTTGCCCTGCGCGCTGTAGTGGATCGACGACGCCGAAACGCAGAGCCACACCACCATCTTCGTCGCCAAGCTCTTTGGCCGCGTTGGCCCTGTCCTTTCTCACTGCCGTCCCCGAGCTGCAGCGCACAAAGCAGGCCTGCCGGCTGACTCCACTGTGGTGAGTCACCTCCATCCGACTGTTGCGGTCGCCTCCACCTCGCCGGGTGCCGCCATCTGTTGTTGTGGCCGCCTCCACCGCGTTGGGTGCCACCATCTGCCATTGCGGCCGCCTCAACCGCGCCAGTTCGCCGCGGCGTTTGCGCCATGTTGCACTGAAAAAACGTGTGTTGCAAATGGATGTTTCAGACGTTTCGGAGATATGTTGCAAGTGTTTCGTACGGATGAAGCAAAAGTAGATCGGGATATTGCATATGTTGCAATGGTTTGTACAGTATATTGCAAGCGTGTGTTCCCAATGTTTCATCTGTTTTTCAGAAGTATATTGTAAATATGTGTTATCTGGATGTTTGTTTATGTTTCACACGTATGTTGCAAGTGTTTTATCTAGATGTTGTGTATGTTTACAATGGTTTTCAAATGTTTTTTTCACGTGTTTTTTCAAGTGTTTCAGACACATGTTTCAAGTATTTCATCTGTCTTTTTTTTATATGTTACAAGTATTACGTCTGGATGTTTTAAAAGTAGATCGGGATGCTCCCGTTGGTGGGCGACTGGGAACTGAGCCATGGTTCAGTTGGCTGCGACTAGGAGCTGCTTTTCCGGATGCTAGTGTTGGTCTCTTCTTCAATTATAAAATGTTTTTTTATTCATGTGGGACCCACATTTCCTTGTTCTATCTCCGTCTTCCTCCCTGACATGCTAAGTGCTCATGGTCACACGACAACTCACCCAAGCGGCCATCCAAGCAGCCATTTTCGATCTCCTCCATGGGCACACTAAGCTGTAAATGATAACAAGCGATGGAGTAGGCTCACGGCCGGCTGCACGGATCTAGACGGTGCATGGGCACCAGCTGGAGCAGGGTCGTGAACACCTGCGTGGACATGGAGGGCGCAGCCACAGGTGCGACGGAGTAGGGCCGCGGGCACCTGCGCGAAACTACAGGGCGTGCGGTCCGATGCGGTGGAGCAGGGTCGCGCCGCCTGTGCAAAGCTAGAGGTTGCGCGGTCGCCGGCGCGGTGGACCACCCACGGCAGCAGCTGTGACGACGAGTTTGACCTTTGGCCAAGCGCCACACAATGGCGAGCTTGGTCTCCACCGCCGATCTGCATGTTGTGCCCGAGTTCCACCGGAGAGGAGATAGGAATGTCACAGTAGAACGAGAGAGCGAGGGAGAGAGAAAGTGCATGTGGGACCGGCAGCTTCATGGAGGATGTGTTGCGAACTTAGACTAGCCGCAGTGGGTACTCTAAAACGATACTCTAAAGCTTTAGAGTATGAATATAGAGTAAAAACTGCTGCACTGGGTACTCTAAAACGATACTATATCCTTTCTCTCACTCTATATTTAGAGTAGTATAGTGCTTACTCTATACTCTATAGTGACGGGCCCCACTAGCTAAACAAAGGGAAAAAATGCTATAACTCACAAACCAAAAATCCAAATTAAATTTTGATTGCACCATTAAATTCGTCTCAATAAATCCTTCAAAACTAGATCACACATGGATATATTTAGATAAAGTGACAAGTGGGTCCCACAGTGGATAGAGTGGATAGATGATGATATAGAGGATGGATGGGTGCGGGAGAATTGAGTATAGATGAGAGAATCTTGCTGACTAGGACGTATAGAGGATGAATATAGAAGTCCATGAGTGCGGGTAGTCTTACGATCGGCGAAGCTGCAAGCACCGATCTGATTCTCTCTCCTCTTTTCTCTCACCACCACGTAGGAATGGCCGATGTGGCTTGGCTTTAAGCCAAGCTGAGTAGGCTTATACTTGCTCTAATCAAGTAAGCCCCGAACAATATGAGAATGACGGGCGTGTGCAGTACACCATCAGGCCGGCAATGGCAGTGATCCGTTGGAAATGGAATGGAAGTCACCAAAGCCCGTGGAATGCGGCTCCGTGAACGTACAAAGTTCAAGCAGCCAACGTTTGTATTTAAATTTGATTTGAGAACAGTAGGGTCATCTCGCGCCATGTTGTGGGATTGTTAAAAACTTAAAATCGTGGTAGTGGTTGAATGAAAAGGTTTAATATATAAGACTAGAATTATTGAATCGTAAATAAATGTAAATAAAATCTTAGAAAAATATATTCTATTGGCTGCGATTGTAAATCAAAATTTTCATTTCTACTCATCGATGTAAAATCAAACGATAAAATTGAGATTTTCGCACGCTCCACCATGTTGAGTGTGTTTGGTTTCCGGATAGAACGCCCGATTCGGTGCTCGCGCGGAGCCTGGCTTGGCCAAGACTCAGTTTCCCGGTTCGTGTCACCTCCCCTGTCCGGTGCGGTGCGCGCCGCCGCTCCTCGCTCGCTCGCACGCCGCGGTCTCCTCCTCGCTCGCCTCCACCGGCTCCTCGTCCTCCTCCCCTGCTCCTCCCCGCGGGCGGCCCTGTTGTCCTCTACCGGCGGCGGAGCGGACGCGGCAGGGGTCGCGACGGTGGCAGAGCGGCTCGCTGCAGATGTGACGCGATGGAGGAGGTAACGCAGGTCGCCATGGTGGAGCGGACGCGGCAGGGAGGTTCGCCGGTGGCGGAGCAGAGGTGCACAGGCTTCTCAGGCCGTCCTTCAAGCGCGGGGACTCCGCCTCGGCGAGTAGCGGGACGAGGCGGACTAGCTGAGCCTGTCGTCGTCTTCGGCGGCGAGCAGCGGCCGCATGCCGTCTGGGGGGTGGGCCGGCCGGCGCGGCGGCGACGGCGACCGGTCCAGTCGCGAGAGCTTCGAGCTCGATGGTGAGACGCGTGTGATTCTGATTCCTTGTTTTCAACGAAATTTGCTCGGTTGATCGCATCCGGTGGATTCTCTTTTTTTCAGCGAAATTCAGCGGATCTTTTAGGCGTATATTAGCTGAGCACATGATGGGCTGCTTCGTTGAATTCTGCACTTCTTCTAATCTATCTTCAGTTGCTGCTGCCTTGTGCCGTGCTCATCGAGGATGCCCATCACTTAGTTCGATGAGATGTCTCGAAGGGTAACCTCACCAATATGGAGAAGAGGTGACGTTATCAAAACATATCAGGCAACCAAATACATCTTGGGTTAACCAGGCTTAGATAGCATAGATAACCAAATAATCAGGAATTGGCTCGGTAAAAGCAAGCTAAAGCTGTCGGATTCTAGCAAGGCTAGAACTTACCAAACATACCTCAAGCTTGTCGGCGGTAATTCCTGGCAGGCTGGCACAAGGCCAATCCAGAATCCACACGCGCCTGGGCCGTCACTTGCACAAGGCCTGGGCCTAGCAAAGAAAATGGGCTTATCACGTCAACAAACCTACTTGGACCTAGACACCTAGGCAGCTCGAAGTTTTGATCGGCGAAGTCGTTCGGCCCAGTACATCATCCTACGGCCCTTCCCCGTTCGACACCCGTCCGTGCCCGAACGAACCCTCGTCTTCCCGCACGGGTCGTGGCGGGCGAGCCCCACTGACCGACGCCGAGGTCAATCGCTAGGGTGAATGAAGGCTGCCGGGGCCGACCGGCGAACTCGCTACACGAGATAGCACCTGTGCGAATTGTGGCAGGAGGCCCCGAGGCCAGGTCGCGCCGCCTGGCCCGCACCGTGCAAATGCGTGGGGACCGCGATCAAGCGCAGCGCCGCCACCATCAGCGACGCGGCCAAGCTGCCTAGGTAAGTGCCTGTGGGTCGTTGTTCATAGCGTATGCAAGCCAACCAGACTAGCGATGCTTGTGTTTCTATATGCCGTTCTAACTTCTGTGTTGATAGATGGCGGTTTAGAAAGTAATGCCCCGATAGCGTTCTAGGAAATGCTTGAAGAACGAAACCTTGTGCCTGTTAGTAGATTCGAATCTCACTATCTATATATCATAGATGTTGCCAATGTTGTTAATTTTGTTGGGGCTGTGCGTATGGATACGTAGTGGGATAAGGCATTGGACTATTTCCGTGGCTGGCTGGCTGCTGCTTGCTAGCGTACTGTTCGAACCAGTTCCTAGATTCTTGTATCTGAATTCATTCAGGGTGCTGTGCTCGTGGTTCGACTTCATACTTCAATGGGTTATTAATGGGGTGAGATGCATACGATTCAGGCTTTATAATAAATTACACTAGTGTACGATAATACTATTAAAAATATGTTGGAAATTGGAATTTATCACTACCACTAACCTGCTTGAGTTAGACACCTGTGTTGCATTCATTTTCTGTAGGAAGGAAGAATGAATGCATTTAAATTGCAAAATAATGCATGGCATCTTATGCCTCACAAGAGGAGCATGATTACTTTCAAGTTTTAACCAAGCACAACTTTATAATTAGCAAACTGGTACAAGAGTTTTACATCACTCTTTACTGTACAAATATTCATTCATATGGGACCATAACTTCACAGCACATGGGCATATAGGGTTCCCTGGTTTCTATAGCATAACTGATGATTTGCTCACAACCTAGACCTATTTACACATTAACACACTTATGTATATTCTCTAGCTCCTTTTATTTTTGGACCCAAGCAATCATAAACTTCTTAATACAACAACATATCAGCACATGTCCTTCAATAGCTAAGATATCTAGTTCATGTAGCAGTAGTTCCTGTCTGGTGGTTCTTCACATCCTTCACTCCTGAAAAAAAAGTAAAGCCGTACTCCATAAGTTTATCTGAACAGTGACCATACTTGCAGTGTACTTTAATAGGAAATCATTTATGTTGCATTTGGATCTGAATAGCACTGAAGCACGGCTCTCCTTTTATTTTGTACTAGCTTTGTGTATATGCATGCCTGCTAGTTTTGTAACAGGCGGCTTGTCAATTGTCTACTTAACTATGATATTCAAATTTATGTAATATTTACAGCTGCCTCCTCAAGGGGTACGAATGGTCCTGCTCTGTTTCAACTTTCAAGAGAGCATGTTGCCTTTTGCAAAAGACACATAGAAGTGGAACAAGTTCCTTTTTGCAATAAAGTACTGCTGAAAAGGAGATACTAAAGTGCATGTCGGCTACAACCCCAGAAGTCTGGATTGAAGTATAAGGGTTAGAGTACAAGATCTTAACTTTTTTGGGTACGGAGAGATCATTTGGTTAGGGTTAAAATCTCACGTGATTAAGTGACAATGTGACTCTAGGTACCCAACAGTTGTAACAAGCTACAGAGCCAATTCCTGGGGGCTGTGTACAAACTGCAAACCAGCTTGGTCACAGACCAAGATTGGAGGATACTGCATGCATAATGGCCTGACTGAATCTCAAATATGTGTTGTCGTTATTTGGTAAGTTATTTAGTTTCTTTAATATTGCAAGGACTCTAATGTTGCATTCAACCTAATGAGCAGAACAGTAGAGGAAATTTCTTTCAAAAAGGAACAGTAAAGAAAATGATCGGTGTTCTATAACACAGTGTTACCAATCTAGGGCATGGTTTGAATGGCTGAAGTTTCCTATTGTTACCTAGTTCCAAGCTCCCTGTGTGTTGTAGTTGGGGAATGGAACTCCGCCGGATTCAATGAGCGTGACATCGTCATTAAGGATCTCATAATGGCGGCGAACTTCATCGGCTGTCTTGATGCCACCCATGGCACGGGCCACCTTGTGCCAGCGGTCAGGTGTGCCCTCGCCATAGCAGGCTAGGGCCTCCTCGAACAGCTTGTTCTCCCTTTTGCTCCAGTTGGAATCAACGTTAACGTTGCGGGAAGAACTCCTGGACCCAGACATCTTTGGTTTGGATTGCCTTTCTCAGAAACAGAGCTAGTGCTGATGTTTTATGTGTAGACTCTTGTTGGATAGCTGGACCTGAAGTTTTTAGCTCTTGCAAGCTCTGATGTTTTGATCTCATTGTTGCTAGGGTGGCTACTACTTATAGGCACTTGGCGAGCGTGAACTGCTGTTCACATTGCCGTCCTGCTTGCAGTAGGCTCAAAGCTTGAAAGGCTATTGCCTAGTCTGGGCTTCATCTGCTTTTTAATATAATTAGCAGGTCGCCTGCCTGATTCATTTCAAAAAAAAAAAACTTGAAAGGCTACAGATTCTCATGTTTTGAACTCAGGATCCACAACAAGAGTAGTGTGTGCACGTGGGCATCATGGAAAGGGGAATCCCAAATATCTTCTGCTCTGCGTATATAGGTAAATTGATGACCCTATTTGTTTTTCAAACCTTCAGGCATTACGTTACATTCTCAATAGTCAGATATTTAGATATGAGTATATGACATGTCTGCTTTAGTTTGAACTGCACACATAATTTGGTGTAGGTTTAACCAAATGCAGTTGAGATGTTATTTTCTTTAGAGCAGAAATGCTATTGGATCACGTTAGGACTAGTTCATAACCTAATAGCAGTTGAAAATGGTTTGTTTAAAATAATATTTGAATTAAATATAAAAGTTCAAAGTGAGATGAGCATGGGATGCATTTTTCTTTTCTTGATTAAGAGGTTATTGGAAATTTGGTAAAGTTACATTACATTGTAGAACATGTCTAACAATGTATAAGTCGTGATTATGTCAAAAAAAAATTGTGAATATAATTGGCACTTTGTACAACGGTCACACCATAAGCCAGAGAACTGAGATTTTCGTGAGGGTGTTGTATTTTTTTTGAGTGGCATAAACAAATTGCCATACAAACAAAAAAATATCGTGAAGGCATTATTACATAAAGCGTCACGAAAATTTACGAGGGCACAACTCTAGGCTACCAATGTACTACTACTACCTCTGTTCCAACATACTTATGTCTAGATATCTAACAAATTCGATGTACCAAAAAATTCAAAGCGGCTTATAATTTGGAACGGATGAAACATATATCAGTGCATCACTGGCCTTATACGAGCCCCTGTTGCTTGCCATTTCATATTTAGTTAACACAGAAAGACTGTCACTTACTTTGTAGTGCATAGAGGCCCTGTGTCATATAGTTGGAATTTGCTAGCTTTTTAAAATAAAAACAAGGTGTACATAACTAAGCAGTGCAACAAAAAAACATTTTTTAGCAATTTTCTGTTATTCAAATATTAGTGGGAAAAAGGATTGATCTTAATTTTCTGGTCAGATTTCTACCTTCATTTTTTCCTAAAAAAAATGGAGAAACATGCAGACTACAATGAAAATACATATGAAAGGAGATTATTCTCAAATTAAGGCATCGGACCTACCATCGCAACCCAGGAACCTTTTATCTCTTCAAATCACAGGGTATATATGGTGGTGACCATTATCGTGGGTTCGAAGTAGTGTGTGTGGGTGATAGGTGGACGCATGCACTCGATTTCCATCTGTAGCTCTGTAGCTGGCCCTGTACTACGGCATGCAGTTCTCTACACTGAGGGCCGGTGGCAAACTGAGGGGCCATGGCAATGGTGTCAGCATTCCGGAAGAACTGCAAAAAGATCTTAGCGATGGGATGGTAAATCAGATGGCTTTGCAGTTTGCACCACTGAGGAGAATGATGTGAAGTAGTGAAGGAATGAAATATATTCTGTGGACCTGAATGCTAAACTATTTGGTTATTAGTAAACTACACCAGGTAAAATACGGACTCCGTAAAATACAGGCTACCGATCAGATAACGCTATTTGGTTAGGCATAAGAGCTCGGTTGAAAAACAGGAACTCTGATCCGAATGCAGCACCTGTGAATAATGTTCAAAGTTCAAACTCTTTGATTCTTAATTGTAACATATATACACTCCTTGTTCTTGGAAGGTGATTACAGGTAGGTCGACGACAATACTGATTCAAGAATAGAAACCCAAAATTTACCAAATCTTTTGTACTCCTGAAATTCTCTTGGTCTGAACAGTACGCATGAGATGGGCAGAAGCAGAATATGTGCTAAAGCATGGACTGGACCTGGACCAACGAATTTTTTTCTCTCGAATACATAAAAGGTTTGCGCATCTTTGTATTAAGATCAAGAAAAAGTGAAAGTTATAACGACGCGCCATAAACATAGCATACTAGGGTGGTGGGGTGTGTGTGTTGGGGGTTGAGGGGGTTAGTGTTATACAATCTGCTCTGCCCTCCCAAGCATAAGAAGATCATGGGCTATTACTCGCTAATCATACTACGAAGCCATCATCGGCGATAAGACATGCTAGTGTGCGCGGTGCCTCCGTCACTCTCCTTGTGGGTCTGGGAAGAGTTGTCGCATTGCTTCAACATGCGAGAGATTGAGCTGGTCGACAAAGATGCTATCGTAAGCGTCCTTGGACGCTATGGAAGGCCTCGTCTACCCGTCGAGGTAGCCCATCTACTTCATCACCAGCACCTCACCGCTTCGAAGCCGGGACACATGAAAGCGCCTGAGCGGCAATCCTCTTGCTGCGAGTTGGCAATTTTGGTTGTGCCTCCGCATCTGGATGAGGCAACAGCGGTGGTGACACCTTACGCAGGATCTTTGCGGTGAACCGCTTTAACCTCTTGGTGGCGGAACCAGCGAATTATTTCTCCGGTCGGTTGCCAGGACCTTGGAAAAGAGAATTGCATTTGTCCTTTGGCCTTTGAATCTCAAGAATTATGTGGACCACTCAATGTTTTTTCTTTAAGTCTAGCCACTTATTAATTTCCCAAAAAAATATTGAGTGGTCCACAATTCTTAATTACTATTCACTACTACTACATTGATTTAGACATTGCCACAGCCCAGAGTCTCTAGACAATAGGCTACCGATTTTTAGTTTGGCATGTTTCTAACATTGCGTGTTAGGGCTGTCTCCCCCCCCCCCCCCCCCCCGCAGGTCGAGGGTTTTTTTATTATTTTTTTAATGGAGGTGTAATGATGCAATTAGATTTTCCTCCAAAACACTACATGTTGTTCCAATCTGATTTGATTTTCCAAATCCAAATGTGTAATCATAGATATATCTGAATGCAACTTATGTTTTGTTTTGAGACATGCGTTGATGGTGAAAGCATCTCAAATTCCGTGTTCGAATAGAACGCAGGATACCGATTCCATGTTGTTGGCAGGTAAAAGCGTGTGTTTACACACCAATGGGACCAAGGGGGTATATATATGGATCTCACTATCTCCAATTTCCTTGGAAAAGAGATTTGACTTTTCCCCTCCTCCCCTATACTATACGAACCGATGCTTTATCACCTTGCTCCTTGGTTGGCCACGGAGGCCATGGAATGTAGGCATGGACTTGCCGACTCGGAGATAATTTTTGCAGCCACATGAAGATGATCAGCCAGCTCTTCCGGCCGACGTGGAAGTGGAGTCATCCGTAGATGCTGGCCGGGGTTGGACCAAAGGAACCCAAGTTGCGTCGTGGCACAAGCCCGCATGGACCAGTCGAGCCTCCGGGAGGAGAGGTAGATCTGCCTGCGTCGAATTCGAATATAATCTGCACATATAAAGCGCTGCAAAGATGCACGATTCCCTGTGATATTTGCAACCCTCTGAGCTTTAGGTTTCTGGATGGAATCCTTTCTAAAAAGCAATTATTCTTCTTGGAATACAGTTCAGCAATGCCTTGAGCACAGGTGCTCAGTCAATCAATCAATCAGCTAAGTAGCTAACCTACTGCTCCCTCCGTCCCAAAAAAATGATGTTTTTGACTTTTAGACATCGTGTTTGACCGTTCGTCTTATTCAAAAATTTTATGTAAATTATAAAATAAATAAATCATTATTAAAGTATCTCTAATGATAAAATAAGTCATAACAAAATAAATAATATTTATTAAAAAAATTTAAATAAGACGAATGGTCAAACAAGATGTCTAAAATTATAAAACAATACTTTTTTTTAGACAATGTTTCAGACTGTGCATTAGGACCAGTGCATCCAAACCGGCGGTATGCCTAATCGCTTGGATTTCGAGTCCAGTAGCAGACTGTGGTCTGCATCAGCTGGATCACAAATCTGCAAAGGGAGCACAGCCTGTGTGGATTCCTGGAGTCCACCCATTTTAGTGGTCCCAAAAGTTTAGTGATTCTTTTAAAGTTTAGCGATCCATGTTTGGTTTTACTCGCTAAAATAGCTGTTTTATATATATTTTAGTCACTTTTAGCTACCCTTTTTAACTAAAAGTCACTAAACTTTGACCCCTAAACTTTAGTGGGGGATATTTGATATTTTAGTAACTAAAAGTGACTAAAGTTTAGACAGGAGGGTGAACCAAACGTACCCTTATTTTCCTGGATTCAGCATATTTGCCTGCTGAACTCTTTCTTGCCCTCGTCAAGAAAGGCATCCCAATCTCGATGGGCAGATTCTCTCGGCAGATCAAATATACCCACCCTAGTCGACGTAGCAAGGGTTATCTGATAGATTGATACGCTCTCAATACCTGCAAAATAACGACCGATACCGAAAGTCAATCGATGGGCAAGCCAGGAGAACATTATTCTTCGTTCCATGACCGCATATGCAAAAGTTGCATCTGATGACTGATGATGAGTGATGAGGGTGAGCAGGGCGAATTTTCGGCGTGTGGATATCCTGTCCGGTTGGGCTGTCCCGCACATACAAACCATACCTAGCTTCTTGTAATCTTTGTTGGGGGCCGGCCGGTGGAGATCAAAAGGCTGGTCGCGTGCCTCGTCGCCTGCATTTGCCTACGGCTCCGCCACTGCATATGCATCTCCAAGAGGTAGGGGCATGAGCATGTGGTCCGGTGGTAGGGC
This sequence comes from Saccharum hybrid cultivar R570, assembly GCA_038087645.1. Taxonomy (NCBI): domain Eukaryota; kingdom Viridiplantae; phylum Streptophyta; class Magnoliopsida; order Poales; family Poaceae; genus Saccharum; species Saccharum hybrid cultivar. The sequence continues at coordinate 39,404,841 of JAQSUU010000113.1, forward strand.
TATCCAGTGGGATGCTACCCATCAAGGTTTAAATCTGGTGATCACACCATTTTCTATATTTTTTCTAGAAATTTTAGGGTACATACGTTTGGTGATATTGCCCGTTTTCCGGAACCGGAGGTGACACCTCCCAATCTCTTCTTTGCATGTATATAGAAACGCACGTATGTGTGAGTGTGGTATAAATGTAAAATGTATGGGTTATGTGTGTCCAAGTTATCACAGTAAAAAAAAAAAGAAGAGGAGGAGGAGGAGGCAGGGGCATCTCCGACGATCACGTCGAGTAAAATTGACGTGATCCTTTGGGGAGTAGCAAGAGGTACGTGGTGCCGGCATGCCGCGGTGGTCGCGGTCGACGGTGGCGAGGCCCTAAATGCGCCACGCCGGTGAATGAGCAATACTGCATGCTGGCAGCTAGCTGATCGCAATGGGAAATGGGAATGTTGCAGGACCCCTAGCCTAGACCCTAGATACTCTAGGCTAGATACCTGATTCTGCTGCAAGCTGCGGCAGGGCTGCGGCAATGGGGTGGTAGCTTGGACCTGCAGTGTCCCACGTATGCAAAAGAAATCCCTAGATCGCTACGCCCGTGTTTAGTTCTTGGCGTGGCTAATTTGGAACAGTACCGGTCACGTTGTACTATAGTAATTTTTGTTTTTATTTGGTAAAAATTGTCCAAACATTGATTAATTAGGCTTAAAATGTTCGTCTCGTAAAGTACAACAAAACTATGTAATTAGTTTTTCATTTCATCTACATTTAGTACTCTATACATGTGCCGTCATTTCGATGCTACGTTTGCCTTCGAGGACAATTGGATCTTCACCTGAAAACGAGCACACACAAAAGATAGGACCTGTTTGGCTCTCCAGCAAGCTTATCTTGTCTTGCCTATAACTCGGCGAGCAAATCCTGCTTGCCAACAACTAGACGTCTCAATTTGGCTCGCACATGGCAGCAAGGAAAAACAATAGAAAATCTTGCTAGCGCAGAAATCAAGGTAACCTAGCTAAACAACCAAACAAATACTAGCACACTTCAACTTCTAGCGGGATAAGGTGACACAGTATACAGGCAAGACATCCAAGCACGCTCGCCAGGGCTCTAGGATTGTAGGATGCATTATCGTAGCATCCTCCCTCTATCAAGAAAGTATGTAATTACGGAAGTATGTAATTACGGGTTACGTGTCGGCAAAAGTAGTTTATGTTTAACCAAATTTTTAATGAATACTATTTATATTTATGACTTCAAATTAATTTATTAAGAAAATACATTTCGTAATGAATCTAATGATATTTATTTGATATCATAAATATTGATATTTTTATCTGTAATTAATCGAACTTGAGATACTAAACTATAATACTGTGCTAGAATTACATGTTTTTCTAGACGGAGGGAGTACCACAGAACGTGTACATAATTTTTTTTTTGCGAACAAGAACGCGTGCGTAATTACTCTTGTGTGCTCGGTTAGATTAGATGTTGGCCTTGGGCAAGCTGGGCCAACAGCCATGCGTATACGTACATCAAGGATGATTCAGTGATCGACGCCAGCAACAGCAACCAGAGGGCGGCTGTTAGCCTGTTAGACGAGGGGCACGCGGCGCCGCAGAATGCCGAGGCTTAAAGAGCGGGTGAGCCGCCCCCTAGTCGAAGTTTGCGATGCTGTAGCTTCTCGGTGGATATCAGGATATGGATCGGCGTGTGGCTGGAGAATTGTTATGTTTTTATTAAAATTCGTTATAAAAACATATAATTTGAAGTTTTATAACTGATCGGTGGATATCAGCCTACATTAAAAATTATAACTTTTATATATGAACTTGGACAGCAATGAAATTTACATATAAGTTTAGAGAAAAATGATATTTATAACTTTCTAGTTTATGACTTTTTAATTTGAGTTTGTTAAGATAATTAAAATTTTATATAATGTTTAGATCTAGTTTAGATCTATATTTGTAGATCTAAACATTACATTGATTATTTTGGTATAAGATGGCTTCAAATGAAAATATTGTGAACTATAAAATTGTACTTATCTTAGGTATATACAATGTTTATATAAATGTTATCCCTATACGAGGTTATGTGAATAAGTTATGGTTTTTCTGAAATATACTCCCTCCGTCACATAAAGAGTGTCATTCTCATTTTCCTAGATGTCAAACATTTTTCAATTTTGACCAAATATATATAAGAAAATATTAATATTATATTTAAGGTGCATGATTAGTATCATTAGATGAATCACTTAACATGTTTTTATAATAAATGTTGTTAATATTTTATACAAACCTAGTAAAAGTTAAGAAAGTTTAAGCGGCACGAACCTCTCGTAGCAACACTCTTTTGGGACAGAGGAAGCTAGAGGAAATCGAGGCAATTTATTCACACCCTTACATAACACATCTTCATAAAATTATGATCTTTTCATATAGTCACATGTGAAGATAAAACTTGTTGTCGGTACCAATACTATAGGGGTACCCACATTCAACGATAATGAAAACTAAAACGACTAAGCCACGACAAAGCACGACCCACTTCAAAACGCGCGACAGGTCTGACTCGTACGAGGCCGGCTCGACGGAATGCCTCGACCGCATCCCGCCTCCGACTCGTACGAGGCCCCCTCGACGGGAGGCCTCGACCGCGCTCCGACCCGCACGGGGCTCGACCGCCCCCCGGGAGCGCTCCGACTCGCGTGAGCCCGGGTCGAGGCGCTCGATCCCCTCTGCCTCCACCTACCACGGACAAAAAAGTCATGGCATTTAATACGACCACCAACTACCACCTACCGGCATGGCCGCAACATGGGTCGACGTGGGAACAATACCAGTAACAGCCTTCACTATTTTACCGCCCATCCCGTGATGGGAGGTGAAAAACGTCACTATGCCCACCATACCTAACACTATGCGTCACCAGTGACCCTCGAGGGAGGATACGACAAGGCCCGTACACCGCAGTTCCAGGGATTCGGACTTATCCGTTCAGCCTCGACCCGACCTCGACCCGGCCTCGACCCCCGACACAGCGTAACAGGGAAGGAAGGACGGTATGGCATGACGCTCCGGGTCATTTCAACACCTCGTCCTCTACGACATCACGTCCCCAAGGATGGCCTCCCATTTCTAAGGCACGTCGCTACAGTCACCTCAACAGAGATCGACAAAACATCATTTCAAGGCTCCCCATCGTCTTGGCCTCCTCCCCTCCTATAAAAGGGCAGGCCGGGACTCCACAAAGGGGGGCAGAGATCAATAGACAAACAACAGGCCATTTACAAGACAAAGATCAACATCTCAAGCAATCATCTTGTACTCTTTCTTTTTCACCTTTGAGACTTGGGCTCGACGCCCTCTCTCGCCAGCTTGTAACCCCTACACAAGCACCTCGGTGCAAGGAAATACAAACCTCTCCCCCCCCCGCTGGACGTAGGGCCTTCTTTTGCCCGAACCAGGATAAAACCCCCGTGTGTTCTCCTTGCATCACCACCCAGGAAAGGGACACGCAACATTTTACTCGTTGGTTTAGGACCCCCTCGGGTCCGAACACCGACAGTTGGCGCGCCAGGTAGGGGATCGCTGCGTGCCAACGTCGCTTTCCCGCCTTTTTCCTGGATGGCTGACCCCGAACGCCCTATCCCGTTGGCCACGGTGATCTGGTTCGGAAGTTTGGAGTTCATGTCGCTCGGCTATGGCTACGATATGGTCCTACTCCCGCCAAGATACCCTACCGATGAGGATTACGAGCTCTCCCAGCCTAGGGGAGCAATCCGCCGGTACCGTCGCTCCAGGCAGGCACGAGCCACCCGACGGCGGCGAGCCCGGCGCAACCACCGTCTCCACCTCGCGGAGGGTAATGGGGTTCCCCGTTTCGGCACTCCCCAGCCAGACGCCGGCCCAGATTTTCTCGTGGAAGGTCTGAGTAGGATGAGCCTGGCCGAAGACAGCATGCCAACGGAGAACCCCGCCGCTCCTCCGCCCGGTGCGACGCCACTGCCCCGTGCATCCCTTCCGGCGTGGGCAGCAACATCGCCTTCGCCGTTTCCGTTTGGGCTAGTTTCGGCTGCCCAGGTGTACGCTTCTTCCGTGAGCACTTGCATGAGTGCTTATGAGGAACTTCCTGGGTGCCATCTACGCTCCACCCTAGGCCTCGTCGCGTCCACGCCGGTTTCTGATTGTCTGGACTCTACCGAGGCGCCAGAAACAGAACCCCGTGTGACCGCTTCCCCACGCTGTAACCCCGGTGGCGACTCGCAACGACCATGCATTCCCCCGTCATATTATTATTTCGGCGCCCCTGACTCCGACTCGGCTGATGACACCTACGATCCGACCCGCGAGTGCTTCAACGTCGATGTTGAAAGCGCGTCGGATTCGCAGGAAGAAGAGCCGGTCGGAGGAAGGCACACGCCCCCTCACGCCGGGCTCCCTGCCGAGCAAGGCGAGGCTCAACTCCTTGCGGATCAAGGGGTGCCGCTCGACCAAATTCGCGAGTTGCAGGAGAGGCTCGACGAGGAACGAGAAAACCTACGTCTACTCCAACAAACTCTCGAGCATGAGCGTGCAGAACGCGCACTTGGCGGGAGGGCTCGCGGAAGAGCTCGCGACGTCAACCGTCGCATCGACAAGGACCGGGTAACCGACCCCCCGGTCTTCGCTCGAGCCAGCCAGAACGTCGTCGCCACCGCCATGCTCCTGCGCAATATGCCCGAGCCGTCAAACCCTGATGCTCGCCGGGCTCGAGATGAGATCCGAGAACTCCTCGAGACCGCTGCCCTGCAGCAGGCCGAGAGCTCTGCCTCGAGGCGACGCGAGCCCGCCTCGGAGCGGCTCGCAGAGCCCTCCCGATAGGAGAGAGAGGCCTCGGTTCATCCCGAACCTCCCCGACGGATTCGAATGGCCCCCACCCCCGAGCACATGACTCACGACCAAGGGCCTCGAGACACCCGTGGCAACATCGTCGAGCGCCGCACGCGCAAGCACGGTGACGGTGTGGCTCGAGGCTACCACGTGCATAGGGGCGGGCGCTACGACAGCTCGGAAGATCGCAGCCCTTCACCCGAGCCTCCGGGCCCTCGGGTCTTCAGCAAGGCAATCCACGAAATGATACTGCCAACGCGGTTCCACCCTCCCACGACTCTCGCCAAGTACAACGGCGAGACCAAACCCGAACTTTGGCTCGCCGATTTCCGCTTAGCATGTCAGCTGGGCGGGGCCACCGACGACCGAGTCATCATCCGACAGCTCCCTTTATTCCTCTCCGACACCGCTCGGGCCTGGCTCGAGGATCTTCCACCCCAGCAGATCCATGACTGGGGTGATCTCGTAAGGGTGTTCGAGGGAAACTTCAAGGGAACTTACATGCGCCCCGACAACTCGTGGGACCTTCGGAGTTGCAAGCAGAAGCCAGGTGAATCCCTCCGGGACTACATCCGGCGTTTCTCCAGGCAACGCACCGAGCTCCCCAACGTCACCGACTCTGACGTGATCATGGCTTTCCTCTCGGGCACCACCTGCAAGGAGCTGGTCCGAGAGTTAGGCCGTCACACCCCCCTCACCGCCAACGGGCTGATGGACATTATCACCAACTTCGCCGCCGGCGAGGAGGCAGTTGGTGCCATCTTCGGCGGCGAGCAGGACACGGGGAAGCAGAAGACCGACGACCCCACGGGCTCCACCCGTGGCTCCAAGAGGAACAACCGCAAGAAGAAGAAAGGCCAGCAGGGCAAGCTCGAGGCCCTGGCCGACGAGCTTGTCGCCGCTACCGAACGCAAGAAGCCTCGAGGCCCCCCCGGCGGGGGCATCTTCGACAAAATGCTTAAAGAACCATGCCCTTACCACAAGGGACCCATTAACCATAACCTCGAAGATTGTCATATGCTCCGCAGGTACTTCGAGGGCGCAGGCAGCAAGAACACCGACAAGAAGGAAGACCCAAAGGGTGATGACAAGGATGAGGGGTTCCCCGAGATCCACGACTGCTTCATGATCTACGGAGGACCCTCGACCCGCCTCTCAGCGCGCCAGCGCAAGCGAGAACGGCGAGAAGTTTTCTCCGTACAAACGGCGGTCCCTCGTTTCCTTGATTGGTCTGCGGTGGCCATCACTTTCGACCGTGATGATCATCCGGACTACATCCCCAATCCGGGAGTCTACCCTCTTGTTGTTGATCCCATCATCGCCAACACACGCCTTACCAAGGCACTCATGGACGGCGGGAGCAGCCTCAACATCATCTACTCCCAGACCCTCGACCTCCTGGGAATCGAGAGAGCACGCCTACAGCCTAGCGTCGGGGGCTTCCACGGAGTTGTGCCAGGGAAGCGGGCGGAACCCCTCGGACGGGTCGATTTGCCCGTTTGTTTTGGCACACCGGCCAACTTCAGGAAGGAGACCCTCACCTTCGAAGTGGTCGGATTCCGCGGGACATACCACGCCATCCTTGGGCGACCGTGCTACACCAAGTTCATGGCCGTGCCGAACTACACCTACCTCAAGCTCAAGATGCCCGGCCCAAATGGCGTCATCACTGTGGGGCCCTCGTATGAACATGCCTACGAGTGCGACGTCGAGTGCGTCGAACACGGCGAGGCGGTTTTGGAGTCGGCGACTTTGGCCGCAGACCTCGACGGTCTCGCCAACGAGATTCCCGACCCAAAACGCCACGCCGGCAGCTTCGAGCCCGCGGAGGATGTCAAACTCGTGCCCCTCGACCCTGCTGATCCCAACGGGAAGGCACTGAACGTCAGCGCCACCCTCGACCCGAAATAGGAAGCCGTGCTCGTCGACTTTCTCCGCGCGAATGTTGACATTTTTGCGTGGAGTCCCTCGGATATGCCGGGCATACCCAGGGAAGTCGCCGAGCACGCCTTGGAGATCCGGGCCGGGTCCAAACCGGTGAAGCAACGCCTGCGCCGCTTCGACGAGGAGAAGCGAAGGGTCATCGGCGAAGAGATCCACAAGCTACTGGAGGCCGGATTCATCAAGGAGGTTCACCATCCCGAGTGGCTAGCTAATCCTGTATTAGTTAAGAAAAAGAGTGGGAAATGGAGGATGTGTGTAGATTATACTAGTTTAAATAAAGCATGTCCAAAGGTTCCCTTTCCTTTGCCGCGCATTGATCAAATCGTTGATTCAACTGCGGGATGTGAAACCCTTTCGTTCTTAGACGCTTACTCTGGTTACCATCAGATAAAAATGAAGGAGTCCGACCAGCTCGCGACTTCATTCATCACCCCGTTCGGCATGTATTGCTACGTTACGATGCCCTTCGGTCTCCGGAACGCAGGGGCAACGTACCAGCGATGCATGTAGCACGTTTTCGGAGAACATATCGGACCAACCGTCGAGGCATACGTCGATGACATCGTAGTCAAGACCAAACAAGCCAATAACCTAGTAAACGACCTCGACGTTGCCTTCAAATGCCTTCGAGCAAAGAATATCAAGCTCAATCCAGAAAAATGCGTTTTTGGCGTCCCCCGAGGTATGCTTTTGGGGTTCATCGTGTCTAAGCGGGGCATCGAGGCCAATCCAGAAAAAATCTCTGCGATAACCAAGATGGGCCCCATCCGAGATCTGAAAGGCGTACAGAGGGTCACGGGCTGCCTGGCGGCACTCAGCCGTTTCATTTCGCGCCTCGGCGAAAAAGCGCTCCCTCTGTACCGCCTCTTGAAGAAATCGGAGCATTTTTCCTGGACCCTCGAGGCCGAGGAAGCCCTCGCAAAACTCAAAGTCACGCTCTCTAACTCGCCAATTCTCGTCCCTCCAACCCCAGGAGAGCCGCTCCTACTTTATGTCGCTGCGATGTCACAAGTAGTCAGCGCAGTCCTGGTCGTCGAACGGGCCGAGGAGGCTCATACCTTGCTCGTCCAAAGGCCGGTCTATTTCATTAGCGAGGTCCTCTCGAAAACCAAGGTCCGGTACCCCCAGATCCAGAAATTGCTATATGCCGTCATGTTGACACGGCGCAAGCTCCGACACTACTTCGAGGGCCACCCGGTTACTGTGGTTTCTTCTTTTCCCCTGGGAGAGATAGCCCAGAACCGGGAAGCCTCGGGTAGGATCGCCAAGTGGGCGGTCGAGCTCATGGGCGAGACTTTATCTTATGCGCCGCGCAAATCTATAAAGTCACAGGTATTGGCAGACTTTCTGGCTGAATGGACCGACACCCAGCTCCCCCCCGCACAGCTCTAGGCCGAGCTCTGGATCATGTACTTCGACGGGTCGTTGATGAAAACAGGAGCAGGCGCGGGCTTGCTCTTCATCTCACCCCTCGGGGTTCACATGCGTTACGTCATCCGGTTTCATTTTCCTGCGTCAAACAACGTCGCCGAATACGAGGCACTCGTCACGGGGCTAAGAATTGCCATCGAGCTCGGGGTCCGACACCTTGACGTTCGAGGCGACTCCCAGCTAGTAATCGATCAGGTCATGAAGAGCTCGAGCTGCCGCGACCCCAAGATGGAAGCCTACTGCCAAGAGGTACGACACCTCGAGGACAAGTTCCACGGCCTCGAGCTCAACCACATCGCACGCAAGTATAATGAGGCCGCCGATGAACTCGCAAAAATCGCGTCCAGTCGAACTACGGTTCCACCAGACGTTTTCGCAAAAGACCTCCAGCGGCCATCCGTCGACCTTGGGTCGGACGGAGGGGTCGACGGGACGTCACTCGACCCCCCACCTGAGGCAGAAGCCCCCTCGACCGAGGCCGAAGCCATGCAGGTGGAAGGATCAACCCCACCATCTGACCTCGAGCCTGACTGGCGCGCGCCGTACCTCGACTACCTTATCCAAGGGGACCTCCCCTCGAATAAAACCGAGGCTCGACGGATCGCTCGCCGGGCCAAAACCTTTGTGATCATTGGCGACTGTAGGGAGCTGTATCGCCGCAGCCCTACGGGCATCCTCCAACGTTGCATCACGAACGAGGAAGGCAGGGGCCTGCTCAGTGACCTGCACTCGGGGGCTTGCGGTCACCACGCTGCGCCTCGAACCCTCGTCGGAAACGCCTTTCGACAAGAATTCTATTGGCCGACCGTGGTCTCCGACGCTGTCAAGCTAGTACGTTCCTGTAAAGGTTGTCAGTACTATGCGAGACAAACTCACCTCCCGGCACATGCACTGCAAACCATTCCCATCACGTGGCCATTTGCCGTTTGGGGCCTCGACCTCGTCGGACCTCTAAAGAGGACAACTGGCGGCTTCACCCACTTGCTCGTCGCTATCGACAAATTCTCCAAGTGGATCGAGGCTCGTCCCATCACCAGTATTAGCTCCGAACAAGCCGTGCTTTTCTTCACCAACATCATTCATCGCTTCGGGGTCCCCAACTGCATCATCACGGACAACGGCACCCAGTTCACTGGTAAAAAGTTTCTGGACTTCTGTGACCACCATCACATTCGCGTGCTCTGGTCGGCCGTGGCTCATCCAAAAACAAACGGCCAGGTAGAACGTGCCAATGGCATGCTCCTACAGGGCCTGAAACCCAGAATCTTTGACAAGCTACGCAAACATGGCAAAAGATGGGCTGCCGAGCTACCCTCGGTTCTGTGGAGCCTAAGAACAACGCCGAGTCGAGCCACGGGGTTCACTCCGTTCTTCTTAGTCTACGGGTCCGAGGCTATGCTCCCAACTGATATAGAATACGGATCCCCAAGGTTAAAGGCCTACGACGAAAGAAACAATGACGCCGCAAGAGAGGACGCCCTCGACCAGCTCGAAGAGGCCCGAGATGTGGCTTTGTTGCATTCTGCCAGGTACCAGCAGGATCTCCGACGCTACCACTGAAAGTCCCTAGTTTGGTTTTGGCTAATTGATGAAACCTAGGACTAACCTTTGTATCTAAGTGGATGATTTAGATAAAGGTGGTCATTGAATATGAGACATGACATTGACTCATATGACCAAGATGGTGAAGACCAAGATGAGGCTTGGCTCGATGGACCGGTTGTGAAGGTGAAGGGCAAGTCGAGGCTTCGAAGCGAAGGACCATGCGATGGTGAAGCTTGAGCAAGACTTGGCGCCGATGGACCGATGCAACGGTGAAAAGCAAGTGAAGTCAAGGTCGATGGATCGAGACGGTCATGTGATGATATGAAGTGGATCATATCATTTGGAGAAACAAAATGGGCTCAAGGCAAAGGTATAACCATAGGGCCATTTTGTTTTACACTCAAGACACCATAGAGGGTGTGAGTGGTTTAGGGTCGATAGCCGAACTATTAAGAGGGGAAGTCTTATCGGTTATTCGACGCATGGGTGCCACTAGGTGAATTCATGAAGTGCATTGCATGTAGGGCCTAGTGAGCTAACTGGAAAACCTTTGAAAATGATTGAGAAAAAGCTAACACACAAGCACATGGAGATGTACACTTGATGGTGTTGGCACATTTACAAAGGTGGCGTTGGTCGCGCTGTGGTTTGCGGGTAGAGAGGGGTTTGGTTCCTTTCTCTCTCCCGCCGAGCGTGCGAGCGCGGGATTCAGGCGATTTCGGGGAAATGAAATGCCTATTTTCCATTGCGCCGGAAGTCGGAAAAGAAACGGAGGCGAACGCGGTCACAGAGGTGCACCGGACGCTGCACCGGACGCTGCACCGGACGCGGTCAGTTTCGACCGGCGCGTCCGGTCAGTACAGCGTCAGGGTCTGGCGCGCGAGCTAGGGTTTGACACCGGCGCGTCCGGTGACCCACGGGACCGGCGCGTCCGGTCTGGCGAACAGCGAGTCACGAAGTCTTCGGACGCGGTGCGCGTCCGGTCCCTCACCATCGGACGCGTCCGGTGGTCCAGGGAGCTTACTGGACTCGCACCGGACTCGGGTACTGTGGCGTCCGGTGGTTGCGAGGAGCGCGTCCGGTCATGTCTTCGGGCGTGCGGGGACTGTGCGCACCGGCGCGTCCGGTGATTCGCAACAGCGCGTCTGGTGGAGCGTTTGACCGTTGGCGCGCAGTGACCGTTGGAGGTTCTAACGGACGAATTTGAAATTGGAGGTCACGTGGACGTCGCAGGGGCACCGGACGCGGTTGAGCGCGTCCGGTCTGTTACGACCGGCGCGTCCGGTGGTCCCGCGAAAAACGGACAAGTGGAGTTATAACGGCTCTATTTGGATGGGATGCTTATAAATACTTGTTGGCCGGCCCTTGGGGAGGTCTCTCGGCATTTCTAACATACTTGTGCATCCTTTGAGCTAGAACAACTCCTCCCACTCATCTCCCTTGCTTGATTGCAAATCAAAAGTGAGATTGAGTGATCCCAAAGTGCATTGCATAGCTTGAGGGCATTTAGTGGCACTTGTGGGTGGTTTAGCCGGTGGATTTCTTGTTACTCTTGGAGAGTACCGCTCCTAGCCGGCTTGGAGATTGTTGGAGGCGTTGGCAAGAGAAGGTGATTGTTCTTGGCCACCTCCGGTTGATTGTAAGAGGTTCTTGTGCTTTCCTCGGCGGAGTGCCAAAAGCAACTCTATTACATTGCGCGTGTCATTGAGTTACCTCACTTGAGAGCGGTGTCTTGCGGTGCCTTGCGGGGCGTGCCTTGAGGGGCAAGTGACTTGAGGGTCACACCGAGGAACCATCTAGGTGTTGGTCGACACAACCGGTGACGTAGCTTGTCGGTGCACAAGTGAACACCGGGTGAACAAATATTGTGTCTCTTGTCTCCTGGTGATTGGTCTTCATATTGTGTTATTGTCAATATTGTTTGATTGTATATCATCTTGGTGATTGGCAACATCTTCACTTCACCGTCGGTATAATATTCACAATCCTCTCTCTTGCATTTACTTTCACTAGTTTATCTTGTGTTGCTCTAGTAGTAGCTTTGCTAGTTGTGTTAGCTTGTTCACTAGTGTTTCTTTAGTGACATAGCTCTTGTGTGAACTAGAGATCATAGTCTACTAGACTTGTGGATAGGAGGCTTGCATCACAACCTTTGGCTAAGCAAAACTCGCTTTACGCCGTTTGTTATTCTAACAAGTTTGCTTAGTGTTACTTGTAGATTTTTTAATAGGCTATTCACCCCCCCTCTAGCCATCTAGGACCTTACAAGTGGTATCGGAGCCGTGGTCACCGTTTTTAATCAAGGCTTAACATCCCTCGGTGTGAAAAATGGCTCAAATTGTGTTCAATCATGTTGGGGGCAAGCCACCGTTCTTTGATGGAGTTAGTTCTTTTGCTCATTGGAAGAGAAAGATGACAATGTACCTTGGTTCTATTCATGAGAGAGTATTGGAAGTCACCGAGAATGATTTTGCTATCATTGATCCCGATCATCTCACCGATGAAGATAGAGCAAATAGAACATGCAATAGAATGGCTCTCAATACACTTTACAATAATATTGACACAAAAGTATTTGAGGGCATCAAGGATTTGGAATTGGCAAATGAAGTGTGGACAAGGTTAAGTGAAACATATGAGGGCACTAAGGTTGTGAAGAGTGCCAAGCTATATGGGCTCAAGAGTGAGTTTGAGAACTTCAAGATGAAAGAAGAAGAAACAATCTTAGAGATGTTTCATAGATTGCAAGTCATTGTGAATGATCTCAAGAGCTTAGGGCACAAGACACAAGACCAAGATTTTTGCCACAAGTTCTTGTTGAGCTTACCTAAAAGATTCAAGATGTTGATCATGATGCTACAAAGAGATGGGCTTGAAACAATAAAGCCCAATGATTTGCTTGGAGAGGTATTGACCTTTGACAAGTATGATCAAGATGTTGATGAGAAGGAGGAAGAAAAGAAGAAGAAGACCGTGGCATTCAAGGCCACCTCCTCAAAGGGCAAAGCTTCAATTCAAGAAGAAGATGACGATGAAGAAGATGAAGAATTGGAAGTTGATGATGAGGCACTTGCTCTAGTTGTCAAAAATATTGGCAAAATGTTTATCAAAAGAAGAGGCTTCAAAAAGAGAAATGACAATTTCAAAAGCAATGAGCAACAAAGGAGATGCTTCAATTGTGATAGCACCGAACACCTTCAAGCCGAATGTCCCTATGACAAGAAGAAGAACAACAAAAGGGGCAAGTTTGAGAAGAAGAAGAGAGAGGCCAAGATGACATTCAAGAAAGGCAAAAATGGTGCCTATGTGATCACTTGGGAAAGTGAAGATAATGAAGAAGAAGAAGAAGAATCATCCAACAAGGCTTTTGCTTCCATTGCTATCAACAAGAAGCCATCATTATTTGATTCATCCTCTTCATGCTTCATGGCTAAAGAAGCTAAGGTATTATATGATGAGAGTGATGATGAAAGTGAAATGGAATATGTTCATGATAGTGATAATGATAATGATAATGAAAATGATGATGATGAACCAACTAAAGAACAACTATATGACTTGATGCAACAAACTAGAGACATAGCTATTGCCAAACACAAAGAGTGTAAGAAGCTTTCAATGAAAGTAGCAATACTTGAGAAAGTCCTTAGTGAGCTTAAGACCACTCATGAGAGTCTAGTGGAAGACCATGAGGATCTTGATAAGGCTCATTCCAAGCTTGAAAAGGCTCACTCATTGCTACTTGAGCAACAAGCTAAGAAGGAGGTTGTTGTATCATGTGATATAGGTGTTACATGTGATATAATTGATGAAACCATTAATGAACCTATCATCATGTCAAATGCTAACCCTTCTTGTAGCTCTTCATCCACCACCACTAACTCTACCTCCACTACTAGTGATGGTTTCACTTGTGATGCCTCACTAATGGTTGAGAATGAGACTCTCAAGAGAGAGGTGGATGAGCTCACTCACGCCCTAGGCAAGGCCTATGGTGGTGAGGCCCGCTTGCTTAAGTGCTTGGGTAGCCAAAGGTTCTCTCTTAACAAAGAGGGATTGGGCTACACCCCCAAGAAAGGCAAGTCGGCCTTTGCAACTCCAAAGCCTAGCTTTGTGAAGGGCAATGGTCGGTTTTGCAATAGATGCAAGCAAGTTGGGCACCTAGAGCATAATTGCAATAAAAAGAACCAAAGCAAGAACCTTGTTAATGCTATACCTTTTGATTCTTGCTATGTGCTTACCAAGGGTGTGAAGGGTGTGCAAGCTAAGTTTGTTGGTACACCAATTGTGGGCCCAAAGAAGAAGGCTATTTGGGTACCAAAGAGCTTAGTTACTAACCTACAAGGACCCAAACAAAAATGGGTACCTAAACTTCATTAATTTGCTTGTAGGTCAATTACAAAGCCGGAGGAAGGCATTGGATTGTTGATAGTGGGTGCACTCAACACATGACCGGTACATCAAGAATGTTTGACTCAATCAATGACAATGATAGTGGTGTTGATTCTATCACTTTTGGCAATAACAAGAAAGGCAAGGTTATTGGTTTGGGCAAGATTGCAATATCAAATGACATGAGTATCTCCAATGTGTTATTAGTTGAAAGCTTGGATTTCAATCTTCTATCCGTGGCACAAATATGTGATCTTGGCTACAAATGCATCTTTGGGGTTGATGATGTGGAAGTTATTAGTATGGATGGTTCAAATGTGGCATTCAAGGGCTTTAGATATGAGAATCTCTACCTAGTTGACTTCAATGCTAGAGAAACTTCTTTGACAACTTGCTTAGTCTCAAAATCAAGCATGGGTTGGCTTTGGCATAGAAGGCTTGGTCATGTTGGCATGAAACAATTGAAGAAGCTTACAACTCACAATCTTGTCAATGGTTTGAAAGATGTTGAATTTGAGAAGAATAAGCTTTGTAGTGCATGTCAAGCCGGGAAGCAAGTTGGAAGCTCACATCCAAAGAAGAGTACAATGAGCACATGCAAAGCATTTGAGTTGATGCACATGGATCTATTTGGACCAACAACATATACAAGCATAGGCGGCAACAAGTATGGCTTTGTCATAGTGGATGACTTCACAAGATTCACATGGGTATTCTTTCTTAGTGATAAAAGTGAAGTGTTTGACACCTTCAAGACATTCCTCACTAGAGTTCACAATGAGTTTGAGATTAGAATCAAGAAAGTGAGAAGTGACAATGGAAGTGAGTTCAAGAATACAAGAATTGAAGAACTTTGTGATCATTATGGTATTGGACATCAATTCTCGGCCAAGTACACTCCACAATCAAATGGCCTAGTTGAGAGGAAGAATAGAACATTGCTTGATATGGCTAGATCAATGCTTCATGAGTACAATGTGAGTCAATCTTTTTGGGATGAAGCAATCAATACCGCTTGCTACTACATCAATAGACTATATTGTCATCCATTGCTAGAGAAGACCCCATATGAGCTACTTCATGGGAGAAAGCCCAATATTTCTTACTTTAGGGTGTTTGGTTGCAAATGCTATATCTTGAAGAAAGGCACTAGATTGGGGAAGTTTGACAAGAGATGTGATGAGGGGTTCCTACTTGGTTACTCAACTACAAGCAAAGCTTATAGAGTTTGGAACAACTCAAGTGGCATTCTAGAAGAAGTCCATGATGTGCAATTTGATGAAACCAATGGGTCACAAGATGAAGAAGAAAATCTAGATGATATTGGTGGAACTCTATTAGTGGAAGCAATGAAGAACATGGACATTGGAGACATTAGAGCAAAGCAAGTAATTGATATTCAAGATGATGATAAAGATCAAGTGCTCAATTCACCATTCAAGCAAGTTAGTGACTCTCAAGTGCAAGATCAAGGAGCTAGTTCTTCTCATCAAGATACATCAAGTGATCAACCAAGCTCAAGCAATCAAGTGCAAGTACTCCAACCATAACATGTTGCAAGAGATCACCCCATTGATAGTGTTATTGGTGATATTAGAAGTGGTGTGCAAACAAGATCAAGATTGGCTATGTTTTGTGAGCATGCATCATTTGTGTCAACCATAGAACCAAAGAAGATAGAAGAAGCTTTGAGGGATGCCGATTGGATCATGGCTATGCAAGAAGAGCTTAATAATTTCACAAGAAATGATGTTTGGGAGTTGGTAGAAAGACCAAATAACTACAATGTGATTGGAACCAAGTGGGTGTTCAAAAACAAGCAAGATCAAGATGGCATTGTAGTGAGAAACAAAGCAAGACTAGTTTCTCAAGGTTACACTCAAGTAGAAGGTCTTGACTATGATGAAACATATGCTCCCGTGGCAAGATTGGAGGCAATAAGGATTCTATTGGCTTATGCTTGTGCACACAACATCAAACTATATCAAATGGATGTCAAAAGTGTATTTCTCAATGGGATTATCAATGAGTTAGTCTTTGTAGAGCAACCGCCCGGATTTGAAGATGACAAGAAACCCAACCATGTGTACAAGTTGAAGAAGGCTTTATATGGATTAAAGCAAGCACCTAGAGCATGGTATGAGAGGCTAAGGGATTTCCTTCTCTCTAAGGGATTCAAGATGGGGAAGGTTGATACAACTCTATTCACCAAGAAGATTGGAAATGATCTATTCATAGTGCAAATATATGTTGATGACATCATCTTTGGATCAACCAATCAAGCTTATTGTGAAGAATTTGGTGCTATGATGGCCAAAGAGTTTGAAATGTCTATGATTGGTGAACTTAGCTACTTCCTTGGTCTTCAAGTAAAGCAATTGAAGAATGGGACATTTGTGAGTCAAGGAAAATACATAAGGGACATGTTGAAGAAGTTTGGAATGCAAGATGCAAAGCCAATTTCAACTCCAATGGGTACAAATGGCAATTTGGATAGTGATCTTGATGGCAATATGGTGAATCAAAAAGAATATCGGTCTTTGATTGGAAGTCTACTCTATGTCACCGCATCAAGGCCGGATGTCATGTTTAGTGTTTGCATGTGTGCTAGATATCAAGCCTCACCTAGAGAGAGTCATCTCACGGCCGCAAAGAGAATATTGAGGTACTTGAAGCAAACAAGAGATGTTGGACTATGGTATCCTAAGGGGTCAAAGTTTGAATTGATTGGATATTCGGACTCCGACTATGGGGGTTGCAAGATCAATAGAAAGAGCACAAGTGGCACATGTCAATTACTTGGAAGATCACTTGTGTCATGGTCCTCAAAGAAACAAAATAGTGTGGCAATCTCTACCGCCGAAGCCGAATATGTGAGTGCGGGGAGTTGTTGTGCACAATTGCTATGGATGAAATCAACTTTGAAGGATTATGGTCTCAACTTCAAGAATGTGCCATTGCTATGTGATAATGAGAGTGCAATCAAGATGATACAAAACCCGGTTCAACATGGAAGAACAAAGCATATTGACATAAGACATCATTTCATTAGAGATCATCAACAAAAGGGAGATACTGCCGTTGAGAGTGTTGGCACCGATGATCAACTTGCCGATATTCTCACTAAGCCACTTGATAAAAAGAGATTTTGCAAGCTAAGGAATGAATTGAACATTCTTGATTTCTCAAACATGAGTTGAATGCACCCCACTCACTTATTGACATGCCTCTCCTTCGACATTGCAAGGTAAAATTGGTTGACATGTCATTCATCCTATGCTAAGGACTTGCTAGAGCATGTAGACATATTAAGTGGTATGCATGGGCATTCATGATAAATCAAATGAATTTGATGGACATATGTTACCACTATTGCTTCTTTGATTGTTTTGATCTAGTGGTGGCATATGACATGGTTGTGAGCTTGCAAACCTAGTGTTGAATCTAGAAGATTTGCTACAAGTGTTTAATTCAACATAGGCAAGATAACCCTTGTTATGAGGTGTGAAGAAGCTTGTCTTTGGTTCAAATCGAATTAAATATCTTTGGCAAGTGTTCTAGGTTGAACCAAATTTGATGAATTTTAACCTACTCCATCAAACATTGTTCTTCTCTCCACAATTTGATCCCATTTTTGGGTAAGTTGTTGACAAAGGGGGAGAGAAAAAGATGATTCAACATGATAAAGGGGTAAATAAAATTTTTGATGCACACAAGTAGGGGGAGCAAGCTCATAAACAAAGTTGTTGCACTTGTTTGTGCATTTTCATATGACTTGCTCATTGCACATGTATTTAAATTCGATATACATGCTTGTGTGGTGCAATGCTAGTATAGAACTTGGATGATGAAATGATCTACTAGCATGCATAGGAATAGTTTTACATGTGGTATCTAGACTTACCTAAAGTTTTTTACAAGTGGTCCAAGAACCTTTACATATAATGTTGATCTCACGGGGTTCTTGAGTTTTGATGGTTGTCTAGTTACTTCATGATGCTAAGGACGGTGTAAAAGGCAACTCCGATTGGTATCACGCTTCAAAGGTCCATTTCTTACACCTTAGCATCATTTTGGTAGAATTACTCTCCCAACACTTCTATCCATGCATATGTGCAAAGCCTTCAATCCAAACTCTATGCACATATGTAGGGGGAGCTAATGCTACCAAAACCGAGCTTGTGATAATTGTCCAAACTTTACTTATGAGCAAAATGATTGGACAAGTATGACAAGTTTAAAACTTTTATTATCAAAATCATCTTTGTGAGGGTTGTCATCAATTACCAAAAAGGGGGAGATTGAAAGTCCCTAGTTTGGTTTTGGCTAATTGATGAAACCTAGGACTAACCTTTGTATCTAAGTGGATGATTTAGATAAAGGTGGTCATTGAATATGAGACATGACATTGACTCATATGACCAAGATGGTGAAGACCAAGATGAGGCTTGGCTCGATGGACCGGTTGTGAAGGTGAAGGGCAAGTCGAGGCTTCGAAGCGAAGGACCATGCGATGGTGAAGCTTGAGCAAGACTTGGCGCCGATGGACCGATGCAACGGTGAAAAGCAAGTGAAGTCAAGGTCGATGGATCGAGACGGTCATGTGATGATATGAAGTGGATCATATCATTTGGAGAAACAAAATGGGCTCAAGGCAAAGGTATAACCATAGGGCCATTTTGTTTTACACTCAAGACACCATAGAGGGTGTGAGTGGTTTAGGGTCGATAGCCGAACTATTAAGAGGGGAAGTCTTATCGGTTATTCGACGCATGGGTGCCACTAGGTGAATTCATGAAGTGCATTGCATGTAGGGCCTAGTGAGCTAACTGGAAAACCTTTGAAAATGATTGAGAAAAAGCTAACACACAAGCACATGGAGATGTACACTTGATGGTGTTGGCACATTTACAAAGGTGGCGTTGGTCGCGCTGTGGTTTGCGGGTAGAGAGGGGTTTGGTTCCTTTCTCTCTCCCGCCGAGCGTGCGAGCGCGGGATTCAGGCGATTTCGGGGAAATGAAATGCCTATTTTCCATTGCGCCGGAAGTCGGAAAAGAAACGGAGGCGAACGCGGTCACAGAGGTGCACCGGACGCTGCACCGGACGCTGCACCGGACGCGGTCAGTTTCGACCGGCGCGTCCGGTCAGTACAGCGTCAGGGTCTGGCGCGCGAGCTAGGGTTTGACACCGGCGCGTCCGGTGACCCACGGGACCGGCGCGTCCGGTCTGGCGAACAGCGAGTCACGAAGTCTTCGGACGCGGTGCGCGTCCGGTCCCTCACCATCGGACGCGTCCGGTGGTCCAGGGAGCTTACTGGACTCGCACCGGACTCGGGTACTGTGGCGTCCGGTGGTTGCGAGGAGCGCGTCCGGTCATGTCTTCGGGCGTGCGGGGACTGTGCGCACCGGCGCGTCCGGTGATTCGCAACAGCGCGTCTGGTGGAGCGTTTGACCGTTGGCGCGCAGTGACCGTTGGAGGTTCTAACGGACGAATTTGAAATTGGAGGTCACGTGGACGTCGCAGGGGCACCGGACGCGGTTGAGCGCGTCCGGTCTGTTACGACCGGCGCGTCCGGTGGTCCCGCGAAAAACGGACAAGTGGAGTTATAACGGCTCTATTTGGATGGGATGCTTATAAATACTTGTTGGCCGGCCCTTGGGGAGGTCTCTCGGCATTTCTAACATACTTGTGCATCCTTTGAGCTAGAACAACTCCTCCCACTCATCTCCCTTGCTTGATTGCAAATCAAAAGTGAGATTGAGTGATCCCAAAGTGCATTGCATAGCTTGAGGGCATTTAGTGGCACTTGTGGGTGGTTTAGCCGGTGGATTTCTTGTTACTCTTGGAGAGTACCGCTCCTAGCCGGCTTGGAGATTGTTGGAGGCGTTGGCAAGAGAAGGTGATTGTTCTTGGCCACCTCCGGTTGATTGTAAGAGGTTCTTGTGCTTTCCTCGGCGGAGTGCCAAAAGCAACTCTATTACATTGCGCGTGTCATTGAGTTACCTCACTTGAGAGCGGTGTCTTGCGGTGCCTTGCGGGGCGTGCCTTGAGGGGCAAGTGACTTGAGGGTCACACCGAGGAACCATCTAGGTGTTGGTCGACACAACCGGTGACGTAGCTTGTCGGTGCACAAGTGAACACCGGGTGAACAAATATTGTGTCTCTTGTCTCCCGGTGATTGGTCTTCATATTGTGTTATTGTCAATATTGTTTGATTGTATATCATCTTGGTGATTGGCAACATCTTCACTTCACCGTCGGTATAATATTCACAATCCTCTCTCTTGCATTTACTTTCACTAGTTTATCTTGTGTTGCTCTAGTAGTAGCTTTGCTAGTTGTGTTAGCTTGTTCACTAGTGTTTCTTTAGTGACATAGCTCCTGTGTGAACTAGAGATCATAGTCTACTAGACTTGTGGATAGGAGGCTTGCATCACAACCTTTGGCTAAGCAAAACTCGCTTTACGCCGTTTGTTATTCTAACAAGTTTGCTTAGTGTTACTTGTAGATTTTTTAATAGGCTATTCACCCCCCCTCTAGCCATCTAGGACCTTACAACCACGACAGACACGTCCGCAAGCGTGACCTCAACGTCGGCGATTTGGTGCTACGACGGAACCAGAACACCAAGGGCCGCCACAAACTCACGCCACCATGGGAAGGACCGTACATTATCGCAGAAGTACTAAAGCCGGGCACCTACAAGCTATCCAACGAGAAGGGCGAAATCTTCACCAACGCTTGGAACATTGAACAGCTACGTCGCTTTTTTCCTTAGAAAGCCTCAAGGCTCTGTAATTTCTCTTTCATCAATAAAGAATACAGCAATGTTAAAACTTTCGTTTCTACGATGAGGAAGGATCGACTCTGCACTACCAGAATCGACCCTCCCTCGGGGGCTACAGGGGGGGAACCCCCAGTCCCGAAAAAATTTGCACTTCTTTTTAAATTTTAAGAACTACTGCTTAGATCAGCAAGCACCGCAAGAGCGCCCCGAAGCTCGGGGGCTATCGAGCCACGAGATCACCTACGCCTCCGAGGCTACGGTACTCACGCCGTCTAGGGGCGCGGCCGCACGCTAAATAGATCTAATAATAGTTCATAACTTTAAAAAGGGTTTACCCCCTGTCGCTCAGGTCAGGATCTTGCACGACCTGCGAAGCCGCAAGAGCACCCTAAAGCTCAAGGGCAGTCGAGCCGTGAGATCACCTACGCCCCCCAGGCTACGGTACCTCCACTAGCTCCTCTGCGCCAAAGGACGCGACTGCGTGCTAAGTAAATCGCTCAAGAACACGATCCAAGCGATAGAGGGAAGAAAAGCTCGAATAATACCAAATTAACCACGAACTGGTTTATGTCTCGAGCTCTTAAGGCCCCCACGGCCATTACGACTAAAAATCAAAATAACTAACTTATTACATGGGCCTCCGTGCCCAGATTTGGCTCACAGGCCTTCGTCGTCAGCAGGCGGGACCACCTCGGGTTCAAAGAGTGAGGCCAGACGGCTCCCAGGCCCCTCCGCGGCTTCGATCAGATCCAAGCAGGCGTCTTCATTCTCCTCGTCCGTCCGCTCCAGGTCTGTGATGAAGCCGTCGGCAACAAGCTCCATGTCGAATACAAAACCCGAGCGGACGATGACCAGCGCCCTCTTCACGCCATGGTGGAGGCTGTCCCGTATCTTCTCCCGGGCGAGGTGACCTAGCGCCGCCACCCGACGGATGAAGGAGTTCCCCGGAGCGTCTTCTCCGGTGTCGACGTCGGGCTCGACCCCCAGACAGTCGCACACCGTGGTGATCGCGCCCTCGAGCAGCTGGGTCCTCTGGGTCTCGGCTTCGAGGAGGCTCTGCAGGGAGTTGGCGGTCGAATGGGCCTCCCGGTTCTCACTCTCCAGCTCTGAAACACGACAAGGCAAATTAGCACCTAACGCGATGCCTCAACTATATGGCCATAACAAGCTACTTACCCCCGACGTGGGTCTTTAAACCCACAACCTCGTCACGGAGCCCCCCGCACGTCTGCTCGAGCCCCAGGAGGGCACTGTCCTTCTCACGGACGGTCGCCTTTAGTGCCTCGATCTCCTGGCGGGCGGTTTGGAGCGCCGCGTCCTTCTCTTGGACGGCCCCGTTCAGCCCTGAGATCTCGTCCTTCAGCGCACTAAACCGGGCCGTGACCTGCCCGATCTGGACGTTGAGGAGGTCACGTTGATGGCTGGCCTAGGAGACGTCCTCCTCGAGCTCCCTGACCCGCGCTGCCAGGGGCTCGAGGTCCCTGCGGGCCTGGGCAGCCTCTTCCCGGGCCTTGTCCACCTCGGTACGCATTGAAGCTTCGGCTGCCCATGCCTGGATCGCTTCCTCCTTCACCGTCGAGAAGGCGGTGCGTAGCTCAGCCATCCCAGCGGTCCGATCGGCGAGCCTCTTCTGGGTCTCCTCGACCAGGGCCCGTTGCCGGGACAGCGACGCCCACACGCCACTCTCACCTCGGATGAAGAGTGACTTGCGGCGGGAGGTCTCCTTCAGTTCCTAACTCAAAGAAAAACCAAAAAAGATAATGAAACCAAAGAAAAAAGACACTGAGAGCCAGGAAATAAGCTGACAGATTAATCGTACCTCGGTGGCATCCCGCATGCCCCGCGAAACGGCGTCGGACGCCACGCGGAGCAGCCGATCGAGATGTTGGCGGACGCCCTCGAGGTACTGCCAGCGATGCACCTCATCTATGTCATTCAGAGTGAGGATAGGCTCGGCGTCGAGGTTCGCGGCGTCCCTAAACTGAAGGGGCGGCCCCCCCACCTCGGGATCTCTTCCTCGGCCCGCGCTATCGCCAGCGCGGCGAAGTCAGGCCACGACGATGACGACGCGGCCGGGGCGCCTCCCGGCCCGGTCGAAGGGCTGGCCTCATTGCCCTCGCCCGCAGCTCCCGTGACCCCGACGGAGGTCGAGGCATCGGCCCGGCTCGTGGTCTCGCCCCCCTCGGCCCCCATTATTTGTTTTCCCCTGTCTAGGGGGGTGTCATCGAGGGCAATGACCACGGGCACCCGCCCATCGGCGGTGACCGGCCCCTCGGTAACCAGCACCTCCAGAGCTGGCGCCTCCGCCGTCGACGCCTCTGGGGCTGGTACCTCGCCCGTCGGCGGCTCGAAAACCGGCGCTCCGACCACCGGTGCCCCCGCAACTGGCACCTCAACCTCCGGCGCCGCTTCCTCCGGGGCTCCGGTAGAGGGCTCGGCGACCTCGCCCACCGCCGCGCCCACCGTCCACACCGGCGGGTCCTGCTGTGGCTGCGGCCCCCTCACCGATGCCACCTCCTGTTCCGCTGCCGGTGCGGCCCCCTCCACGGTCGCATCGGCGGCCGCCCCCTCCACGGCCGCTTCCACGGTGGCCTCAGCCGAGGGCAGCGCCTTGGGCTCCGCCTCGACCGGGCCGGGCACCACCACCCTCGCCGGGTCTGACCCCGCCGCGGCAGGGTCGGGGCCGGCGACCGTCGAAGCACCTGCAGCCTCCTGCTGCCGACGGCGCTCCTTCGCGGCCTCGACCTCGTGGACCCAGGCCGTGTCCTGTTCCGCCGACCGGTTAAGGACGGCGGCGCTGGCTCGAAGGGACTTCACGGGGGTGGGCCCCATGGTCTCCGCCTTCCGCTTCAGCCAGTAAAATAAAAAATGAGGTCGGTCGACGAATTCGAAAAAGAAGACAAGTCCCCTTAGCTCGAAAACTCACTCGGAGATCGGCACCAGGGGCCTCGACCCTGCACGGTCCGGGCCGCTCGAGGCGGCAGGCGGTGGCCTCGCGGCAGCCCCACCAGCGGACCTGGCGCTCCGTGGGGCTCTCGCCGGCGCGCCACTGCGCGTCTTCTGCGCCTCCGAGGCCAGCTGGCCTCGGGTCCTCACGCCCGACGGTGGCGCCGCCGCCGACGATGTCGGCGCCACCGCCCCCGTCCCCGTCCGAGCTTGCGGGGCCTGGGCTGGGGCAGGTGCCCCCGTCGACCCCGCTTGCTGGGTCCGGGGCAAGGCAGCCCCTCCTGCCGAGGGGCCCGCCTCCTTCTTCTCTTCTTCCTTCTTCTTCTTCTTCTTCTCCTCTTCCTCGTCGTCCTCCTCAACCTCCTCGACCATGATGACCGAGGAGGATGACCCCGCGATGGGCTCCAGCAGGGGGCGGATGTCGGGGAGGCTCCCCAGCCCGGTCGTGGCCTCGTACCGCGACAAGGCATCGTCATCCTCGCCGCTGCTGTCGTCGTCCTCCCCCGACATGGTCTCGGAGGGCGACGGCTCCAAAGGAAGCCCGTCGAGGGCCTGTTGGCGCCGGAGTTTCTTCCGTGCCTCCCCCTCCTTGGCCTTGCGGGCCACCCGCTTCTTGGTCGACTCCTTGACCGCCTTCTGCTTCGAGGCATGCTGCCGTCGAGCGTCCCGGGCAGGCTGGTCCTCCGGAACCGGCGGTCGCGTCTCCCGCAATGCCGACAAGTCCTGCACATAGGCGTCGACCGGGTTAAGGGGGTCCGAGAAACGAACAAAACCAAAAACAAGCGTACCGACCCAAGGAACTTACCACGGGCTCGAACCCCTCAGTGGGCCTCATGGGGAGCCGGTCGGCTTCCTCCGCCTTGAAGGTCCCCACCATCCGGCGGGCTCGACGAAGCCCCTCCTCGAGGGTAAGGGCCTCATGAGACATCCGGCTCCCCTCCAGAGACGCCTCCGGAGTCATCTGGTCGAGGCGCAGGCGACGCCGGCACAGCGGCATCACCCGGCGGCGATGGAACGGCGTCGCTACCGCCGCCGCCGTCAAGCCTCGAGCGCGCAGCTGCTGCAGCGCCACCAACAACGGGTCCAGACGCGGCTTCTCGACGTCCGGCACTCCATATACCCAGTGGTCCTCCCGGGCGGTCAGCACGCGGCCGGTGTACCTCGGCAGCTGGTTGTCGTCGTTGCGGAGGTAGAACCAGCCCTCGTGCCACCCGCTGTTCGAGGAGATAAGGCGAGCCGGGATGTACTGGTCCGCCCGGCTCGACCTCAACTACAGGACGCAGCTCCCTACCCGCGCTGCGTAGAGAACTCCCTTCTCCCCCGCCCTCCGCGCGAAGAGCTCGCCCTTGAAGAGGTGAAGCCACAGGTTCCACTGCGGCTCCACCCCAAGATACCCCTCGCAGACCGCCGCGAAGATGGCGGCCTGCGCGACGGCGTTGGGGGCAAGGTGGTGGAGCTCCACCCGGTAGTAGTGGAGAAGCGCCCGCATGAAGACCGACGAAGGGATGCCGAAACCCCGCTCGTGGAAGCATACAAAGCTCACCACGTAGCCCTCCGGGGGCGCCGGCTCCCGGTGAGCCGGCGGCGGCGCTATCCACTCCGGCCGTGACCGGTTCGTCCTCGGCCGCAGCAACCCATCTTCAACCAGCTCCTCCAGCTTCCTCTCCGTCACCGAGGAAGAGGCCCAGTCTTCGGCGGGGAGGATTTGGCTCTTTCCGGCCATCGACGCTGTCGGGAGGGGAATGAGCGGAGGGGAAGGCGGCGGCGGCGGCAGCAGTGTGGGCGGAAGGCGCAAGAAGGCTAGGGTTTCCTGAGGCTAGGGGATGGCAGGAGCGCAAGGAACCGGAGGGGAGCACAGACCCCTGGGTCTCGCCTTTATAGGCCAGGAGGAAGTCCAACGGCCGCGCGAAAAGGTAGGAACAGTTTCCCGCAATAAATGCGCTCACCTAACCGTCCCCCACGCCTTACAGGAGCAAGGCACGTGGTCGTCCCCCACGCAGTAACCGAACGCCACGTCGCCCACTACCGCGCCGATCTCGCCCTAAAAAGGCGCGTCAGGCTAACGGACGGGGCGAGATCCACGGACGGATATTCCTAGATTCCCATAACGGGCTCCGGGCCCATTTTAAGTCTCGAGGGAACGGAAGCTGGCCCTCGACCTGGGTTCGACAGCTGCCCTCGAGCAACAGAGCAAGGGACGACCAGGGATGCGCCCGTACATGGCCAGGGCTCGAGCCACGCTCTCGAGGCACCCCAAGACGTATTCGAGGCCAAAGGATGAGGTCGAAGCAGGAATCCCCTCGGGGGAGGCATCGAGCCCTCGGATCCCGTCGCAGGGAACCGACATCCGCACGACCACTCCTTGGCATCTTTGAAGAGTGCCCCCGGGCCCCAAGCCGACTCCTAACGACTGGAGCACGGACTCTCACTCGAATCTCCCCGCTAGTAGCTCACCAGGAGATCGCCGGACTCGCCCGAACGGGGTAGTGCGACGTTCCCCACCCCTCCTCCTCCTCTCCGAAGGATGAGCGTGAGGCCGGACAACGAAAGACGGCAGGGACTCCGATCGACCTCGTGCGCGCGAGGCTCGGGGGCTCGGCCGCATCAACTGCTCCCTGGTAAACCACAACTAAGACCTCGGAGGAGACTTTCTCAATACTCCACCGAGGCCTCGGGGGCTACACCCGGCGGGTGCGCTCGCGCGCCCCCACCGGAGAAGTCCTGAGAACGCTCAGACGCCCCTACTGGAAAAGCAAAACGGCGCTATGACTCCAGTTCATCGGCAAAAAACCTCTAGGAGAGTGAACATACACTCACCTAAAGGCTCGGGGGCTACTGTCGGTACCAATACTATAGGGGTACCCACATTCAACGATAATGAAAACTAAAACGACTAAGCCACGACAAAGCACGACCCACTTCAAAACGCGCGACAGGTCCGACTCGTACGAGGCCGGCTCGACGGAATGCCTCGACCGCATCCCGCCTCCGACTCGTACGAGGCCCCCTCGACGGGAGGCCTCGACCGCGCTCCGACCCGCACGGGGCTCGACCGCCCCCCGGGAGCGCTCCGACTCGCATGAGCCCGGGTCGAGGCGCTCGATCCCCTCTGCCTCCACCTACCACGGACAAAAAAGTCATGGCATTTAATACGACCACCAACTACCACCTACCGGCATGGCCGCAACATGGGTCGACGTGGGAACAATACCAGTAACAGCCTTCACTATTTTACCGCCCATCCCGTGATGGGAGGTGAAAAACGTCACTATGCCCACCATACCTAACACTATGCGTCACCAGTGACCCTCGAGGGAGGATACGACAAGGCCCGTACACCGCAGTTCCAGGGATTCGGACTTATCCGTTCAGCCTCGACCCGACCTCGACCCGGCCTCGACCCCCGACACAGCGTAACAGGGAAGGAAGGACGGTATGGCATGACGCTCCGGGTCATTTCAACACCTCGTCCTCTACGACATCACGTCCCCAAGGATGGCCTCCCATTTCTAAGGCACGTCGCTACAGTCACCTCAACAGAGATCGACAAAACATCATTTCAAGGCTCCCCATCGTCTTGGCCTCCTCCCCTCCTATAAAATGGCAGGCCGAGACTCCACAAAAGGGGGCAGAGATCAATAGACAAACAACAGGCCATTTACAAGACAAAGATCAACATCTCAAGCAATCATCTTGTACTCTTTCTTTTTCACCTTTGAGACTTGGGCTCGACGTCCTCTCTCGCCAGCTTGTAACCCCTACACAAGCACCTCGGTGCAAGGAAATACAAACCTCTCCCCTCCACTGGACGTAGGGCCTTCTTTTGCCCGAACCAGGATAAAACCCCCGTGTGTTCTCCTTGCATCACCACCCAGGAAAGGGACACGCAGCATTTTACTCGCTGGTTTAGGACCCCCTCGGGTCCGAACACCGACACTTGTATAAGAATTGTATTTAACGATGAAATCTAGCCCCTTTTAGTTCACAAATTTTTTAGAGACTTTTCCCTGTGTGCCATTATAAAAGATCGCAATCCCCTGTGTGTCCCTGGAAAAATTCAGCGGTCTTCAGCGCCACTACTCCAACTTTTTCGTGTCCTCCATGCCACTTCCGTCAGTTTGGGTTCTAACGCCGTCAAACTGCACGTGTAAAAAGACGAAAATACCCTTAAGTCTAAATATGTTATTAATTTTTTTGAGCATCTTAACGACTTCAAATGAAAAAACTCAAAACTAAAAAGTTGTAGATCTTGTCGAGAACTATAATTTTCATATAAAATTTATTTTCATTTAATTCTGCAAAAAAATGATTTGATATGATTAATCATATCAAATCTTGTCCAAGATATATTAATCATATCAAATCATATTTTTTTGCAACTAGATTTAGACTAGAAGAAGAGAGTATATACACCGACGACCGGATCCGCAGCTCCCTGTCATCTCCGGTAGCAACGAGGCCGCCAGAAACGACGCGGAACTGGAGCCGGAAAAAGGCAAATCATCTGCGAGCCTCCCTTTTCTACTGTAGCGAGGGGGAGAAGGCGAAAGAAGCAACTGGAAGAATAGGCGTCGCTAGCACCTATGCCAATGCGGCGCGGCTGCAGGGTGCAAGCCTGCTCGCTCAACGGACCGTGAGCGTGACCCGCAGGCCCGCGAAGCCGAGTGAACAAACGGAGAAGACACCTTTTCATTGGCAACTCCTAACACAAATTTGTGATGCTCCGGTGCGACAGTTATGTGGCCCGTGGGCTGGGAGGCTCTGCGCTAGTGGACTAGAACGGATTCTCCCTGTGCTGGGCTTGTTCTCGGCCCTTCAGTTTGGACAGAGCTTGATCTTTTTCTATTTGTGGATTTCAACCACCATGTGGTTTACGCTCGGTTTTCATCAGTCAACACTGAAGCATAAGTGAACGTGGTATGCGCCACTCGCTTCTCAAACCGTATCTTCAGCTTAAAAGGCATTTGTTTTCTCTGATACTAGCAGTCCGTTTGCGCGGTGACTTTGGCCGATTATGGTTATGGCCTCGTTTACTTCCCAAATTTTCTCCTAAATTTCACTATACAAAAAGAAGATTCTCCGTCACATCAAAATGCCAACACATATATGAAGTATTAAATATAGATGAAATCGAAAACTAATTGTACAGTTTTGTTGTACTTTACGATACGAACATTTCGAACCTAATTAATCAATGTTTGGACAATTATTACCAAATAAAAACAAAATTACTACAGTGTCGGGACACTGTTCATGCCCCGAATTCAGGCCCAAATTCGGGCATCTAAACACGCCCTATATATACAAGAGAGAGTCCCAAATCAAAATGCTGCACCGTTTTGGATTTGTGTTAATTTTGTAACTCTGACTTAGGTGCTCCTCTTAAAGTGCCGTAGATTCATTTAGCACGGGAAACTGCGACATCAGTAAAGAAAACAGAAGTGTGCATGCACAGATACACTTTCATAGTGGGACTAAACTGGTCGCAATTTGCTCCCAAAAGAGTCAATCCCGTTGGTTGGTGGTCTTTTTCCAACAGAGTCAGAGAAGACATGATATTATTATTGGCATACAGTACGTAACTATCGACGAGTGCTAGTTTGTCACTCTGTAAAAACATTTTGGGGGGGCCCTGTTTCTTCTCCACGAATTATATGACCATTCATACCTGTTGTTACGAGTAGTCTAAGACGTCCTCATAAACTCTGTGCCAAGGTGCTTTCTGCTTTCAGCCTCGAGGCACGGACAGCCCTCCCCTCCGGATCTCGATAGAGAACATGGCCCGTGTTTAGATCCCAGGTTGGGAGGCCCAACTTAGAATAGTGTATGCCAAATCGTACTGTAGTAACTTTTATTTTTATTTGGTAAAAATTGTCCAAACTTTGACTAATTAGGCTCAAAATGTTCGTCTCGCAAAGTACAACAAGACTGTGTAATTAGTTTTTAATTTCATCTACATTTAGTACTTCATATATGTGCCGACATTTCGATGTGACGGAGAATCTTCTTTTACATAGTAGAATTTAGGGGAGAAATTGGAAACTATTGGGTAATGGGTGGTGAATAGTGACGACTGACGAGCGGTTTCGAGTGCCCGCGCTCGTGATTTCAAACGCCTGGCTTTGGTAGTTCGCATTTGAACGCTGCAGGAACACCGGCGCATTTTCATCTCGGGCCTGAGTTTCCCTCAAAATTCAAGTTTTTTCACTTTCTCTCCATCACATCAATTTTTAGCCGCTTGCATGGAGTATTAAATGTAAGTAAAAAATAACTAATTACGCAGTTTAGTTGGAAATCACGAAATAAATCTTTTGAGTCTAGTTGGTCCACGATCGGACAATAGTCGAAGTATCCATTTTGAAGGATTATTGCTGATTTTAACTGATTGATGTGGTCAAAATGAGATACTTCATATTAAATCTTTTTTTCTTGCTTACACCAGTGGCCAGCGCACCACCCTACCTCCACATTGCGTCGCACCTACCACCTGCTGGTGAAGTTCATGCCTACCTTGAAACGATACCCGTCTTATGAGTATGGACTCAGAGAGTACACATTCAATCATACCAAGGCATCTAATACCAATTATCTGGAAAGGGGTGGAAGTGTTGGAAAAGTACTTTGGACTGTGACATATATTTAAATAAGCATACATAATTCTTATATTTCAAAATTTTCTGCTTCTCAATATCGACAAGTAAGTCTTAGTTCTACACAAACACTACGATTCATAGCTTCCAAAAGGACTAAAAAAATCTGAGCTAATATGTCTTTAAAAATACTTTATGCACATCAGTATCTAGCTAAAATTTCTGAATTAGCTATGCCAAATTAACTGCTCCCTTCGTTCCAAATCAAAGTTCATTTGACTTTGTTCTATGTCAAACTTCTTTTAACTTTGACCGAGTCTGTAGAAAAAGCCACCAACATTTAGAACATCAAATTTGTTTTAGATTCTTCATGCAATATATTTTGTTAGAGAATTTATTTGAACGTGGAGATATCAATTTATTTTTCTAAAACGTGGTAAAATTAGAGAAGTTTGACTTAGAACAAAGTGAACTCTAATTTCGAACAGAGTAGTACTCAAAACTGCCACTAAACAAACATGAGGCATTGAAAGAGTATTGATAGATCATATATGCATTAGAAACACACCAGTAATCTCACACAAAACACAAGGAGGGCCGAAATCACAAACCATTCTTCTTATAGGTGTTCGACTGGCTGGCCTTGTACCTCGCATGGAAGTAGCAAGCGATCTGCAGCAAAAAAAAAAAAAAAAAAAAAAAAACACACAAAGGCACTCTTCAGTTCAGACTTCAGAGCCACACACAACTACACGGTTAGTAAAACAGTCTCAATCACAGAGCCCAACACCGTGCGTCCGTGCAGATGCACACCGAGAAATAGCACTTGGAGGAGGGCACCCAGAGGTTGGAGCTGCCGGTGTCGAAGATGACGGTGAACTTCTGCAGCGGCGTGCCGATGCCGACCTCGCCGTAGTACTGCGCGTTGAGGTAGTTCTTCAGCGCCACGATGTCGCCCTCCGCCTCCGCCTCAGCTTTCTCCGAGGCGGCGGCGGCGGCGTTGCTGCCGAGGAAGCCACGGCGCCGCTCGTCATGGAGGCGGCCTTTTTTGTCGGCGGGCCGCTTCTTCAGCGGGATGCGAACCAAGCCCTCTGCCCGCGCGGGGAGGAGAGCCTGCATCAGCGCGGCGGAGAGGAGGAGGAGGAGCGCGACGCGGCCGGTTCCCATGGCTGCACGGCGAGCCGCGAATCGGAAGGCGAATTAAGATGAGGAAGCGATTAATGCAAAATTGATGATCAAGGCGAAAGCGAGTCGGGAGGGTTTAGGGAAAAATCGCAACAGCCGCTCGAACTGATCACCAATTTGGGGAGATTTTTGGATACTAAATTACTAACAAAAACAGAAGAAACCAAAGCTAAACTGCGAGAGGAGCTGATAAGCTAAACACGCAAAATTAAGCGAATCAACTGAAAATGGCGAATTGTGGCTCGGTTTGATTCAATCCACCCACCCCGCAAGGCCCAGCAAAACTGTAGCGCTCGAGTGCTAAAGTCTGTTCGAATCACCCTGCGATTCCGTAAAGCCTAACCCAAATTCCGAAGCGAAGAACTCTGCACTCACCTGAGCAGGAGGAGCAACCACCCACCCGTGCTGGCGTGCTGTTCTGCTCGGTCACTCGGTGGGGGCTCGAAGGAACGTACGGGGGGATCGCGAGAGCAGAGGCGTCTACGTGGGTCAACTTTATAGTGACGTGGACACATGGTGTGGTATATTCTAAAAGAAATTATGGTGACGTGGTTGGGGTGGTGGAAGAACTGAGCTTAGGCTTCTAGCCGTGTGATCTTTGGGTCGTCTTTGATGAGCCGTTTGATTGAGATAGAATAGAGCACCAGTTCCTGTGAGCTCAAAGTACTAGCTAGCCAGCTAGGAGTAAGCATTTTGATACTGGCACGCAATGCGTGGAAAGTGAATGCAAACAACAAACTGTTTTTGTTTAAACTTCCCCACTGAAAAAAAAAACGCTAGCACAGTGCGCAGATGCTAGAGTGTGTCATACGGTTCAGAAACCCCAAAGCATGACGCATGAAGACTTCATCGTGCCTACGTATTTGTATTTGTACTGAAAAGGTGCAAAGTTCTACCAACAAGGTTGTTTGTCCTCTCCGGAGCAACTGTGGGTGGTGCCAAAAAAAACAAGAGTCATGGCGTTCGTGTGCTAGTCGGCTGCTGACAACTGTGGGTGGTGCAAAAAAAAACACACACACAAGAGTCATGGGATGTAGACTGCATCGGTGCGCCCATCAGATAACAGACGGCACGCACTGCAGAACAAGCATTCGGTCGTCTCGTCGGCCCAGCGACACTCCATGCAGCCCAATCCGACGCAAGCAAACTAGAGCCCCGTTTGGATCGCAAGAGATTTTAAGAATCTAGATTAAAAAAATTCATAAAATCTCATCCAAGCAGACTAATTCTAAAGGATTTTAAGGTACACGCACATAATCCAATAAAACACATGAGAAAAGTAGGTGGAAAACTGCCCAAAAAAAAATAGAGGACAGCAAGAGCGACATGAGGCTAGTGGAAAACACCACAAGGAGAGGAGTATGAGAACGCAGTACGTACGATTACCAGAGAAACAAGCTCTCCAGAGGCAGAGAGGAGCGATCTTTTTTCATCTCACGCGAAAGGCCTGTTTGGATCTTAGGCCCTGTTCATCTGGCTTATAATCCGTCTTATTTAGCTTGTTTTTTCAGCCAGAACAGTATTTTTCTCTCACAAAAAATCAGCCAACAGTGTTTTTCAGCCGGCTTATAATTCCAGCCGAACGGGGCCTTAGTTGTTGAGCCTCTAAGGGCAGGCCCAATGCGAGAAGAAAATTTGTTAGCCTTAGAAAAAGTGATCATGCCACCTCGTCGGATAAATGGTGAAACTACAGATTTCTCAACACAAATTAACATTGACATTTTAATAAGGGCCCACCACTTTGCTCCTCGTAAAAATGTTAGGTTGATCTGGCACCTTGACTTGCAAACTTTTTATGGTCTTTTATAGATGTGGTTGAGTCCTTGCTTCACACAACGCAAGGCTTGGATGACAACCTACAACTTTTGTCAGATGAGGGTATCGTTGCTTTTGTAGGCTGCTTTGAGCCTCTGCCCTGTGTGGAACCACCACTCACAGTGACATGGAATCTTGTATCCGACATGGTAGCTGGGACTACTGGACAGCATGACGTATTGGAGAGACCCTAAATAGGAGGTCTAAAGTGTTGTCTAAAGTGACCTTTAGCCTAGATCTCAAGTGAATGGATCATTCCAAGTTTCTAGTACAGTAATCTACATCATGTGCTAGGGATGAAAGTGGGCCAGGTTTTCCTATTAAGTAGTTGACTTGACCCACAAAAGTAAGACCAATAGGTTACAGGGACAGTATCAAAATCTAAAATGGGCCAATAGACCTAGAAGTTAACATAGATTGATCCAATCATCGTACAACAACCTTTTTTAAGATTTGTGTCAACTAAGAGGACGTCCAAATTTATCTTTTTTTATGTCTATTAGCCAAGACAATCAAGAGTATGATAAATAATGGAATGAAAGAAATAAAAAGTTATGGATAGTGGTATTGACATTATTTTGAGTTTTGTAGGTGTTACATCAGGGATATAAGTGTAGGTGTTACATCAGGGATATAAGTTTTTGTTAATGACATACATATAGAAAAAATTTCTTAATTATTTATAGATAGCAGGACAATACCTCACTAGCACCAACGACCTTCCACAATTTGTTTGGAAGCCTTGTGGTGCCGAAGGATGTTGCCATCCTTCGGCGCAATGATAGGGCCGACCATTAGCTGCTTGAAGTAGGAATGGTTACAACAGACATGAGTGGCATCGTGTTGAATATAATGATGATTTAGGGGGTATAAGAGACTAGTGTGAATCCTTAAGATGAGATACGAAATAACCTATAAGAGACAAGTATGTCTCTGTGACTTTGGGCTAGTTTGGCAGGATTTTGGCTCCTTCTAAAAGGGCTCTTGCTTCTCTTGTGAAGCAACTTCTCTAATAAAGTTGAAGTCATTTTGAAAAACGTTTGACAAAAGGCAGCTCCAATCGCAGATTTGTGATAATTTATATTAATTTTGTAAGGAGTCAAGAAAAACTACTTTGCTAGCTCCAGGTCCTTAGTAGAAAAATGACTTCGGCTCTCTCAAAGAGCCATTTTTTATATGGCCGTTTAGCAGAGCTCATCGCAAAGACATAGGGAATGGAGCTATACCAAAAGGCTTTTCAGCAACCACAATATCTTAAGTATTTAATGCTACAAAAGTAATGCATCTCAGTCATTATGATAATGCACCTCAAGTAAAGATTCTCTAAAACTAACCTCAAATTTAAAATACACCATATATAGGAGAATAAAAGATCTCAATCTTTAGATAATGTGAGGGAGAAAGGATGGGCAAGAACTTTTTACCAGGAACATACCATTTGGCTGTACTCGTTGCAGCGTTTTGTGGCTGCAGCTGCGGCAGAGCAGCGAGAAAAATCACTGCCGGTCGGCTAGATTGTGCATTAGCTGTGACACACTGCCAAATGAGCAGCCACATTGTGCATGCCCTTGCTGGTTTGCACTAAGGCCAGTCTCAGTGGGAGTGTCATGAGAGTTTCATTTGTATTAAATAGGCTGCCACATAGGCATATTTGATGACATGGCAATGTATTTAAGAAGAGAGAGAAGAAATGAGTTTCATCTAGATGAAACTCTCTTGGCACGATTACCAACTCCCTCTGAGTCATGAAATTAAATGCCTATGAAACTAGAGAATGAAACTCTCCATTGTGGACGTGTGTTTCATATGAGTTTCATTTCATTTCGTATGATGTGGCAGTCTTGAAAACAACGTCGTGAAACTCGCCACTGAGAGTGGCCTAAGGCCCCGTTTGGCTAGTTTGAAACCGGAGAAACGGTGTCAAACGCATTAATTGGAACCTATTTTAGCTCGGAACGTTTCATCGTTTCTTGTTTCTTTGGCTTGGCCGAGAGAAACGGCTTCAGCCTGGTTTCTCTTAATTCCGGGGTTTTTTTTAGCGAAACCCAGCTACAGGCGCTCACCTCTACAATAATATTTTTTCTATTTATCCTTTTTAAGTGCAACAAATTAAAATGAATTGCATTTAGATTATTCTTCATCCACCAAAAGTTCTTTATTTTTTGAAGCGTATTTTATTTATATAATTTTTATGTATTTTTAGAATCTGAAATTACGGTTTCATAAAAATGTTTCTGTTTCATCACCCAAAACGTTTCTCGAGATAATTTAGATCTGAAACAATCTGAATCACTACCAACGAGCCCTAAATCACAGGATCTGTTTTTTTTCCATTTCCATCGGTCCATCCAATCGTCAGATGTCAGCCCGTCCTGCCTTTCCTGTCGTCTCTCTTCTCAGGCGCCACGCAAAGCGGACTCCGTTTTCCCTCTCCGGATCCGGCTCCGGCGAAGCAACGGGAGCCACCGATGCTCCAGGCCGCAACGGTGCACGTGCGTCTCCTCCTATCGCGCTCCTACGTATGGCAGGTGCGCCGTGCGCATGAGAGGATGAGGATTCCTCCGATCTCCGTGTAAGCATATCATCAAACACCTCCCGTTCACTACTGATTGCCTCTCTCTCTCTCTCTCTATCTCTCTCTCTCTCTCTCTCTCTCTCTCGGCCGTGCAGGCGAAGGTAGCTTGTCGCTGGCCTCTCGTCCGCAGGAAGCCTTCGCATCTTGGATCTGTACGGTATATCCTCGTTTTACCTACAACTTTCTGAGCATCATCGCAGCATATGCGTGCGCCTGCGTGCCCTACGAGTGGCTATTGCTATGCAGGTGCAAGAACTTTAGCGAAGGCTATGTTAATTCTAGAAAGTGGGATCACAGGAACCACTTTTTTGTATGAAACTTTATTATATTTAGTTCAATACCTTTGGGCTCATGTCCCAGGAACATATAGTGTTTTTGTTCTATAATCAGATTATTAACTTGGAAGAATGGTCTTTCGAGGAAAAAAAAATGAAAGAACCCACTCAAGAAAGGATTAAGAATTGATGTTTCATGTGGAATTGGGGATTTGTGCTTTTTGTGTACAACGATCTATTTAGTGAACCAAAGAGTTGTTACACTTGGTTGGTATTTTGAGTACTCTACACTGCTTGATATGCTACTGAAGAAATGCGATGGGTATTAGACACAGCCTTGCAAACATTTTTATTTAATCAAAAAGCGCCCTTTTCATGCCTGTTATATGCATGGCTGATGTGAAAACATTGTAAACTTTGACCTAGCAAACCAAGTTTGTAAAGCTGTGCTTATGGTTTTGTGAACTCATGATTATCCACCAAATCACCTTGAAGCCTATGACATGTTTCAAGCTCCCTTATAAATGGTATTGTGCTTTTTATATTTTCTCACTGAGTGCAGACATCGCTATTTATGCAGCCCTTTCTATCAGATGGACACTAGAGGGCAAGACGAAAATAAAATTTTGACTGCAAGAGGGTGCCATAGCTCCCCTGAGAGTCAAGGTCATCTCCATATACATTGGTTTCTTTAAAGTTGCCTCTTTGAAATTCATCGCGCGCAGATTTGATGCATACATTAATGCTTCCATCAATTTTATACATATTAATGTTCCTGTGTTAGCATCTTATCTATCACCAATGACATTGTAAGACATGGAAAAGTCACACCATTCTATATTTTGTCATGGTATATATCTTTTTAGTGATTTTGTTTTCAGATTTGAAGTAATCCTTCTCAATGAATTCTTTTGAAATGTAAAAGAGGCAAGACAATAATAAGCACATCATAAATGTGCACGTATGATCGTACTTCCTGAGTTATAATTAGGGTACCTTCTTATGGTCATGTTGAACAAATAGTGATGCAGTTACATATGGTGCAAAGCTTTTATATTCCCAAAGTCACATTTTATTGTTCATAAGAAAAACAATTATATTAGAAACTTAGGATCATATTGATCTGACTATGACCAGATTTTTTAAAACTCTTTAATGGTATGTCTACACCTCACACTCTTTAAATAATCCTATGTATTTTTATTATTTCAGAATTAGCAATGAAAAGCTGTGTTCCATGCAACTCTAAGGATTTACATCCCATGTCAGAAGATTCTGCTAAAAAGTTGCTTGAACAGGTCTTGATCTTGTATATTTTTGCAGTGAAAATTTGGTTAATATCATCCTAATTCCTACTCCATTGGCTGATACCTGAAAACAGGTGAATGGTTGGGAACTGATCACTGAAGGTGGTATTCTGAAATTACATAGAGCTTGGAAGGTTAAGAACTTTGTTAAAGGACTTGAGTTCTTTCAACTTGTTGCTGCTATCGCTGAGGAACAAGGTCCTTTCTTTTCTTCATATTACCTATTGTCTTTATTTTTTTGGCCAATAGCCAACTCTTTCACCTATATTGTCTAACAATTAGAATCAATCCAAGAAACTGCAACTCCAACCGTTGTCTGTAGAATGTAGTTCGCTAACTGCCTGTTCTCCTATGACTGTTATCTGAACAACATAATGGACAGGAGAGCCACGAACCCTACTCCAGTAAAATTTGGGGAATTATTCTAGAACTCCTATGAAGGAAACTGAAACATTTCATGAGATAGCTATTCCCTCGTACATACAAGATGTCAGAACCAAGCTACTTTGCATCTATGTACTGTGCATGGTGTTTACTCTAGTTGCATAGTTACACACAATTATGTATAGCATGCTGTGAAAGTTTCATATTTGGTGAAAACCTCCTAAAACTGGTCGTAAATTTTGCTATCCACATAGAATCCAACAAATTGAGGCGAAATTTTCTTTTATAACAATGTGAGCACAGTATGTTCAAACAGATATGCCTTTTCCAGGTCACCATCCAGATCTTCATCTTGTTGGTTGGAATAACGTGAAAATTGATGTTTGGACTCATTCTGTCAGTAAGTGATTCATGTGGTTCTTTTTTTCTAGTTTATTTTGATTTATGTGGCACTTAGGCAAATCACTTGTATTAGCTTCTTTCAAATTATTCATTCCAAAACTAGACATCACCTTGGTCACAATAAGTCTGATGACCAGGCAGTTTTCCCATTATTAAATTTATTACTTCAAGGATTGGACATTGCATCAATCAGTTTGCAATTTTCCCATCCAAATAACCAGACCCTGAGACCCATATGTTTTTTTTTTCATTTGCATTGTTATATTTATATAAGGTTTTAAATATCTTGAAGCAATCAAACATTATATTCTTTTTAAGGAACTTAGTCAAGTAAGTTTTTAAGAGAAAAGTATGATAAAGTTCACAACAATGGAGATATATACTGTAGGATTATAGGATCAAACTGAACTGTTACTTTAAAAGGCTGTCTACTACTGCTAATGGTTTAGCACTAGGTGTCTTTTTTTTTTTTTTGATCGCCACACTAGGTGCCTGGTAGAGCTTGTTTTGGGTGTCAATTTTATGCAATTGCACTTCAATTGTGAGCTGGAAACCCCAGCCAACTTACTTTCTATTAAAACTGAGGCATGTCTTTGCTCTGGTATTGATCATTTATTGTGTTTATAGGAGGTTTAACAAGTAATGATTTCATCCTTGCTGCGAAGATCAATGATCTCACTTTAGAAGGCATTATAAGGAAGAAAGCTACATAGCTAATGTCTCAGAAGTAACTCAGATCTGTCGACCCAAGCAGTCCTGTTTTATGTACTCCACTCAAAATATGTAACTCGTATTTGCTTGGGAAAATGTATACAGCGTTGGAGAAGTCAAATTTAGAGGTCACCTCACCGGAGTATGAGTTTTAACTTGCTGAAAAATAGTACTTAAATAGCTCATTGTACTTTGCTAATTAGTAATTTCCTTGAGATGGAGGTTGAATCCATCACTGTACTTGGTTACCTGGCAGTTTGAAACAACACATGGACGAGGAGACATAGCGAGCCATTGCCACTTTCTTTAGGACAGGCCATCGACTTGATTGGCATGTTCGATAATTGAGATCTTGAAGTCCCTAGTGATAGGACCAAGTGTAGTACTTGCTGATTAAGGTTTAATTGTCTACAATGCCTTGCGTGCGCGGATGACATCGAGCTATTAGTTAGTAGTACTAGTTCCGCAATTGTTCCACGAGCATATATCAATCCATATATAACATGGAAAAGGAAGGTTGTTCCAAATTTCTGACGAGGTTTTTTCGTCAGAATAGTCCTGGAATTTAAATGCAAGAACCCTAATGCATACAGATACAGTACAGCTCAATTTCCATGGTACAGCATGACAATCTGCTGCCGATCCATTAAAACTGGCTCGAGAACAACATAGCAAGTTTATAATTAGGCTGCAGTGGTTTGTAGTCAACATTTGCATGGCATGTGAGCATAATTAGGCTACCAGTTGAGTCCACGGTATTGGTGACTTCAATATTGCTGGGATCTTCAAAGCTCCTCAAAGCGAACAAAACCCATGGGAAACTTCTAGCATGCTAGCAGCACCCACTCTCATCCTGTATGATTCTGCAAACCAGGACTGCAGCTTCATAAGCATACATGCATATCAAGTGTAGCTGCAACACGTAGAAGCTTCTAGGCTTCAAGAACAAAATGGCACATTACAGGGGTATGAGAAGCAGATCTGTTAGATGAGTTAGGACTTTACCGTTACAAGATAGCACCTCTGCAACACCACTCACTATCAAGTAAAAACCACGACAGCCTAATTTAGTTCCAGAACACACAACTGGAAGAAAAAAAGAAAAAGAAAAAAAAACAACACACTTCATTGCTGTTGGATGGATCGTCCTCTGCTCAGCAGCGCTCAAGACGGCAGCTCAGCTAGTCTGCTCGCTTCACGGCGCAGCGTGCCAAGGCTTGCAGGTAACCTGGCAGCGTAGAGAGGCATCTCCCAAGAGAGCACAGAAGGTTTAGTAGCTGTGCTGCCAGAGCTGGTGCGATGGCTGGGATGGTACCCCCTGGGGATTGTTCAAGCCTCCCTCGGTGGGGTTCTGGGGGTGCTCCTGTGGCAGACTGGCCTGCGACTGGTAGAAGCTTGGGTACCCAAGACCACCGTATTGAGAGGGCTGATGTGTCTGGCGGAAGCCACCCTGCTGGCTCTGGCCCTGGAAACCATAGAAGTTACCAGGCGGAACTGCAGAAACTGTCCTTGAACCAGCGCCTCCATGAAGCCACATTGCCGAATTATCACTCTGACATCGAAACAAAAAAGCACACTTAAGAATGAAATGAACCTCCAAAACAAAAACAAAAACAAAAACAAAAACAAAAACAAAAACAAAAACAAAAACAGAAACACGAAAACTTCATGCAACCAAAGAAGGCTACAGATCCAACCAAGGGTACCAGAAGATCAACCAGAGCATTGTGTCATCATTACCTGCTGTAGAGCTGCATAATGATTGGGGTCTTTGAATTGTGTGCCTAAAGCTTCATCAAATCCCAAAGTTGTGGGAGCAGAGGGAGCACCCTGATTTAGGCTGAAATTTCCAGGGATATTATTTGCATTTCCGAACCCTCCATAACCAGAGAGTGATGATGGCTGTGGTAGGCTCGAAGCAGGAGGGCTGCTCTTGTATTGTGGCATCGAATACTTCATACCAGCTCCAGGCACAGCAGGAGCAGCAGATTGATGGAAAGGCCCATTACTTGAGTACGCTTGCTGGAAGGCCGCTGATGGTAGGTAATAGTTCTGAGGCAAATATGGATAGCCAACCAGGCTGGTAAAAGGCCCAAGAGGCAGAGTTGGCTGAGAGTATACAGGCAATTGTTGTGGGAGAGGAAGACCCGACGGAATGCTTGTACTGGGAACATGTTGCGTAGACTGAGTGTTGGGGAAGCCTCCTGGTTTTAAAGTCTTGAGAAAGTTCCAAAAAAGTGAAATGCAGCAATGAGATAATTGAAGCAACAGCACATCAACATGTAATAACAAATCACCACACAAATTATACCGAAATGAGTAATCCATCTAGCTGACATAAAAGTACAAACTGACAGGTTACATAATCATATGATTCATTTTGTAAACATGCCACAAACTTCCATGGACATCAAAATAAGGGCTACTACGTTGCCACATCATTTTTGTCATGTGATTCATCTCCACAAATATGAGTCGGTAACATACAAAAACGAAGAGGAACCACAATGAGTTCTCCAGAACATGAATACCATACTAAAGAGGGGGTCTTAATCTTATAACTTGGAAATTTGGAGTGTGCACAAAAAAATAAAACAGAAATGTCTCAAAAGCTTGCACCATATGTTCCATTGTACTACACAATGGATAAGATATACAGAAACATATCAAAATTTTGAAATTTTGAATTACCTCTTGCATGGAGATTGCTGGCAGATTATTAGGTGCAACAGATGGGTTATACTTTGTAGCTGACTGTGTCTGAAGCAACTGCGAGAAGTCAAACTCCCGAAGAGGGGTAAGATTTGACCCCAACAAGTTATTAGGTAGAGCATTTGCTTGCTGCAAGAAGATATAAGAAGAACAAAAATAAGGAATTAAGGACTATGAACGGGGACAAAACAACACCATAAAACTAGCCAAGAAGATAGTAAAACAATAAATGCCATTCCACTGCAGTCAACATTGTAAGAAATCTGATACCGAGTTTCAATTCAAATTTTCAAGTTACAATATTCAAACAAAACATTGGGACATTTAAGTACCGATGAGGCAATATGTAAATCAATTTGATAGCAACATCCAAAACATCCTCTGCGCTACAACTCTTGAGATTTGAGAAGGCAGACACATTTTTGGCATATTAATACTATTTATAAATTATAAATGTATTAAATTTTGAAACCAAACTAGCTACTTTCTTCAGTATGAGCTCAGAATTACTGATATTATAGTATGCCTCATACAGGTCAAACAGCTTCATGCCCAGCTTCCTACAGATTGGACCCAGGCATTACACTGGCACATAACATAGCAACACATATACCATATATGTGCCAGTTTGGATATTTGTTAAAAGAAAAGGACCCCAAAACCATTAAAGCAATTAATGCAATAGAAATAGCAAGCAAAGACTTATTGAACATCCACGCTATTATTTTCTTCCTCAATCGAAGCTAAACAGACAAATTTGTAACTTCATCAAAGAAAAGAAACCATCAAAGCTCAATATTGGTCAATTTAATGCTTCTGTGGTCAAGGCAACAAATCAAAAGGACAAGTTTTATGTAGGTGAAAGTTAAGTTTCTAGCTCTTATTTCATCATAATAGAACTGTCAGTGATCCTATCTCTTCTGAGAAAAAGAGAAATGTACCAGTAAGCCAGAAAAATGGGAAAAGGGTTGTGCATGTGTGTTTCCTTGTGGGTCTTCCACTGTACTTGGCTGTGTTGTGTTTGAATATGCATGACTTGAAACTGATGGCAGGTCATATTGAAGACCAGGCACTTCTATGGCCCCCTGCCTCAGTTCATCAGACTCTGAAACTGAAGGTCCATCAATGTTATCCATGTTAGTACCAATTCTTGTCTCAACATCCTCATTTGCTGAAGAATTTAGAGCGTCGTCGTCATAGTAATCTTGATTCCTGCAAAACAACCTCATCAGAAGAGTGTACATCTCATGTTTTGAATCACAAATTTGCAGGAAAAAGTTTTCACCTGACATCTATTCGATTAACTGATGGCGATTCATCTGGAATATGCACATCGTCGTCCTCCAAACTGCCTTTTGGGACCTTTGATGAAAGCAAGCCAGAGAAGGCACCAGATTCAAAACTACCAAAGCTCAAATGAGCACAGTCTGCATTTGCAGCTTGTAGATGATCAGGGAGTATAACCGCAGGGTTATCTTCAGCAGACTTGGTTGCAGCTATATCTTCATTCTGTAGGCTTAAATGCTGAAAGTTTGCCGCAGCTGATTCTGCAT
Source organism: Saccharum hybrid cultivar R570 (assembly GCA_038087645.1). Taxonomy (NCBI): domain Eukaryota; kingdom Viridiplantae; phylum Streptophyta; class Magnoliopsida; order Poales; family Poaceae; genus Saccharum; species Saccharum hybrid cultivar. Next base: position 39,448,272 of record JAQSUU010000113.1, read on the forward strand.
CAACATTGGAAATCCCAACTGCAAAACAAACAGAAAAGGTTCAAAAGCATAGTCAAAGAGTCCATGTTTAGAATTTGCAGGCACAATTTATATTGTGGCTCATTTGTGTCACAGCAATCTGTGAGCCAATAAGACCAACAATCGTGCATAACAGCCTAAACCAGCTTAAGTCATCATAGCCTCAATGGACAAGAATAATTAGCTCACAGCTAATTCTGTGGGCTGAGATTTTGCACTGTACATATAAAACAATCCACAAACTTTGGGTATGTATGACCATACGTTTCTCAAGTATCAAATCATATTGACATGATGCATACTATATGACACAATTATGCTATTGCATATTATTGAAACTGTAATATTATCGACCATATATGTATTTAAGACAACACTAATACAAATTCTTCCATCCAAATACAAGTCTCAATCTTCTATCTCTCAGGACACTAATGAAACAACCTTGATCTAGGTGTGAGGAAAAAATGGCACCTAAAAATATACAGATAACAGATTACTTTTCAATGATATTATATCGCAATTACAATCAATTTAGTAACAGGAAGGTAAGTATTTCTTAATAAAGCAAACAGTGTGTCCATTGCATCTGACGTTGTGTTCAAAGTTTAACATGATTCTTCCATGATGATGTTCTCAATCTTAATATACACTAGCACAGTGGCACTTGAAGACATCAGAAGGGACAAGACTTAAAATGCAAAACTAAACAAATAGTCAATTTGGGTTTCTTGAGCAAAGGCAAAGCCACACTGAAATTATAGCCTTGTAGAAACAATAAATGGTATTATTCAAACTTGGTTGATTATATTAGTATAAATTTGCTTGGTGCCCACTGGACACAAAAAATAGAGCTCCTAGATTCTGTTCTGGAGAAGAGACCTAAACTGATAGTTTCTTAACACAAACCTTCATTATCAACATAGGAATGCACTTGAGCCTGATAAGCACTTGAGTTCTGCAATAACCCATCGTTGAAATGATTGTCCTCCTCCACAATTTCCAAGTGTCTTTCGGAAGATAGTGTTGCTTTAACTGCAGTGGAGTTGTTCTCTTCTGCATGAGAATTTTCTTGTGAGTAAGCAGCATCGGCAACCAACATAGATTGGTCCAGTGATGCCACAGATAGTGACTGGTCACCAGATGCCTCAATGCCTGTGGATTGAGCTTCAGATGGCAGCTCATCCTGAGGAAACCAATCATTCTCATGTGTATGGTTGTTTCCAGCAGAACCATGACTAGAGTTCACAGTATGTGGAATAGGGTCTGGGAGAGCAGGAAAGCCCTGGTCAAAAGTAGTTGGTAGGGCTGTGCTTGCAGATTGTTTCGAGTTCTGGTTTAGAGAGCTAGATAAAGATGGGGTTTGACCAGCATACGATGTGTCTGCTGCAGCCATAGGCTTGCCAGAAGACCTCACTTGAGGCCTCCCCATTTTCACTATATCAGCCATTGACATCTGACCTGGCACCCCAAACCAATTGTGCTGAAAACCAGATGATGATTGTGGTGCTCCAACTGATCCATTAGGAACCACATCTTTGTTTGTGGGCAAACTGCAACAGAATAGCAAGCATAGAGGTTATCTCTACTGCATACAAAACAATCAGATATATCAGGACTTCCAGCTCCTGAACATTCGTTACCTAGGAACTGTTGGCTTCTGCATGGCATTCGTAGCTGGCACAGCAGGTCCCAATATTGATGACCTTGAAGCCATATAATCTGGTTTCGTTGAAAAGGGAAGATGAGAAACTGAGTGGCCAAATGCCAAAACTCATGGAGTGGAATTTATTAAAAAAAATACCAGTGCCACTGGATCCAGACTGAACTGAACTGCTTCGTCCAGCACGGTCCACACCACCTCTACTGGATCGACTGGAGTTACTTGCTCCTCGAGATCTTGGCTCTGGGGTTTCTTTAACCTATGCGAAATTTCAGTATACACTGATGTAAGTTCTCAAGATGAAAGCAAGACACAATAAAGCTAATCAAGAGATACTAAATGTAAGTTCTCAAGATTAAAGCAAGACACAATAAAGCTAATCAAGAGATACTAAACACAAGATTAGCACAGAGTTAATCACCAGCCTTGATATTAAACACATGGTATATTAAACAGTCATTATTGATTCTATATATCCAACAAAAAAATAATATGAGTAACTGAAGATAAGCTACAACCTCTTTTTATGAGAACAGTTGACTAGAGCTATCAGGCAAAACCGAATAAAACAGATTCTCAAATGTTACAAAAAACAAGTTGGCTATCAGGCAAACTGAAATTACCAAGAGCATTGGCAGATTGAAATAAAGATCATACTCGACTGACCTCCTTTTTCTTATCACGCTTGCTCTTTACCTCTTGAAAAGTATCTGGAGAAAGATCAACAATATGTGAGCTATATACAAGTGAGTAGCTGGAACAATGAAAAACGACAAACCAATTTTAATTCGATGTTGCTGTTGTACACAAAACTGGTGTATATTTTCTCAAGAAAAAACAAAAAATGTTGTATATTGAATGGGGCAATAGAAAGAACTCTTTCAACTGCAATACCAGCACACCAAAATTCATCTATACAAATTGTGATGGATAATTTTAGCAATATGCCCATGTAATTCAAACATTTGTTGGAATCCATTCTCCGACTTCCCTCATAAAGTTGGGAACAGTAAGGATCAGAGGGGTCAGTGTTTAAAAATGCATAATAGGTATATTAACCTGTCGCACAAGATATACAACGTTTCCACAACAGGCAAAGTCCGAATTGCATTCTGATGCAACTAAATTACAGCAAGTTCTACCCTTAACAGATAACTTTACCCAGTTCAAACAGTTCTTAGTCGGAATCAAGGCAACCAAGGGCCTAACCCAACCATGCACAGGGATGCCACCAGTGTCACTACTTCTCAGACTTACACCAACAACAGGAACTAAAATAGAGCCATTTGGGACAAAACAAAGTAGCTACCACAGGGCATCCCCAAGGTTCATGAAACCCTTGTTCTTGCATGAAAATAAGGTATTCAGCAGTCAGTGACCAATATAACAAAGGTTCATGCAGTTATTAAAACATTCATTAAGATAATATTCCAGCTAACCATCTCTCACAATTCTCATTAGTTCTCGTAAAATTGTGAATTACAAACTCAAGGCAGTTCTGACAACAAAAGTGGCAGAAGATGCTAATACAGATCATTAACTTCGTGAACCACAAAAGAATGTAACTCAACATGGAATCTGAGACCATAATCACCAATTTGTTCTTTCAGTACCAGACACAAAAACAAGAAACCAGACCTATAAAGCAATCCAGGTCCATGCAAAATAATAATTTAAAAATCATAAATTGGGGTGTGTCTGACAAAGTTAAGCTCGTGTACAAAGATAACATGATCATCTTAATGGAATCTATATCATATTATTGGTATGTTGAAGCACACAGTTAACTTGAGAAGACAGATGTTGTCATGTTGACACTCATTCCAAAAGTAAACAGAGTCTACATTCTACAAGACATGTGCGAGTTCATCCAAATTCTGCCTGAGATGAAAGAAATCAGACTGTAAAGTTCAAAAGTAAGATAGAGGACTAATATCCTTTGTATCTGACTACAGGCTAAGTTTAGACATGTCATTCTGGTTTTATCTTCTTATTTTAGCCAGCCCACCTTTGTTGGAACCAGTAAGGCTTTGTTGTTGTTGTTGTTTGACAAAACTCAAGACCCAAACACCTAGAGCTCTTAGAGCCTCTATTGTATTCACTCAATGGCTTCACCTTTCCTTGCCTTCTAACCAGTTGAGCTATTTTTTTTCATCCAGGTCTTGGGTTCGAAGCCGTCTCTCTGCAGAATTTCTGCGGGGGTAAGACTTTACTTCGGTTATTCCCTTCCCCAGATCCCACTCGTGTGGGAACCTCTGGCACGGGGTCTGCCCTAAATGTTCACGTGTTTTATCATCCTTTAGCCAATACAGTCCGTTTTACAATGCCTAAACACGCGAGAAAAGTTGAACTATCCTATTTCCTTATGCAAACATCTGACAGATCCATAGTTACTGCAGCTCTAAACAGTTTAAGCCATCAAACACTGTGAGCGCACAAGGGAACATAGCGTGATGGCAATAACAGGAAGAAACTGTTCCAGTTCATTCGAGTTCATGAATAAAGACAACCATATGTTCCTCGTTACAGTTCCAAAAGCTTAACAGTAACCCACCAAAATGGTAAAGGAATGAAGGACCAAGTTTTATTTTCTACAATTACTGTGAGTCGCAAATGAACTGAGAATCACAAGTAATAAGCGCTGAAAAAAGTACTGAATTTCACACCGCAAACAATTCCAAAAATTCTCAAACCAAAGGCCTGAAACCAAATCTTCGCAAAATCAATCGAATCGAAAACAGAGATTCTAGTCAGTCCTGCCAGGCTGCCCCACTAGTGTGCAGCACAGTCGCCCCCGAATACTAGCAGAGCAGTAGCAAATCGTCGCAAATCCCCAAGTAGAAGGGCAAGAGGAAGCACGGTTCCTGATAACCCGACGCTACAGACAACTCCTCAGCGCGCACTCATCCAATCCAGTCAGTCAGGCACGCAAACACCCTGCAGTAACGCCCGAGCCTGCACACGAAACGGTGAGGAAAAGGGGAGTGACACGAGATGTGACCTTGGGAGAGGAGGCGGCTGACCGCCTCGTCGGGGTCCATGTCGCACTCCCGCAGCGCCGCGTAGATCTCCGCATCGGGACGGTTCACGATCTCCTTGAGCCCCTGCACGAGCTTCCTCGCGGACGCCGGCACGGGTCCCGACGGTCCCCTGGCTCCCCCTCCGCCGCCGCTCATCCTCACCGGAACCCCTCTCCGGGAACTCCCCGCCAACGCCGCCGCCGCCGCCGCCAAAACTGGCTCCCGCGAGGCGGCAAATCGCTGACCAGGCGAGAGCGGTAGTGCAGCGGCGTCGCCTTCCCGCTTCGGCTCGGGCCTGGGCTGCTTCCGCGTCTGCTTTTGCAGCTCTGCGCCTGGCCGCCTGCTTCTTCCCCACCCACGCAAACGCAACGCAAACGGCGGCCAAATTCCAAAACCCTCCCTGCCTCGCCCTCGCCTACCTTTATATACCTCTATGGGCTGCGGCCGAGAAGAAATGGATTAAAAAATAATTTCTCAATTTTGTCCGCGCAACCCCACTCTCCCTCCTCTCTATCCACCCCGTGCATCGCTGGCGCGTTGATCCCCTGAGGTCACACGTCGACGCCCCCCCCACGCTGACATCATGGGTCCACTCTCCTCGGGCCCATACGTGGTCACCGCGGTGCTTCAGTGGGTACGTCTACGTCACGTAGGTGTAACATGGAGGGGGATTCCCTCCGCGGAAGGGTGCACTCTCGCAACGCAAACAAAGGACGGGAAAGTTCCGCCCCGAGTAGCATGTGGGCCAATTATTCCTTGACCCTACGTGTCATACAATGTCTGACCAACGTGGCGATGGGTTATCTGCTTAGGCCTCGTCGGCGAATAGGGGTGAAAAACACTGTATCAGAATTCCTGTAGCATTTCGTTTGTATTTGGTAAAAATTATTCAAATTTTGACTAACTAGGCTTAAAATGTTCGTCTCGCAAAGTACAACAAAACTGTACAATTAGTTTTTGATTTCATCAACATTTAATACTCCATGCATTTGCCGACATTTTGATGTGACGAGGAATCTTCTTTTTGCATAATAGAATTTGGGGAGAATTGACATGGCCTTATCTTCAAGCAGGATGACTTTGGGGACACCTTGTCATGGAAGGATGGGCGTACCGCGTACGAGATGTATTGGTCCTTTCGGGGGTCCCTGTGTTGCGTGTCAGCGGGATTCTTTTCCGTTTCGTTTCGTTTCGTTCTAAAAAAAATTTGTAAAATTTTTCAGATTCTTCGTCACATCGAATTTTTGACACATGCATGAAGCATTAAATATAGATAAAAAATAAAACTAATTACACAGTTTAGACGAAATGGACGAGACGAATCTTTTAAGTCTAATTAGACCATGATTGGACACTAATTGTCAAATAACAACGAAATTTGTTACAGTATTGTTTTGCAAAAAAAATTTGTAACTAAACAAGCCCTTAGCTGGGCACTGGGCAGTGAGCTTGCATGTGCAGGAGTGGCAAGTTTCACCTGCTGTTTCCGAATTTGGTTAGATTCTTCAACCCTTTATGTCCATCTGCCAACATTATTTTCTGTCAGAAGAAAGCACTGCTTTATGTGGACGTATGTTTATGCTTTCTGTTGGCGCCTAAAATGGTTTGATGGCAGCTGCCTGATCGGTTGGTTTTCTAACTTTGTTAGTCTGAAAATTGATTAAAATACCCCTAATTTGTAATCCAAATGAAAGAGTCGTGGCTTCAGGAAAACTGGCCAAAAGGTTTTAACAGCCCAAACCAAAGTTAGGAATTGTATTTTGAAATGGATTTTGTAAGAGTTTCGACTTCTCATGGATAAGTTTGCCACACTCTACAAATATAAAGCAGCGAAAGACTTGTTTGGGTGTCTGTAATTAAGTGACAATATTAGTGGACTAACATATGGGTTATTAGAGAATATTGAGATGACCAAATTTACGATAAAACTCGTTGCAAATACAATTATCTGGTGTTGCTATGTAAGATCTAACAATGATTATGTTTTAGATCAAGTGATGCGGTGAGATGTGAGTAAACTTTTGAAAATGCTAGCTCGGTGCTATATATGATGTCATCCTGTGGGAGATATGTTGAAGTTAGCCATTTCAAAGAAAAAGTTTGAGAAAAGAGTTTGGTGGGTGCTCCATTGAAAAGTAGCACCGGAGCGTAAATCCAGCTGACCGAGTCAGTCCAGTCGTCCACCAGAGCTCTCTCACCATAGCTTAGAGCATAGGGCTTGCACAGTGTCCTTTAGCAGAGGCAAATATTGGCTTCAAGTAGCACCAGAGAGGTGAGCATTGGAGCTTGGTTCTGAGTCTGACAACGGTCAACGTGCGAGAGATGTGAAAAGCAGCATCGAAACTCTTCGTTGCCCTCGCAGAAGCTTAGCACCGGATGGGTTATCCAAAGAGGGTGTATGTCGTTGAATACATTAGCAACAAGTTTTCAAGAGCACCCTCGGTATGGTACGTCATTGAATTATTTTAAAGGTTGAACAAGTTCAGGGCAATAACATGCTTCGAGAATTACGATTTTTGTTTAGGCGAAAATAGAACCTATAGTTTGTATCCCACCGATTTTAGTTGCTCTTAGCCGAACTGACGAGCCACCTCATTGTACCATAGTGCAAAATGTTCCACCTATGCCACCACAAGGTACATGGGTTTATATTGTTATAACCATTGTTAGGTCCTAGATGGCTAGAGGGGGGGTGAATAGCCTATTAAAAAATTCTACAAGTACCACTAAGCAAACTTGTTAGAATAACAAACGGCGTAAAGCGAGTTTTGCTTAGCCAAAGGTTGTGATGCAAGCCTCCTATCCACAAGTCTAGTAGATTAAGATCTCTAATTCACACAAGAGCTATGTCACTAAAGTTACACTAGAGAACAAGCTAACACTACTAGCAAAGCTACTACTAAAGCTACACAAGATAATCTAGTGAAAGTAAATGCAAGAGAGAGGATTGTGATTCTTATACCGACGGTGAAGAGAAGATGTTGCCAATCACCAAGATGATATACAATCAATCAATATTGACAACAATACAATATGAAGACCAATCACCGGGAGACAAGAGACACAATATTTGTTCACCCGGTGTTCACTTGTGCACCGACAAGCTACGTCACCGGTTGTGTCGACCAACACTTAGATGGTTCCTCGGTGTGACCCTCAAGTCACTTGCCCCTCAAGGCACGCCCCGCAAGGCACCGCAAGACACCACTCTCAAGTGAGGTAACTCAATGACACGCGGATTCCACTAGAGTTGCTTTTGGCGTCCCGCCGAGGAAAGCACAAGAACCTCTCACAATCAACCGGAGGTGGCCAAGAACAATCACCTTCTCTTGCCAACGCCTCCAACAATCTCCAAGCCGGCTAGGAGCGGTACTCTCCAAGAGTAACAAGAAATCCACCGGCTAAACCACCCACAAGTGCCACTAGATGCCCTCAAGCTATGCAATGCACTTTGGGATCACTCAATCTCACTTTTGATTTGCAATCAAGCAAGGGAGATGAGTGGGAGGAGTTGCTTTAGCTCAAAGGATGCACAAGAGTGTTAGAAATGCCAAGAGACCTCCCCAAGGGCCGGCCAACAAGTATTTATAAGCATCCCAAACAAATAGAGCCGTTACAACTCCACTTGTCCGTTTTTCGCGGGACGACCGGACGCGCCGGTCGTAACTGACCGGACGCACTCAACCGCGTCCGGTCGCCCTGCGACGTCCACGTGTCCACCGATTTCAAACGCGACCGTTAGATCCTCCAACGGTCACTGCGCGCCAACGGTCAAACGCAATGACCGGACGCGACGCTCAAACCACCGGACGCGCCGGTGCGCACAGTACCCGCGCGCGCGAAGACATGACCAGACGCGCTCCTCGCAACGACCGGACGCGACAGTGACCGCGTCCGGTCGGAGTCCAGTAAGCTCCTTTGACGACCGGACGCGTCCGATCGTGTGTGACCGGACGCGCACCGCGTCCGATCGTCCTTGTGAACCGCTGTTCGCCTGACCGGACGCGCCGGTCCCGCGTGTCACCGGACGCGCCGGTGGCAAACCCTAGCCCGCGTGCCTGACGCTCGCGCTGTACTGACCGGACGCGCCGGTCCACAGTGACCGCGTCCGGTGCAGCGTCCGGTGCAGCGTCCGGTCACCTCTGTGACCGCGTTCGCCTCCGTTTCTTTTCCGACTTCCGGCGCAATGGAAAATAGGCATTTCACTTCCCCGAAATCGCCTGAATCCCGCGCTCGCACGCTCGGCGGGAGGGAGAGTGGAACCCAAACCCCTCTCTACCCGCAAACCACAGTGCGACCAACGCCACCTTTGTAAATGTGCCAACACCATCAAGTGTACATCTCCATGTGCTTGTGTGTTAGCTTTTTCTCAATCATTTTCAAAGGTTTTCCAGTTAGCTCACTAGGCCCTACATGCAATGCACTTCATGAATTCACCTAGTGGCACCCGTGCGTCGAATAACCGATAAGACTTCCCCTCTGTAGGGTCGAGATGGCGGACTAGAGGGGGGGGTGAATAGTCCTTTCTAAAACTTAAACGCGTTGGCTAACCGAAACAAATGCGGAATTAAACTTATCGGTCTAGCCAAGACTACACCCCTCTATCTAAGTTCACAAGCACCTCACAAAGATCCTAATTAAGCAACTAAGGTGCTTTCCTTAGCAAGAGCTCTCCTATTTAATTCTAGAGCAAGGTCACACAAACCTATGCACTAGTACTTTGCAAGAAAGAGGGAGCTCCTACACAATTCTAGTAAACACAGCGCACAAAGCCTAAGCTCACTAGCAAAGCTCAATAACAAGGCAACTAATGCCAAATTAGAGAGCGCAAGTCACTTAGCTACACAAACTAAGCAATGTGACTAACAAGGTTACACAAACCAAATTAGTCACGCAAAGGGAAGCTACTAGCTACACAAGCGAGAAGACAACTAGCAAGCTACACAAGCAAACTAGTTACGAAAGCAACTACACAAGCACAAGTATATATGAAAGTAAATACAAGCTTGTGTTGCACGAAGGCAAACCACCGAGAAGAGTAGACAATGTTGACACGGTGATTTTTCTCCCGAGGTTCACTTGGTTGCCACCAAGCTACGTCCCCGTTGTGTCGACCAACACTTAGATGGTTCCTCGGTGTGACCCTCAAGTCACTTACCCCTCAAGGCACGCCCCGCAAGGCACCGCAAGACACCACTCTCAAGTGAGGTAGCTCAATGACACGCACAACTAGAGTTGCTCTTCGCGATCCCCGCGGGGTGAGCACAATCCCCCTCACAAAGCTTCTTCGGAGCCTCGCACAATCTTCTTGCGAGCTTCGACGGAGCCACAAGCCACCAAGCCGTCTAGGAGGTGGCAACCTCCAAGAGTAACAAGCACCACCGGCTTGCAACACGATCACCTAGTGCCACTCGATGCAATCTCTCAAAGCAACGCACTAGAATCGCTCTCTCACTCGATCCGATGAACACTATCAAGTATGAGTGAGTTAGAGGGCTTCCAAGCACTACCACATAAGCCACCAAGGCCAAAGTGTGCTCAGCTACCGGCCATGGCCGGCCACAATGTCTATTTATAACCCCACGGTCAAATAGAGCCGTTACCCCTCCACTGACGGTTTTTCGGGACCACCGGACACGCCGGTCGTAACTGACCGGACGCGCTCAACCGCGTCCGGTGGCCCTGCGACGTCCACGTGTCCACCGATTTCAAACGCGACCGTTAGATCCTCCAACGGTCACTGCGCGCCAACGGTCAAACGAGCGACCGGACGCGCTGTTGCGAACCACCGGACGCGCCGGTGCGCACAGTACCCGCGCGCGCGAAGACATGACCGGACGCGCTCCTCGCAACGACCGGACGCCACAAAACCCGTGTCCGGTGGGAGTCCAGTAAGCTCCCTGGACGACCGGACGCGTCCGATCGTGTGTGACCGGACGCGCACCGCGTCCGACGTCCTCGGTTCCCTCAGGGCGCATGACCGGACGCGCCGGTCCCGTGGGTCACCGGACGCCCCGGTGTCAAACCCTAGCTCGCGCGCCTGACCCTGATGCTGTACTGACCGGACGTGCCGGTCGAAACTGACCGCGTCCGGTGCAGCGCCCGGTGCAGCGTCCGGTCACCTCTGTGACCGCGTTTGCCTCCGTTTCTTTTCCGACTTCCGACGTAATAGAAAATAGGCGTTTCACTTCTCCAAAAAACGCCGAATCCCGCCTCGCAAGCTCGGCGGGAGGGAGAGAGGAACCCAAACCCTCTCTACCGCTCAAACTCCACTGCCTTCGCAAATGTGCCAACACCAACAAGTGAACACCACCTTGTGCACGTGTGTTAGCATTTTCACAGACACTTTCTTCGAAGGAATTAGGCACTCAACTTGCCTCGCCACTCGATCCTAACACGTATGCACAGTTAGATCCTCAAGTGGCACTAGATGACCGATATGCAAACAAGTTTGCCCCTCTTAATAGTACGGCCATCTATCCTAAACCCAGTCACCAACTTCTCTACACACCTATGACCGGTGAAATGGAAATGCCCTAGGTTATACCTTTGCCTTGCGCATTCCACTCCATCTCCTCCGACGTTGATGCAACACATGCACCAACCATATCACAAATGATATGATCCACTTCATATCATCATGTGACCTTGGTCCATCGATCTTGACCTCACTTGCTCTTCACCGTTGCGTCGGTCCATCGGCGCCAAGTCATGCTCAAGCTTCACCGTCACACGCGGTCCCTCACTCCAAAGCCTCTGACTTGCCCTTCACACTTGCAACCGGTCCGTCGAGCCAAGCCTCATCTTGATCTTTGCCACCTTGGCCACATGACTCCATGTCATGTCTCATTATGCAATGAGCTCCTTCATGACACCATCACATGTGGACTAATCTCCTGTGTATCTCACATAACCACATATTAGTCCACCTAAGTTGTCACTCAATTACCAAAACCAAACAAGGACCTTTCAATCTCCCCCTTTTTGGTAATTGATGACAACTCTACAAAGATATGGAAAATAAGCTTTTTCAAGCTAGCACTTCACACAAAGTGTAAATTGCTAACTTGTTTTGGATTTTATGCTACTTATCCAACATTTAAGCTCTATGTCAAGATTTGGATAAGCACCATAAAACCCGACTTGGTAGTGATAACTCCCCCTACATATGTGCTCAAATGGTTTGGTTTCAAGCTCACACATATGCATAAATATGAAATTTGTGGGAGGGTTAGCACTACTAAGTGATGCTAAGGTGTATAGAATAAACCTTTGTAGTTCGATACCATTTGATAGCTTGATACCATTTGAAAAGCACAAGTTTGCCATCATCCTTAGCATCATGAGTAGCTAGACATCAAAAACACTAGAAACCCCGTGAGATCAACATTATAAGCAAGGTTCTAGTTTTTGCATGATAATCACAAGTCTAGCTAACATCCTATGCATGCTAGTTATCAAAGCATCAATCAAATTCTATAACTAGCATACACCATACAAGCATGCATATTAAATATAAAACTTATGCAATGCTAGCAAGCACATGAATATGCATAAGTCAAATGCAACCAATCAATGTTCATGAGCTTGCTCCCCCTACTTGTGTGCTTCTTTTGTCCAAGAATTTTGATCCTTCTCATTTCTTCAATGTTGCTCCCTCTTTGTCCATCTCTATGTCCAAACTCATCTTCTCATGATATCTTTGTTCAATCTCTTCCCAAACCTCTCTCTTGGTGTATTGACATATCTTTGTTCCAACTTCTCCCCCTTTGTCATCAATTTCCATAAAGGGTGTACTTCTCATTGATGCAAAGGCTAGCATTGGGGTAGATGGTTGAGACTTGAATATTGCATTTTTGATGGACATCACCACACATGTTAGAATGACATTACTTGCATGTTGCTCTTGAGATATCACTTAGGATCTTTGACCTTGATACCATTGGTGGGGCTCCTCCCCCTATGTCATAGCATGTGTCATTCACTTGATAATCTTGAGCTCTTGTGTGTGAGGGAACTTTCTTCATTTGATGATCACTTAAAGTTGAGGATCACTTGTGGAACCACCGTCTTATATAAATGATATCATGCGTAGAAATACCACGAATAAGGGTGTGATACCAATTTGAAGAGTCCTCAATCATGGAACCACTTATAGGATTTGTCAATATGATCTTTTCTTGAACATTTGCTATCTTTATGAGTACCACTTGTAGGATATCACTTGTAGATCATGATCTAGACACCACTTGTAAATACCACTTGAAGAAATACTTTGAGTCTAGATACCATTTGAAACACCCTAGATATCCATTTTTATTGTTGCCTTGTGCTTGTACCCATATCATTGTCATGAGCTTCTAGTATGACTTGAACTAAGTTGATTTGCCTAAGATCCCAAGTCCGGTTTGATCTAATGACAAGCTTCTTCACACCTCATGCTAAGGGTTATCTTGCCAATGTTGTACTTGTCACTTGTTAGCAATCCAAACTAGATCAAGTACTTGGGTTCACTAGCTCATGAACAAATTCATACACATACCACTAGATCATTTAAACAATTCAAGCAATAGTGGTAGGCTATGAATTTAAACATTTCATTTGTTATGCATGATCCTAGTAAGCATGTACTATATGCACTAATCGCATACTAGTAAAGGATGAAATGATCATGCATATTACAATGATACCTTTGCTATGTTGGAGTAGAGGATAGTCACATAGATTCCAATTCATTACTCCAATAGCAATGTGAAGTCCAATTTATAAGCTTGGTGAAGACCAATCATTATAGAGAAATCCATTCTTCACCCATATGAAATGAGAACCACTAATAATCAAGTGCATTATCTCTTGTTGTGGTTGGCTTGCTTTTTCTCTTTGATCAATACTTGCATGAGAGAAGTACTTATGATACCAATTTTATAACCATGACTATCTCTCTTTTGGGTGTTGCTTGCTTTTCTTGATCAATCCTATTGATTGCTTCAATTAAGCATCTCAAATGTCCCTTGAGTTCATCACTTCCATGTTAGCCTTCCAAGCCGGTGCTCGGTTTACCCACCCATGGGCGGCAAGCCCCCTCAGCAGGGAGAAGTGACCTCTCTCCAAAGAACCATCCTTGACACTTACTTGAATTGCCTTTGATTGATTGATCTATGGACTTAACTTGATGAGTAACCTTGAATTATTCTTTAAGTCCTTTTCTTTCTACCAGATGATCTCCAATCATTACTAGAACTTGAACCTCATCTTCATCTTGAGTTTGATCTTCATTTTCAAATTTGAGTACCAAATTTGTACACTAAGTACATTCCACAATCAATGCCATTGTACTCATTTCTTGTCATGCTTCTAGATCAATTCAAAACCAAACTTAGGTACCTCAAACACTTATAAATATGTTTCCAACTTGAGGACCTTTCACTTAAAGTGACTCTAGATCAATCCAGTAATTGTCACTTTTCTGGCAGATTCTGTACCCTTCAAAGAATAATTCATATCTCCCAATGTACAGATCCAAATGCCATGAAATTTGGTGGAGATGTGATTCACTAAGTCATCTAGCAACTGTAAAAATTTAAGCTTCATTTGACTTTTAGATTGCTACCAGATTTCAATTCTTCCACCACTGCTACATGCTGAAAACTGCTGCACTATAGCTTACAAGATGTACTCCAAAACAGAAGCAACTCTTGTCCAATTCTTATGAAATTTATACAGCATCTCATATCATAAGTCTAGAGCATGCATACCAAATTTCAAGTCAATCCAATATGATTTGGTCACTCAAACTCAGACTTGATCTCAGCTAGCTCAGATTTTCAATAATGGACAGATTTCAATATATTGAGCTATACTTCACCAAATTGAATCAAACTTGAAACTAACTTGTTTGAACACTTTCATAAGACATATATCCATTCAATCCACTTACTAAATGTCATCTCATGAATTTATCCAACACAAATCAATCCAAATTTGATTGCTAGGCATTGAATCCATTCAATCAACTTATAGCAAGCAACATTGCATATATATCCAATTCAATCAACTTATATGCACCCAAATAAAATGATCAACTAGAAATATACCTTGGTTAGTTCATGATCATCCAATAGCAAGATTTCAACTTGAATATTTGCAAGCCATCAAGTATATCCAATAAATCACCACAATCTTTGACATTGCACTTGTATGTTGTAGCACTTGGACTTCACTTATTTTGACTTGGCATTGGGATTGGATATGCATTGAGCTTCATAACTTGACTCAATATATGATAAACAAAATAAAACCAATTGAATCAAGCCTCCAATGCCGATGGTACCTACAAACAATCATCCACTCTTTGATGGTACCCAAACAAGTTTGGGTCCTCTCAAGTTAGGTGCAACATACTTAGGCATTGCCTTAGTATGAATAGCGGGATGTTTTGCAATTGCAATCATAGAGGTACCATTGCCATCCTTTCTAAGCACAATATTATCATCAATTAAAATAGGCTTAGAATTATTACCTAGGGGACATGAATGAGCCATGTGTCCCCTTTCCCGGCATAAGTAGCAACTTCTTTTAGAGTGAACCTTTTCTTCCTTGCTCATGTGTTGCTTCTCAATGCCTTGCCTCTCATGAGTTGCTTGAGCCTTCTTCTCAAGCTTGGTAGGACACCCCGAGACAAAGTGTCCCATGTCTTCACATTTGAAGCACTTGATGTGAGTCAAATTTCTTTTCTCATTTTGATTCTCGCTCATCATCTTGGCATCTTGAATTTGCATTGGATGCCTTGCTTTACCACCCCTTCTTGTTTTCTTTTTCTTCTTTATCAAGTCACCATCATCTCCATGGTTGATCTTGATTTGTTCTTGGAGTGTCTTCTCTTGCTCAACTAGTGGCTTTGGTTGAGGCTTTACTTGTTGCTTCACCAATTGCTTGGTTGGGCACATTGAGGTGAGATGACCCCAAGTGCGGCACTTGAAGCACTTGACATACTTTAGCCTCTCTTCTTCTTTCATCTTCTTGAGCTTCTCAATGTTTGGGCAACCATTAGCAAGATGTCCCACTTCATGGCATCGATAGCACATGGAATGCGAGAGCTTCTTTTGGAGTAGTCCCTTCATTCTCTTTTCTTGCTTTCTTTCGCCCCTTGTCAATTTTTTCTTGAAGCCAAGGCCACTTTTATCACCAAGGTTTCTTTGAGTCTTCATTATGTGCTCAAAGGTGACTTTTGAGTTGTAGCACCTCTCTAACTTGTTGCTCAAATTCTTCACTTCACTTTTGAGCTCATTGTTCTCCTTCAAAAGGTTAGTCTCACAAGACATAGAAGTAGAACAAACATTTAATTGCGAAGAACATGGCATATCTAATAAATCATCACAAGAGGTGGATACATGCTTCTTGCCTACATCACAAGGGTTAGTAATATGTGATTGATCATTTGACCCAAATGATGAGCTCTCACTAGTTTTGAGTTTTTCATTAGAAAGCTTATTAGTGAGTAAAGCATGTTCTTGTGCCAAGTTATCATGAGCAACACTAAGTTCCTCATGAGCCAATTTTAGCTCCTCATGTGAACAAGTAGTTACATAAAGTAGATGCTTTTGTTGTTCACATGTGGTTTTTAGAAATGAGTTTTCATTTTTCAATTTACTTGTTTTTGCCATCTCATTTCTTAGGGCCTTTGAGAGTTTATATAGAAGCTCAAAATTTGGACCATCACAATCAACAACAAAACCACCAATAGATACCTTAGTGTCACCATGTGATGATATTGATGAGCTTGTTGAGGCATCACTCTCATAGCCATCATCTTCACCATCAAGTGTGCATGGAGTAGAATCATTGCTTGCATCACTTGTGGCATTGTCATCATTCTTGTCAAGTGATCTTGTGATATGATCATTTTTGTCATCACTTGACCGTGAGGTGGAGCAATCCTCCACAACCACCTTGTTGTGGTCATGCTCAACATCCTCATGCGCCTTCTCCTTGGGCTCATCATCATTGGAGATCGCCCCATATTTCTCATTTAGAAACACCCAAATCTCATGGGCGGACTCGAAGTCTATGATCTCACAAAGTATGCTACTATCCATAGATCGATAGAAAACATTAGTAGCTTGGCTATCGAGATGTAGGCATTTACTTTGCGCTTGAGTTGCATTCTTTTTATCAATTGCAAAGGAAAAGCCCACATCTACGATCCACCACAATTGAGGAGAAATAAACTTAAAATTGCATGTCATCCAATTTCTCCACCGTGCAAAGTGTGTGCCATCAAAAATGTGTGGACACTCAACATCTAGCCCATAAGCCGCCATCCTCTCGGGTCGGTGAAGACCACAAATGAGAGACCCGGCTCCGATACCACTTGTAGGGTCGAGATGGCGGACTAGAGGGGGGGTGAATAGTCCTTTCTAAAACTTAAACGCGTTGGCTAACCGAAACAAATGCGGAATTAAACTTATCGGTCTAGCCAAGACTACACCCCTCTATCTAAGTTCACAAGCACCTCACAAAGATCCTAATTAAGCAACTAAGGTGCTTTCCTTAGCAAGAGCTCTCCTATTTAATTCTAGAGCAAGGTCACACAAACCTATGCACTAGTACTTTGCAAGAAAGAGGGAGCTCCTACACAATTCTAGTAAGCACAGCGCACAAAGCCTAAGCTCACTAGCAAAGCTCAATAACAAGGCAACTAATGCCAAATTAGAGAGCGCAAGTCACTTAGCTACACAAACTAAGCAATGTGACTAACAAGGTTACACAAATCAAATTAGTCACGCAAAGGGAAGCTACTAGCTACACAAGCGAGAAGACAACTAGCAAGCTACACAAGCAAACTAGTTACGAAAGCAACTACACAAGCACAAGTATATATGAAAGTAAATACAAGCTTGTGTTGCACGAAGGCAAACCACCGAGAAGAGTAGACAATGTTGACACGGTGATTTTTCTCCCGAGGTTCACTTGGTTGCCACCAAGCTACGTCCCCGTTGTGTCGACCAACACTTAGATGGTTCCTCGGTGTGACCCTCAAGTCACTTACCCCTCAAGGCACGCCCCACAAGGCACCGCAAGACACCACTCTCAAGTGAGGTAGCTCAATGACACGCACAACTAGAGTTGCTCTTCGCGATCCCCGCGGGGTGAGCACAATCCCCCTCACAAAGCTTCTCCGGAGCCTCGCACAATCTTCTTGCGAGCTTCGACGGAGCCACAAGCCACCAAGCCGTCTAGGAGGTGGCAACCTCCAAGAGTAACAAGCACCACCGGCTTGCAACACGATCACCTAGTGCCACTCGATGCAATCTCTCAAAGCAACGCACTAGAATCGCTCTCTCACTCGATCCGATGAACACTATCAAGTATGAGTGAGTTAGAGGGCTTCCAAGCACTACCACATAAGCCACCAAGGCCAAAGTGTGCTCAGCTACCGGCCATGGCCGGCCACAATGTCTATTTATAACCCCACGGTCAAATAGAGCCGTTACCCCTCCACTGACGGTTTTTCGGGACCACCGGACGCGCCGGTCGTAACTGACCGGACGCGCTCAACCGCGTCCGGTGGCCCTGCGACGTCCACGTGTCCACCGATTTCAAACGCGACCGTTAGATCCTCCAACGGTCACTGCGCGCCAACGGTCAAACGAGCGACCGGACGCGCTGTTGCGAACCACCGGACGCGCCGGTGCGCACAGTACCCGCGCGCGCGAAGACATGACCGGACGCGCTCCTCGCAACGACCGGACGCCATAGAACCCGCGTCCGGTGGGAGTCCAGTAAGCTCCCTGGACGACCGGACGCGTCCGATCGTGTGTGACCGGACGCGCACCGCGTCCGACGTCCTCGGTTCCCTCAGGGCGCATGACCGGACGCGCCGGTCCCGTGGGTCACCGGACGCGCCGGTGTCAAACCCTAGCTCGCGCGCCTGACCCTGATGCTGTACTGACCGGACGTGCCGGTCGAAACTGACCGCGTCCGGTGCAGCGTCCGGTGCAGCGTCCGGTTACCTCTGTGACCGCGTTTGCCTCCGTTTCTTTTCCGACTTCCAGCGTAATAGAAAATAGGCGTTTCACTTCTCCAAAAAACGCCGAATCCCGCCTCGCAAGCTCGGCGGGAGGGAGAGAGGAACCCAAACCCTCTCTACCGCTCAAACTCCACTGCCTTCGCAAATGTGCCAACACCAACAAGTGAACACCACCTTGTGCACGTGTGTTAGCATTTTCACAGACACTTTCTTCGAAGGAATTAGGCACTCAACTTGCCTCGCCACTCGATCCTAACACGTATGCACAGTTAGATCCTCAAGTGGCACTAGATGACCGATATGCAAACAAGTTTGCCCCTCTTAATAGTACGGCCATCTATCCTAAACCCGGTCACCAACTTCTCTACACACCTATGACCGGTGAAATGGAAATGCCCTAGGTTATACCTTTGCCTTGCGCATTCCACTCCATCTCCTCCGACGTTGATGCAACACATGCACCAACCATATCACAAATGATATGATCCACTTCATATCATCATGTGACCTTGGTCCATCGATCTTGACCTCACTTGCTCTTCACCGTTGCGTCGGTCCATCGGCGCCAAGTCATGCTCAAGCTTCACCGTCACACGCGGTCCCTCACTCCAAAGCCTCTGACTTGCCCTTCACACTTGCAACCGGTCCGTCGAGCCAAGCCTCATCTTGATCTTTGCCACCTTGGCCACATGACTCCATGTCATGTCTCATTATGCAATGAGCTCCTTCATGACACCATCACATGTGGACTAATCTCCTGTGTATCTCACATAACCACATATTAGTCCACCTAAGTTGTCACTCAATTACCAAAACCAAACAAGGACCTTTCACCCTCTTAATAGTTCGGCTATCGACCCTAAACCACTCACACCCTCTATGGTGTCTTGAGTGTAAAACAAAATGGCCCTATGGTTATACCTTTGCCTTGAGCCCATTTTGTTTCTCCAAATGATATGTTCCACTTCATATCATCACATGACCGTCTCGATCCATCGACCTTGATTTCACTTGCTCTTCACCGTTGCATTGGTCCGTCGGCGCCAAGTCTTGCTCAAGCTTCACCATCGCATGGTCCTTTGCTTCGAAGCCTCGACTTGCCCTTCACCTTCACAACCGTCCATCGAGCCAAGCTTCATCTTGGTCTTCACCATCTTGGTCATATGAGTCAATGTCATGTCTCATATTCAATGACCACCTTTATCTAAATCATCCACTTAGATACAAAGGTTAGTCCTAGGTTTCATCAATTAGCCAAAACCAAACTAGGGACTTTCAACCATACACCATAACTAAGCCGGGGGATGGCATTTATTTGATAAGTGTCAAAAACCGTGGGATGACCTTTGATGAGTGTCAATGGTCTCATGGTTTGCTTTGTTATCTCAAAACTCTACATTTTTGGGTATGACTGGAGCAAAGGTTTCATAATCAATTTTATTATGGGGATAATAACTTGAGATTGAGTCACTTAAATATTGAGTTTTTCCGGTTGTTTTGTGCCTCTAGTGCAGAAAGGGAAAAGAAGAGAAGCGGATTTGACTATAAGTCTATAACACGTGGGCTCCATGTGTAAAAATAGATATACGGGTTGATTTTGAGTAATATATTGCAGCACAACACTCTTATATAATATTGAAATTGTTTTTGAAAGATCTCCTATAGCCGAATATTGGAAAGAAGGGATAGGAGATCCGGTAAATTGCCCTTATATAGATGTTTGAGCATCTCCAAGAGTTTAAATCATTATTTGGAGAGTCATTTGCATAAAAATTGTTTTCTATATTTTTCCGTTCTTCAACAATTCTTCTATATCCTATGTGTATTTTGAGAGTCATTCTAGTTTTCTGTTTTTGGCTAGCTAGAAATCTAGAACACAAGATGACTATATTAGAATAATAACCAAATAAATAAGTCATTAGAGTTGCGGTTAGCATGATATAAATCAGTTAGAAACTCGCTGCTCTTGTTGATTGCGAGAGGAGAAGAATAAAGCGTAAATAATTCGTGAAAAAAGAGGGTGAAAAGGCGGCCCAAAATTCCTCTTCCACTACCCAGCCGGCCCGCCGGCCTTGCCGACTGGCGCCCTGCAGTGCTCACTGCTCACCACCGCTCAGCAGTCAGCCCACTCCTACCTACCATCATCATCATCCACACCAAAGTCCAAACCCGCACCAGCAATACTAACCGGAGTTCGGAGGGCAGGCTTTACGCCCTCCAATCTCCGGCCAGCGACGAGCCGCGCCGCCATGCGGCCACTCTCCTACCTGCCGCCGGCACCGGCGTCGCAGTTGCGAGCAAACCCTGGCCCCGGCCCCGGCCGTGGGCCCAGGCCGCAGCCGTGCGGGCTGCCGTTCCCCGACGCCCTCCGCGCGGCTGCGGCCGCGGCCGCCGTCTCCCTCTCTCTCATCTCTGGCAACGCCGTGGGCGCGGTTTTCGCGGCGTCAGCGGCGCAGCCCACGGAGGTGTGCCGGAACGGGGGCGCGGCGATGCCAGAGGAGGTGAGGGCCGAGGCGGTGACTAACGAGCAGCTCGTGGAGGAGGCGTGGGAGGTGGTCAACGAGAGCTTCCTCCCCGACGCCGCAAGCCGCCCGTGGTCGCCAGAGATGTGGATGGTGAGTTTGACTTCCCGCATTGTGACCCGCGAGCGTGGTGTATTGTGTGTTCAACTGCGTAGCATCAAATCTCTACGGACATTGAAGCCATAATGCTCATTTTACTTGCTGATTGCTGAGCACATTGTGTTCCCCGTAAATTGATAGTTGTTTTTTGATCCACTGCAGCAAAGGAAGCAGGATGTTCTCCAAGGCACAATTAAATCCCGTGCTAGAGCCCATGATATCATTCAGAAGATGCTAGCGAGCCTTGGTGACCCTTATACTCGGTTTCTATCTCCCTCAGAAGTAAGTTTTTCACAAGTGTCACCACTGTCATGCTGCTGGTTATACGAGCTCAGCATTTTTCCTGTTCAATGTATTGATCTCATTTGCATTAATGCATTTCTTTCTTTCTCGTGATCTTGTTGTTGTACATGTTTGCTGCATGGTCAATTATGAGTTCTAAAATTGATGTAGACAGTCTTCTGAAAAGGAAAGTTGGCCATCAGGTATAGCCTAGAAATAATTGATTTTCTTTTGAATTGGGCAAACGGTTGGGAATGATCGGTAAACCCTCTGGGTTACTTAGTACTTACTTTAACCCCTCTTTGAACAATGTAGTTATCCTGCTATGTCATATTCCTTATTTTCTTTGCTTCCACAGACAAAATGGTGTCAATGCCTTTCATTTTACTGTTCTCAGACATTTGTTGTGGATACATGTTCTAACTGTTGCAGTTTTGATACTATTATGCATATGTGTAATCAACCTGCTGAAGTTCTCAAAGATGTCAAAATATGACATGACGGGAATTGGATTAAACCTGCGGGAGATTCCTGATGACAATGGTTCTTTTAAGTTGATGGTATTGGGGCTGCTGTTAGATGGGCCTGCTTACTCTGCCGGTGTTAGACAGGTTTGTTCTGTACTTTCTGACGAGAAAATTGCTTTCACCACTATCGATATACTACTAGTAAGATTTGTTTGTCCTGTAAGTGTTCTAATGAACCTTGATGTAATATGTTGACTTAGTGAGGACTCAAACTTCATATATACTAAAATAAATTGTATATTTCATTTAGAATTAATATAGTTGGATATGTGCAGCATTCGGCTACACTCCCACTTAAGGTGTCCAACTGATTAAAGAATATGCGCACATGCCTGCCTCTAAATTATGTTAAAAAACGATTAGTACTGAAGCTAGAAAGGACGAACCTTGTCTATATCGAAGTAGGTTCCAAGGAGTTGAATGAGATACAGTGAATAATTTCAGCTCATGTTGTTTTTGTTCACTGCTAAAAAACTTACAAGTTTTGCAACTTAGAAGCTTTGGGGCAATTTTGTTTCTACTGCTCTTAACTTTTAGTTTGGACATGCAGTTTTTTAGTAGTTTGTTATTGATGATATTATTATCACAGGGCACTCTTGTTTGGTATATTTGATTCTGGTTGCTTGGACTGGCCAATAATGTAGTAGGTACAGATCTTTGGACGTGTCTGTTTTTCTGATCTTTGATTCTATACATGTGTGGGTTAATGAATGATACACTTCTTATGTTTGGATAAGGTGCACAGTTTAAGTAATCGTTTAAGTTATTTGATCAATTATCAGGGTGATGAGCTTTTATCAGTCAACGGCGTTGATGTAAGGGGTAAATCTGCATTTGATGCTTCATCCATGCTGCAAGGTCCAAAGGAGACGTTTGTTACGATTAAGGTAATGGACAATCTAAATAAATTATGTTTTCTGGATTACTTAAGGTAATGGACAATCTAAATAAACTATGTTTTCTGGATTACTTAAGGAATCAGGATCTCTCTTAACCCATTATCTGACTATTGTGGTCTTTCTTATGTTATCTCTAGGTTAAGCACGGTGACTGTGGTCCTGTTGAGTCAATGAAGGTGCAGAGACAGCTGGTTGCTCGAACTCCAGTTTTCTATCGTTTGGAGAAAAGAGAAAATGATGATTCATCTGTTGGGTATATTCACATTACAGAGTTCAATGCAGTGGCCAAAAAAGATTTGGTTAGTGGTGTGTTGCTGGTTTGTTGACCTTATCTTCTGCCTTTTTTCTTTCTTTTCCATATTCTGGATGCAGTAGTTTAGTCGATCTGTGCCTGATATGCTATATATAGTCTAATTTTTATGTCTATACTCCCGGGTGTTCACGGGTAGAGTGAGTACCTCCCTAAAGGGCATGGTCTTACCTCTTAACAAAGCCAAGGAGAAGTCTCTCCTTATGGTCAAGTTTTTTAATGTCTAAACTGAGAGGTCTGTGCTTAGATATATATGTATCAGTTTGTTACAGCAACAACAAGATCCAAGAAATTTCAAATATTGATTTATCTTTTTATGCATCTCTGAAATTCATGTGTTGTTTTATATTGAAATATTAGTAATCTTGACTGTAGAAATCTTTTTTTATGATAACAATTTGGTATAGCATGCTATGTCAATTTGACTTATGTTGTCTGTTGCAGCGCTAAAACGTCTACAGAATTCAGGTGCCTCCTATTTTGTTCTGGATTTGAGGGACAATCTTGGTGGACTAGTGCAAGTATGCCATCCCTTTTCTTCCCAATCATATATCATGCTATGCCTGTCTTTGGTCTGCTAGACTTGCATGATGTGTGTGGAGGACTAGAGGTATCATGTTTTTTTTCCTTTGATGGTAAGGAACTGTGAGTGTAAGTGTACAGCTCCACCTAGGTTCAAGTCTCTTCGACTTGAATTTGGGTGTCTATTTCGTCTTTATACAATGCCAACTAGTCACTCCAAGGTTGGTCAGAGTTTTTTATATTCATTGTTCGCAAGCTTTGCATCATGAAAGAAAATAACGAGACTTATTTTGTGTATTGCTACGGGCTTATGGCATGATGTTTACTTCACTTTTATTTTTACTTTCTTTTGAAGGCTGGAATCGAGATAGCAAAGCTCTTTCTGAACAAAGGAGACACGGTAAGGATGCTGTAATGCTGCCATATATCCAACTGGCTTTCTGTAACCATTCTGAAAATTTACATTTGTGAAAGTAACAGTGCATTTTTTTCCTCAAATTCCTTTTAAATCCCATGAACCTTCAAATAATAGTCTGCGTTTAACCTTAGTCTCATGAACAATTAGTCAGTTTCTCCAAATTGAAGTCAGTAACAGTGCAAAAATGCCTTTTATTTTGGTTGGAAGTTAGGAACAATAAATCACTGTATTTCTGTTTTGATGCCGACACCGCTTTGAAGTTGGATCCGAGTTTGAAGTTGTAATTTGTTGACAGCTTTGAAAGGGGGCCACTATCCCAGCTACTCTAATAGAGTCTACAATATGAGAAAGCCCCTCAACTTCGGACCTTTTTAATTTTTGTTTATTTCCCATCCTTGACTTCTGAAAAAAATAGTCCATGCATATGCGCCTATAGTTAAGTCATATGCTTCCATATAATCTTTTCTGAAATCCAATTATCTGTTCTATGCGTATTAACAAGTTATACTTCAGCAATTTGATTGTTTATTTGTCCTTTTATATAATGAACTTTTTGTTATGCAAAGCATTCATGTGTCTATATTCTTCAGGTCATTTATACTGCTGGCCGGGATCATCTAGTCCAAAACACAATTGTTGCTGAAAGGGGACCTATGATTGATACTCCCCTTATGGTATGTTTATGTTGTGGTGATACAGCTATTTCAAGCTTCAAGAAGCAGTAATTCTAAGAAATAGAGAACGCAAATGCTAGTTTTACACTGTTCTGTTAAACTATTCAATTGAAAGTGTGAAGAGCTGCTTTTGCACATGCTCCTAGTGACAATAAATTTGTTTTAAGTCCACTTTGATGGATTTTTTATGCTTACTTACTCAATTTGACATAGTGAAACGTCAAGGTTTAGAGCATTTGTTAGTGTATGTGGACCATGGTTCTTCTGATTTTACACTTTTTGATTGCTTGGTCTTAGAAATGGTACTATTCAGATTATCTGTTCTAGTAACCTCTAGTTAAAAAATATATAATTCTAATTTTTTTCTTGGACCATGCCATACATGTATGTCTGCTATATAATCAGATTAAGATTGTATTTCTTATATGTTTATCTCATCTTGTGACAGTTGCTGGTGAATAATAGGACAGCAAGCGCCAGTGAAATAGTAAGTACACATTTTTGTCCAGTGATAGTAATGAAATGGCATGTAGCCAAAGCTCACGCACCAATAATTTTTTAGGTTGCTTCAGCACTTCATGACAATTGCAAAGCTGTTCTTGTTGGCGAAAGTACTTTTGGCAAGGTTTGAACCACCCAAAAGGGGGGACGCTGTGATGGTTGTTTTTTTCTGTGATCAACAGGATTATATCAATGCCCTTTTTGGTATGGTAACTCAATGTCTGGGGTGATGCAGGGCTTAATCCAATCTGTATTTGAACTTCATGATGGTTCTGGTATTGTCGTCACAGTTGGCAAGTACGTGACGCCAAACCACAAGGATATCAATGGGAATGGAATAGAACCGGATTACAATCGTCTTCCTGGTACTCTAAGAAAACACCAGGCTTCTTTTGTGGCAATTGAATTCTGCAATGTAATTCCCGTTTGCTAATTTTCTTTTTGTGACAGATTTCAATGAAGCCAGAGATTACCTTTCACGATGCCGAATTAAAGAATTAAGCTGACAGACGTTCGTGGCAGATTTCAATGAAGCATTATGTTCTGAAGGTTCTCTCACGGTAAGAAGTTTTTATTTACTGTTGTATAGTTGGTTCTTACTGCTCTGCATACAAACAAAGAATTCAAGGTCGCAACTGCAGAAATGCTGTATGGTTTTACACCCCTGCTTCTGAGTCGTTGCATGCTTTTTGGGTGGTTCAAAACCTCTCTTTTGCACTTTGCAGGGTTAGATGACCTAATATGGTAGAAAGATATGGAATGGAGCTGATGCCCCGCCTTAGGCCTGTCTAATACAAGTCTCTCCATGCGCGCTCCACTGATACCGTAAGCCGCGTGTCGGCGTATCCGAATCCAAGCGTCGATACAACCTCTACAGTACAGGGCGAGCATGTTGCTGGTGGCCTCTGCAGCTGTGCTGCAGCATGGTGTAAGAAATAAGAGTACACGTGCGGGGCTCATCAAATATTCAAACGAGACGTCAGGCCTGTTTAGTTCCCAAAATTTTTCAAGATTTTCCGTCACATCGAATCTTTAGACGTATATATAAAGTATTAAATATAGATAAAAAAATAAAACTAATTATACAGTATAGATGAAATTTACGAGACGAATCTTTTAACCCTAATTAGACCATAATTGGACACTAATTGTCAAATAACAACGAAAGTGCTACAATATCATTTTCCAAAAAAGTTCATGAACTAAACAAGCCCTTCGCAATTAACTGACTTCTAATCAACACAATCTGTGAATAGCTTATTGTCTGTTCAAGGCGCTCGCTCAGTCAAAATTCGCTTACTGATGTGCTTGCCTGTCAGGGCCTGACAATACAGTACCTTTGTGCCTGCATTGCAGAATCTCCGATTTTTTTTCATGTTGTAATACTCTCGTTAGTCATTACCAGTACGGGCTAAACTATGACTGTATGCAAAGGAGTCTTGTGACTTTAACCTAGGCCTTGTTTAGATCAAGGCTATAGTTAAAAAATTTTCGCTCACTCTCCATCACATCGAATCTTTAGACGCATGCATGAAGCACTAAATATAGATAAAAGAAATAACTAATTACATAATTTGGTTATAAATCACGAGATGAATCTTTTAAACCTAGTTAGTCAATAATTAGACACTAATTATCAAATACAAACGAAAGTACTACCATTAGAAAAATTCTTACTTTTCATCAAACAAGGCCCCAGTGAACTTGCGTGGTGGTGTGTGGAACGGAAGCACCCGTGCACGGCGAACTGATACAACTGAGAGCCTAGCGCGTCACGGAGGTCGCCCGGACGCCCACAAAGGTGGACGCATGGGCAGGCAGGAGGTAACGAAGGGATGGTGGTCTGCCGCCGCCCATGGCCTACGCCATACAGTATATGCTTCCAAGTTCCAACGCGTGGACCAGACGTTGACAAGAGAAGTGACTCCGCAAGGGCTCCCCCCATCACCACCCAATTAGCCGGAATACCGGCTTCACCGGCTCTCTCGTGTATACCTTCTTCAGATGGAAGACAGGTGTCCACCAACCTGGAGCTGGAATTCGGCTCCTCCGCCAGCTTCTTCTTCCCTATGCGCTTATCTTCTTTTCCACTTGGCTCACTCGCTCGGTCGCTCCAACAATTTGTTGATGCCACAAAAACAAGACCATATAAGGTCTAAGTAATTTCAACCTATGCACTACAAAATAGAGCACGATTTTAGAAAGTATCTGAAACTGATTTCAAAATTTTTCTAAGATAAAGTATTTTTCCTACGAATTTTCTAAGATCAAACTAGATTTTGAGATTTTAAATTTCATATTTTTTAGAAAAAATATTTGGTACCTCTCACATAGGCTTATGTCCTGTCTGTATATTGCAACATGAAACACTCGAATGCATTCGAAACAGATGAAACATTTGGGACATACGCTTGCAACATGTGTGTAAAATATATGCAACATCCAGATAAAACAACTGCAACATGAAAAAACACTTACTGCAATATAAGACTGAAACACTAAACCATTTGGAATATCTTGTTGCAACATATGTGTGAAAGCATATGCAAATGAAAAATGATTGCAACATACGTTTAAAAACAGATTAAACATTTTGAACAAACGCTTACAACATGCTCACTTGCGACATATGCGACATATGCAACATCCCTTGATCTACTTTTGCAATATCCATAGGAAATAACTACAACATACCTTTGAAACAATTAAAACACATAAAACATACATTTGCAACATAGGGGAGGGGAAGTCTAGGCCGTTCGATTCTAGCCGTCAGGGTCGGAGCCGGCGACGAGCGACGGCGCACGAGCACCACTGCCACCAATGCCGTTGGTACTAGACTTGGCTTGGCGGCGGCAGTGGAGGATGGGGGTGAGGAGCACCATGACCGCCGGGGTGGGGGAGATCGGTTGCCGGGGTGAGAGAGGGCACCACCGGGTGTAAAGAGGGCGTCGCACTAGGGTGGAGGAGAGCCGTCCACTCCCCTGTAACACCGCCTATGCCACCTCCATGAATCTCGCTCCTGCTTCATGGATCTCATTGGGTGGGGGAGAGGACCACCGGATCTGTGAGCATTGGGGGCTCCTGGTGGAGGAGGACGTCGGGCGTTGGTGCGCTGTTGACGGTTCTTAAGTATCAATTATAACCATCAAATAAATAAAGAAAAGGACCTATATGCAAGCAACACCTAGAATTAGGGTTTGATCTAACAGAATTCTACGAGTTTTGCTGTTTATCTATTTCTGCAGGGGGTTATCAGGAAATACGGAAGAAAGGCCCACATGTCGGATTAATGACGGGATATTAACCGAACACGTAATTATCTTACATCTAGAAGATTCCAGAAGCCACGGGAACGAACGAGAGCCGTAACGGGGCCAGACACAGGGCGCCCGCCCTGTGCCCTAGGGCGCCCGCCCTGCCCCCGGGACCAATCAGGTCGAGTCTCGCGGATTATGCTCCACCGCCTTTGAGGATCAAGGAAAACCGTAGGATGAAGGTCGGTTTGATCCGACGGTCCAGATTCATCCAAAAGGGCTATATAAGCAAGGCCCCTGACCCCTGGTGGAGAGGACCCCAATTCATTATTCAGTTGCATATCTCTAGTTAGGGTTTAGAGAGAGAGGTTCCCTCTAGGGTTCCCACCTCTTAGGGCTTAGCATCCAATGTGAAAGTAGAATTAGTTCTACTAGATTGAGAGAGATAGAGTGGAGGTGTAGATCGGAGGAAGCCGGCCTGTCGGTGTCTACTCCGAGGTTGTACCTGCGGGAGCAAGTTCTTCTAACCCGAGGCTTGTTCTCAGGATTCTTCAGTATTTCGACTTCTAAATTCTAGTAAGTTCTTTGTTTTATTGTTCTTTGGTTTATGAGTTTACTTTGATCTCTTCGCGTAGAGTTTAGAGTAATCATCTCTAGCGTAAACGTGGTGTTTAAGCTAGGATACTCATAGATATCCCCTCGTCTAGCCGGACCGTGGTAGTAGCGAGGAACGTGACAATTCCGAGTTACCTTTGTATTTCATATCCCGTTAGCAGGATCGATAGGGTTTATAGGTGCGGGTTGAACATCCTTTGTGGTGTCTAGATTCCGTAATACCTCCCCAATAGAACAGTAGATCATCCTTACCAAGGTTAGAAGAAGAGTGCGGTTGTAGTCTTCTCTATACATCACTCACATCGAATCATAGTGGTTGTAGCCTAAAGGTTAGTAGTAATAGATTTGGTTAGTCAGATGCACTCTTTCTCCTAAAGGTAAAAATATAAATACGATACCCAGGATAACATCTCGGGTGAAGTGCTCACCGATATCCGTGCGCTTGCGGATCCTATTTCCTAATTGCGTTACCAAATATCAACAAGCATTTCTGGCGCCGTTGCCGGAGAGAAAGACGGTTTGCTGAGATAACCTTGAGTCTTACTACTAGCTTGTATTCATA
Organism: Saccharum hybrid cultivar R570; assembly: GCA_038087645.1. NCBI lineage: Eukaryota > Viridiplantae > Streptophyta > Magnoliopsida > Poales > Poaceae > Saccharum > Saccharum hybrid cultivar. Next base: position 39,478,190 of record JAQSUU010000113.1, read on the forward strand.
CTTTTTATTTTCTTATCTTTTTCATTCTTTCTTTTTCTTTTTACCAAAAATGGAAACCAAGGTTCTATATCTATCTTTGATGCCGCAACACCTTCAGCAACTGACCTTTTACCATGGGAGTCATCACAGCCTATCCAAACATCCCAGTATAAGTTAAGTTCAAGGTTGATTGCGATGATTCAAAATTTATCTTTTTCGGGAAAGGAAGACGAAAACCCTTACCTTCATATTAGAGATTTTGAGCAGACATGCGATTGTCTTCGCATTGATGGCATCTCTGATAAGACTTTACGTTGGAACATTTTTCCTTTTTCTTTAAGAGGAGAAGCTAGACGATGGTATAGTCAGAAGGTAAGTCAACAGCAAGGTGAATGGGGAGTTTTAAGAGCCAACTTTTGTCTAGATTTTTATTCCCTTGACCGTACTGGTGACCTTAGACTCGAAGTCCTATCTTTTAAACAAAAAGATAATGAAACTTTGGGGAAATCCTGGAAACGTTTTTCTGATCTTTTAGAATCTGGTCCAAAACTTTTGCTTGAAGACACTGTTCTTTTATTTCATTTTTTCGAGGTCTTCAGAAAGATAATAAACAAATGCTGCATACTATGGCTAGAGGTTCTTTCTTTCGTATCCCTACTGATGAAGCTAAGGGGATCTTGAATAGAATCCTAGAAGCTGAGATGGATAATGCCCTCCATGATAAAACCTACGAAGCCGAAGTAGACACTCTGCCAAATTTTTCATCTACTTTAGCTATCCCAGGTTCTGAGCCACAAAAGGAAGAAATTCTACCATCTGATTTCATGCTAGACATAGAAACCGATCTCTTTGCCGATTTTGGAAACATTTCAAACTACCATTCTATAGACCGACCCCAAAACGGCCAATTTAGCATTTGTTTACCAAGTGAACGTCAATTGAGAGAGCTTATCTCGGTTATGAGTAGCGAATGGTTAGAGGAGTCAGAGCTTTCCTCTGAAGTAATCCGAGTGGACACACCCTCTATAACTATACGCTGTGCTTATAATTCTGATCAATTTAACGCTCTCTATAATCCTGTTGTGGGGATCAATATTATGTCCGAAGCTTTTGCACTTAATTTATTTGGGAAACTTGTTTTAACCCCCACAACAAAGGTCATAAAGGAATCTTCGGGATGATTAGTCCCCAGTCTTGGAATTATTAATGTCCTACCCTTTATGGTAGAAGGCTCCATGGTTCATTTGAACTTTTATATCTTTGATATATGGGGTTTCGACCTACTGATTGGACAACCTTTTAGAAGACTCCTTTATGAAGGTCAAACTGGAAAGCTCCACATTTCCTTGGGAAAGGATTTTAAACTTCCAATTACAATAACTCACTCCTTGAATAATAAAACTGAGCCATATCTTTTGCCTGATCCTATGGAGGAGGTAAAGGCTGCATCTCTAGAACTTTTAGATGATCCAGACTTAGAAGAGGAAGCCCCCTTCTTCACTGAAGAAGAGGCCGAACCTTCTGAACCTGAACCCTTAGATGAGTTTGCAGAAACACCTAGACCCCCCATAGAACTCAAAACTTTACCACCCGGTCTTACCTATGCTTTCCTAAACAATAATCCAGAGTTTCCTGTGATCGTTAGTAATAAACTCACTCAGGAGCAAACTCTGCGATTAATGACCATTCTTGAAAAACACCACTCTGTTTTCGGCTACTCACTTCAAGATCTCACAGGAATCAGTCCTATGATTTGTACCCATCGTATTCCGACAGATCCTTCTGTTACACCCTCTCGAGAGCCTCAACGTAGACTTAACAACGCGATGAGAGAGGTAGTTAAAAAAGAAGTTATAAAGTTGCTGCATGCAGGGATTATATATCCTGTGCCGCATAGTGAGTGGGTAAGCCCTGTTCAAGTTGTGCCTAAAAAGGGAGGCATGACTGTTGTTACTAATGATAAGAATGAGCTAATTCCGCAACGCACCGTCACTGGGTGGCGGATGTGCATAGACTATAGAAAACTTAATAAAGCCACGAAAAAGGATCATTTTCCTTTGCCTTTTATAGATGAGATGCTTGAGCGGTTAGCAAAACACTCGTTTTTCTGTTTTTTAGATGGATATTCAGGGTATCACCAGATCCCTATCCATCCTGATGATCAAAGCAAAACCACTTTTACATGCCCATATGGAACGTATGCTTATCGTAGAATGTCTTTTGGGTTATGTAATGCACCAGCTTCTTTTCAAAGATGTATGATGTCTATATTTTCTGATATGATTGAAGAGATTATGGAAGTTTTCATGGATGATTTCTCAGTTTATGGAAAAACTTTTGATAGTTGTCTTGAGAACTTAGATAAGGTTTTGCAAAGATGTGAAGAAAAGCACTTAATCTTTAATTGGGAAAAATGTCATTTTATGGTTAGAGAAGGAATAGTGCTAGGACACCTAGTGTCTGAAAGAGGTATTGAGGTAGATAGAGCTAAAATTGAAGTAATTTAACAACTACCTCCACCTGTGAATATAAAAGGAATTCGAAGTTTTCTTGGCCATGCTGGTTTTTATCGCAGATTTATAAAAGATTTTTCATTTATTGCGAGACCACTTACTCTTTTGCTAGCCAAGGATGCTCCTTTCGAATTTGATGATGCATGTCTAAATTCTTTCAATTTATTAAAGCAAGCACTCATCTCTGCACCAATCATTCAACCCCCTGATTGGTCGTTGCCTTTTGAAATTATGTGTGATGCTAGTGATTATGCTGTGGGGGCAGTTTTGGGACAAACTAAAGATAAAAAGAATCATGCAATTGCTTATACAAGTAAAACTTTGACAGGAGCTCAACTTAATTATGCAACCACTGAAAAAGAGCTTCTGGCTGTTGTTTTTGCCATTGATAAATTTAGATCTTATTTAGTTGGAGCTAAGATAATTGTTTACACTGATCATGCTGCACTAAAATATTTGCTCACTAAGAAAGATGCTAAACCTCGCTTAATCAGATGGATTTTATTACTCCAAGAATTTGACTTAGAAATAAAAGATAAAAAGGGAGTAGAAAATTCTGTTGCTGATCACTTGTCTAGAATGTACTTTAAGAATTCACAGGAACCCCCCATTAATGACTCACTCCGGGACGACATGCTTTACGGGATTAACAGATCTGACCCCTGGTATGCAGATATTGTTAATTTTATGGTTTCAGGTTATGTACCACCCGGAGCAAACAAGAAGAAGCTTATTTAGGAAAGTCGTTCACATATATGGGATGAGCCATATCTCTTCCGAGTATGCGCTGATGGCCTACTTAGAAGATGTGTGACCACTGAGGAAGGATTGAAGATCATCGACAGATGTCACTCATCACCATACGGAGGACACTATGGAGCATTCCGTACACATTCAAAGATCTGGTAATGTGGATTCTACTGGCCTACGATGTACGATGACACGAAGCAATATATCAGAAGATGTGGGCCATGTTAAAGGCACGGAAACATAAATACAAGGGATGTCATGCCACTCACCAACAACCTTCAGATTGAACTCTTTGATGTCTGGGGAATAGACTACATGGGTCCATTTCCCCCATCAAAGAAGTGTGAGTTCATCTTGGTGGCGGTTGATTACGTCTCCAAGTGGGTAGAGGCACTACCTTGCAAACATGCCGACAATATCAGTTCGAAGAGGATGTTTGAGGAAATCATATTTCCAAGATTTGGAGTCCCCAGGATAGTGATAAGTGATGGAGGATCACACTTCATTGACAAGCGCTTCGAGCACTATCTATCAAGACATGGAATCCGTCACAATGTCGCTACTCCCTATCATCCTCAGACAAGTGGCCAAGCAGAGACTTCCAAAAAGCAAATCAAGAACATTCTTCAGAAGACGGTGAACGAGATGGGAACGGCATGGAAGGACAAGTTACCCGATGCACTCTAGGCTTACCGGACAGCATACAAGACCCCAATTGGAATGTCTCCATACCAATTGGTATACGGAAAGACCTGTCACCTACCTGTTGAACTTGAGTTCAAGGCACACTGGGCCATAAAAAGATGGAATATGGACCTAGATATCGCCGAAAAACATAGAAGAATGCAATTATCGGAGTTAGAAGAATGGCGGGAGAAAGCATATCACAATTCAAAAATTTACAAAGAAAGAGTCAAGAGATGGCATGACAAGAGGATCAAGAAGAAGGAGTTCTTACCCGGAGATAAGGTATTACTTTTTAATTCCAGGATGAAGCTTTTCGGACATGGAAAGCTCCGGAGCAAATGGGAAGGACCATTCAAGGTAATTCATTCATCATCCCACGGAGCTATCACACTTCAAAATGACGAAGGTACGTTATTCAAGGTAAATGGTCAACGTCTTAAATTATTTTTAGAGCCCAATAAAGAATTAGAAGAAATAGACGTGATCAATTTTTACCTTCCAATTAAAAATTAAAGCCCGACGCCAACAAGAGGATCGATGAGTTAGAGCATAGTCTTAGGAGGCGTGAACGTCACTGAGCTATCTAGATTAGATCTTGGGGCTATATATGTCTTAGTTATTATTAGATTCGATTAGGTTCGCTTATAATCAGTTTAGATCTATTATATTCGGTTATTATTATTATTCGGTTGTAATAAATGCCTCAAGATTAATAAAGATTATTATTAGTATGTCTTGTGTGTCTCTACTTTACTTTTGTGCAAGAAAGCAGAAAACAAGTATGGGGGAGATTCCCTGACATGTCACACACACTTCGATCGCACCACTCTATGAACCAGGTACACACTCTGCACACTTTTATTACACACTTACACACTCACCTTAGTTTGTGCAGAATTTTATCTCTCTAAACATGATAAATTAAAAGGATAAAAAAGCTTATAATCATGATCAATCTCACTCTGTGATATTTCCTGGAAACCTGCAATTATTAAAATTATTTCAAAACCCTGTGTTGCTAAAAGTCATTGTGGAATAAGAGATGGTAAGGGTATGAGTACCTTATTCTTAGTATCTTTATTGCTTGGAGAATTTGTTTTAAAAATCTCAAAATTATAGCTACCATCCTCAAGTTTTATATGCCTGCTAAACATGAAAATATTAATTAAAGCTATCTGCTTTGTATTGAGTTTGTTCAAAACAAGTTAGACCCTTGTTGAGAGATTTATCATACTCCTAAGATCAAGACATTTTTATTCAAAAAGATTCACTCTTCCGAAGTATTATTGCGTTAGAGGCATGGGCTATGCAAAATTATGAATATATCGAGGAAATAAAAAGGAGCAAGTGCTCGATAACCTCGTGGAAAAAAATAGACAAGTGTCCGGCAGAAGAATTAGGGGTACCTCGGTATCCACCCAAAATGAAAAAAAATGAGATATGATAAAAATATGATGGAAAGAAAATGATAGCCCATGGTCCCTCTAATAAGCAATATGCTAGTAAGAGTGACAAGTTTTTAATTTTCAAAATCTTTGATCTAAGAGTATGACATTCTTCTCCTCGGATCCGGTTTTGACCATACAATAAATGCAAGGTGTGTATGCTTAAAGAATTATTTTTGCAAAATCAAAACAGCCTCAGAGAGAAATATAAAAGATAATGAGTGACTCTGAGAGCACCTATGAGGATAAAGGTATGCTAAGTTTTTCTTTTCAAAAATATGTAAAAACTCCAAGTGATAGGGATTAAGAAGAAGAAAGGCTCTTTACTCTGACCATATATTTCCCTGACTATAAGTGCACAGTGGATTTTTACAACACCCTGCAGGTATAAAAGAATGTTTCAACCCTAGATGTTTTATTAACCAACCTTTTCTCGAGGACGAGTAAAAGCCTAAGTATGGGGGTGTTTGTTGACGGTTCTTAAGTATCAATTATAACCATCAAATAAATAAAGAAAAGGACCTATATGCAAGCAACACCTAGAATTAGGGTTTGATCTAACAGAATTCCACGAGTTTTGCTGTTTATCTATTTCTGCAGGGGGTTATCAGGAAATACGAAAGAAAGGCCCACATGTCGGATTAATGACGGGATATTAACCGAACACGTAATTATCTTACATCTAGAAGATTCCAGAAGCCACGGGAACGAACGGGAGCCATAACGGGGCCAGACACAGGGCGCCCGCCCTGTGCCCTAGGGCGCCCGCCCTGTGCCCTAGGGCGCCCGCCCTGCCCCCGGGACCAATTAGGTCGAGTCTCGCGGATTATGCTCCACCGCCTTTGAGGATCAAGGAAAACCGTAGGATGAAGGTCGGTTTGATCCGACGGTCCAGATTTATCCAAAAGGGCTATATAAGCAAGGCCCCTGACCCCTGGTGGAGAGGACCCCAATTCATTATTCAGTTGCATATCTCTAGTAAGGATTTAGAGAGAGAGGTTCCCTCTAGGGTTCCCACCTCTTAGGGCTTAGCATCCAATGTGAAAGTAGAATTAGTTCTACTAGATTGAGAGAGATAGAGTGGAGGTGTAGATCGGAGGAAGCCGGCCTGTCGGTGTCTACTCCGAGGTTGTACCTGTGGGAGCAAGTTCTTCTAACCCGAGGCTTGTTCTCAGGATTCTTCAGTATTTCGACTTCTAAATTCTAGTAAGTTCTTTGTTTTATTGTTCTTTGGTTTATGAGTTTACTTTGATCTCTTCGCGTAGAGTTTAGAGTAATCATCTCTAGCGTAAACGTGGTGTTTAAGCTAGGATACTCATAGATATCCCCTCGTCTAGCCGGACCGTGGTAGTAGCGAGGAACGTGACAATTCCGAGTTACCTTTGTATTCCATATCCCGTTAGCAGGATCGATAGGGTTTATAGGTGCGGGTTGAACATCCTTTGTGGTGTCTAGATTCCGTAATACCTCCCCAATAGAACAGTAGATCATCCTTACCAAGGTTAGAAGAAGAGTGCGGTTGTAGTCTTCTCTATACATCACTCACATCGAATCATAGTGGTTGTAGCCTAAAGGTTAGTAGTAATAGATTTGGTTAGTCAGATGCACTCTTTCTCCTAAAGGTAAAAATATAAATACGATACCCAGGATAACATCTCGGGTGAAGTGCTCACCGATATCCGTGCGCTTGCGGATCCTATTTCCTAATTGCGTTACCAAATATCAACATGCGCTACGGTAGGGTGACAAGTGCGGAAGGGGTAAGGGTGGAAGTGGAGCGGAGCGAGACATGCAGGAGTTGATTTTATTTTTTTAGGCGAGCACCCATGCGACAGTGAGCAGAGCAAGGCGTCCGAACTTCCGGACGTTTTAATGGTAGCACTACCGATTAACAGGTGGATCCAAACAACTCTATGGAAAAGTTAGCTAGCTAAAAATTAGCGACTATTAACTGTTAAAGCTCTTCGAGAGATTAGCGAAATCGTTTTCTAAAGGTAAATTTAGCTATTATTGAATGAAAAGTCTTCGATAAACTGAATAACTCTCCAAATTTAGTAGCTCTCCATATCATCTCATTCACTCTTTATTTTTGATAGCCTAACTCTCTAGCTATCCAGCCTCTTGGTTTTACAGAGTCTGTTGAAATACCCTAATATTTTTTTATCAAATCTTTTTTAGAGCCCTCCTAAATTTTAGTCCCCGTCACATCGGATGTTTGGACACCAATTTAGAGTATTAATCATAGATTAATTATAAAACTAATTGCACAGATGGAGACTAATTTGCGAGATAAATCTATTAAGCCTAATTAGTCAATGATCTGACAATGTAGTGCTACAGTAAATATGTGCTAACGATAGATTTATTTGGCTTAATAGATTCATCTCGCAAATTAGTCCATATGTGCAATTAGTTTGATAATTAGTTCATATTTAGTCCTCCTAGTTAGCATCTGAATGTCCGATGTGACATAAACACCCCTAGAGTATAGCTAAATTAGTAAATTTGGCTAGTCTTTTTACCTAATATATTGGAGATGCTCTGCCAACTAATTTTTAGTATTAATAGATCAAACAACGGCCTCATAGAGTACCCAATAATTTTTTCCTTAAAAACATAAAGTTTTACTACTCTAAAAAAATATTGAAAGGAATAAAGAAGACCATCTTTTGAAAGCTTATGGTAATACACTTTTAAAATATAGAAGATAATTTTACACTAGGAATCATATACTATTTTTAAATTATCCTAATTATTTTTATATATTTTTTCTTTCTTGTATATTTGTGTTAGAAATATTTTTCTACTTTTTATTCGTTCCATGTCCTCATGGCCGACGTACATGCGCAGAAGAGAGAAAATGGCCTTGTTCGGCTGGCTGGCTCTCAGCCAGCCAGCAGTGCTTTTCTCTCACACTAATTCAGCACCAGTCAGCAGTCACCAGCCAGCCAGCAGTATTTTTCTCTCACAACGAATCAGCACCAGCCACCAGCCACCAGCCAGCCGAACGAGGCGAATATGCGCGACTTGAAAAAACGGAACAGGATGACTTTTTTTGAAGTTTTAAAGATTAGGAGTTGTCGGAGATAGGCTTTTTCTCGTCTCGCTAAAAACAAGGACCATGAAGAGATTTCACGGGAGGGAGTTTGGATACCGGATCCACCAAATTTTCTTCCGGCGATGGGAAGAGGAAAGAGAGCTGCATCTGATTCCATTCTGGAAGCGCCCGCTCCACCCGCGCCGCCGCCCACGCCTCACGTCCCACGGTCGACCCGGTTCCCTTGCTGTCGTCTCTTCCGCTCCGGTAACCACCACCGCCCCCACACCTGACCCCTCCGCCTCCGCCTCCTCGAAAATTCCTTTTGCTGCTCTCGTCTGCGAAGCTATAGTTCACTGTACTCTTGCGTGCTCAGAACGTAGCGTGCGGTGGCTGGGGCCTGCCAGCGACTTCAGGAAAGGTTTACCCCCGGCACTGGCGCTAGGTTTTGTTGCCGGCGCTGCTTACTGAATCTCGCGTTTAGCTGTAGGCTTATAGCCTTGATTTGCTTGAATTCTCGTTACAAATCATGATACCTCTTCTAATTCGTATTCTGCATTTCTGCTCATCTAGGAAAATCTATCCTACTACGTTTTGCCATCATAAGTATCGTTAGCTGATTGTAAAATTGTGATTTTAATGTTTAATGTGCAATAATACGGCCCTGTTGTAATGTTGTTCCCATGAACGTTTGCTACTTCGTCCAAAATTCCCTGGAACAGTTGTTTGGACCTTTGAATCCAGTTCCTCAATAAATTAGCCCATGTTTGAAGAGATGAGTCATATACTCATATTCAGTAATCAGTATTCAGTACCCACTAAATTTTCTAACGAGTTTAAATATCTTTTATCCATTCACAGGTAGATAGAATTTGATGGGAAGATGAATGCTATAGAGGAGCAGCAGCCGCCTCAGGTCAGCAGCATGTCCAAGACGCTAGATGGTGTTACCAAGCCCAGTCTGGGGAAAGAGCCCATTCTAGGGAGCGAGCTCTGGACGGATGGGCTCATCTGTGCTTTTGAGCTGGTCAAGAGTCATAGGAAGCCTGTTCAGCACAAATCATGGCCAGCAATTGAGCAGATGCAGGAGAAAGGCCCCACTATGTACACGAGGAAGCACTCAAGAAGGGATGGGCACCAGATCACTGTGCCAAAAGTGGATGAGAGCATTGTGTTGGAAAACCCCCATCAGACCGATTTCAGTAATGATCCTTCAGTGCTCAAAGATAGGCCACTGTATTCTGGGGAGATTTTGGATCATAAATGGGTGCCCATTGGATGGAGTAGGATTGCTGAGCTGGTCCTGAGGGTTCAATCAGACTCCAGCTGGGAGAATGAGTTGATGGAGATGAGTGATAGTGAGGATGATTACACCGTAGCTGATCTTGCAGCTCCATACTGGCAGCGTCCTGTGGGGCCTACTTGGTGGTGTCATGTGACCGCAGGCCATCCTTCAATCGATGCATGGTTGAATAGCGCTCACTGGATGCATCCTGCCATCAGAACTGCACTGAGAGATGAGAGCAAACTGATAAGCGACCGGATGAAGTACCTTCTCTACGAGGTTTTCTCTCTGATTCTCATCTGTTTAACAATTAAGATACATATAAAACCATCATCAGCTCTTTACTGTTTCGCAATTCCATACCTTGAATCTGGAGTGCATACAATCATCTCTCCTTGTAATTTCTACTTGATGTAAGTACATGTGCTCTTCAACTTCACATTGCTTTTACGCAAATTAGTCAATGTCCTTCAGTATGATTTTACCGTGTCTGAAGGTTCCCATAACAGTAGCTACTGAGTTTTTTTGAACCTAGTCCCCCTATATGGCTATATATCTCTTGAACAAACAAGAAATAGACTGTATTCATGTTGTAAATTGCAATAACTACTCTTAATGTACATATTGCTAGCTGTTCATGCCCAAGAGAATTCTCTGTTAATATTCTGTGTTACCATATTTTTCATATGCTAACTGTGTGATTGACCATTTCACTGTGGAGTTTGTGGTGGTATAAGCATCACATACACCCAAATTGAGTGTTTAAATCAGCTTTGACTTAACAACATACTATACTCTCCAAGTAGTGGATCTGCTGTGTAGTATATATTTGTAAAAACATCACCAAGTAATTTTCTACTTTTTGTGTATCTCTACGCTTGATACTTAGTGTAGATTAACTGAAAAAAGGCAGTTTTAGTCCAATATTTCTTATTTCTATGTTTTCTAGTGACAGATACCCATATTATTAGTTATTGAACCATGAATCCACAATGGTGCTGAGTGCTGACCATTTTGTAGTATATCTCTTGCGTCACATGTCAATGTTAGAAGAAAATATTCTAACAGCTCAATGTATTAGCTGACTCTGTATTAATGTGTTGTCATATCATATTTATTATAATTTTCTGTTAGCTTTTCAGGTCCCAGTTAGAGTTGCAGGAGGACTGTTATTTGAGCTTCTTGGTCAGTCAATCGGAGATCCAAATCATGAAGAGGAAGATATACCTATTGTGCTTAGGTCTTGGCAAGCACAAAATTTTCTTGTTACAACAATGCATGTTAAAGGCCCTTCATCCAATATAAATGTGTTAGGAGTGACTGAAGTGCAGGTACCAAACTCGGAGTGTTTAGTGTTTAAGCTTGCTAGTTAGTTAATACATGCTTACGAAAATCTGTCCAGGAGTTGCTTCTTGCTGGTGGAAGCCAAACACCTAGATCAGTGCATGAAGTAATTGCACATTTGGTCAGCCGTCTTTCACGTTGGGATGACAGGTGAGAGTTTGAATCTCTATTTCCTTTTCATCTTTCGCCATTGTTTTTTTTTCATTGGTCTTGTAACAGGAGGCAGCAGAACTCTATTCCTTATTATATTTTATTATAGCTAAATACTTGTGTCTTGCAACAAAATTACTAAAAATTGCTGTTACATTGTTATTCCAGATTATTCCGGAAATATGTATTTGGGGAAGCAGACGAAATTGAATTGAAATTTGTGAATAGGTAAGAGCACTGTGCAGGCACATCTCAACTGACAGAGCATTTTTGTTTTAGCCTTTTGGCTGATGTTCTAAACTGCTAATGTTCTAAATGAACCTATTTTCGTCACATTTTAAGTTAGCAAGCTTCTATTGAATGTGTATTACATGTTTAAAATATCAAATTTACAGGAGAAATCATGAAGATCTTAGTCTTGTCAGCATCATACTAAATCAGGAAATCAGAAGGTTAGCAACACAGGTAAGCATGCAATATTGATCCCCTTTTTGTCAATATTTGTTTCTACCAATAAATGCATATTGAAAATTTTGATCATTTCCAAATTTACTAGAGTGGTTGACGTGATGTGACTACTATTTTTTAAATAGTATTAGAAAATTGGATTTGATACATTGGGTTGCTCCTATGGAATTGCACATTAACAGTAATTGACTACTTCCTGTTGGAGTATGTGTTTAGGCCCATGAGGCCCATGTATGGAACCTATATAGTTACCCTTCTAGAGTTAGCCCTAAGTAATGGAATCACAACTTCTAGCATGGTATCCAGCCTAGGTTAGTCTCTCTCCCTTTTCCCCTCCACCCAGCCGCCGCCAGCCACCCCTGCTGGCCGCCACCGGCCAGCCGGCGCCATGGCTGGCCGCCCCCCTCCTCCCTCCCTCTACACTCACTTCCCACCCCTCTCTTCCTCAACCACCTGGGCCCAAGTACTAGCCGGCTCCCCTCCCTCTGGTGCCGCGCCAGCTGCTCCTCTGGCCGCCGCCGGTGCCGTCCGCCCGGCCCTCTCTGGCGCGGGCCTGGAGGCGGCCGGATCTGCCGCCAGCGGCTCTTCCCCCCTCCAGCCGCTCCATGCCGCTGCTCTTCCCCAGCCGCAGCTGCGCCAGCCCCTCCTCCAGCCGCTCCTGGTCCAGCCGCTGCAGGGGGCGGGCCTTCCTCTTCCCGCTGGCGCTACTGGAGACCCCGCCCCTGCCCAAGTCCTCACCACAGCCGCCGCTCCTGGCGCCGGGGAGGGGGGGGGGTTCTGCAGCGGGTGAGGACACGGGGGCCGCCGATGGTGGTCTCCAGGCCGATGGTGGCCTCCAGCAGCACCTCCAGCAGTCGCAGCCCCACCTCCAACAGCCGCAGCCCCTCCTCCAGCCGCTCCAGCCTCTCCAGGCGCTGCACGAGGGTCTACTGGCTGCTGCTGCCTCCTCCGGTCTTCAGTCCGGCCTTCCTGGAGGTCTCCCTCTCGGCCTGACTGGACCGAACCTCACCCTCGCCGCGGCTCTTGTCGCTGCCCGGACCGCCGCCGCGGAGGGCCAGGCCCGTGTGCGCGCGGCCGCCCTCGTCTGGGAGCGCGAGCGCGACGCGGCCGACGCCCTGACCCGCCAGATCGCCGAGGTCGAGCAGCTCCTCGCCTCTCCCGCGGGCCTGGATGCCGGCGCCACCTCCTCCGCCTCGCCGGGACGTCGCGTGTTGCACACCGCCGTCCTCTGGCACGACCCGGCCGACCCGCTCATGGCTCAGCTCCACTACCAGGCCGGGGGGGGTCCAGAACATTCGCCTCCTCGTTCCGGTCGTCCTCGAGCCGGAGTCTCCTTCCTACGCCCGCTGGCGGGATCTGGTGCTTCTCACCCTTCGCCGCTACGCCCTCGACGACCACGTCCTCCTCGACGCCTCGGTCGCTGCCCAGACGCCGTCGTGGCTCCGTCTCGACAGCATCGTCCTCTCCTGGATCTTGGGGACGATCTCTCTGGACCTCCACGACCTCGTCCGCACCTCCCCTGATGCGCGCCGGGCGTGGCTGACCCTTGAGGGTCAGTTTCTGGGCAACGCTGAGGCCCGGGCTCTGCGTCTCGACGCGAGCTTCCGCACCTTCGTCCAGGGTGACCTCTCCGTCGGCGAGTTCTGTCGTCGGATGAAGGCCATGGCTGACTCCCTGGGGGACCTCGGGTGGCCCGTGGAGGATCGCATCTTGGTCCTCAACGTCCTCCGGGGGCTCAGCGACCGCTACGCCCACCTCAGGACGTGGATCACCCGTCAGAGGCCTTTCCCCACCTTCCTGGAGGTCCGTGACGATCTCGTCATGGAGGAGCTCACGCAGGGCCTCCAGCCGGGTTCCACTGCTTCCCCGGGGGCCTCCTCGACGGCTCTGGCTGCTACTCCGCCGCGCCCGTCTGCTCCACGGTCGTCCGCTCCACCGTCGTCGTCTCTCCTGGGTCCCCCTCCCTCCGGGCCGAGCGGAGGTGGGGGGGTCGTGGCGGTCGTCGTCGCCGCGGAGGGGGGTCGCGGGGCGGCCGGGGTGGACCTACCCAGGCCCCGGCACCTGGTGGACCGCAGGGGGGGCACCATGGCCCTCTTTCCAGAACCCGTGGTCTAGGCGCATCTCCATGTGGCCCTACCACGCCACCGGGGCCGACTCGCGTCCACCGGTGGCCATGCTCATCGGAGCTCCTGCTCCTCCTGCTGGTCCTCCACCCGGCGCCTTCCCGGCTACGGCGTGGACTCCACCGTCTGGGACTCTCCCGGGGGTCGCCGGATGGGACCAGGCAGCCCTGGCTCGTTCGTTCAGCACCATGGGTCTGACACCTCCGGTCGGACCCGAGTGGATCGCTGATTCGGGAGCCACCTACCACACCACTCCTGAGCTCGGTATACTTTCGTCGCTTCACTCTCCCTCTTCCTCTCTTCCTTCGTCCATTATGGTCGCAAATGGTTCTTGTATTCCAGTCACGTCTGTGGGTACCGCCGGTGCTCATGGCTCCTTTCGTCTTTCTGATGTTCTTGTTGCTCCTTCTATGGTTCATAATCTTCTTTCTATTCGTCGTTTTACAGCTGACAATTCTTGTTCTGTGGAATTTGACTCTTCTGGTCTTACTGTAAAGGATTTGGCTTCCCGGCGTCCTCTGCTCCGATGTGACAGTTCCGGGCCCCTTTACACTCTTCGCTTCCCGGCAGCTCCTTCGTCTTCTTCACCGCCCGCTTTGTCAGCTGCATTCGTCGCCTCTACTTCCTCTACTACCTGGCACCGGCGTCTCGGCCATCCTGGACGTGATGTCCTGATACAGCTCAGTCGTAGCTCCGGTCTTCCATGTACTCGAGCTCATGATGAGCAACTGTGTCATGCGTGCCAATTGGGCCGACATGTTCGTCTTCCTTTTTCTAGTTCTACTTCCCATGCGGCCCGTATTTTTGATCTTGTACATTGCGACCTATGGACATCTCCTATTTTGAGTATTTCTGGTTATAAGTACTATCTTGTGGTTGTTGATGATTTTTCGCATTATTCATGGACTTTTCCTCTCCGTGCGAAGTCAGATACGTTTACCACACTCCTTCACTTCTTCACTTGGGTGTCTATACAGTTCGGCCTCACCATCAAGGCCGTCCAGTGTGACAATGGTCGTGAGTTTGATAACTCCACCTCCCGAGCTTTCTTCCTCTCTCACGGTGTTCAGTTGCGCATGTCTTGTCCATACACCTCTTCGCAGAATGGCAAGGCTGAGCGGATGATTCACACCACCAACGACACCGTGCGTACCCTTCTGTTTCAGGCCTCTCTTCCTGCTCGCTTCTGGGCTGAGGGCCTGCACACCTCCACCTACCTTCTTAACCGCCTTCCTTCCGCTGCCTGTCCCGCTCCCACACCTCACCACGCCCTCTTCGGTACCCCGCCTCGGTACGATCACCTCCGCGCGTTTGGGTGTGCGTGTTACCCCAACACCGCTGCCACTTCTTCTCACAAGCTGGACCCTCGCTCCACGCTCTGTGTCTTCTCCGGGTACTCCCCGGATCACAAGGGGTACCGGTGCTTTGACCTTACCTCCCGACGGGTTCTCATCTCTCGCCATGTGGTGTTTGATGAGTCCGTCTTTCCCTTTTCCAGCACTACCACCCCTCCGGTCCCTGACCCTCCCTCCCTGTTTCCCACTGACCCGGTGGTCCAGCCACCATTTTCGTGGTCTCCTGCAGGTACCGCTTCGCCGCGCACCGGGCCGGCCACCTGTCCCGGATCCCCAGCGGGTCCGGGCCCGTCGTCCTCGGACGAGGCCCCGTCCTCTCCGGTTGGTGCAGACCCGGGGCCTTCGTCCCCCGCTTCTGCCCCGGGGGAGTCGTACCGGTCACCGACGCCGGATCCCGTCCCGGCACCTCCGTCGAGGTTCACCGCGCCGGTACGGGTGTACCAGCGCAGGCCGCGGCCGCCGCCGCTCGTGGTCCCGTCTCCACCGGGGACACCGATGTTGGGCATTCTTAACGTCACTACCAAAAGTAGACTTAGTTTTCTAATTCTGATAACGGCGCCAAAAATGCCAAACCTATCCCTCATGCCACTTAAGATAAGTTGTCATCCCCAGCATGACATGAGAGACGCGGTATTGAAATATGCATTTGCTCATCAAGATAAATAATAAAAGGGATCCGTAAGCGCACAGATTAATACCGATGTAGCATTTTAACCGGGAAGTATTCCAGATATCGTTATTTATATTTTTACCACTGGGAAGGGATTTCTAAGTATCATGGTTGATAATGGAATGAGAATATGGAACTGAGTACACATCATTGCATGTATAACCGAGAGTATTTATCAATCTCTTTATACAGGGATAAATGTCACATAAAGTAAAGGTAAAGTGATAATGGTGACAAAGATAATTAATCTGATCAGCTAGCCACATAATGATAAGCACCTCAACAGATATTCTAGCAAGTCATTAGCATGGAATTAGGATGAACTACAAAGATATTCCCTAAGTTATTATTAACTATAAAGTCTAGCATATCATAGTTAGTGCAATTATACTTGGCAATCATGGTGAGAAAAGACTATATCCATGCATAGTGAATATTAGCAAGGAAGATGAAGAACATAGCAATCACTCCCCTGTAATAGTGTTGCTCTGCCTGCCCTATACACGAGAGGGGGACTATATAAGAATCAACGAAGCTGTCACTATCGCGAACTACCCCACAATCCGGCATATAGGGTGCAATCGCAGATAAATACGGTATAGACACCACGTCTACACAATAGTTATCATTCACCCACTGTACACATGGATAAACGCTATACGATTCTAGGCATGTATATAATTCCAATCTAACTAAGCCAAGCATATAACTATGATAAACTAAGAACAATATAATTGCAAATATAATCAAGTAGAGCAAAGTCATAATCAATATATTGAAATAGAACAAAGTCATATTCATAATATTGAAGAACAATGATGAACAATTGAAGAACAATAGAGGAATTACCAAGAATCCTCTTGACAGATCCGGGAACCAATCGAAGATTGACCCCTTCTAGTTCTAATCCTATGTAGCTATGCTAACTAGAGATCTAGTTGATGTGGTGGTTCTAAGGCTTGATCAGAGGCTCTCCTCCTGAATTAGGGTTTGAAGTATGAGACGAGGGCCCCTCCTCCAGGGTCAGGGGCCTTGCTTATATAGCCCTTTCGGATGAATCTGGGCCGTTGGATCAAACCGACATTGATCGTGCGGTTTTCCTTGATCCTCTAGGTCGGTGGAGCATAATCCTCGAGGCGGAGCCTGATTGGCTCCGGGGCCAGGGCGGGCGCCCTAAGGACCAGGGCGGGCGCCCTGTGTCCGGCTCCGTTACGCCTTCCGTTCGTTCTCGTGGCTTCTGGACTCTTCTAGATGTAAGATAATTACGTGTTCGGTTAATATCCCGTCATTAATCCGACATGTGGGCCTTTCTTCCGTATTTCCTGATAACCCCCTGCAGAAATAGATAAACAGCAAAACTCGTGGAATTCTGTCAGATAAAACCCCAAGTCTAGGTGTTGGTTTCATTTGGATCCTTTTCTCTATTTATTTGATAGTTATAATTGATACTTAAGGACCGTCAACAAACTCCCCCAAACTTACCTCTTGCTCGTCCCTGAGCAAGGATAGACTCAGCGATGGATGAGAAGTTGCTGAAATGCCTTTGAATTTTGACGATACACATGCTTTCAAATAGAGTCTCATCTCTGAGTTAAAGTAAACTGTCAAGACTTAAAACTTACTCATTATACCTTTCACCATGGGGCTTGCAACCGTCACCTTTGTCTTGAGCGGTTAAAAGATAGAACAGTCTAGTCAAGCACCATGTCTCTTATTCTTGATTAGCTATAGCTCTTGGAGTTTTTTTTGCAGATTTTCAAATAAAACTCAGAGATTCCTTCTATGACTTTCTCAGGTCTCTCTTTTGTGGTATTTCTAGATCCTCACCAAGGCAGTAATGGTGTCTGCCTTCTCTCAAAGCAAAGTATGTAGTATTTGTGGTATAAGGCAGAGTAACATTGCCTTCTCTCTCATCCTATTCTAATAAGGCTTTTGATATCTGGAGCTCATAGGCGGGAGATAAAGTATACATACTTACAAGACATTTATTGCATAGTCAAATCATAGATCCAGAGAAACAAGCCAATAAGTCAAATCAAGATGTGCATGTGTGGCGAATAAATGGTGTATGGTGGTAGTGATGATAACAATGATGAAAGTCTAATTCTACTTTTGCTCTTTTTGAGGGGATACGTACCTTTCTTGCTTTCTAAAGCTCTTGAGGAGAATGAGGTGCTCTATATATTTTTTTTTTCTCAGGTGGGTATCTTGTACCTCTAATTCTACTGTCGGACACTTATCCATTTTTACCTCTCTTCTCACACTTTTTCTTTTTTTTTTCATCGAGGTTCCGAGCACTTGCTCCTTTTTATTTCCTCGTATCTTTTTCTTTTCGAGGTTCCGGGCACTTGCCCCTTTTTATTTTCTCGTATAGAGCACTCATCTCCTTAGAACAATATAGCAAGTGGTAGTAACCAAAATAGCTTGAGCATTTATTTCACAGGGGATAACAAGAATGGGAAAATATTTTTGGCTATTCTTTCCCGGATTAGGAGTAGAATAATTTTATGTGGATCTGGAGATGAGAATGAGTGGATATATGTGGATGCGTACTTCCGGAGTAGAAGCAGCATGTATGAGTGATCGTGCAAGTGAATCTTGATTTTAACTGCATGACAAGCTCCTAAGAGTCTACACAGCTTGACTATACTCAATGCTCATAAGCAGTAAAAAGTAAATGTATGGCTTAAAGTCTAGCAAGCATGTATGTATGGTTGTGGTAGGAACTTAAACTCTCATCATATAGGAACTCATCATGTAGCATTTTAAGATTTTCAAAGATAAAATTCTCCAGAATTCTAGCATCTTTAGGAATAGATAAACAGCAGCTCAACCTTCCCATATCATATCCGTTAACAACTTAGACTTTAGATCAAGTTCTCTTCCCACAAGTTTAGGTTTAGAGCAAGCTTTAAATGATAACAGTTATGTAAACTTAGAGAGAGAACTTCAAATTTGAAAATTAGGCAAAGCAACTATTTATCATATCCATGCTAGAGTTTTATTATTATCTAGATTCAATTTAGCATAGCCACTTTATTTATTTATTAAAACACACTAAGCAAAAGATATAGGTATATATATATAAGCACAAAATCTTTATTTGGTTTTTTTTTCATAGTTATGTATATTTTTATTTTTATAGGGTAGAAGTATATATAAATATAAAGATAAAGATAGAAATACTTAGCAAGATAATGGAGGTGCTCTCCCCCAAGCTGGATCTTGACATAATCTCTTCTGATGTAGCTAGCAGATGGCGGAGATGTATTTGAAAGTCGGCAGCACCCTGACAGCAATTAGAATGTCCTCCGTCTGCTAGTCTCCTTGAATTCTGTGAAGCTCAAATAGACAACAAAGCTTTGTGGAACTGATTAAGTGTTAGCATAAATATCTAGCCTTTATCATGTTGAGCCTCCTTGATTTTTTATGTTTTTTTTTATAAAGCAGAAGAAAATATCTATGTATTTATTATATATATATATTTTTTATGCCACCACAGTGAATGTACTTATGGGTTTTATGCCACTCGCATACTCACATGGGGCTTTAGGGTTTTTAACAATTTTATTTTCTTTTTAAGATAGTATGAATATGATTAACTAAGCAAACTATTTAAGATAAAGTAAATAATTGAAAGGAAAGGATAACTACCAAGTTACCTCTTGGCAAGGCGTTCAGTGTTTTTAAGTCCTCCGAACGGGACTCTTATTCGTTCAGTCGTCCTGGGACTTGGTGGATGGCGTAGTCGGTGGTTCCGGCGGCGCCTCCTCTTCATGTACAACTGTCTTTTTTTTCTATACTTGTCTCGGTGCTTTGGTCTCCTCAGGACAGTGTTGGTTGAGTGGTATGTCTTCAGATCTTACCACTTCTCCTTCATAATCTGCCCATCCGTCCTTGATGACCTGTTGCTTCTGATTGTGGTTACGCCGCCTTCTTCTTGTCCTGACCTGCTTGGATTCTTCAAATACATAGTTAGGGTCAGTAAAGTAAAGACGTACCTTCTCAGAGGGGAAGTGCATGTGGACTTCTCCAGTTCCAATGTAAATGATTGCTTTGACAGTACTTAGGAATGGTCTTCCAAGGATGATGGGTGGATCATATTCATCTTCTCCCATGTCAATAACCTGAAAGTCTGTATGGACAAAGTGATCGTCTATCTTGACAGGGACGTCAGTTACTGTACCTTCGACCTGTCGGAATGTCTGATCTGCCATCTGGAGCTGAATATATGTTGGGTTTAAGGGCATGGTTCCGAACAGAAGTTCATAGGTGACCTTGGCCATTATGTTGACGCCCGACCCAGTGTCGCAAAGTGTCTTGTAGAAGTGGAACCCATTAATGGAGCAATAAATGCTTGGCATACCTGGGTCGTCCTTCTTAGGCAAGAACGGTGACTTGAGTTGGCGATCTTGACCTTTGTGCACGGCAGTGACCATCTTAGCTGTCTCGGTCCATACTTGCTTCTTGCTCTTGTTCCTCCTGTTGGTCCTCTTCCTTGGTTTATATTGGGGTTGCTCTGGGATTTGTGCGGTCTTGTTCTTGAAGGAAAACGTTTCCTTCCTCCCCTTGATGTAGAAACTGATCTTGGCAGCACTAGCATAGATGACAGCTCCCGCGGTGTTCAGGAATGGTCTCCCTAGGATGACGGGAGCCCTCTCATCAGAACCGGTCTCTATCACTACGAAGTCTGCTGGAGCGTACGAGGAACCCACTCGGACACAGATGTTCTTCAATATTCCTCTCGGGAAACTCAGTGTCCTATCTGCAAGCTGCAAACACATGGTTGTTTCTAAAAATGGTTGTGAAAAGAGTTTTTCATAGAGTACCCTGGGCATGATGTTGACGCTGGAGCCAAAGTCACAGAGTGCTTCTGGGAAGTCTCGCATGCCGATGGAGATCGGGATGACGGGGCGTCCTGGATCGCCTCTCTTGACCGGCAGACGGTCAGTACTTACTTCCACGATAGGGTTACTCCAGTAATCTCCTGCATCAAACATGTCTACAAGATTTGCAGATTCTAGTCCTTCCGGTTGTGATGGTATACCAGAGTTAGTAGCAGGAACAGCAGCAGCTATTTGATTCAACTGAGATTCAATCATTTTATTAAAGCTAATCTGGTTCTTGATGGCAGTAGAGAAATTATCCATTCTATTATTTATATTTTCTAGTATTTTATTATTAGATGTCAATTTCTTAGACAGGTTATCCATTAGCTTTCCTTGGTTGGATACTAACTCTCTCAAAGGTGGATAATTATTATTATTATTGAAAGAATTGTTACCTTGGTAATTACCTGAGTAGTTAGGCCTCTGTTGATTCCAACCTTGATTCTGCTGATGACGGTTGTAGTAGTTGTTGTTGTTATTGTTGATGTAGTTCACGTCCTCCAGCAACTCAGGACAGTGATTGCCCGAGTGTCCAGTACCTCCACACTCTTCACAAGTCATGTGAGAGTCGTAGACGTGCATGACTTCTTTCTTTTCTCCAGCTCGATCATCGAGCTTCTTCATGAGTAGGTCTAGGTTGGCAGACAGCATGTCTACCTCCTTGAGCTGGTGCATACCTCCACCTCTCTTGCGTGTCTGAGTTCTTTCTTCATTCCAACCTTGGTTGGATGCCATCTTCTCCACAAGAGCTGTGGCTTGAGGTATGGTGAGTGATAGGAATGCTCCTCCAGCTGCAGCATCCATGGTTTCACGGGCACTGTTAATGAGCCCATGATAAAATGTCTGCATCAACAGCCAGCTTTCCATTCCATGATGGGGACATTCTAGGATGTAGTCTTGGAAACGCTCCCATGTTTCTGGAACGGATTCATCATGTTGTTGCTGAAAACTTGTAATCTTCCCACGGAGAGCATTGGTCTTGCCCATGGGAAAGAATTTGGCCAGAAAGTTCGTGGAGCAGAGTGCCCATGTAGTGTTCTTCTCCTTTGTAGCGTAGAACCACTGCTTCGCTCTCCCCAACAGTGAGAATGGGAAAAGACGAAGTAGTATGGCGTCTCTGGGGACTTCAGCCATGGTGAAAGTGCTGCAGATCTCCAGGAAGTGTTGAAGATGAGCACTAGCGTCTTCATGTGGCTTCCCACAGAACTGGTTGGCTTGCACCATGTTGATGAGCCCAGGCTTGAGCTCGAAGTTGCGGTCGATCTCCCCAGCAGGTCCAGTGCGGATGTTGTCCGTAGTGGGAGCTGAGAACTCGCGGATCGACTTGTTCGCCATGGCTTCGAATTCAGTCGACAAATTCCGGATGAAACTTCGGCGGTCTTCGGATTTGGATGAAGCTTTGTGCTGAAGTGTTGACGATGTCTTCTTGAGCTTGGCTCTTGTTCTTCTGAATAAGGCTTCGGGATCGTCAACAAAGTTGTCTGGAAGATGTCTTCTATTCATGCATCACCCTGCAATAAATAATCAAAATAGAAAATACAGGGGTAAAACTGTATAAGAGAATTGATAAGCTCGATCAGATTAGTGATGCAAATGATGACTCAAAGTTCCGTATTCATTCCTACTTAGTAATCAACCTTCCCCGGCAACGGCGCCAAAAATGCTTGTTGGACATTCTTAACGTCACTACCAAAAGTAGACTTAGTTTTCTAATTCTGATAACGGCGCCAAAAATGCCAAACCTATCCCTCATGCCACTTAAGCCAAGTTGTCATCCCCAGCATGACATGAGAGACGCGGTATTGAAATATGCATTTGCTCATCAAGATAAATAATAAAAGGGATCCGCAAGCGCACAGATTAATACCGATGTAGCATTTTAACCGGGAAGTATTCCAGATATCGTTATTTATATTTTTACCACTGGGAAGGGATTTCTAAGTATCATGGTTGATAATGGAATGAGAATATGGAACTGAGTACACATCATTGCATGTATAACCGAGAGTATTTATCAATCTCTTTATACAGGGATAAATGTCACATAAAGTAAAGGTAAAGTGATAATGGTGACAAAGATAATTAATCTGATCAGCTAGCCACATAATGATAAGCACCTCAACAGATATTCTAGCAAGTCATTAGCATGGAATTAGGATGAACTACAAAGATATTCCCTAAGTTATTATTAACTATAAAGTCTAGCATATCATAGTTAGTGCAATTATACTTGGCAATCATGGTGAGAAAAGACTATATCCATGCATAGTGAATATTAGCAAGGAAGATGAAGAACATAGCAATCACTCCCCTGTAATAGTGTTGCTCTGCCTGCCCTATACACGAGAGGGGGACTATATAAGAATCAACGAAGCTGTCACTATCGCGAACTACCCCACAATCCGGCATATAGGGTGCAATCGCAGATAAATACGGTATAGACACCACGTCTACACAATAGTTATCATTCACCCACTGTACACATGGATAAACGCTATACGATTCTAGGCATGTATATAATTCCAATCTAACTAAGCCAAGCATATAACTATGATAAACTAAGAACAATATAATTGCAAATATAATCAAGTAGAGCAAAGTCATAATCAATATATTGAAATAGAACAAAGTCATATTCATAATATTGAAGAACAATGATGAACAATTGAAGAACAATAGAGGAATTACCAAGAATCCTCTTGACAGATCCGGGAACCAATCGAAGATTGACCCCTTCTAGTTCTAATCCTATGTAGCTATGCTAACTAGAGATCTAGTTGATGTGGTGGCTCTAAGGCTTGATCAGAGGCTCTCCTCCTGAATTAGGGTTTGAAGTATGAGACGAGGGCCCCTCCTCCAGGGTCAGGGGCCTTGCTTATATAGCCCTTTCGGATGAATCTGGGCCGTTGGATCAAACCGACATTGATCGTGCGGTTTTCCTTGATCCTCTAGGTCGGTGGAGCATAATCCTCGAGGCGGAGCCTGATTGGCTCCGGGGCCAGGGCGGGCGCCCTGTGTCCGGCTCCGTTACGCCTTCCGTTCGTTCTCGTGGCTTCTGGACTCTTCTAGATGTAAGATAATTACGTGTTCGGTTAATATCCCGTCATTAATCCGACATGTGGGCCTTTCTTCCGTATTTCCTGATAACCCCCTGCAGAAATAGATAAACAGCAAAACTCGTGGAATTCTGTCAGATAAAACCCTAAGTCTAGGTGTTGGTTTCATTTGGATCCTTTTCTCTATTTATTTGATAGTTATAATTGATACTTAAGGACCGTCAACAACCGACACCACCGCAGCAGTCCCCGCCGGCTCGTGGTGCCCCGCCGGTCTACCACCCGCCGCTGCTTCACCGACACCCGCGGCATGTTCACCCGATGGTGACACGGCACGCGGCTGGCACACTGCCGCCTCGTGCCCTCGAGGCTTCGACCGGCGACGCGGTGGTCTCCCCGGTACCCTCTTCCGTCCGCGACGCGCTGTTGGACCCTCACTGGCGCCGTGCGATGGAAGAGGAGTACGCCGCGCTACTCGCCAACCAGACGTGGGAGTTGGTGCCCCGGCCGCCAGGCTCCAACGTCGTCACCGGCAAGTGGATCTGGACCCACAAGCGCCGGGCCGATGGCTCTCTCGAGCGCTACAAGGCTCGATGGGTCCTCCGGGGTTTCACTCAGCGACCGGGCGTCGACTACGATGAGACACCTTCAGCCCGGTGGTCAAGCCGGCCACCGTCCGGACCGTGCTCTCACTGGCGTCGGCTCGGTCTTGGCCCGTCCACTAGCTAGACGTCAAGAACGCCTTCCTCCACGGCCTTCTTACTGAGACGGTGTACTGCAGTCAGCCGGCGGGGTTCATCGATTCCACCCGTCCTGACATGGTCTGCCGGCTCAACAGGTCCCTCTACGGCCTCAAGCAGGCACCTCGGGCGTGGAACCACCAGTTTGCTGCTTTCTTGCTGACCCTGGGGTTCATGGAGGCCAAGTCTGATACGTCCCTGTTCGTCTACCACCATGGGGCTGACACTGCATACTTGCTGCTCTATGTTGATGACATTGTCCTCACCGCCTCCAGCGAGCCACTTCTCCGCCGGATCATCGCCGCTCTCCAGCAGGAGTTCACGATGAAGGATCTGGGTGAGCTCCACCACTTCCTTGGGGTCACAGTTGAGCACCGTCCTGCCGGGTTACTCCTTCACCAGCGGCAGTACACTCGGGACATCCTGGAGCGGGCTGGGATGACTGACTGCAACCCCTGCTCCA
Organism: Saccharum hybrid cultivar R570; assembly: GCA_038087645.1. Classification (NCBI taxonomy): domain Eukaryota; kingdom Viridiplantae; phylum Streptophyta; class Magnoliopsida; order Poales; family Poaceae; genus Saccharum; species Saccharum hybrid cultivar. Next base: position 39,503,144 of record JAQSUU010000113.1, read on the forward strand.
CTCCGGTTGACACTCAGGGCAAGCTGTCTGAGGGTGAGGGACCCCCGGTGGCCGATCCCACTGCGTACAGGAGTCTCGCCGGGGCCCTTCAGTACCTCACCTTCACCCGGCCGGACATCACCTATGCAGTTCAGCAGATCTGTCTTCATATGCATGACCCCCGGGAGCCTCACCTCACGGCTCTCAAGCGCCTCCTCCGCTACCTCCGGGGCACGCTCGACTACGGCCTCCTCCTCCACCGGGCCTCCTCCACCGACCTCGTCGTCTACACCGACGCTGACTGGGCGGGGTGCCCGGATACTCGCCGCTCCACCTCCGGCTACGCCGTCTTCCTGGGCGGCAACCTGGTGTCTTGGTCCTCCAAGCGCCAGCCGGTGGTCTCCCGGTCCAGCGCCGAGGCGGAGTACCGCGCCGTTGCTAACGGCATGGCGGAGGCCGCCTGGCTCAGGCAGCTCCTTGCTGAGTTGCACACTCCGCCCTCCCGGAGCACACTGATCTACTGCGACAATGTCAGTGCGGTCTACCTCTCCACCAACCCCATTCAACACCAGCGGACGAAGCATGTGGAGATCGACCTCCACTTTGTCCGTGATCGGGTGGCCATGGGCGAGGTGCGGGTCCTTCACGTTCCGACGACCTCCCAGTTCGCGGACATCTTCACCAAAGGCCTCCCGTCCTCGACCTTCGCCGAGTTTCGCTCCAGCCTCAACATCACCGGTGGCTAGTTGCGTCTGTGGGGGGGGGGTTGTGTGTGTTCTTTCTTGTTCAGCCTCGAACTCCGCTGCGCCGGTAGTTCAGACTGCGGGGGGGGTGTTGGAGTATGTGTTTAGGCCCATGAGGCCCATGTATGGAACCTATAGCTACCCTTCTAGGGTTAGCCCTAAGTAATGGAATCACAACTTCTAGCACTTCCTATGATAAAATATGTAAGTCCATCTAGGTCTATCGTAAGTCATCGTTTACTAACTTTGACTACAGTATCTATGAAAATATACTTTCTTATATTTTCTCGAGAATGCGCTTTGCGTGTATTTCATTAAGAGGTGGGCAGTGCCCCAAACATACGTATACTTTCTTGTTTGAAAAGAGTTATATTATGAAAGTATTTTCATAAATCTAGAGTGTCGACCTCGTGTTATCAATCCATATAAATGCCAAGATTTTTCAGGGCTGTATCTGGTCTACAGGGCTCTACTGATCATCCAATTTGTAGCACAAGGGCCTTCTGCATCTCTGGAGTGAAGCTAGGATCTGTAACAGCCTAAGATGGATGTAGTCTTCTTTTCTTCTCTTGCTTCACAAAATAATGTATGCTTAAACCTTCTCGATTTTAATACAAGTTCAGATCGGCGTAAGCTTACAGCAGTTCCTCAGAAAAATCTATATAAATTTTTAGACATTGATAGTCAGTTAAAAATGTCATATTTAGGATTAAAGGAAGTACTAGTCCATTAGTATTATTTTCTTTATTGGCAGCACCAGATGTATTTCATCATTTCATTGACCATAAAAATACTCACTCTATGACAGTTTCGGAGAGTGGCTCAAGTTCTCATACATGGCGTGGCTCAGTTGCATCAGACTGATTGATCCCTAGTCATAACATTGGTAGCAAATCTGAAAGTGTCCTAATATTGAGTCAATAGCCAAATCCTGGTTGCTCTGTTGAAATTATGCATTTCAGTACCTGTTTCTTCGTCTCTGCCTGTGTTGTCAGTCCTTTTGTTTTCTTTTGTGGGTGTTCTGTCACTATTAGTGATATGGATTGACTAGGAATGGACGGGATAGCAGAAAGAAATCGACTCGTCGTCATCTGTCTAGAGGCTCTGACTGCTTTTAGGGTTTCTTCTGCTTCTTGTTTGCCTATTACAGGGTAGAGCTCATCCTTTAATTGTTACCAATTGAACCATTGAACCTAACAAACTAGAAACAGCTACGAGATAAGGCTAACTAACGAATAACTAGCTAGCTAGCTAACCAATGGATGATGCTAACAAGCTAACAAACTAATTGCAACACAAGTAAATTGCTGCCTCACCGTATGCACCGCTGCTGCATCACTGGATTGGCGCAAGGCCCAGTCGTAACAATCTGAATGTATAATTCACAGATTAAGCATCCATATCCTTTTTTAGACCACGATGAAGTTCTAAGGCTTTTGCACACAGCTTTTTTTGCATGTTATTTTTCGTCTGGTCATATTTGATAAGCTGGAATGTATAAGAACATAGACATCGCTGCTGTAGGTAATCAGGGTTAAATGGTCACTTCATGCAAGGGAAGAGATATTACTTGAGCTTCTCAGACATTTGAGGGGTAATGCCACAAGAGCTATTTTAGAGAGCATTAGAAAGTGTACAAGGGACATGTTGGAAGAGCAGGAAGCTGTGCGCGGGCGCTTGTTCACTATTCAGGATGTTATGCAGAGCACTGTTCGTGCGTGGTTACAGGTACAACTCATTTGCTTTTTTGCATTTCTTGTGGCAATGCTGATTTGAAAATTGGCTGGATTGCCGATTTTTGCCTTTTTGCAGGATAGAAGCCTCCGAGTTACACATAATTTGGCAATATTTGGTGGTTGTGGCATGGTTTTATCCATAATCACTGGCCTTTTTGGAATCAACGTTGATGGCATACCTGGAGCGCAGAATACTCCCTATGCTTTTGGTTTGTTTGCGGGACTTCTCTTCTTTATTGGTATCGTCCTAATCGGCGTGGGGATGCTGTATCTTGGGTTACAAAATCCAGTTAACAGTGAGAAGGTGAAGGTGAGGAAGCTGGAGCTCCAGCAGCTGGTTTCGATGTTCCAGTATGAAGCAGAGCAGCATGGCAAGGTCAGGGAAGGTCTTAGCCGGCATGGCTCCCCACCGAGCTCATCTGCGGCCTATGATGAAGGGTACATTCGTATCTCCTGAGATGGGAAATTTGTTTGCTAACGTGCAAGGTCTTGTTTGAAAGACTGAATGTAAAGAGAAATCGGGTACATGGTGGTATACTTACACGTGTCTAAGAATTGTAATCGAGGAATTTGACGTCAAAACGTGGGATATAGTTGTAGCACCAGGTTGGCTTTCCTCTGTTGCCTGAGATCGCGGCTATGGTAGTTTCTTATTGAATTTTCAGCAGGAGCAACGGAGTAAGCGTCGTTGCTTTTAAGCATCGTAAGTTCCCCACGGGCGAGTGCCAGTGACCGTAAAACGCTAGTTCTGTTTCTAGTTCTGTTTCTGAAGACTCTAACGGTAGTTGTCGGTTGGGAAAGCCCTCGCCACTGGGAGCTCCGAGCTCTGTTGGTTTTGGGCAGCATCGATCGTGCTGTCCGTCTTCGGGCGGCTGTGTTGCCACGCCTTTCAGGTTGCCTGTTCAGTGCGTGGCAATCTTTGTACAGGAAAACGAGGAGGAATCCTTGTTCTAAACGGTAGACACGGCATGATTGGTTGGTTGGTCAGAGAAATCTGGTGGTCAGGATTCATGAAAAGAAACACCAATAAGACTGCGAGTCAGTCAGATGATTCAGTGAAGCACACTCACTCATAGAAGCAGGGACTCTAAAGCACACCGTTCATCAGTTAGCAAATGTTAATTTCATATGCGTATAACACAAGACTCCCCGAATGATGTGTCGAGCAAAAAGAAAGTGCAAGGAGTGCGGGTTCAGTAACAGAACCAGCTGCAAAGGTGCCAATCATTGATTCGAGTCCTTCAAAAAGGGCATCGAAGGTGTCAAAACTTATAAAACAAGCAGGCACCAATCATTGGGATCCTGTAATCATTCATGTGCAGGGACAAGAAACCAATGGGTTTCCAGGTGTCAGGGCCAAACATCTGCCCCCGGATTTCAGCACTCAAGAATGCAATATTCAGTCGTTCAAATGATTAGGTCGGTAGCCACTGACATCAACTAATATGACAACAGTAGTATGCTATCTTGTTTCTGAGGACGATCATCTGCTTGTGTAGACACCTTAGATCAGGGTGAAAATTGTGAGAAAAATAAGGATCCAGATGTTAGTACTACTTCACAGCAGGAATTTCATGTTTTCATATAGGGTAATAACGAGTTTCTATTAAGCCACTACACATGGGTAACGAAATCCAGTGACTATATTCATATGCCTGAGGTTAGTCCCTCCTGGTAACTCAAACGACAAATAAAGATGAAGGTGCTTCTATGCTCCCCTAAAGGAAAACTATACATATCCTAAGGGTAAAAGAGATGAACCTTTTAGGGGAGTATAGAAGCACACCCGGAAACAGGGGTAAAAAAAAAAAAAACAGGAATGAACAACTTGCTACTAATTGATTTTAACCACCACCTCCAGTATATGCAAACTGTAAACCTGATCCACTCCTCTATTAAGTACTGAGCAATGATCAAATCAATGTTGTTATCAGATGATTTCGGGGGGTCCTATTTGATGTGCTTGTTCAGAATCGGAGGTTCAGGCATCAGCACTGTTTGAAGTCTCCTCTAGTGACTGCTGTGACTCGATGTCCATGCTTCCCAACTGGCTGAGCTTTCTTTGATCCTGCATTGATAAGAAAAATGTGCTGATGGTAAAAGATGATTCAAGAAGCATACAGATCTGTGCTAACAAAAAAAATGCAATAGTACTGAGAAAGAAAGATGTTAGGATAAGATGAGTACTTGATGATATGCATTCTGAACTGCTTCAAGCATCTGGACAACGTGACTCATCTTTGGCCTCTTGTCAGCATCAGGATCAACACACTTGAAGCCAACCAAGATTGCCCTCTTAAGGGCACGTTTTGGTGGCTTAACCTCGAGGTTTGGATCCACGACCTCCTCTGCCCTCTTACTGGTAACCATCATTTTAAGCCACTCTATGAGATTCACCTGAAACAAACAATAGAAGAGGTTTAAGAAGTAAATGGAAATGCAATCACACCAATTCTCTGAAATGGGGGAAACTCATACCTCATCTGCAGGCTTAGTGTAATCAACTGGATCCCTAGCTGTCACACATTCTAACAACACCACTCCGAAACTGTAAATGTCACTCTTTTCATTTAGCATCCCGCTGTTTGCATATTCAGGTGCTACATACCTGGCATCAGATTAAGAACATTAGAAACTTCTCTCCAGTTTTCCAGATGAATAGAAGAGCTAACAATAGGAAAAGGAACATCATAAAAGCAGATCTATACCCGTATGTTCCCATCACTCGTGTATTGATATGACTTTTGTCAGAATTCAGAAGTTTAGCCAACCCAAAATCAGAAACCTTGCTGTTGAATTCATCGTCGATTAAGATATTACTTGACTTGATATCTCTGTGTACAACTTTGGGGTCTATGGCCTCATGAAGGTACGCAAGACTGCAAATCATGAACACCAGCATTAGCATGTATATAGTCAACAGTCCAAGTTAAGCAAAATTCAGGAAATAGAGTTAAACATGTCCAAATTCCAAACTTACGCTTTTGCAGTGCCAAGGAGAATTTTCATACGGTTTTCCCAACTAAGGACACCGTGTTGGTTCATGCCATGAAGCCATTGTTCTAGGTTGCCATTATTGACATACTCGTAGACAAGCATCCTGCAAGTAAATATTCAGAACAAGTCCATATGCAATGAAAAGCTTTTGTAAAAAGTAAAAACAACTATTATCACTATAGTTTGAACCTTGAAATGCCTTTTTTTTTTGCCAGAAATACTAATAAACATGAAACAATGAAAAGGGTAAAAAAAAAGGGAAAGCTCAAACAAGCATTGGGTACAACAGGGAAAAATAACTTCTTTTTATGGTATTGACTGCTTATTCCAATGTGAATCTTCAGGACATAATGTCTAGTACAGAGCTACAGATATCATGATGAACTTGTAGAAGTTGAAGCATATATGCTGTTGCTAGGAGCTTTTACAATCTTTCAAAATCAATGTAATAAGCTAAGCAGAAAGAAGGAACCAAAAGGACGTAATGCTAACCTATGTATCCCTTCCACGCAGTATCCCAGAAGGCGGACCAGATTCTTATGCCGAACATGACCAATTGCTTCAACTTCAACTCTAAATTCCTTCTCTGCCTGCCCCCTGCAAACCCAGATATCAAATCTTAGCTCTAAGTTAATACAAGGTAAACTCAAAAAGACTGTACACTTACACATTATTAAGGATTTTCTTCACAGCAATCTCAGTCCCATTCACCAGACGGCCCTTGTAGACAACTCCATAGCCACCCTCCCCAAGAACATTACTCTTCGCAAACCGATTGGTTGCGCACTCCAGGTCCCTCAAGGTAAACCAGTGGCCCCATCCCAAATGTGATAACTCAGGCAGGCCAACCAGCGGTGATGCTGAATATGCATATGGTGAGCTACCTTTCCTAGCTGGACCAGAGCTGCTGTAACTGTACTCTTCAGAGTACACTGAGCTCCCAGCCTTCTCTACGTTGTACACTGAGCTGCACTGGCTGAAGGTATCGACATCGACGGATCTACTCTCACCCAACTGCCCCGCACCTTTGGTCTGCGTATATTTATCCTGCACCGGCACGAAGGGCGCTTCACTGTCACGCAGACTCTGCGCATCAACTCTGTCAACGTTGATTTCCTTAGAAACGATTGGGATCTCAGCCAGCGAAGTGTTGTCAAACCCTTTCACCGTCTTCTTTTTCCTCCGGAACGAAAGGCACAGCGCAATGACGAGCAGGATCGCCATGACTATCCCAACGGCAATGGCAATCAACTGCCATACTCTCAACTGAAACACGGGGGTCGTCTCTGACAGCGCCGCGCTGACAGAATTGTTAGGTGATGACATATCCTTCGGCCTGTCCGATGAACAAACTGAAACAATGCGATATGTTCCCCCCAAATTCAGAATCTTGTCCTGATTTGACAGAGCAATTTACAAACTTATCCCAACCACTTTATCTGCGCAAGAAAGGGAAAAGGTACATTAGCCAACTCAGGAACCTATAGTTGCACATGAGCGAGGAAAGGGCAATTTTGTCTCCAGAAGAAAGCTACGCATCATCTGAGAGCACAGTTCCGCTTCCATGTGAGGGGGGGAGGAAGCACGCAAGCAAGGAAAGTAATCACATAGCGGAACATCGAACGCAACATGCCAACATACAGGGAATTCGAAAGAACAAAATCCGGACAATGTGCAGGAATTAGGGGCCCTGTCGACATCAGAACACGCACCATAAGACTCGGCAGAATTCTGAGGGCACAGGACAAGTCGACACCTAAACGAGAGACGGAGCACAACGAGAGGAAATTACCTTGGCACAGCACCTCGCATCAAACCCCATTGAACGAGAACTCCATGACCAGCTCCCCTCCGCGCCCCCTCAGTCAGAACACCGGAGAAGCCAGGCGAGGCGCCTTACTGTTCTTGCTTGCGCGCAGTGACGCCGGAATGCGGAGCCTGGACAAGGGCGAGCGGCCTTGGCTCGTCGCCGAAAGAGGAGAAACCGGAAAGCCGAGCACGGCGCGCACCTGCACACATGAAGAGAGAGGGAGGGTCTAGAGAGAGAGAGAGAGGAGGGAGTAAAGGGGAAGCAAAGGGAGAGGAGGGAGGGGAGGAGAAGGGGTTGAATTAAAGGTGGAGTGGGGCGACAAAAAAGAGGGAGGCCATTAAGAGGAGGGTGGATTTAATTAAGAAAATTAAGAAGAATAGAGTGGGAGGGATTGGATTAATGGTGGGGATGGTTGAGGATGGACTGCCTGCATGTGGCGGGTGAGCCGGGGAAGTCAAACGTCCAGTCCAGGGGGGGCTCTGCGCTGCTTCGCTGGCGACCGTCGGCTGCCTCATGGAAAACAGCAAAATGGAATGCCACAGCTATCGCCGAGATCACACTGCGATTACTGCTAATTTTGGCATTTAGCTCCCGGCAGCATGATAGTCATGTTTAAGACTAGCTATAGTGTGTATTTTAGTAGGAGACTTTTCGATGAAGTTTTTCAGACAAAAACATAGGTCGTTCTTCGTATTTCCAAGAAAAACCTTAGATGAAATTCCATTTAGTTGCCAATAAGGTGTTCAACCTCCACATAAGCGTATGCAAACACATAGTTTTTCAACAATAAGTGATAGTTATCGTGAGGCCAAAGTCTATGCAGTTTAGTTGGGTCTATCTTATTGCGTGGTACGTGTCGAGGTCCCAATCCAACAATTTATTGTTTTAGCTATTTTTCTTTTGCTACTAGTTTTGTCGTGGTTGATTGATCCTTGAGGTTTTCTTAAAAAACAAACACGTGGATTCAACCTATTTTGCTATAATGACGTGGAACAACATATTGTTAACAAGATATGCGTGTATGACGGTCTATGACAAATAGCACGCACCAACGTCCCTTGTACCTGTGACCTAGCGTACACGCCCTTTTTATTTTCTGAATGGGCGTCAATGGATCTAGTGTGCGTCTAAAATAACTACTCCTATGTAGCGTATCACTTTAGGTTTATAGGCTATATCTTTGATCAAAATTCCAAATTTGAAATATTTTCTATATGATACTGACCTAGGATATCGGTATGGCAATATTATGGATATTCGATGAAGTGGAAAATTGGATACCTAGTTATTCTTCGTGCGAAGAAAAAATATCTTCCTTTCATTTCCCTATGCCTAGAGCAGCTTGTGTAATTTGCCTCATCTTCTTTGTTTTTTCTTTGTGTCCTGAATCTCTTCCCCTGCTTTCTTTTAATTTGTAACCTTGTTACTCTGTTGCTTTCTTTGTTATTTTGATATATTCCAATAGGGAATCAGCCTTCGATCCCTCTTGTTTTCTCATAAAAAACACTAATTAACATCATATTTGGATGGTTTTTGTTTCAAGCACTTTAGAAATTGATAAGATAGGCTAGTTTTTTCGAGGGATGGTAAAAAGCTTTGTTGCCATTTTTATTAGACGAAGAAAAATAAAAGACAAGTGTCGACCCAGTTTTTTGAATGGAAACCGGTCTCGAAAACCACACCAACTATAAAGAGAGTGCATCACTCGTCTCAAACAACTTCGACGACTTCAGTGCTGACTTAGTCACACTTGCTCATATTGAACCAACTTGATAAAAAAAAAGTCAACCTAACTAGCAAAACAACTAAACCAACTCATGGCACGACACCCCTAAATCCAACTAGCTCTGGCAACCAAACCTAGAGCACAAAAAACAAACTCGACACGATTTCGAGCACCACCAACAACAAAAGCAAAGCTAGGGGGAAAAAAGCCTCACAATGCCTACAAGAAGAAAATGACGCAAGGCGCCGACATCGCAAGCCCACCGTAGGAAGGTTTTCGCCCACAAATTCTAGCTGAGTAGGAGAAGAGATACAAAGAGAACGCCTCCAAGGAGAAAGTGACGTCCACAGATGTCGTCATCCATGATTTCGCCTTGATCTCTCACACCCACCGACCGTGGCCTGCCATTGCCTACCGCAAAAGGGCATGTCCCGCAGAAAAGGCGCTGATTACGATATGCGGACGTCCTCGACGACCCAACACCACCACATGGACCGCAAGCTTCCTTGTCACATGCACCGCGTGTATTGCTTCGAACATGTTTTTTTAATCTAAAGTTTTTCATATGTATTTCTTGTATTTCAAATGGGCTCTTGGTATAATGTAGTTTTATGTGTATTTGATCAAGCATGAACAATGTGTTGTTCTCCATTTAGTTGCAAATAGGACATTCAGACCTTGTTTGGTTGCAAAGCATTTTTGAAGTATTAGACATAGCCTTCGATTGTGCAAAAAAAAATTGGTTTTCAAAATCTTCTAGGTGTTTGGATGGAACAAACCTTATAGTTTTTAAAACCATAATATTGTCAAAATAAATTTAGCCTTTTTGGTGTTGTAAAAAACTCTGCGTGCCTACAGTATTTGATATGTTTTCACTTGTAATCCAGAAATGAAATAAGTTTATGTTTAAGCTTGAAGAAGGACAACAATTAAAATGGGATATGTCTCAGATCACTCGAGCGATCTCACGATGAAAACGGCAGCTCACCGGCGTTGTTCTGCATCAGATTTGTCGACATACTGGAGCCAATAAGTTTATATAAAGCCACACATGTTGTACATATGCATGTGTCTTTAGAATAATCGTTTGTTAAAAAACAAATGCATAAATAAATAAAAGAAGAAGTCAGCGATACGATGGTCAACCTCTTGAACTAATCAGGCCAGTACGGCGTGGCAAAGATAGAATTATATATAGTTTTTGTATCCAAATGAAACTAATATAATAAAGATAAAATATGGAACACACACTCGTGGCATGTACTCGATCTGTATACCGATGAAATCAACCTCTTTTTCGCTTCTTTTGAAAAGAGAAAACAGCCCACTGAGTGGTGACCATTTCTTATTTTCTTAAAAGGCAAATTAGGTCGTGCATGCGCTTTGATATGATGCAAAGGTGTACCGATGGTTACGAGTAGTTTCCATCAGGCTAGATGACGTCTGGTGGAGTAGGGCATTGTGGTCTCATGATATCTTCTTTCGGTGCCGCTTGAATACGTCCCCTCTTGTCACATCGATCGGTTGCCCCCGGGCCAGCGGCTCTTACACGCCCGCAACAGATTTTTCAGCTTGACCGGCTGTGATTATTTAGCAGCAGCTGCAGCTGTTTGTAGTTTTGTCTACAGTATGGTTCAGTTCATTTTTGCAGCCAAAGCAGCAGCTGCAGGCTGCAAGTAGCTTCTGTTGGAGTTGTTCCAAATTCACTGCAAAATATAGGCCGAGCTTCTGACGAAGCGAAGCGGAGGCCCGTCGCCGGAGGCTTGGGCCGGAGCGTAGCGGTATATATATGCCCTTGCTAGGGTTTCGTGGAGACTTGATTCTCTTGTAAGCCGCCGCAGGCGTGTAACCCTAAACTCTTGAGATAGTGAGATTGTTGCCGGCTGGTGCCCGTGGTTTTTCCCCTTCGCATTGAAGGGGTTTTCCACGTAAATCGTGTGTCTCCGCTGTGATTGATTTCGTTTACTTCATATTTCTATACGTCGTTCTTAACAGCTCCATATAGCTTGGCTGTTATTATTAGCTGATTTGGCTCAACTAATAAGGTAGTTTGTTAATTAGATATTAGCTAACAATCAGCTAAAGTAGTTGGACCGTTTGAATCCAAATAAGCTAATTTATTGGTAACTATTAACTCTCTGGATCCAGACAATGCTTTCTAGTTCTACTAGTTAGAACCCATCCATATCATTTATCATATATCCATGCATGGTAATTAGTTAGTTAGTTAGTTGATTGTTGATATCAACCATCATCATCGTGCCCGCCCGCCTTCCTTCCTAGCTAGCTGATCATCATGATCGCCATAGACACCAACAAGCACAGCACATCACGCACCGGGCACTGCACACTTCTTTTTTAAGCGCGATTAATTAAGAGAACAAAAGGGAGAACAGCAAGCAGGAGATCGTGGTGGCATCACCTTTCTAGCTTGGCTAATCATCATCGCATGGAAGTTTACGAAATCCTAAGTGGTTCGTTTAGTAGCCAAAAGAAAAACCTCGTTTATTTAAAATATTATTATTAGCCCATTAATCATCATTTGTGTGGGCCATTCGTCCACATGACAGCCTGAGGCCTCCACGGTGGTCTTTACGCGTCTTTTCTAGCTGGCCTAGTATACAGCGTACCATAGCATACTAGACATGTCTGGGTGACATTAAGTTGTTTTGACTTCTCCTATCAACTAAAATTTTTCTATACACTTACACTGTCTTCCAGTTATATTTACACTGTTTTATTGCTATATTTACAATGATTTCTTCGGTGTAATTTATTGAACAGAGTGATGTAACTTGAGAATAACATAAATATATACTAAATTTTTCAAAAAGATAAACAAATTTTTTCTATGGATTCTAGATATCAGAAAAATTATATCAAATTGTTCACAAACTTACAAATTTACAATTTTTTCTATAGCGAGAAGCGTGCATGACGAATTGCATGCGAATGCGACATGTCTTGGATCGGATCTCCTGCGTGCACGCGCCCAGCTAGCAGGCATGGCGGCCGCTGCTCCACTATTGCCACGTACTGCGGGCGTGTTTGGATCGAGCCCTCGCAGGCAGCTCATCCTGTCCCCAGGCGTGGGAAATCGGACGCCTGAGACTGACGCGCGCTTCAGGCAAGTCTAGCCAGTCTAAAACCAAACACGCCCTACGCGCGCACAGATGATGTGGATGCATACACCTAACAATGGCGGACGCATCATCGGACGGCCTGGGCCATCGGCGGACGGCAACGAACGGCTCAAAAATCAGTTGATACAAGCTCCTAAATTAACCGGTTGATAGATAGCAATACTGTAGCATAATATATTGTTCTCATTTGCTCAAAAAAATATTGTTCTCACTCAGCGTTTCCGCTGTGGAAAATGTGCGGCCACCGATTGCGGCCCTCTTGGTCACCTGCCCGCCCGTGGTTTTTTAGGCCACGGCCGACACAATGCGACACGCGATGAGTAATATAATCCATAAAGGATTGGCAGCTGAGAAAAATACAGCAACGAAGTATATTGTACTGTAGTATAGTAGTATATATATGAATGAATTATATGAAGAGAAGAGTGTTTCGTGGCATCCGGCACAAATAGAGGAGGCCGGCGTACGCGATATTGGCGGCACGGTGCACACCTACTAGCTAGCATGTACGCACGTCGTGCCTGGCACCTAGAATTATTCCATCAGGCAGCGTACGGTCGGGATGAATATAATCCCCTGCACTGTGTCGGTCGTTTTTGCTAACTGCTTCAGGAAGGTTGACGTCAACATGGTCTCCGTGGTTTTATATATACGATACGATGATGGTCTAACAAGGCGAGCGCACGTCGTTCCAACTTCCAACTTCCAAGCCAGCCTTCGTTTTCGGCAAAGAAAAACATTACTAGGATCGGTCGATCGATCGGTTGAACTAGAACTAGATGTTGACGTTACAACTTACAGTACAACGTCTGAGTCTCAGAGTAGTAGCTTGCAGCTTGCTTGCCTCCAGCTAGAAATTTTGGATGAACAGAGAATTATATATATGTTTGGTCGTGGAAACTCCGGAAATTGAGAAACATCAAGCACGTATATTCATTCTCCGTGTGCACGAAATTGTGCCGGTCCCGCGGATCGGCTTGCTCGATCCCCGCGGGCCGCGGGTTAGGCTGGAGTAGGTGAGGGGCAGATGAGATGGATGTGCGCATGTGGCGGCAGAATTTTTCAGCGTCGATCCCTCCCCGCGGATGTCGCTGCGTCGTCGTCACATGCCCTTTTCGTTAGTTTAGCGCAGAAGTGGTCATGTGCCCAGGGTTAAAAAAACCGTTCGGTAAACCGCGGTTTACCGCGGTTACCGGCCTAACCGGGCCGGACCGGTTCCGGTCCGGTCCGGTTAGGTATTCCTCAAATTCAAATTTAAAATTTGAAAAAAAAATATTGAAAAAAATCCTAAAAATAGTTCATGATTTATAGAAGCCAATGGTGTAAAATTTTTTCAAATTCGAGTTCGTTTAGTATTTATTTATACGTATAGAAGTTTGAAAAAAAGAAAAAAAATCCCGGTCCCGGCCCGTTAAGACCCCCAAATTCAAATTTAAAATTTGAAAAAAAACAAAAAATGCTGAAAAAATTCCTAAAAATAGTTCATGATTTATAGAAGCCAATGGTGTAAAATTTTTTCAAATTCGAGTTCGTTTAGTATTTATTTATACGTATAGAAGTTTGAAAAAAAAGAAAAAAGAAAATTCCAAACTCAAACCGAGCGGTAAACCGCTCAAACCGAACGGTTACCGCTCCAAACCGCCCGGTAAACCGGTGACAAACCGAACCAAAGGCGCGTTTGAATTCAAATTCAAATTCGACCGGTTACCGACCGGTTACCGGTAAACCGGAACCGGAGGCCGGCGGTTTGGGGTGACCGGTCGGTAAAAAAAACCCTGCATGTGCCAGTTGAGCTAAAGCTTCAGGGGTAGGGTAGCAGCAGTACTTGCTTGCCTCTGGTAGCTACTCCTACTTGGATTGGATCTCATAAGCTTTATTTACAAAATTGACCTTGACACTCCTCGTGCACGAACTACCTCTCTCTCTTGATTTTTTTTAGCGAACTCTTTTGATTTCTTGATGAAGCATATCATGACTAGGCAGCCCAGTCTGGACTCTGGACTAACGAAGCCCACCATAAAATGTGAGCCCGCTCATGGCGCGAGCTCACATATACCCGGGATATATACACACCGGTCCACCACACAACCGGAGAGCCCAGCACGGTCAGCAAGCATCTCGGTCCCGGCGGCCGCCTCCCGGGATCAACAATTCGACATCCCCGATCCGTATCGCTCTCTGCCTGCCGGCCGCGCACAAGACGAATCGACATTATCAGACGCCTCGTCCTGATCCTGATGCAGTTGGCTCGCCTGTCCAATGGGGAACGGGAGCTGCTGCGTGCCGCATAGTTCGTACCGCCAACGTATTTATCTGTTTGTTCCCAAATACGACCTCAAGAGAGTCAAGAAACGAGAGGAGTTGCAGTGTTCTTTTGTGGATGTACGGTTGGTTCCCTGCTGCTGGCGGCTGCAGTAATAAGATAACTAGGCGCCTGAGCTTTTCACCGATCGATGGCCGCCGCGATGAGGTTCTTCGTGTTGAGGGGAGCATCCGCGCGGAAGCCGCCGTGTCCCGGGAGCCGGCCCCGGCGGTGCTGGCGCCTGGCGAGCGTGGCCCCGTGCTGCGCGTCGGCGCAGCAGTGCACCGACGCGTTGCGGTGGATCTGCATCACGGCCGCCGCGTGAGTCAGCACAGCAGCATTCGCGTCGTACCCCTGATGATATCCCGTCGAGTCTTGATGTCGAAGACACAGTCTACAGCTTGTGCTTCTCTTGCTGATGAACAGGGGTGTGTTTTTTTTTCTTGTTGTGCTTGTGCCGCAGTAGGTTGATGCTGGCTGCAGGAACAACCGTAGACAAATCTCTCCTTGTGCCTTTCGTTGCTCTGCAAGCGCCTTCTGGCGTCACCTTCTGGGCCAGGTAAGATTCCTATATATGCCAACACACACAAACGAGACAGGCGTTTCAGTTTTACAATTTTTTCCCGTGAAAGAGCATACTATTGAGGAGGTGTACTACATATTGCTGGCATTAACATAATGTACATTTTTAGGCAAGATCATGGTCGATGGATGTGGATGGCTGTTCTTGTTGGTCCTCTTATGCGCTTTCTGTACATCACTACAGGTAGAGTAATATGCATGAATGGTGATGCCAGCCGTGCTCAGCTTCTGAGTTAAAAATTATCACTGCTATGTGATTTCTGTTCAATACAGAAATGAGATTATAGTTGAAAACAATGCAATAAGTCATCTGTTCTCCTATAGTTCTGCTGTTCACTTTCTTCCACTCCAGCACCAAGAATCTAGCAGGCTATATTCTGCGGAAGAAATAATAGATGCAAGAATCACAAATGTTTGTGCCTGCATCTTAATATTACAGGCGAATGGCGCCGTGCAATATCAACGACGTTCCTAGTTGTGATCTGCATCGTCCCTTCCCAAGTTATGAACTTGAGGTAAGATACAGTCTGCCTATCTAAGAACCAGTGCTAGTTTAAAAAAAATGAAAGAAGAGCTTATGAGTTGTAGACCTGTGGCCTCTTAAATTTGTGCTCTTCAGTATTTGGCCATCTATTTCATTTCCCTACAATTCCTGCAAGGGATAAGCTGAAGCATACTACCTATGTACCAGTTTAACAACACATCTTTTAAGAGGGGGGGGGGGGGATATAATCTGTTGACATACCTTGTGTGATCTTTGTACAGAGAGTCTCAAGGCCGTGCGATACTGACCTCGGCGATAGCGGTTTATCTCGCGTTTCAACACTTCACCGGGGCCGGAAGCTTGAGGAAGGCCTTTAGCGGTGTGGCCTTATTTGCCACCCTGTGCATCGTATGCATGACAACTATCAGCCTGATGCTGGTGTTCTGATCTAGCCAGCTCAAGTTCGCCAAGTCCTGCTTCTTGTTTTTGCTGCAACCGTAATGCTATACAGGAGCTAACCTCACAATGCAGTCTGCACTCTGCAGAGATGCGCAAAAAGAAACAGAACCTTTTTATTTCAGAACAGAATGTTAGTATAAACATTTTAATGCGAGATCCTACCATTGAGGCATTAAGTAAACATGAGATCTCCTCTTGATAAAATACGTGCTTAGACATGTTCTCGTAAAAAGTAGTAAACATGAGATCCTATTATTAACAGCTCTCAAGTTTTCATTCCACAGTCACAGTTGATGGTTGTGTTTAATGTAAAGACATGAGTAATTGGGTTATGAAATATTTTGATTTATAAGTTCCAGACGATACAATACAGACTGGCTCTTTGGTCATTGGTCAGCTAAGTGCGAGTTTTCCTGCTGAGGATTTCATTGAGGACACGATCAAGGAATAACCACATTGAGCAGCCCCATGCCTAACCTATTTGGTGCCCTCAACCTAAACTTGAGGTTGATCTCGTCCTAGTCACATGCCCTTTTCGTTTAGTTTAGCGCAGGATTGGTTATGTGCCAGTTGAGCTAAAGCTTCAGGGGTAGGGTAGCCGTACTAGCTTGGCTCTGGTAGCTACTCCTACTTGGGGGTGTTTAGGTGCAAATTTTTTTTTGGAATTTGGCTACTGTAGCACCTTCGTTTGTATTTGGCAATTAGTGTCAATCATGGACTAATTTGGCTCAAAAGATTCGTCTCGTGATTTACGACCAAACTGTATAATTAGTTATTATTTAGGGGGCTGCTAGCGCCCGGACGCCCGGCTCAGGGGTGCGTCCGGACGCTGCCCCCACCCCGCGAGCGCCACCGTCGGTCCCACCCCGCACGTCCCCGCCCCGCCCCCCACGGAGAAAAAAAATCGCGACCCCCGCCTCGCCCCGCACGGAGAAGACCGCCCCGCCCCGCCCACCTGCACGGAGAAGAAAGGCGCCCCCACCTCCCCCGCGCACGGATCTGTCCCGCCCCCAACCTCACCGACCCTAGCACCTCCGCCTCCCGCCACCAGCTCACCACTATAGTCCACCCCCCCAAACTGTAAACAAGGGAGAAAAAAGCTATTGCAACAGCGAAGAGCGCCTAATGAAACAAATGAAAAACAACTGTTGAAACAAAACGAAAAAAGCTGTTGAAACATCGAAAAACACCTAATGAAACACAAACAGAAACGGGTGAAACAAACCCAAAAAAACTGTTGAAACATTGAAAAACAACTAATGTAACAAAAGGAAAAAAGCTATTGTAACAAGAAGATAGCTAACAAGGGAAAAGAAAGCTATTACAACAAAAGAAGAAAAAGTTGCTGCAACAAAAATAAGAAGCTACTGCAACAAAGGAGAAGAAACTACTGCAACAAGGAGAAAAAAACTATTGCAACAAAAAAGAGAAGAAGCTACTGCAACAAAGAAGAAGAAACTACTGCAACAAGGAGAAAGAAGCTAATGCAACAAAGGAGAATAAGCTACTGCAACATCAGAGAATCATGCTTCACATCATCTGTAGCTATGTAGCTTAGATCTGACTCGCCATAAGGAGAAGAAGCTGCTGCAACAAAAGAGAAGAAGCTACCACAACATCAGAGAATCGTGCTTCACATCATCTGTTGCATGTAGCTTAGATCTGCCTCGCCACAAAACCATAGCCGCCATCAAAACCATAGATCTAGAGGGGGGCGAGGAGGAGGAGGAAGGGGAGGAAGAGGAGGGACCAAATCGAGATCCAGAGGGGGGAGGCGGGGGGAAGGGGCGTCTCAAATCCAGATCCTTCCCCACCTACCTCGTCGGAGCCCATGGAGGTCGCGGCGCGCGAGGGCGAGAGCACCAGGGAGGGAGCGGAGGTCGGCGGGCTCACCGGATGCCGCCGCCGTCGCGCCCACTCCGGTGGTGAGGATGCCGAGCATGTCGCAACGGGGGAAAGGCGCGGGGGAGCAGGGAGGGGAGGAAGGAAGGAAGGGGAGAGGGGAGGGAGGAGGGTGGGCTCGCTGCCGGCGCAGCACAAAGGCGCGCGTGGGGAGGAGCGCGCGGGCGCGGCGCTGGACGAGCGCGCAGGCGGAGCGGAGCAACCGAGAAAAGAAGAGAAGTGGATAAGGTGGGGAGGAGGCGAGCGAGTGGGGAGGCGAGTGAGTGGGGAGAAGGCGTCCGGACACGTCGGACGTCTTCACTGTATCATTACCGTATTTTTTATCTATATTTAATGTTCTATGTATGTGTCCAAAAATTCGATGTGATGGAGAAAGAGTGTAAAAATTTGGAATTTGGAATCCATCTAAACACGGCATTGGTTTATATAAGCTTTTTTTTACAAAATTGACCTTGACTCCTCGGGCACGCACCACCTCTCTGTGTCTTAATTCTTGATGAAGCACATGTAACCCTCAATTATTTTGACTAGGCGGCCCAGTCTGGACTCTAACGGAGCCCACCATAAAATGTGAGGCCGCTCATGCCGCGAGCTCATATACCCATGATATACACACACCGGTCCACCACACAACCAGCCCATCACGGTCAGCATCCGGTCGCCGTGGGAGCGAAGCCGAAGCGCGGACCCTCCCGGGATCAACAACTCAACGTCCCCGATCCGTGTCGGCTGTCGGCCTCTGCCTTACCGCTGCCGGCCGCGCACTTTGTTTTCGTTTGACCCCTACAAGACGAATCGACATTACACGCCTCGTCCTAATGCAGTTGGCTGGCCTGTCGAAAGGGGAACGGAAATTGCTGCGTGCCGCATAGTTCGTACCGCCAACGTATTCCTTTATCTGTTTGTTCCCAACTATGACATCAAGAGAGTCAAGAAACGAGGACTTGCCGTGTTCTTTTGTGGACGTACAGTTCCCTGCTGCTGGCGTCTGCAATAATAACTAGCTAGGCGCCTGTGCTTTTCTCCGATCGATGACCGCCGTGATGAGGTTCTTCGTGTTGAGGGGCGCCTGCGCCTCGCCCTCGCGGTGGCCGGCGTGGCCCGAGGCTGGGGGCCTTCGGTGCTGGCGCCTGTCGAGCGTGGCCCTGTGCTGCGCGTCGGCGCAGCAGTGCACCGACGCGCTGCGGTGGAACTGCATCACGGCCGCCGCGTGAGTCAGCAGCAGCATTCGTCGCACCCCTGAATCCTCATCTTCCGTTTCTTCGTGATGATAGGCAGTCTACAGTTGTTCTCTCTGCCTGGTTTTCACAAGTGCTGATGAACGGGGGTGTGTTGTTTTTGTTCTGGCGCAGTATGTTGATGGTTGCTGCAGGAACAACCGTGGACAAATCTATCCTTGTGCCTTTCGTTGCTCTGCAAGCACCTTCTGGCGTCACCTTCTTGGTCAAGTAAGATACCAAGCAATAATTAATGTCATACATACATAATTTCTGACATCAACATCGTGTACATTTTTAGGGAAGATCATGGTCGGTTGATGTGGATCGGTTTACTTAGTATTCTTATGCGCTTTCTGTACATCATTACAGGTAGAGTAATATCAATGGTGATGATCTTTGCCGTGTTCTGTCTCCACCTTTTGAGTAACTAGTTACTGCTATATGTGGTTTCTGTTCTATAGAGATGAGCTTAGACGAAAACAATTCAATAAGTCATCTTTTCTCCTATAGTTTTGCTGTTCACCTTCTTCAACTCCAGCATCGAGAACTCAGTAGGCTATATTTTGTGGAAGAAACAAATGCAAAATGACAAATGTCTGTGCCTGCATCTTACTAAACAGGCGAATGGCGCCGTGCTATATCAACGACGTTCCTTGTTGCGATCGCCATGGTCCCTTCCCAAGTTATGAACTTGAGGTAAGATTCAGTCCGCCTATCTAAGAACCAATGCTGGACTTTAAAAAATATGAAAGAAAAACTTATGATTTGTAGACCTATATATGGCCTCGCTTAAATTTGTGCTTTTCAGTATTTGCCTATTTGGCCATCTGTTTCATTGCCCTACAATTCCTGCAAGGGATAAGCTGAAGCTTTACTACACTATCACTATGTATACCGGTTAAACAACACATCTTTTAAGTGTGGGAGATGATTTGTTCACATACCTTGTGTAAACTTTGTACAGAGAGTCTCAAGGCCGTGCGATACTGTCCTCGGCAATAGCGGTTTATCTCGCGTTTCAGCACTTCACCGGGGCCGGAAGCTTGAGGAAGGCCTTTGGCAGTGTGGCGGCCATATTTGCCACCCTGTGCATCGTATGCATGACAACTATCAGCCTGATGCTGGTGTTCTGATCTAGCTAGCTCAAGTTCGCCAAGTCCTGCTTTTGTTTTTGCTGCAACCGGAAGTGCTGCTACCTCACAATGCAGTCTGCAGAGATAGGCCAAAAGTAACAGAACCTTTCTTTGGGAACAGAATGTTAGAAAACATTTCAATGCAAGATCCTGCCATTGAGGCATTAAGTAAACATGAGATCTCCTTCTTTTAATGAAATACGTGCTTAGACACATTCTCAACTTCTCATAACAAATAGTAAACATGGGATCCTATTATTAACTGCTCTCACAAGTTTTCGTTCCAGTTACAGTTGATGGTTGTGTTTAATCTAAAGACAGGAGCAATTGGGGTATGAAATATTTTGATTTAAGTTCCAGACGATACAATACAGCCTAGCTCTTTGGTCATTGGTCAGCTAAACGCGAGTTTTCCTGCTGAGGATTTCATTGAGGGCACCAACAAGGAATAACCACATTGAGCAGCCCCATGCCTAACCTATTTGGTGCCCTCAACCTAAACTTGAGGTTGATCTCTGCTCTTCAGTTTCAACTGCTCGCTATGAGCTTAGTTCTGTGTAATTAGGACCTACGCTGACTGAGTGTTCTTAGTTCAGTAATCCTGCGATTACCGTTCTAAGATGTGTTTGTATTTCGCTCTATTTCTTCCGTTTGGATCCCTTCATTTTGGAGGATTGAAATCTGCTTAATGGATTAGGCTATCTGGCTTTAATTTAACATTTCATAACTTTCTCAAGCTCACAAATAAGACTATCTCAAATTCATAAGGTAGAAGATGAAAATGGATTCTATAGATCACTATGCTATAATTCTACTCTTCAACTTATAGCACACTCTTTAACTCACTTCCATACAATAGAAATGCAACATATAAGTATATCCCTTGTATGTCTAACAATAAATATACAAATATATTCCATATACAACTATATTAGCTTAACTAATCTATGTCTAAATTATAATTATTAAAATGAATTCAATTCCAAGGATCCAAACGAGCCCTTAATGAAAAACGTAAAAAAACCCCGCTCGCTGTATAGGGCAAGTACTTTCTTTTTAAATTATGAGTTGTTGTGACTTCTGTAAGTACATAGTTTTTTTTTCTATATACATGAAAATGCGATAAATAGCAAAAATTATGTACTACAAAAGC
Organism: Saccharum hybrid cultivar R570; assembly: GCA_038087645.1. Classification (NCBI taxonomy): domain Eukaryota; kingdom Viridiplantae; phylum Streptophyta; class Magnoliopsida; order Poales; family Poaceae; genus Saccharum; species Saccharum hybrid cultivar. Next base: position 39,524,513 of record JAQSUU010000113.1, read on the forward strand.
CAAAACAACTTATAATTTGACATAGTGGGAGTACTACACATCCAGGGGGAATCAAGATGTCCTTGTCACAGTAATCTAATCTAGTACACTAAAAGAGATTTAACAACTTGAGTTTTTTCTTTGCTTACACATTTGTAGACTACTCAAATTGGGATTACATTATCGATATTTTAAAAACACCAGTGGTCACTGATAAATAAAAATATTGAAAATCTATTGGCTATAGGATTTTTTTTGGACTAAAACATTAAAAAATACCGTTCATTTGTATAGAAAATCATGTAGAATATGTCTAAATCATGTAGCATAAAAAGCACAAATTTGGTATAGAAACAAGAGGATATAAAACTTTCGTAGCACAATTATGTATACCCACTGGACTGGTTAGGACATGTCTTTCCACATTACAACATATAGTCATAAATATTATAACACTGTACCAAATATCTCAATAACGTCCCAAATACTACAACAAATGTGTTGGTCCATTTGGACAGTTCGCAACAACATCTTCAGGAGTGTTCAGCCTTCAGTCCAACAGTGCAATGCAATTTTTAGAAGAGAATTTGCTTAAGTTATTTTTAGTAGCCCTGGGCATAATTAACCGAAGACCGAACCGAACTAACCGAGACCGAGACCGAAGTGACCGAGACCTTCGGTCACAAGTTCGGTCTTCAGTTTGAGGTAACCGAACTAACCAGACTTAGTTCGGTCATTACCCTCAGGTAACCGAACTAACCGAATTAACCGAACATTTGACTTTTATTGACATAATATATAATTTAGACTATTATTAGTGATATAATATTTATTCTAGTGAGTTTATATCAACCATCACTCTTTATCACTATGTTTAATCTATATTTTGTATTGTATTTTTTACCTTGAAATAGAAAAAATATTGGTAAAATTTGCTACAAATTACAATATTTAGTAGTTGTTTTGTGAAGTTCGGTTAGTTCGGTCATGACCGAGACCGAACTGAACTAACCGAGACCGAACTTGCTCGGTCCTGAATTTTAAAACTAACCGATCGGTCTCCGTTTTTAGATGACCGAACTTTCGAAATGACCGAAGACCGAGACCCATCGGTTCGGTCAGACCGAACGCCCAGGGCTAATTTTTAGAGCAAAGCAAACTTACAAGCCCCTCGTTAATCAATAGCTAAATGAGAGCACGAGCAAAGAGCGGCGGCCCTGTTTGTTTCGCTAAAATTTGGCTTATGCTGATTTGTTGTGAGAGAAAAATATTGTTTATTCGCTGAAAAGTACTGCTGAAGTAGCAGTAGCTATGAAGAGGAGAGGTGAAAAAATTAACAGATTTTTAGAGTTAAGATAAGAAAGATTGCACAGGATATTTAGCCACTCATTTCAGATGGGCACTCTAGGCTAAGATTCTAATGAGACGAATTTGAATCACGAAATTTCTAGCCAAAAAATACTCAATGTCAGCCCACACTAGTATAAAATTGAAAATTTGAAATTATCAACTATGTATCGGTGATAAATTAACGATAATGATAAGCCACAATCGTCCGTCCATGACTCCTATCCGGACGCAGCTTCACATGAGCGGACCCCATCTCTCCATCTCTCTTAGAAACAAAAAAAACGAATCATCACTCGCTCATCCTTATCTGCCCCGCGCCTGACGCAGTAGCGTGGCCGCTCATTAGTTCGCGCCTCTTCCCCCACCGTGCGCTCATCAGCTGCCGCGCCGTGCCCCATCGCCCGCGCCCTATCACCGGCCGCGCCACGCACCCGTCCCAGACACTTGTGCCGCTCGCTCCCTCGCTGTTCGTCTGTTCGTCTCCCATCGCCATCGCGCACACCGCTGATCCCGCCATGGTAGCTGGCGCGCATGTGCCGTGGCACCTCAGTACTGCCCTGACCCACCAAGGGCACCCACAAGCGCAGGCGGTGCTGGTGGTGCTCGCGTGACGCGGCTCACCGCCGGCCGGCTCGGTGAAAGCCCAAGTTTGGTTTTGGTAATTAATGACACCAAGTTGCTAATGCCATGTGTTAAGTGTTTTGAGTTAGGCATAAGCAACACATGTGATGAAGGTGTACGTGGCAAGGAGTGGTGGCCACAAGATCACAAAGAGATGACGCATGGACATGAAATGATGATCATGGTGGAGATGCGCATAAAATGATGGACATGATGATCAAGTGGAAGAGAATGATCTAAGAGCGCAAGGCAAAGGTATAACCATAGGGTTTTCCTTTTGCCGGTCTAAGTTGAGTAGAGAAGTGATTGACCGGGTTTATGATACATAGCCGACTATCAAGAGGGGCAATCACGGTTAGCTCGGGAATCAAGTGCCACTAGATCAATGTCTTGAGCATATGCATTAGGATCTAGTTGAGAGCTAACATAACGCCTTGAAAAATGTTTGTGAAATGCTAACACACATACACATTGATGGTGTACACTTGGGGGTGTTAGCACATTTGCGAAGGCGGTGGTGTTTGAGTGGTAGTAAGGGGTTTGGGGTTCGCTCTCCCTCCCGCCGAGCTTGCGAGCGCGGGATTCAGGCGTTTTCGAAGAAATGAAATGCCTATTTTCTATTGCGCTGGAGTCTAGAAAAGGTGGCGAAAATCCAAATTGTTTTTTACTGAAAAACGGCGATCGGACGCTGGACCGGACGCGGTCACGGTTTGACCGGACGCGTCCGGTCAGTTCAACGTGGCGCAGGCACTAGGGTTTGTGACCGGACGCTGGTCTGGCCTGACCAGCGCGTCTGGTCAGTTCACCTGTGCGCAGAAGAAGAGCGCGCGACCGGCGCGTCCGGTCCCTCACGGAACCGGAGCGTCCAGTCAGGCGTCCAGAGGAGCAGAGTGCAGCGGAGTGCTGATCGGACGCGCGGCGCGTCCTGTCACGTGTGATCGGACGCGTCTGGTCTCGATGGGAGCTTACTGGAACGCGACCGGACGCTGGCACTGTCGCGTCCGGTCAATCGGTTGAGTGCGTCCGGTCACGGCAACGGCTAGTTCTGACGTGCACTGTTCACGCTTGTCCTGTAGTGACCGGACGTGTCCGGTCACCCTGACCGGAGCGTCCGGTCAGCGCGTTTTCACTGTGTCATTCGTAACGGCTAACTGCGTACCCCTTCGCTATAAATAGAAGATGTACGGGGTTTGAGGGTAACTCTTGCACATTTTGAGACCAAGAGACATCCTTTGAGCTAGAGAACAACCCCTCCACTCATCTCTTTGCTTGGTTGCACATCTTGAGTGAGATTGAGTGAGATTCAAGTGCATTGCTTGAGAGTTGCATTCTAGAGGCACTTGATCTTCGAGTTGCTGCGGATTTCTTTTTACTCTTCCGTGTTTCCCGACACGGTAGACGGCTTGGAGCAGCGGAGGTGATTGAGCTCACAATTGGAGATTGTTGGAGCCCTCACCAAGTGTTGTAAGGGGTTCTTGATCCTTCCCCGCGGGAGTTCGCAAATTGGATACTCTAGTGAAGCTCGTGGCTTGGAGGATCCCCATCTTGTGTGTGGTTGTGCGGCGCCCGCCGAGGGCTCGACTCTTGATAGTCGATTAGCTCGCGAACCGACAAGTGGGTGCATCGCCACAACGAGGAGTAGCTTGCCGGGAAGCAAGTGAACCTCGGTAAAAATCTTGTGTCATCTCTTTGCCGAGGATTTCTCTTGTGATTGATTCTTCGAGTGCATTACTTCTCTACATCGTTGGTATAAGAATCAAGTCACTTGCTCTTTACTTTCTTATACTATTCCTAGTGTAGTTTGCTTAGTGTAGCTTTTATCACATAGGAGTAAGTAGCTTAATGACTTAGTCTTGTTGGTGTGTATTAGAGATCATAGCCTTGCTTCACTAGAATTGTATAGGTGGCTTGCATAGTATAGTTGAGCTAGTGCTAGAATTAGCTTAGCCATCTTTTATACTAACGTGGTTGTTTAGTGAAGCTTGTAGAATTTTAAATAGGCTATTCACCCCCCTCTAGCCATTTGGACCTTTCACTCGGCCTTTCCCCTCCCCTATATTGCATGTGCATGTTTCAAGTGTTTCAGACATTTCAGATGTATGTTGCAATTGTTTCATCTTGATGTTGTAAAATTAGATCGAGGGATGTTGCACATGTTGTAAGTGTTTCAGAGGCATCTTGCAAGCGTTTGTTCAAAATGTTTCATTTGTTTCATGTTGCAATCGTTTTTGATCTGCAGTATGTTTCAAATGTTTCAGTTATTTCAGTCCTATGTTGAAGCAAATGGTCTCATGTTGCAAGTTGCTAGTGTTTTATTTTGGATGTTTCATGTACTTCACACACATGTTGCAAGAGCATATTCCAAATATTTCATCTGTTTTTAGTTTTATGTTGCATTCATGTTGCAAGTGTTTTATGTTTTTCGGTCGGGCGCGAGCTGGGGGCCGGTGAACGGGGCACGCGGCGCGCCGGGGGGCCGACGGACGGGGGCGCTAGGGTTCGGTAGACGGAGGTGTTGGGGGCGGCGGACGGCGGTGCTGCAGGTCGGGGCGCGCTGGGGGCGTGCTCGTCCTCGGCCGCTCATCCCGGCTCCCGTGTGTCACCCACGTGGAGAGTTGGAGAGAAAGGAGGGGGTCAGAGAAGGACCAGCGGGCGCAGAGACAGGGGCGGAGCGCACTCGTGGGATGGGAGAAGGCGGACAGAGGCAGGCTGCGTGGATGTCCGGGCGCTAGCCATGCCTGTATCGGTGATAAATGGTGTAAAACATACGAACTCTATGCAAGAAGAAAAGGAGAAGAAAAGGAGAAGGAAGAATTCTAATCCTAGTCCGTTTGTATGTGAGCTTTTACCAAACACTTAGGTCTTGATAAGACTATATATACGTGGCAGCTCCACGTTGTAAGCACCAATATGCAGAGGAATAAAGAATAGTCTCCATATCTTTGTGTCTATTTTGTGTTACTTTCATCTATATGAGAGACAGAGAGAGAAAGGTTTTAAACGCTGTCAACATGTTTTATAACAATAAATTAAACCTTTAAACTCTACCAGACTCTTGCCACTCGTCAAGTGTTATTTACTACCTGTCCGGCTGTCCGTGTCGGGTACTCGGGTGAGCCTCGGTTGAGCCAGCGTGCGAGACAGCGAGGAGCTAAGCGTGACTTCGTGAACGTCCTACACCGCGCGACCGCAGCCGCGCACCGGTGGCAAAGTCCCTCGCCTCGCCAGACATCTGCCGAAGCCAAGTCCCGGCGGTGGAAGCAATGCAATGCGGTGCAATGAACAACATGGCGCCCGGCCGCGTCACGGCCGCTCGCGCTCAGGCCAGGTTCCACGCCCGCTTTGCGTCGCTCTCTGTCCTGCCGGCTGCCGGCTGCCGGCCGTGCGCATTGTTCTCGGTTGCGCGTTCCGAGTAGGCGGTGAAAGCGACGCTTATACGAGAGAGCTTAAAACAAATCGAATTTTGCGGTGTTCTTGTGGACACGGTCCCCGGCCGGCTGCATCTGCGACACCTGGGCGCTTCCTCTGATCGATGGGAGCGAACTGCTCCGTGCTGAGGGGTGATGAGAGATGCGCCATGGCTTCGCTGAGGTCGTCGTCCGCCATCATGCCGTGGTGCTGGCGCCTGGGCGACAACGCGATCGCATGCTGCACGCCGGCGCGCCTCTCCGCCGAGACGATGCAGTTGATCTCCGTCACGGCCGCCGCGTGAGTGCCCACTTTGCCATCAGATGCTCCCAGTCCCCCGTTTCTTGTTGTTCTTGCTTAGTTCGGATTTCATCAGAACATATATATGACGTTCCTTATTAGCGGTATTATTAGTCTTCAAGTACTTCAGATCATCTCAACCACCACAGCGATATGGTATACCCTAATTACGTACACCACTTGCAGCTTCGTGTTCTGGTACTATAAATCTTCAAATCGAAAGTGTAATGTTTTGTTCTCTACAGAACATTGATGCTTGCTACAGGAAAAACCATACGGAAACCTTTACTTGTGCCTCTCTTTGCTCTACAAGCACCTTCTAGTGTAGTCTTATGGTTGAGGTAAGGTGCCAGCATCTGGGAAAAAGGAAAATATTTTACTTTTACTTTCTTTTTACCACTTTTGGGAAAAAAAAGATCACATTATTGACACTTATAACTCGAGCTGTACTTAGCTTCTGACATCACCGTCCACCTTTAGGGATGATTACGGTCGGTGGACTGCTTTTCTTGGTCTTCTTCTGCGTTTGCTATACTTCATTCCAGGTAAAGGAACAAGAAAGCTCATGTCAATTGTGTCCTTTCTCTCCTGAATAAGACAATTCGATGATCCATCTTTCTCCTAACATTACCATTTGCTTTCTTTAGCTGGCCCAGCGGTATTTAGAATTGACTGGTCTAAATTCAGTTTCGATTAACTAAACAAATATTGAAATCTTACATCTCTGTGCCTGCATCTTATATTACAGGTGAACTAGAACTTCCTTTATCAACAGTGCTTCTTGTTACAAGCGCTCCTTACCAATTTATTATGAACTTGAGGTACCAAACATTCTGCCTGTTTTAAAAGTATATATAAGGTGTTCGATATATACTAAAGTTAGTGTCACTTCTTGCTAAAAGAAGATGAAGTTGTGATGTGTAGGACGCCTCTGTATTTTCCTGTGTTTTTATGCATTATGCTGTCTCTTTCATCCATTGGCCATCTGGCCGCTACAATTGCTTTTAATGGATAAACTCTAGCCTACCATTGCATATCTAAATATCTACTAGTTTTTTTTTTCATGTACAGATCTTGTCTTATCTCTGTCCGCGGCAATAGCGGGTTGTCTCATGTTCCAACATTTCACCAGGGTGAGATGCTTCAGGAAGGCCTTTGACCGTGAATCGATAATTGCCACGTCTAGCATCATCTGCATGACAGTTACCAGCCTTATGTTGGTGTTCTGATCCAGCTCAAGCTCAAGGCGCATTGCAGCAGCTAACATAAAAAACTCAGTCTGCACTCTGCAGAGAACACTCGAAAATTTACAAACAAACATTTCTTTTGTGATTAATCTACTGCCTCGGGCATGTTGGCAGTGTTCGCTGAAAGTTTTGGTTGAGCTGCATCAGGTTTGATCGTATTGGATTGTTTGCGGAGAAGAAAGGATTGCCCTTAGCTATGTTCATCTGTTTCTTGTGTGATCAATTTGGAATAAAACATGCAAAAGTTTTGAGCGCTACAGAATCAATTGGACCTTTCTGCAATTTAAACTGCGCATGATATATCCAGCTATTCATCTTTCCCGGGTACATGAAACCAGGATGGACATTCATTCAGTTATTCAGTCTTTTCAGATACCTGTAGTGAACATTTGATGGTGACAGTTTTAATACTGCACCTGCAAGTGAAAAAGAAACCTCACTTAGCTCCTTGGGATATTGCATTGTGTTTAATTTAGGTGATGAAGTCACCTTGATGTATTAACATTTCTCATCAGCTCACGAGTCGGTATTCCACTCGTCCGGCTCGTGTTGGTATTCAAGACATTGGTGCTTTTTCCATCGATTATATATGCACACATAGTCATATACAACATTCAGACATCCACGAGTGCACTCGTATCCCACGGTTTGAGATCTTGAATAGCGCTTTCTTCTTCTCACTACACTTCCACTCATGATTTTCTCTGCTCGTGTAACATATCTGTCTACATGGGTTTAATATCAGTAAAAAAACTTTTAAGATGACTATACTACAAATTTTCTAGGATTTAATTCAGTGATAAGGAATATTTCATCTTTGATCTTGGGTTGAAGGTAGTAGTATATGGATGCAATCTTTTTGGGCCGAATTTGGCACTGCGGGCTTAAGTGGGCTTCTAGCGTATGGTTGCCTTGGCCCGTGCGTGAAGTCACGATCTCGTCCTGCACAGCGTACCCTAGTTCTTCCTTCTCGAACCCTCGCGTCGCCTCCTAGCATTTTCCTACACGGCCTGATCTGACCAAGCCCTAACACCACCACCCATCCGCCGCCGCCGCCGCCCAAGATGGGCTTCGACGTGGGCTTCGTCCCCTACAACCCCGACGGGTGGGGTCCACCGGAGGCCGCCGCCGCGCCGCTCTCCCTCGGCGGTGGCTCCTCGTCTGTCCCCTTCGCCCCCTTCTCCCGCTCCGACAAGCTGGGCCGCATCGCCGACTGGACCCGCAACCCGCCGGGCCCCGCGGCGTTTGCTGCAGCTCGGGACGCCGTCTTCGACTTCGCGGGGCTCGAGGACTCCATCGGGCTCGCGTCCGCGGACGACTCGTCCTTCCGCCTCGTCGACGGCAAGCCGCCGCCGCGGCACCCGCGGTTCGGGCCTCGCTGGCGCTTCCAGCAGCGGCCCCAGCTCCCGCAGCGCCGCGACGAGGAGGTCGAGGCTCGGCGCCGCGAGGCCGAGAAGGAGCGCGCTCGCCGCGACCGCCACTGGCAGCAGAACCGCCGCACGCACCACCAGTTCAACCGCGGCGGGCCCTCCTCCTCGTCCGCCAAGCCGTCCGTTGACATCCAGCCCGAGTGGTCGGTGAAGGAGCAGATCCCTTTCTCCTCCTTCTCCAAGCTCTCCTTCGCCGTTGCCGACCAGCCCGAGGATCTCCTCGTCTGTGGCGCGGTCGAGTTCTACGACCGGACCTACGACCGCGTCACACCCAGGGCGGAGCGTCGCCTCGAGCGCTTCAAGTCGCGGAACTTCTTCAAGGTCACCACCACTGACGACCCTGTCATCCGCCGCCTTGCCGAGAATGACACGGCCACGGTCTTCGCCACTGACACCATCCTGGCCGCACTCATGTGTGCGCCCCGAAGCGTCCAGTCCTGGGACATCGTCATTCAGCGTGTTGGCAACAAGTTGTTCTTCGACAAGCGTGATGGCTCTCAGCTTGATCTTCTCACCGTCAACGAAACCGCCCAGGAGCCACTCCCTGAGGCCAAGGAAGACATCAACTCCGCGCATTCACTGGCAGTTGAGGCCACATACGTCAATCAGAACTTCTCGCAGCAGGTGCTGCTCCGCAATGGTGAGAAGGTCACTTTCGATGAGCCTAACCCGTTTGCCACTGAGGGGGAGGAAGCCGCTTCTGTTGCTTATCGCTACCGCCGCTGGAAGCTTGATGATGAGACAAGCTTGGTTGCTCGCTGCGAGGTTCATGCTGTGAATATTGATCCACGCGGTGAGCGCCAGTTCCTTACACTCAACGCCCTGAGTGAGTTTGATCCCAAGGTCACTGGTGTTGACTGGAGGAAGAAGCTTGAGACCCAGCGGGGAGCTGTGCTTGCCACTGAGCTCAAGAACAATGCCAACAAGCTTGCCCGCTGGACTGCCCAGGCACTGCTTGCTGGTGCAGACATGATGAAGTTGGGTTATGTGTCACGGCTGCACCCCCGCGATCACTACAACCATTCCATTCTCAGTGTGATTGGGTACAAGCCAAGGGATTTTGCTGCACAGATCAATCTCAACACTGCAAATATGTGGGGGATTGTGAAGTCTATTGTGGATGTCTGCATGAAGCTTGGAGAGGGAAAGTATGTGCTTGTGAAGGACCCAGTGAAGCCGCAGGTCCGGCTGTATGAAGTGCCAAATGATGCATTTGAGAATGACTATGTTGAGGAGCCACTTCCTGAGGAGGAGCAAGTGCGTCCCTTTTCCGAGGATGTCGACGCTACCGCACAGGAAATGGATGCTGCTGCAGAAGCGGAGGCTACTGGAACAACTGCAGGCGCAGAGGGAGATGCTGAGAAGAGCAGTGACGTTGCTGCTGTGTGAAGGCAGTGGCTACAACCTACAGAGGGGTCTCTTCGGACCTTGAATAAGGTTACCTTGGCTAGCTATCTACAGTCATGGGCATCCTGACAGAGGTTTGATGTTTCTACTATCAAAGGTTATGCTATTGTCGTTCGGTGAACCTTGAGTTGTTTCTCTTTATGAACACATGCGCCTGCCTCGACTTAATGCAATCCCCAAATTATATTGCACTTCAAGGCTCACATGTTACCATGTGGATTGTCGGTTCTGTTTACTGCGGTTTTAGTTTTGGTGATTGCATTTGCATTTACATGGCCATATGCAAATACGTACTTATGTTTGTTAGTAGCTTTAACGTGTTGGAAGAGCAGGCAGCCATTTTCCCTGTACGGAGTTTGGAAGAGCTGTAGTCGAAGAGGCTAGAGGTGAAGGAGGGCTGGGAAGGAAATGACGAGTGGAACTCAGCCGTGATATTTAATTTTTCTGTATGTACTGGTGCATCTTCTATGTGGTCGTCGATGTTTAATTTTTCTGTACTGGTGCTTTGGTTTCAACAAATGACACCACCGTGAAGGGCGGATGAGGATTGAGGAAGCGCCGGTGCAAGAGCTCCCCGTTAATTCATTGATGGAATGCTCTGACAATGGCCGAGTAGAACTCAGCCGTGCTATGCTCGGGCACTCTTGTTTTTCTCAGTGAATTTTGGGATTCCAGGAGAAAACAACACAATCGCAATCCGATAGAACTTCTGACGGGACGCTTGTTTTTATCAAAACTCAGCGGCTGGTTTCTGACGACAACTCACTCTACTGTTTCTCGTTCTGAAAGGCTCCCCCCAAAAAGGGTCGGAGCCAGTTATTATGGCAGTATGTATGGGCCGCTAAATGTCTCGATAGCTGAGGCCCATCTGGAATTATAGGCTGTGCTCGCAGCTAAGCCCAGTGGTCTTCAGTCTTCACTTTGTGTTGAACCTGAATAGTCTTTCGTCGCAGTAGTGCAAAACCGCAGATGCAATCGTGCCGTGCCGTCGTCATTGTTTGCAAGTCAAGACCGTCGTCTTTTCTTTCGTCCCCTGTATCTGTATGTGATAAGAAGTAAACCATTTTGGACTCTACAACTGCAAGCCCTTCTCCTTTGGACCCAATTCTTGCACATCGAAGAAGTGGCGTGGTTCCAGGCAAGTTGCGTCGCGGAACACACACACACACCTCGGAAGGTAGCCGCGAGAGGAAACCAATCACCCAATGCGGGCGCGCACTCTTTGTGTCTCTCGTTGACAAAGGAACGAACTCTTTTCGCCGGTGCGTGCGCCTCTTTTCCCTTTTCGATTGGCAGACAGAGGCTCCACGTCGCCTCGCACCAAAGACACGCTCCATTACTAGGCGATTAGCCGATTACGCACTCTGCGTGTGTATACATATGGCTACGTGGCGTGCATATCCAAATCCGCTCTCTGCTATTGGGGCCGGGCGCATTATTGCCCGTGTCGATCATTGAGCGAGGCGACGCGCAGAGACGGCGGCTCCTTGGATCGCCACGACGACGTATGTTTATTTCAGACACAAATCGGGGTTGAACACACGTCGATGGCGTGATCGGTCATACGAGCATGGCTTCCCTGCGCCGAGCTGCTGGTTTTCCAGCGCGTTACTGTCAGATAGATTGCACTGACGACAGGTGGTAGTGGTAATGGTACGGGAGCCTCTAGTACAGCGCATTGCCTTCTCACAATCACATCGTTCGTGTTAATTCCTAGCTGCTTCCGTATGTAACCATCATACGAACCAACATGCGGCGAATGAGACGAGTAATCATGCAAATCATAAATCATGGATTGGTGGATGTACATGAATCGTGAATGAAGAAATGGGCGGAGGTTCCCAAGCTACAGCCTACTATTATAGGAGAGAAAATGCCATGACACTAGCGAAAAATATTTCTGCGGCAGGAGGATAGGTGAATCTGTGAAGGTAGGAGAGTAGGTACAACTCGTTCCCTGTTCCTAAAAACGTCAGTGTTCTGTACTGATCGAAAAAAAAGGCTAACAACAAGAAGCAGGTAGCTGCTACTGTACGTAGAATATCTCTCTGTCAGAAAACCTGGCGGGGGACTTGCTTGCAGTTGCAGCTTGCAGGTAGGACAAAATGCGGGTCTGCAGGAAAGGAAAGGGAGAAAAGCCAGAACAGAAGCGGTGCAGGTCCACACAGGCATGGCATCAAAGGGAGAAAGGCAACGTGATTACGTGACGACGGTAGGGAGCACATGTCCGTCCCTCCGCTCCACCAAACATTTGTGCCTCTAGCTCTAATCAAGAAAGAAAGGCGAAAGCAATAGGCCGCCGTGTTCAGTGGAGATCAACAATGGACAGAGACGGATAGCCAGCACAAGAGCGTCACGATTCCTCGCGTTCTCGGCACGAAGATCACACACGACGTCCAGGCAAAGAGGCAAGTGGCCGCCGCGCGTGCCCAGAAGATGATCCATTTCCCTGGGACAGCAACAAAGGAAGCAGCGAGTGCTGTTCCTCTTGGCTTGGCTAGCCTAGGCAGGAGAGCGAAAACAATAGCACAGGAACAGCAAGTGGCACAACTGCAGCTGCCCGGCCGCAAACAGAGATCTGCTAGCTCTAGCTAGGCAACAGTGCCCTGGAACTGGAGCTGTGGTAGAAAGTGAGGAGGGGGGCAAGCCGGCCGGCAAAGCACACGGGCCCAGTGGCCCGCTGTCAACCTCTCCCTCCGGAGAAAGTGCACGTTACCTCCACAATTTTAAGAAAGTCTACTTTTTTTCCCACTAAACTCTAAACCACCTCCTCTGAACTTTTAAAACTGTTCATTTTACCTCACTGACTAATTATAAGCAGTTTTCAAAGACGATTTTATTTTTTTTTATTTATTTTGACTGAATCTTTAAAAAATTATAGTAAATCATAGAAAAATCATAAAATAAAAAATCTAATTTTGTTAGACTTCACATGAGTAGATCTACACAGTAAATATATAATCTGGAATGCTTTAGTATAACTTTTTTGCTGTAACTTTAGATTTATGCTGTTCTTTAATTAATTTATAACTGTAGTTTCTATGGTTCTTTAATTATTGTATGCTTGAACTGCAATAAAAATTTTATACTCATTGGATCAGGTACAACTTAGTTATAGATTTATAAATCTATAACTAAGTTGTACATAATCCAATGAATAAGAAACTTTTACTACAATTCAAGCATATAATAACTAGTCAACCCAATGAGTATAATTAGACTAAAACCGTCTTTGAAAACCGCTTATGACTGGTCAGTGAGGTAAAACATACGGTTATAAAAGTTCAGGGAGCTGATTTAACCAGGTTTTAGAGTTTGGGAGAAAAAACAAACTTTTGCAAAAGTTGTGGGAGATAACATGGACTTTTTTCTCTCCCTTTCCAAGAGCATTACATACAGTCCCTACACGCCCAGTTTCGCAAGTGGTCCTGCTCCTGCCTGCCGAAGGGGATGGCCGGCACTCCACAATATCGATAGCCAGGCAAGCGGCCAAGCCAAGTGCACGCTGTCCATACAGGCAGTCAGCTTGTGGATAGGCTTGCCGGCCGGCCCACGTGGAGTGGATCGCATGCTGCTGCCGCCGGACCCTGTCGCTGTCGCGGCTGCCGTGCATGTCAGTGCGCGCGCGCAGCCGGAACTGTAACAATTATAATCAACTGCTGCCTGCTGCTGCTGCTGCTGGGGTGTTTAGCTAGCTCTAGTAATAAGTACTCTAGTAACGATAGCTCTCTGAGGTTGATCTGCCGTTTTGGCCCCATGCATAGGAGTGTGCTGTAGAGCAACACCACCACCATCGGTCTTGGTCAGACGGTCACTGTTCTAGTGGCTTTGAACTGTACTCCATCGTGGAGCCTCGAGCTGTTGTTTGCATTTGCCGCCAGGGCACCTATAGCTGCAACCTATGGTAGCAAACGCAACTTGGGGAAAAACCATGTGCCTGGAGATCGACTCTGGTTAGTTACTTCACGTACAGGTAGAATGTTGCTTACTTAGCCCAGAAGAAAGGATCGAGTTGCCATGCTGATCTGCACCCAGCCGGTCCGATCCATAGGCTTATTTGCACAAGAAAGATTATATATTGCTTTATGAACTTTACGGAATCATGCATGCATACACCGAAAGCATATACAGAGTCCTCTTCTGTTTTCTCCCTTTTCGCTGAGAAAGGAGCTGAGGTTAAAATAATGTACTCAAGCCTGTAACTATACAATTAGGCCGGTCTGTGCTTTTGTCTTGTCGGTCTGTTGCTTTGTGTCGGCGTAGTAAGGCCATGTTTAGTTTTCAAAATTTTTCTAAGAGTCTCCGTCACATCAAATGTTTGATATATGTACGGAGTATTAAATATAGACGAAAAAAACTAATTACACAGTTTGGTAGAAAACCACGAGACGAATCTTAATTAATTCATAATTGGACACTAATTGACGAATACAACGAAAGTGATACAGTAGCCAAAACTAAAAAATTTCGTGAACTAAACACACCCTAACTTTGATTGATGAAGGTGGGCCGGGTGGGGATCAGCATAATTGTTGGGGAGTGAGTCCACGCATCCATTCATTGGATTGGATTCAATCAATTAAATTTAAAGGGAGGACAGTGACCTTGTCTTGAGTGGCCCGGTGCGATGATTAGAGCTTCCAGAAATGGAGTCCATGGAACGGGCGGGCCACTTGATCTGCCCTGTCGTCGTCGTCGTCTGCTACAGCTGCATGCACTAGCTACAAATCTGCACCAAGCTTTATTTCCCTTCTCTGATGAGACTGAGAGGAACTAATCAGGGCACCAGTAAAGTAGAGGCAGAGTTCGTCTCCCAAATGCTGCTGCCTGCTAGCTGCTAGCTTTAGCAAGTCGGCCTGCAACGGTAAACAGCATGGAATTCCACTGAGTATACACGTTGCGAGAAGTTTCCGAGGCAATCATGCACGGGCGCGGGCACGGCCCACCCTCTCGCTCTCGGCCGGGAAAAAAAAATTGGGTACGGGACTTCCTTACATGACACCGTGTGGCTGCCCAGTGAACTTTTGACACGTGGATCTTCAGTTGCGAACCTGCCGAGCCAATTTTACCGAGCCTATCACACGTCGTCATCTGAGTAGGTAGCCACGTTGTGCCACGTAACGGGAAGTCCCGTACCTAATTTTTTTCCCTCGGCCGTGCCCCGTGCCTGTCAAGTAGATAACACCGTGGCACTGGGAGCCACCACCGTACCATCCATTCATGCAGCGTGCTGCCAAGGGCGTGCGGACCACGTGCCCGATTCCACGCCGTGCGCGGCCCAGTAGTGATATACTCCCTTCGTTAAGAAAACAGGCAATTCTAGCACAATACTATATTTTAGTATATCATGTTTGATCAATTATAAATAAAAAATATAAATATTTATAACATCAAATAAGTATCGTTAGATCAAATATGAAATATATTTTTATAATAAATTAATTTGGAGTCATAAATATGAATATTATTCACTAAAATCTTAGTCAAATATGAATAACTTTATCTGGCATGTAATCCATAGTTACATGTCTTCTTGGACCAAGGGAGTACCTTGAGCGATCGATCGAGGGCAATCTAGGCATTTCTTTTGGCGCCGATTCACAAATGGCTTAAGTATACTAGAGCGATGCAGGACTCTAGTAGTGTTGCTCTCAGTGAGTCAAATGTGACCAGTGATTAGAGGGAATTGCGATCTCGTCAATGACTATAGCATTATTCTTCGCATCCATGTCCGCAGCATGAACAATGAAAAAGGCGTGCATTATGGTGTCTATGGAAGGAACTCTGGATCACACACAGTTTATTAGTGGTGCAGCTCTTGCGTTTATGTCAGCAATATCGGCCAATCATAATCCTGACCGACAGAGGCATGCGTGGGGCAACTCTTTAGATTAATTCCGTTCTCAATTATTAGAGACGGAGTTGCTATGCCTGTCCACGTCATGCTTGCTGAGTAGTGCTCAATTGCTTGCTCATGTCAGCTCTTGTTTTAGCAGAGTTTATATAAAAACGTATTATCAAACAATGCACAATCAAAATATATTCAATGCATGGTGCCAACGGCACTGAGAGACGGGGCTCGCTACCATCGCAATCATCATTATATATCACTATTTCAGCGACGTCCAAGCCGTAACCAGGAAGCAGGCAAAAGCAGCTCTCGAGCGATCGACGGGGGAGAATATCAGCCAAGTTACCAATTTCATATCCCGTTTCACGGTAGCCACGGCGCGGTGACAAGTTGTCCGCGATCCCCGGGCTGCCCGACTCGTCGACAGAAAAACATGAGAAACCATCGACTCATCGAGGCGCGCGGTTAATTTTTTGCTCGATCATCGAGATCTCCGCCGTCCGGTTGCGGCAATTTGCGCAGCACCCTGCCTGCCGCCGGGCGGGCGGCGCCCTGTCCACTTCTGTGAGATGGGAGTATTATACCTTCTGCGTCTTGTAGTATGTATATGTATCTGGTTAGCCAGCAACAACCTGGAAAACTAACGGCGCCCTCACGGTTTCCTCTTCAGGGAGTGTCAGCACGCGACCTCCAAGGTGTTTGTACTGGCACCACCACCACTACTATACTCGATCACATCGTAACGCGTCACATCGCCTGCGGATCAACGGCGAATGCAGAGTAGTATAACGTTAATTAAACAAAAAAAAAGATTGCAAATGCACGAGAGGACAAGGCCGAGACTTTGCTGGTTGAACCAACGGCCGGACTGTGTGAGCTCCGCGCCGGCCGGTCCGGATGGGTTTGAGAGCCTAGAGATGGGGACGCCACTTCTCGATTACAGCGACAGCTCATGCACAGGTTTGTTGTCCGCTTCGCTACCGGCGCTTAGCTGCAGCATGTGACACTGGACCGGAGCTGGATATATAGTAGGGGAAAAAAGAAGAAAAGTTGTTCGTGAATCGTGATAGCCGATCGACCAGCCGGGTCATCACGTGACATCGAAGAAATAGGTGCAACAATGTGTGATGATCCTCTCACGGGAGATGCAAACCTGGAGCACACCGTAGACGGCCGGGTAGAGCCAAACCGCAAGTTTTGTTCTACTGCTATACCGGCCGGGCGCCAAGTGGTTAACTTCAACTAGCTACCTACAGTTGCATTTTCGCCGGTGCCATGGAAGCCACGGCATGCAATGCAAGACGCTATTATTGGCCACCCTGCATTTTCGTTGCTGAGAAGCACACGCAAAAACTATATTACTAGTAATAATACGTTGACGGTAGACGACTGCGTGCAAACTGTGCAATATCAAGGTACGAAGCCGTGTGTGGACTAATACTTTCAAAACTGTCATCTACGCCATGTTACATATATACGTTGCGTGCTCAAACAAATGAGCACTATCGACTCAGATGACACCGACTGACCGACAGGATGGAAAACGGAGAAACTTGAGAACGTGGATCATATAGGCACATCCGACGTGGCTCGGTCCTCCGGTACTGATCTAATGGCTGATGATGAGCCACGTCACTGGATGGTCATTTGATGCTCCTATTTATGGTATTTGTTGCATCAACAATGAACTCTTGTGTAATCATATTATTTTGGGGATATGAACCACGAGAAACCACAAGAACAGGTCATGAAAACAATCGTGAGAATAATTAATAGTTCAGCAATCAAACAGGTGCAATAATTGTTTAAATGATTGGCTCTTTCACAATGTACAGCAACATTGTTGGGAGTTCTCATTTACAACGTTGTACTACACAAACTTTAATGGAGGCGGGCCAAATTGATTAATGGAGGCGGGTATTGCAACCGCCTCCAATCAAAAAGGCCTCAGTTAATGGAGAGGTAACGGAGGCAGTTGTTTTGCCCGCCTCCATATATCAAACAGGAAAAACAAAAAAAAAGAAGAAAAAAAATCCATGGATAGGCCTGCCAAGCCCATCCATGGGCCCGTCGAGCCCATCCAGGGACCGTCATAACCCTAGGTCACCGAATCTGCCGTCGTGGGGCTCTAGCTCGCCAGATCTGCCGCCATGGGGCTCCTAGCACCGCCACGGGCTCCCGGCGACGCCGCCACGACCTCCCAGTGCCGTCGTGGCCTCCCTGCGTCGCCGCGGCCTCCTAGCGTCGTCGTGGCCTCCCCGTGCCACCGCTGCCTCCCCACGCCATCGGATCTGAGCAGAGAGGGAGGGAGGGACGCCGAAGTGGGGAGGGAGAGGGAGACCGGAGTGGAGACGGAGAGGGAGGTCGCACGCGAGGAGGAGGGGTGCGGCGCCAGTGGGGGAGAGAAGGAGTGCGGTGGAGAGGGCTCGTGTCGGGGAAGGAGAGGGGCACCACACTACGCTCGATGGATCAGGAGAGGAGGAAGGGCGCTAGTAGAGTGGGAGGTGAGGCTAGGGTTAAGTGCTGCTTATATATGAGCCCGGTTGAAAGGCAAACATGGGCTTTTTCTGGCCTAGGAGCTGGGCCACTATTTTTGGAGGCGGGCAGTTTAAGAAAACCGCCTCAAAAATAGACTATTTTTGGAGACGATTACTATAAGCTAACCACCTCCGTTAATGTATTAATGGAGGTGGTCGGCCTAAGGCAATCGTCTTCGTTAATATGCATTAATAGAGGCGGTCCTATTAAGGCAACCACCTCCATTAATAATTAACCGAGGTGGGCCTTTGGGTGGGCGGTCGAGGCTGGCCATGCCACGAACATTGGAGGCGGGCAAAAAAAGGTGCCCGCCTCCAATCTCAAAAACCCAACGCCACGCAAAAGCAAACGTGTACTAGTGAACTTGTAGTTTTCTAGAGGGAAAAAGACTGGGTAACATTATTGAGTGCTCATTAATACATAGTCGTCATTGAGAAGAAAAAGGATCAGATCACCACATATTTTTGAGCCAATATCGCCAATCTATATTAATTTAAATAGTGAAATGTCATCGAGTATTGCTTAACAAAACCATACTAATAGTTGGAGATAATTAATCAGCATGCATTCATGTTTGATAAGAAAATATGCATGTGTTTACATGCACCTTGGGAGAGCTCTACATTGTATGACCAAACTACATGACTACATTAGGTCCTAACAGAGATAGAACATATTTAATTTCCACAAACACAATTTGGTTCAGCTTGAATGGTGGAAAATCGGGTTTGAACCGTTGAGGCATATATGTATCATTTATTCTCTGTGAAGGAAGTTGTCCCTAAAAAATCCAATTGTCACTTTTCAAGGAGCAAAATGATTTAAAGTTTGACCAAAATTATACAAAAAAAAGTATTAACATTTATGATACAAAATAGTCATCATTAAATTAATTATAAAATATATTTTCGTAGTACACCTAGTTAGAAAACATAAATGTTAATATTATTCACTTGAGATTTGGTTGAACTTAAACTTGTTTGACTTGCACAAATCCTATATTTACATTTTTTTTTGGACAGAGTGAGTATATCTATATGGACTTACGTACAGTTTATATCTATTATATAAAATTAATTGACAAGAGTGGGGCAAGGGAGAAAGAAGAATGTGGCAATTGTGCTTGTGCCATATACATGCACGGAGTCAGCAGTGGGGCTAGGGGGGCTCCAGCCCCCCTACTGCTGCTGTCCAGTGGAGCCCCTGGTGCTCCTCTTCTAATTTTAGACATAGATGTATAAGGTAGGGTAGGCTGAGATCTTTATTTTTTATGATGTATTTTGTGAATTTCATAGTTAATTGATGTTTTCAATATAAGACTACTGCAAGCTATTATATTTTTTCTATTGTGACGGGTTACAGTAAAGCTAAGTCGCTGTAGCACTTCTGTTCAGCCTCCCCTAAATTTTTTCTTGGCTTCGTCCCTGGCTATATATATGTGATCTAGAGGGCGTTACTTAGCTACGCCATTCAATTTGCATTGAGATTCGTGTTTAGGGATGGACTGAAATAATCATGGATTGGTGTGTGAACCATGCATCGAGATTCATGTGACAAAAGGAAGATAATGGCCAGGATGGTCATAGTCGCAACCGTACGCGGCAAATTATTTGTGTTACTTAGGGTGTTTAGTAAATGCAAATGTGACGTCTTGGCCTGGTGATCATAGATTTTGTAAACCCTTCTTTTTTTAGAAAAAAAAATAAGAACGTATAATAATTAGACATCCTCATTAATATCATGCTTGATACTTGAGAGAATATATTCAGAAATTCCGTACATCCAGTTATGCTCGAAATATGATAAGGAGACAAACTTAGCTACGTAAACTCTTAATTATCGATTTAATGCATTGGTGTCCTCTGCACTCATCAATCAAACAGTATATATGCGTGTATGATGAACCGCACATGCCATGCACGCGAGGGAGGCCCACGGAACCCTACCGATGCACAGTAGCGTATTATTCTGTGGAAAAGGTAGCTCGCGCGCAATCCAGATCTACCGACCGATAATTGCGTGACCTTTCCCCGGTTCGGCTGAGCTTATCAGTACGGTTTATCAGCCGTGGAACAATATTTTTCTTTCACAGCAAATCAGCCACAGCCGGCTTATAAGCCAAAAAAACAGCCTGCCGAACAGGGCCCTTATGATGGCCAGCACGTCCACACCACCGAGGCACTGTTTAGTTTAAAAAATTACAAAATTTTGTCATATCGAATCTCTGTACACATACCTGAAGCATTAAATATGGATAAAAAATAAAACTAATTACACAGTTTAGACAAAATGGACGAGACGAATCTTTTAAACCTAATTAGACCATAATTGAACATTAATTGCCAAATAACAACAAAAGTTGCTACAGTATCATTTAAAAAAAATTTGCAACTAAACAGGCCCCAAATCCCGGAAGCTCCCTATCCTACTGAACAATGTGGTTGCATGTCGTCGTTTCGCACTAGGGCCTATTTAGATCCCAAATTCACAAAATTCCACTATAAAAAAAGAAGATTCTCCATCACATCAAAATATCGGTACATGCATGGAGTACTAAATATAGATGAAATCAAAAACTAATTGCATAATTTTGTTGTACTTTGCGAGATGAACGTTTTGAGCCTAATTAGTCAATGTTTGGACAATTTTTACCAAATAAAAACAAAATACTACAGTGCCACACAGTATGCTAAAGTGTTTTGACCGCTCCCAATTCGGGACAACTAAACACGGCCCTAGTAACGTGACGTACCCCGTGTAATAACCTACTACTCTACTCCTACTTACTAGCTGATGACAACATAGAAAACGATTTACTAGGTGGAAGAAAGTACGAGTATATCCAGATCTCCAATCGGTGAATAAAATACTTGCGCTCCAAGCCCAGCACATCTTCACATGTGAGGCGCACACAGAAGAAAAGGCGGAGCGACGAGGCGAGGCAGGCTCTGAAAAAAAAAGCGCGTCTGACCTGCTCTGCTTGCCGAGCTACCGGTCTCGCCGCCGCACCGACCAAACCGTCCTGCACCTCCACTCCACAAACGTCAAACCCGGAACGCAAAATCCACAGGAACTCGCGCAAGCCGCAGCGGCCAGTCGGCTCGGCGGTAGGAATCGGTCCGTCGGCGCACCGCTAGTCGCAACCCGAACCGTACCGGCGTACGGAGTACCCAAAAACACGCCTGGCCTAGTGGCCTGCTCGTCCTGGCTCGGCAGAATCGCGGTGGCCAGAGCCAGGCAGACAGGTGGGGGCATCCGTCCCCACATGGCGGGCCACGGAACGTACCGCTGCCACCAATCAAAAGAAGGGGGAAAAAAAAGAACCGCTGTAGCGCGCTGCCATCAGGCCAGGTCGCTCGCATCCATCGCATCGCTCGCACGGCACGAGGTCGGTCGATAGGGAGAGAGCGGAGCGGGCCTCGGGCCTCCTGGGGCTCGGCTCGTCTCGTCCGTTTTAACGCCACCCCAACCCCCCACCGCTGCGGTGCGGCAGCATCACCATTCACCACACCACCATCAGGGAATCGGACGCCACACCACCACAACTCTCCACCCGCACCCTCGCCGCGAGTTGCTCAGTCGCAGCGAGCGAGGCGGGGGCCAGGCCACAGCGCGGGGCCAGGCGAGCGTCCCGGCTGGGCAGCGTCGCGGGCTCGATCCAGGTTCCAGGGCGGGGTGGTGGAGGGAGGGAGGGAGGGCCAGGGATCTCCACTCTCTCGTCCGTGCGGGAGCGCGGGCGGCGCGCCGGGGCAAATGCGGGTAGCCTCACGGGCGGAGGAGCGCTGACGCGGCGGCGGCCGGGGAGCGATGCAGGCGCCGGAGCAGCAGCACCAGCAGCAGCAGCAGCGGAGGAAGGTGAGGGGCAGGGCTCTCGTCTCGTCGTTGTCGTCGGTGGGAGTTTGGTTTCTTTCTCGTGGGGGGTGGTTGGGCTACGGGTGGACGCGCGGTCGCCTGGGTGGGTTGTTGGCGTTTCAGATCGGTTGGCCTGCTGGGTTGGACCTCGCAACACGACGGCAGCTCTGAAATCGTCACGTATTATATTATGTGATGTGGTGATGGTGAAATAAAAAGGAGCGTTCTTTGCCTGAAAATTTCCTGGTCCTGTGGATGCGCACGATACTCGTGCCGTTTTTCCTTCTCCTCAATTGTTTCTCGTCTTCGTTGCGGAAGGACGATCGCGTAGAGCTACTTGGATTTCAGTTGTGGAGTCGCCACAGTTCAGGTTCGTGCGTTTGCCAAAGAGAAAAAAAAAATTCGTCTCATCGTTATCCTGGATCGGAAGTTTTCTGAATTACCAAGAGAAGTTTTCTGAATTACCAAGAGGTTCTCTGTTGGATTTGCCAGTGGACGCTTTCTTGATAATATCTGAACTCTCTTCCTGTGTTACGCTTTCTTGTCTAATATCTGAACTTTTCTACCCTCCAAAGGAAACGACATCCTTCGCGAATTTTCCAACTGCGTCGAATACAAATCGCTCCTTAAAGGACTGGTTAGGCTTTTTCCCCCACCAAGCTAATCCGTGGTGGCATGCCAGAAAAAGCTGATTCAGTTGGGTCATAGAGGTATCACAAATGAGGAATTAGATTCGCTGAGTAGTTTGTGTTTATCCTAATCCATTTTGTGGCCTCTCTCGCCTTCTTTTCCTTTGAAGAAAAAGATTAATTTGTTCTAGTGGATTAGCTTATCAATCAATATATTCTATGCCCACTCAGGAGGCATGTTGATTGAGATGGTTGTATGCCTAAGAACTCTCCCTTAAAGAGTCATTCTTCGACTTCTGCGAGTCTTATTTTGTCTTTCACGCTTGATCAGCCCTGCTCTGCTCATTGCTGGAGGCCAAGGAAAGGTCTGCGCTGGAGCGTAGGTGTAGTGTAACGTAAACTGCTCATTGCTGGAGGCAAAGGAAGGTTTACGCCGGAGGGTAGGTGTAGTGTAACATAAATTATCAGCGCCCAGTTCCTGGTTGTGCCATAATATTTGTGAGTTAGTTGAACACAGATATGAGTCTGCTCTTTCAGTGGTCATTTGGATAGGAATTAGGAAGAAAGCTTGGGTGCCAAGCTTCACATAATCTGGTTTTCTCGTTCACTGTTATCTTGTATTTATACTTTTGTAAATCTGGTGTTCTCTTGAAAGTTGTTTCTTGCAATTACTAAGGACAGCATGTATTATCTACCCTAGGATCATCCAAGGAACAATCCAAATTTTCTCTTGTGTTATTCCTTCTGTCCACACCGTCGAAATCTTGGGATCTGACATTGGGTTGTTTTGGTGGGTGTGTTGGTGTGCAAAGATTGGGGGGTCTCCCCTAATCTTTTGTTTTTGTTCACTTATTTCTTAATGAAATGACACGCAGCTCTCCTGCGTAGTTCGAGAAAAAAAAAGACATTGGATTTAGTTCTTCAAGCAGATTCCACATTTCTACTCAGTTGAATGGGTCCTTCTCATTTAATCATTATATGTTTTTGTTTATTAGTAGTGCTTTGCCGAACAGAGTTAACTCAGTATGTTAAACTTTGCTCAGGGTTCGTCAGATATGGACTTCTTCAGTGAATACGGTGATGCTAACAGATACAAAATCCAAGAGGTCATTGGCAAAGGAAGTTATGGTGTTGTTTGCTCAGCTATTGACCAACATACCGGTGACAAGGTGGCAATCAAGAAAATACACAATATCTTCGAGCACTTATCTGATGCTGCCCGGATCCTTCGTGAGATCAAACTACTTCGGCTATTACGCCATCCTGATATAGTTGAGATCAAGCATATAATGCTGCCTCCATCAAGGAGGGACTTCAAAGATATCTATGTTGTATTTGAGCTGATGGATACAGACCTCCACCAAGTCATCAAGGCAAATGATGATTTAACCAGAGAGCATCATCAGTTCTTTCTCTATCAGATGCTCCGTGCACTGAAATACATTCATACTGGTATGTTTTTTCTTTTAGAAATTGATGCCTTAGTTAGAGTACAGTTTTTTATCTTTATGATTGTCATACCTCATACTACAATTTACGTGTCTTGGAATCATTTCTCTTGAAAAATAGCGGGACAAGTACTATTTGCGTGGAGGATCAGAGTAGCATGTTCACACATTAGCATTAATCTATTAACAAAAGCTGTTATTGTTGATTGTTTCTGTTCTTCCTATTTAGTGTACCTTTCATTATAAATATATTTTGACACTCATCTCATACTTAGACTCGTATCCACTCACTATACCTTCAAAGCTATCGTAATTACTTGGTGCCATCCATTTTTTAGTGGTTGAGCCATTAAGAACATTGGTTTCTATCTGCATCATCATTAGCTATATCTTCCAGAAAAAACCAGAACTGATACATGCGTTTTATGTGATTGCAGCTAATGTTTATCATCGTGATTTGAAGCCTAAGAATATATTGGCCAATGCTAACTGTAAACTTAAAATATGTGATTTTGGATTGGCAAGAGTGGCATTCAATGACACTCCTACAACAGTATTCTGGACGGTATGTAAGATACTGCCTCACAGATTTAACGTAGCACTTCATTTAACAGGTTATATTCATACTCTGTTTCACCACTTAATTATAACATTCTGTTTTGCAAAATTTTCAGGATTATGTTGCTACAAGATGGTATAGGGCCCCTGAACTGTGTGGATCTTTCTTTTCTAAGGTAAACAATCCTCACATTTCAGTATAGGTCACTGAGCAGTCCTACTTTCTTTCAGAGCATTCATTATGGCAGCACTGAGCAAGATGTACTTTGTTTCCTACCATATTGTGCTGTTCCGCACCTCATGCCTTTAACACCCAGTGTTCCATAGCTGACTGTTATTTTTGTGTTTCACCTCATCTGATTCCCATTTTGCTAATTACCAGGTGGCACACTAAAGGATTATTCGTTCTAAATTGTTTGTTCAAAAGCTGCATTTTCTTCAGAACTTAATATTTCTAGATGGGCTTGCTTTTTAGTAGGTATCGCCTTCAGAGAAAATCACAGATTAACTGTTGCATTGTTTGGTTAGGTGCGGGAATTATCATTTACACTTTTACAGTAGCCTGCAGTTCTCCTTAGGGACTAATGTTATTTTCAGCTTTATCCTATCCTTTTTCTTTCTTTTTGTGCTGTTGAATTCAGGATTCTCATTTCATTGTTCTATGCAGTATTCACCAGCTATTGACATATGGAGTATCGGTTGCATTTTTGCGGAGATCTTAACTGGGAAGCCTTTGTTTCCTGGAAAAAATGTGGTCCACCAGTTGGATTTGATGACTGATCTCTTGGGTACTCCATCACTTGATACAGTTTCCAGAGTATGTCTTCTCATTCATGCCTTAATGTTCCAAACTAAACTGTTCACAAAATGGCAAGCATTGATCCTTTGTCTACTGTAGATTCGGAATGAGAAGGCCAGGAGGTACTTGAGTAGCATGAGGAAAAAACAGCCAGTACCATTTTCTGAAAGGTTCCCTAAAGCAGATCCTGCTGCACTCAAACTTTTGCAGAGGCTTTTGGCATTTGATCCCAAGGATAGGCCAACTGCTGAAGAGGCAAGTGTTTGAACTGTAGAATCCAATTCCACATAACTTGTATTTGCTTAGTGCCCCAGCCATTATTATATCTTAAAATTCACTCAAGTGATGTTCCTTTTGTCATTGACGTACAACCAGGCATTGGCTGATCCATATTTTAAAGGCCTCGCAAAAGTAGAGAGAGAACCATCATGCCAGCCAATAACAAAAATGGAGTTCGAGTTTGAGCGAAGAAAGGTGACCAAAGAGGATGTCAAGGAACTTATATTCAGGGAGATATTGGAGTATCATCCTCAACTTCTCAAGGATTACATGAATGGAACTGAGAAAACAAACTTTTTATATCCTAGGTATTTATTTGCCAGTAACAAAAATGGAGTTTGAATCTTTCATTTATTTATGTGTATTGCCACCTGCTACATGCCATTGTGTTAACTGTTCCTAATTGTTATTGTGCAGTGCTGTTGACAATTTCCGAAGGCAATTTGCTAACTTGGAGGAAAATGGAGGAAAGGGTGGGGCACACACCGCTTCATCAGACAGGAAGCATGTTTCGCTCCCAAGGTGCTATGTTCTGCTTTTTGTAAAAAAACCTTTTTTTCTGTCTGAATAAATTTTAAATTGGATTCCACAGTTTCCTAGTTTTTTGGGAGTAAAATGAATTAGCTACATTTGCATGTTTAAAAGAACTGATGTTTGATGACCTTGTGATACTGTGAAATCAGAGGCTAGCAACTTTACTCTTGTTGGATTATTATTGGCTTATACTACTAATTAGAATTTAAATTGGCTTCTGACCTTTACTCCCTTCTATTTGCAGGACAACCACAGTTCATTCTAATCCAATCCCTCCAAATGGAACCTCCCAAGTTCCTCAAAAGATTCCCACAGGTGGTAATTTCTCCTAATAAATATTATGTTCTTCAGACACCACTAATCTAATATAATGTTATTTTCTGAAAAATTTTCAGCTAGACCAGGAAGAGTGATTGGTCCAGTAATACCATTTGAGAACGCAACTGCTGTTGATCCATACAGCCAACGTAGGGTGGCGAGGAATCCAGTGCTTCCTCCAACCACCTCGAACCTGTCAGCATACGCCTATCACCGGAAGTCAGACAACTCAGATAGAGAGCTCCAACAGGAGCTGGAAAAGGACCGCATGCAGTACCAGCCAGCACAGCGGTTCATGGACGCCAAGGTAGTATCACAGATGTCACCTGACTTGAGGTCTTCCTACTACATACCAAAAGGTGTCCCAAAAGCTGATGGTGCAGATAGAGCTGCTTTGCACTCTAGCATGATTCATGGAATCGCCCCTTTTAGTGGCATTGCTGCTGTAGGAGGTGGAGGTGGCTACAATAAGGTCAATGCAGTTCAATATGGAGTTTCTAGGATGTACTAGTTCTAGTTGCATTGGCCATCTCCAAAATCCTCAGCAGAGTTGAAGTAATAACATGGCGAAGGGTGAAAAGATGTAGGTACCAATGAACTGCCATATTGGCTCTGAGCCAAAGATACAAAGCATGGAGTATGGATCTCTGATCTCGGATCAAGGAGGACGTGTGACATCAGATTGAAAAACAAATATTGGGCAACAGTCATGGTTCTGTCCATTGGACCTAGCTTTTCGGAAAGCAATGCCATCACCCCGCGGAAACGGTAAAATAAAAGGAGAAAGAAAGGGCAGTGCCGTCAGTTGATTGCTGCTTATAAGAAGCAAGGGGGCAGAGACGATTATTACAGGGAAACTTATGTACTTTGCAAGGTAGGAAACATGTGGGAATAAAAATAGTGAGCCTACGTTTAGCTCTGTATATAAAGTGACTTGATTTTATGTATTATTACGGCTGGTGAAACCCGCTTCTTTAATTCAAAGCTGTGGAATTTTTGGCTCTGTAATACCATAGGCAGTTCAGATTGATACAGCCGTTGGTTTATTTTGTCCTCTTTACCTCTTTTGTTTGTATTTACTTTTAGATTAGAAATGAAATTTAGTTTGGAAATTAAGCCGCCATCTTCCCTTTCCCTTTATCCAGTTCCATGTTTCCTTTTCTGATGTGACCGTCAACATGTCCTAGAGTAAATATTTCTGCACTCCAAGCGAACTACAGGCACCTAAAAAAAAATGTAAACTCAACACCGCCAGCACCAGCGGTGTGAATGTGTGATCTAGCCATCTGTGATCGGTGTCTCGGTGAGAGTGAGACTGAGATGTGAATTTGTTGACTCCGATTCGGCGAGGCGGCTGTCGCAGCAGAGAGAGGTCCTAACAGCGAATTCCCTATCATGAACGCAACTGTATTTACAAGTTCAGTAGCCAGAGTGAGCTTTCTCCTCAATATGGATGTGGTGATTGTTCCTCCATTCTAATCATACAGACTTATTATGTGCTCCAAGCTCCATGTGTTCTAGGGCTAAGACTACGTTGGTGTGGGTTCCCCTTATCCTTCTTCTGGCATTTGCTGATCAATTTCTAAATGAGTGGAATTTCGATTCTCTAACTACTCAAATACAGGTTCTTCGCTTGAGAAACCCATGAACGCCTTCCGGGAAGATCCTTTAGGGATGTTCCGGAATCTACAAGACCACCTAGAACGTCCACAAATCTCGTCGAGGTACATGTAGAGCAGCAAAGGGGTTGGAAGAGAGAGAGAAAAAAATAAAAAGTAAAGGTAAATTGATTTTGATTGTGTAGTTGGATACCTCAATCGGTCGTGTACCCTATATTGGAGTAGGAGTGGTCTTATCCCGTTGCAAAATCAATGTGGTACTATTTTCATATCGTTTCGTAGAGTTTTTCTTGAATTGGGCCAAAACTAGCATGGGCCGATTCTAAAACCGTCCTGGGCCCAATTTAAATGCCAATAGAATTCATCATCGGAGATTGGATTCTTCTGTCTTCACGGGGGAGAAGTTTCTTTGTCTTCGTTCATTGCCAATGTAATCGCGGATAATTTCTTTCGCATCGGAATTCACACAGGGATTCTCCATCCCCGTGCTTAAGTTTATCAATAGACCTTCATACGTCTAGCACACTGTACCTATATACAGAGGATAGATTGATGTGGTTGATATATTAGTGCAAGATTTCTGTAAGAAATAGCTTCGCAGGGCAGGGACACGGGGAACGGGGATGGTTCCCCATCCCTGTGAGACCCGATGGGGAGAGTTTTTTTTTCCACTTTTCATTCCCTGTGAGGATTAACTTATCTCCATCCACGTCCCCCAATAGAGAATTCCTCACGGAAAATTGAGAAATCAGAGATCGGTCCCCATTGCATCTCTAGGTGATGGCCTGAAACGCGTTGCCGACTTGCCAGGAATGGGAAGTTTTAAAAGCAATGGGATGCTTCTTTTTAGTTAAATTAGTGTAATACTTCCTCGGCGACATGAGATCCAATTTATTTTCATTACGATTCAACTTCGACTCGAACTGGTCTTTTTAATACCACCCACTGAACTGTGAAGTTTGGAGACGTGCTGGTTACGGAGTTATGAGAGAATCTGAATCCCTTGCAGGTAAAGGTGGTTACCACGCTCTCGCTCAGAAGAGGCTATCAAGGTGCATTATAGGCTTATAGAACCCTAAGACTACAATTAAAACACCTATAGAAGCCTAAGACTACACAATTAGAACACCTAACAAAAAACCTGCACCCCACGTTCATAGTCCGTCCCCAGTAAAATTGATGAGCAATTTCATAAAATCGGTTCCCTCAACCTTGTTTATCTGAATCTTGTTCGCATCATCGCATGATGAAACAATACAGCACATCCAAACAATCAAGGAGCCAAACGGTTACAAACATCATACTGTTGCGAACATTAAACCACATGGAGCAAAATGCAAAGAAACTTTGCATAGATGTTTCTCTCAGTCTTTCAATTCCGACAGCATTCTATGTACAAAGTCGCAAAACAAAACTGAGGATATGTACAGTTCTAAGGAATAGCCGAGCACCAAAACTCTTAATCCTATGAGCCAACCTGCTTTTAAAGAGAAAAATGTACCAACTAGACCAGTTAACATGTCATCTAGGTTCTTCCACTATGTGAGCAAACAAGACTAACCCTATAACTTATTCAAAAACCTTAGCAACTATCTATTATGTTGCCAAACTTCTTGGCAATGATAGGCCGGACATCATCAGCTACAGCAAGGGTCTCTAAGAATGGGATCAATTGAGGTAAAGCCTCGTCCAAGGGGTTGCTATACCAACTCTCTATTGGTATACCATTGTTCACTTGCAGCTGGAAAACCTGATAAACACAGAATAATTTAGATGCTTATCAGCTTAAAAATGCCAAGGAACCAATAAATCAAGCATGTGGCACAAAATAAGGCACTAAAAGTTTTGAAACACAGCTGTAAGTTCATGACACTTCAAGACCATAAACAATTTCAACTCAATCAAGAACACAAAATGAAAAAGAATTACGTTAATTTACCTGTGGAGTGTTGTCAATTATGGCAACCTTGGCAAGGTCGACTCCAACAACAGTCAGATCTTTTGTGTAGCCGTTGTCTGTGAACAAACATGATTCCCGGAAGAAACGCTTGGAGAAAAGTTTCTTCTCTGGATCCAGCATGTCAAGCAACTGGTCTGCGTAAACACTTTGACTGGCTGTAAATATCACTACCTCAAACATTTCAACCATCCTTTGGAGGAACATGTGGACATGTGGCCTCTTTTTCACATATACCACATGCTCTTTCATATCATAGAACACAGGAAATGTGAAATCAGCGTCATCACAATGCTCCATAGTTGAATGAACAAGGGTTTCTGCAATAAAGGAAAAGACAATACATTATCCTTAGGGGCATGCAATGAAGTTATCAAAGATACTAACTTCTATCATGCTTAGCTGCATACCATCCAAATCAAGCACAAGAGTGACCTTCCTGGTCCATTGCTCTTTTTTTGCAGGAGCAGCATTTGAATTTAACTCAGCAAAATCAACAAGATCTGGTAAATCCTCCTCCGATAGATGAGGGTTGAGCCACTCTAATACCTCAGAAGTATTAAAGCACAAATCCACCTCAGTTGAGCATGGCTTATTATCAACACTGGCTTCCGTGGCACTCTCAATAAGTGGGAACGCTCCACATCTGCTACTCATGTTCATCAATGCATCAATTGATACAAATTCATCACACAATCCAACATAACTAGGCAGAAGATCAGGTGGATTATCAAACAAGTACGGGAAATCATCATCTGGACTATAAATATCCAGCAGTCTGCAACACTGATTCGAACCCCAGCTTGCCTCATGATCACTAACAACACACAAATTCTGGGCTGAAGAATCTGCGCCATCATCTGCAAACTCTGTAATAGAAAATAAATGAATTCACATGCAGATAAATCAAGGAAGTATATAACTGACAGTCACTTGTGCCTTTTGTAATCACGTAGCTTGTGATTCAGGGGAAATGGGCCGTACCCTGGGCTAGGTGACCCAAACTCCATTTTTTCTTTAAAAAATAATCTAAAAGAGTCTTGGTTTTTTGGTTTTAAGCACCGGACTTCTGCCTGGCCAGATCCCTGTGTTGATTGATATTAACTGCTGATGTGCTTCGATGAGCATGGTATATTTGGTGTGCTTACTGAATTTTGAAGTCTAGAAGTATGTTCTCCAGATGCATGAATCAGCATAATATGAGCAGTAAAAAAAATGTTTTATACTGGTGAAAGAGCTGCAAGCAACTGGTGCAAGAA
Source organism: Saccharum hybrid cultivar R570 (assembly GCA_038087645.1). NCBI lineage: Eukaryota > Viridiplantae > Streptophyta > Magnoliopsida > Poales > Poaceae > Saccharum > Saccharum hybrid cultivar. Next base: position 39,555,896 of record JAQSUU010000113.1, read on the forward strand.
ATTGTCCATGAACAAAAACTAATAGATTCATGGGCCTCATGCATAGAACTAGATAAATGGAACAGTGATAAAATAAAAATCAAGATAAGCAGCCATTGCATAATAGCAAACCATTGAGCATACAATATGATTCATCATTCATTACAACAACAAAGCATTTCCTAAGCAATTTGGGCAACCTACATAACATGGTTCCTTGTACAATTTTAGATAGCTTGGCAGCATTGAATTTCAGATAGCTCCAGAATGGCAGAATCTATAGCACCACATTATGTATCATGCACTGATTGAACATAAATAATCGAACTCATGGAGGTGAACTAATACCTACTAAACTCCTCTTTATAGAACTGTGTTCCCAGACCCACTTTGATATTTAGTGCCAACATACATAATCAGTGTACCAGAAAGGGCTGCTCCTTACCTTTGCCAACATGATTCACTGCATATAACACAGATTTGTTTTCATCATAATTAGCAGAGGAATCAGCCTCTGAATTTGGTGAATCTATCACTTCGTCGGATGTTAAATCCTGAAAATAAAAAAGGATGATCTTGGATCACAAGAGACGCTGATATGAAGTTTTCACACCCCAAAAGGAAATGAAACAGCAGAAACTACACATAATAATACAGAATGTACCCAGCATTTAACATTAATTTAGACTAAACTCTCAACAATGAGAAAGGGAATCCCTATGTTACCGCATAATCATCTATTTACAACAAGTCGAAGCCAAAGGCCATTTTTTATAACAAGCAGAAATTACAATAGCTATATCTTGATCAGTTGTAAATTGTAATTGTTTCATACATTATGTATCATTTCCATCCTTTTTCACAGGTTTTTAACATGGAAATCAAGATTGGGAGCTTATCAAGTTGAGAACTTAATGGTGAGAACTAGGATGGATAATGTATTCATGCATTCATTTCGAAATATAAAAATGAAGTGTAATTATGATCATTGACATCAATTTGGACAGTAATAAAAGCATGATACTATGGATGTGTATGGAAACATCTAAGCACCTGACTGCAACCAAAGCACATCAATGCGGCAATACTGCAAGTGCTAATGTAGTTTGATCCTTAAAGACTAGAACAATGGAGGCAAATATCATAATAAAAAATGGAAAATATCCAAGAGAAATTAAGTAGAAGTGCATAGTAAGTTATCACTGTGTTTAATATGAGACTAGATGGCATTGAAGCACCTTGAGCATGGATTTTCCTCCGATCGGATCATGCAAGCCAGAAGCTTCAGTTACCCTAATATCCTGGTCAGCAAGTTGAATGGTTGGATCTGACTCTGCAGAACAAGAAGATGTTGTTAATCCATAAAATATACCCTGTTCTGCTGCACTACTTCAGCAGTACTTTTCAGCGAACCAACAGTGTTTTCCTCTCACAGCATTTCAACATAAGCATCAACATAAGCCAAATTTCAGCGAAACGAACAGGTACACATCAACACATGCCTAGTGACGTTGCTAACAATGCATAATGTAAATATATTGTTCTGAATTAGCGAATTTCACATGGTAACAATTAAACAGAAGAAAACTGTCAAATATTAATGAATTTTTTTTTTGAGGAAAAATTATTAATGAGATTATCAAGCTATACATTGTGTGACCATCGGTGAAGCTTCTAAATGTATCATAAATGAAAAATGCATTCCCAGCGGCACAGCATCAAGCATCAAGATAACCACTAAACAATTGAGCTAATCTAAAGTTGTCCTTGCAAGAAAAGCAAAACAAACTTCATGGAAAACAAAATATCAATCGATCACACTCCAACAAATATAGACAAGTCTATGAACATCCAGTCATCTAACTTTTTATAGAGAAAAAATTCCCATGAGATTACTTACCATCTTGAGGAGCTTTATCTGACAAGTTCAACACAGCTGACTGCTCTAATCCACTGACATGAAAGTGCGAAACTTTCGCGGATTTCACGTTCCTGGTGTTGAACTCATTAGCAAAACCATCACCATCAAACATCCTCTTCATTCTCAGTGCAGGCATCTTGACCAGTGCACTCCTTCAGAGAATTGAAGTCCTCTACAGATCCACTAGAAAGTTAAAAAAGAACCTTTTAATTAGTAACAGGACATAAAGATCTAGCACATCAACCACAAGAGAACAACATCCGACAAACTAAGTTTCGCAGAAGAACATACATGATAACATCCAACAATTTTCACCTATAGCTATACACATTATGTCTTCTTCCTATCCGCATAAAGAACATACTAAGTTTTGCAGAAGATCAGAAAGGCCTGGTACAGCAATCATGTGCATTTAAAAACATGTGAATGGACCTCATAAGATAAAGCAGCAATAGACATCTGATTCGTCATACAAATTTCCATCTATTTATTTACAAAAAAATAGCTTGCCTGGGTGTTCGAGAAAAAAATAAATTTGTATCTCATGTTTTGCCGTTCTGCAGTATGTAACTCGATAGTGTATGCGAAAGTCAGCAGGTCACAATTGAGTAAATACACTTATGCCAAATTGTCTACTTTAAGTTGTAATAACTATGTGCCATGCCACTTGTACTTCGTTATCCATCAGCTCATGCAAACAAGGTGATCACTATGGTGCATGTGTCACAAACAGGAGTACGAGTATTGCAGCCATCTAACATTTGCAAATCGCATGTTTAAAATGAAACCAACTGCAATCATGACATCTGAAGTTCTAAGCAACCAAATAACATCGCAAATCTTCACCACTTTAATTACCTAAAACTTGCCCAATAACGTCAGTGCAAGTGCAATCAGGGCCAGACTCATGAAGCGAAGGAATATAAACGCCGAATTTACTATAACCTACCCGAAAAGACGCTGCCTTTGAAAAAAAAAAAAGTTAGCCTTCTCACACAGTTTCTACTCTTGAATCACATCTTTCTGCAAGTGTTCTGTTGCACACACAAAAACTGCCCTCTTTTACCAGGTATAAGGATGGCAACTGCAAAATGGTTCAGTTAGTGTACTAAATAGCTTAAAATGCACGTGAAGTCACACAACTCTAGAGGTATTAGGCAGAGGTCTATAAGTAACTTTGCTTTGACAGATGAAAGAAAATCAGGAACTGCGTATAAGCAATTGGAAATCTAGGCCAACTTGTAGTGCCAAGTACTAGATAGACAATAGATAGCAGCTCAATCAGTAGCCAAACGCTCTGCAAAAGAAGGCAGCAAATACCCTAAGCTCCAGCGTCAATAACAAGGTGAAATCACGTGAGGCAAAACACAACACAGCAAAATCTGGTAATTTCATGCCAGTATAACCATTTCCAACAGACCAGCCCCAACTTATACTTTGATACTCTCTTCTTGCCAAAACTCATGAAAGTTTAGCAAACAAACCCCGAAAGTTAGTAGCATAAACAGCTAGATCGCTTCAGAGAGGGCCATGTAAAGGATATGGGTGTACACAGGTACACCCCATAATTTTTTTGAACAAAATTGAACTTAGTATGCATGTATGTACTTAGATCAGATCCGAAAACAAATAGTCAAGTAGGTCAGGTTAGGGTTTGGGGGTCGGTTTCGCACAGCAGGAAGAGAAGAATGGTCATACCGGTGGGTGCTCGTCGCCGGCGAAGTCCCGGGCACCTGGCGTAGGCAATTAGCTCAGGTTAGGGTTTGGGTGGTCGGTTTCGCACAGCAGGACGGGAAGAGAAAGGGATGGTCATACCGGTGGGTGCTCGTCGCCGGCGAGGTCCCCGGCGAAGGACCCGGCACCTGCCGTAGGTCGGCGGCCGGCGGTCGCGCAGTCGTCGGCTCGTCGCCCCACCGGAGAGAGACAGAGAGGGGAGAGAGCGCACGCGGGCGCCGAGAAAGAGGGGTGAACCGTGAACGGAAAGAGGGGATGTTCGGTTAGGGTCCTCTTCCTCTAGTCTAAATTCTAGACCGCCTCGAGCAGGTGTGAACGCTGCCTTCCCCCGTGATGTTTTCGACAGCATCTCCGGCAGTCTCCGATACGACAGAGGCGAGTCTAGTATCACTTTCCAGATTTATTAGATTTATTGTAAGAGTTGTTATAGTTGTATCTCAGTATATTTTTCTAATACTCATATGAAAGATGAGTTTCACGTAAGTATAAGAGAAAATATAGTTAAAAAGTAACAGTTTAGATGGTTCCCATGGTATGAGGGGAGTCGTATCTCTCCCTTTCTTTGAAGAGAGATGAGAGAAATATCGGTGGCTAAAAAAAAAGTAATGAGAAACTATTGGAGCAAGAAAAAGCATAGGCCCTGTTCATCCGACTTATAATCCGTCTTTTTCAGCTTGTTTTTTTTGCCGGAACAGTATTTTTCTCTCACAACAAATCAGCTAAGTGTTTTTCAGCCGGCTTATCAGCACAGCCGAACGAGGCCATAGTTGTTCCCAATATAATAGTTTTATGAAAATAAAGGGAGGTATTGGAGAACTGCTGGAAATGCTCTAAGCACCCGCTTAATACCTTGTGGAGTATTATATTATTATATGTATTTTCTGAATTCTTTCTCTTTCATGTTTGTACAGATACTTTTTATTTTAGAATCTATTTAAACGACAAAGCTAAACAAAACTTTTATATTGATCAAAAATTATATATATAGTCATGAGGGTATCAAAAATCAATTAATATAGTGCATTCTTTTACTTTTAGCATTCTGAGGCCTAAGTATCAACTAAGCCTCTATATGGCACGACTCCACTTCACCAGTGAAGCTATTTTTAAGTCTTTTTTTTACTTCAACTCCATGAACAACTCCATTGGTGAAGATAAAGCCGTTTTGGTAAATCATTTATCAAAACGGCTCTACACATAGAGCTCCATAAAACATGCTCTTACATAACCCATGCATGGCCTATGAGGATGTGATGAAGCTAGGGTGAAGCCACTATTTTTGGCTCCATCCCACCCCAAACCTCTGTGAGAGCATGATTTAAGGGGCTTCCTCAGTGAAGCTATTTTGTCTTACTCCGTTTGCTACAAAACGGCTCCCGAAGCAGTGCCAAATGGGGTCTAAATAAACTTTCTCCATGGTTACTTGACTAGCCAAAAACCATAACTTTCCAAGCAACTTTCACACAGATACTTTTGATCATGGAGGTTGTCTAGGACCCCCAACCAATTAAGCCCTAAGCATATAGTTACCTTTTATGAGTTAGTTTTGTAAACTACAGCTATTTATGATACTGTAAATATTATCTACAACTTGTGATGGAGAGGTCGGGGTGAAATGTTGGCACACCATCCTTGTTGACTTTATGTAAAAATAGTAGGATCACCACTCCCAATCTCAAAGCCTTGTTTGAGTAGAAAGCCCTTTAGGCAACTGTACCAATCTCTAGGAGCTTGCTGCCCTTAGAGTGTTTTGTTAAGCCTAAAGACATGGTTGAAAATGTTACGAGTACCCGCTCATTTTAACTAAGCTAAGCGGAATAGCAACCTTAATTTGGTAAACTCTTGATTTAACCTAATTAAACCAACCGTCCTTGGATAATCCATCTATGTAACCTTTATCTAGGACCATGTCACAATTAGAACATGCATAGCTCACACAAGTTCGCTTAACATCAAAGGAGTAGTAAGAGTACATCACAAGTTGTTCCACATTAGTTCACAACTCAAAACTACAGCTGAAGATGTAAAGAATTCTTGCACACCTTAGAGGGCCAAAGATATTATGGTAGTTCCTATTTCAACTATGTCCTTAGAATCCTGCTCTACTCTTACTGGTAGAGTGATTGAAGAGCGGCGATGCTGCTTGCAACTTGAGATATGATGGTGGAGATGTTGACATTGATAAAAGGTTGGGAGTTAGGAGAAGCAAGAGCACAACTTAATGTTGAGAACAATGAAGTTGAAGAAGCATTCAAGAATCCGTGGCTTGATGAAGATGTTCCTACTACTCACCGAAGCCATGCAAGTGAGACTAAGAATGAGATAGTGCAAATGCGAGTCTAAGAGTGACTGAACTGAGAGTTTAGGAGTGAAAGTCTGAGAATTTAGTTTGTAAGACCCTTTTAAGTTGGACTGTTAAACATTATGAGCTGAGTTCTACTCTATTTTACTTTTTAGGGGCTTCTCACAAGCGTGAGTTTTCCCCTAGAAAAGTTTTTAATGAGGCAACCATTGCACTAAATGGCTCAATAATATTTAGTGTTTTTTCTAAGTGTTGATGTAACATGTAATGGTTTTATGTGTTGATTCTATAATCTGTGGTTGTGGTTCTGCAGTTTAGACTTCTGGTTTTGGTTCAAATTGAAAGTTCAATGCTTTCAACTTTCCATTACTATTTGACTTTATATCTTTGTAACTTGTGTGTATGAAAATAAATTTTAACCTATTTGTCTTGATGGCTTGATCTTTGAAGTGAGAATGATGAATAGAGTTTGTGGAGGTATGTGGCTATCAGCACGGGCTGGCATGGTGTAACACCTCTGGTGTTTAGCTTGCATTTAGCCTCTGCAAATCACATGCATAAGTATCATCATGCACTAAGCATTCACATGAAATGGTAGCATTTTCACATGTGTGTTAGATTCTTGTGTTAATTAGAAATGACAAGATCATGCTTATTATATTTAAGTGCCAAGCTTGTTTGTTAATCCTAATAGTTCACTAATGTTTTGGAGCCATTCTGGAGCAAAGTTTATTTCGAAAATATATCCAAATTATGCTTTTAAAAATAAGTTTAGAAATTTGGTTTCTATTTAAAGAATTGACTTTAAATCCCTATCTCAAAAACTAGTGAGATTTTGATTTGGATCCTTTTGGCAAAGTTGTAGATCTAAAAATCTAGAACAACTTCTATTTTTGGACCATCTTGAGAAAACGTCGTTTACTTGCTAAAATTTTGATTTGGGGATGTGTCTAGAAAATGAAATTTGAAAACAAAAATGAAAATATTTTTCCTCGCCTTCGTGGGCCTCGGCCTCACTTCTTGGCCCGTGGCCGTTTCGGCCCGGCCTGCGCCGCACGCACCCCTCGCTCCCGCTCTGCTCTTGGGCTGGCCTACTCACGCCGCCCGCTCCACGCTGTAAGGTTAAAAGTCCTATGTTTGGTGTTGGTAATTAGTGACAATGCCTAAGTACTAATCCTATGCCTAAGTTGTATGTAGCATATGAGGATTAGTACATTCCAAGGTTGGTGACAAGATAGACATGGTGATCATGATGACCACACTTGGATTTGGATGCAACCCTACGTGATCAAGATAAAGGTATATGCTTAAGGGTTGTGTTTTAGTAACCAAGACACCTAGTGGGTGTGGTTACATTATAGGATAGATAGCCGTACTATAAAGAGGGGAATGACGCGGCTATTGAACTCCTAAGTGCCTTTAGGTGTGCATTTTGTAATCATATACATTTGGATAGAACTAATAATGCCTCGAAAAATATTTGTAAAAAATGCTAACACACTCGCACATGAAGTGATCACTTGGTGGTGTTAGCACATTTGCGAAGGCGTTGGAGTTTGAGCGGTAGAGAGGGTTTGGGGTTTTCGAGGAGTTGAAACGACTATTTTTCACTACGCCAGAAGTCGGAAAAGAAACGGAGGCGAACGGAGGTCACAGTGGTGACCGGACGCTGGACCGGACGTGGTCTCTATTTGACCGGACGCGTCCGGTTAGTGTTCAGCGTCTGCGCGTGTTTTGGTCTTTTGATCGGACGCGGTGGCGCGTCCGGTCACAGTCGACCGGACGCGTCCAGTCAATCAGGGAGCTTACTAGACTTCAGCCGGACGCTGGCACTGTGGCGTCCGGTCAGTTCTCCAGCGCGTCCGGTTGATGTTTCGTTGTGCGCTGCTCAGGCTTGACCAGCGCGTCCGGTCCATCACGGGACTAGCGCGTCCGGTCGAACTTCGCGCGTCCGGTCGTTGCGTGTAGCGCGTCCGGTCGATGGTTCGCGAAAGTAGCCGTTGTGCGATCGGCGCGTCCGGTCAGTTTGATCAGCGCGTCCGGTCAGCGCGACTTCGGCTGTTTCAAGTGCGTAACGGCTATATTCGAAGGGGTACGTCTATAAATACTCATTGGCCGGCTCAAAACTCCATCTCTTGGACTTTTGACATACTTGTGAGCACTTTGAGCTAAGCAACTCCCCTCCCACTCATCTCTCTTGCTTCTTTGCATATTCGAAGTGAGATTGAGTGATTCAAGTGCATTTGCATTGTGAGATTGCATCTATTTGGCACTTGGTAGTTGATTTGCTGCGGGATTCTTGTTTCTCTTGGTGGTTGCCGCCACCTAGACGGCTTGGAGCAGCTTGGAGGCGTTGGCAAGAGTTGGTGATTGTTCTTGGCCACCTCCGGTGATTATGAGGGGTTTGTGCCTACCTCAGCGAAACGCCAAAGGCAACATTAGTAAATTGCTCATGTCATTGCAACCTTTTGCCATTTGGTAGGTTCTTGTGGCGCCTTTTGAGAGGCTCGGTGTGAGACCGATTAGCCATCGAACCACGTGGTGAAGAGGGACACAACGGGGACTAGCGTGCCGGCAAGCACGTGAACCTCGGGATAAATCTTCGTGTCATCACTTTCATATTGTGATTGATTGATCCTGGTGTTCGGTTGTCTTGGTATTCATTGTTGATCATATTGGTTGGCTCAATACTTCGCCCCTCGGTGAAACTCTCCTAACTCAACTCCGCATTATTTTCTTAGTTATCTTTGTTAGCTAGTTAGCTTTGCTAGAGTAGCTCTTTTGTGTAGCTTGCTAGTTGTAGTTGTAGTTACCTTCTCGGTTTGACTTGTGCGGTTGAGTACCAATATACTAGAATTGTGAATTGGATAGGTGTCTTGCAAACACCCCGTAGGCTAAGCAAAACTCGCATCTCGCTATTTGTTGTATTGATAAACTTGTTTAGCTTGTCTTTGTAGAAATTTTTAAAAGACTATTCACCCCCCCTCTAGCCATCAAGACCTTTCAAAGGTCCAAATGGCTAGAGGGGGGTGAATGAAAGCTCTATATTTGATGTTGGTAATTAGTGACAATGCCTAAGAAATAATCCTATGCCTAAGTTGTATGTAGCATATGAGGATTAGTACATTCCAAGGTTGGTGGCAAGATGGACATGGTGATCATGATGGCCACACTTGGATTTAGACGCAACCCTACGTGATCAAGGCAAAGGTATATGCTTAAGGATTGTGTTTTAGTAACCAAGACACCTAGTGGATGTGGTTACATTATAGGATAGATAGCCGTACTATAAAGAGGGGAATGACGCGGCTAATGAACTCCTAAGTGCCTCTAGATGTGCATTTCATGATCATATGCATTTGATAGAACTAATAACGCCTCGAAAACTGATTGTGAAAATGCTAACACACTCACACATGACGAGATCACTTGGTGGTGTTAGCACGTTTGCGAAGGCGGTGGAGTTTGAGCGGTAGAGAGGGTTTGGGTTCCTCTCTCCCTCCCGCCGAGCGTGCGAGCGCGGGATTCAGGCGTTTTCGAGGAGTTGAAACGACTATTTTTCCACAGCGCCGGAAGTCGAAAAAAGAAATAGAGGCGAACGGAGGTCACAGTGGTGACCGGACGCTGGACCGGACGCGGTCACTGTTTGACCGGACGCGTCCGGTCAGTGTTCAGCGTGTGCGCGTTTGTCAGTTGTTTGATCGGACGCGGGCCGCGTCCGGTCACGACCGACCGGACGCGTCCGGTCGTTCAGGGAGCTTACTAGACTCCAACCGGACGCGAGCACTGTGGCGTTCGGTCAGTTCAACAGCGCGTCCGGTCGCTGTTTTGTTGTGCGCGGCTTAGGGTTGACCAGCGCGTCCGGTCCATTACGGGACCGGTGCGTCCGGTCGTGATCGGCGCGTCCGGTCCGCGCGACCAGCGCGTCCGGTCAGTGGTTCGCGAAAGAGCCGTTGTGCGACCGGCGCGTCCGGTCAGTTTGACCAGCGCGTCCGGTCAGCATGACTGCAGCTGTTTCAAGTTTCTAACGGCTATATTCGAAGGGGTACGTCTATAAATACTCGTTGGCCGGTTCAAGGCTCTCTCTCTCTTGGATTTTTGACATACTTGTGAGCACTTTGAGCTAAGCAACTCCCCTCCCACTCATCTCTCTTGCTTCTTTGCATATTCGAAGTGAGATTGAGTGATCCAAGTGCATTTGCATTGTGAGATTGCATCTAGTTGGCACTTGGTGGTTGATTTGCTGCGGGATTCTTGTTTCTCTTGGTGGTTGCCGCCACCTAGACGGCTTGGAGCAGCTTGGAGGCGTTGGCAAGAGTTGGTGATTGTTCTTGGCCACCTCCGGTGATTGTGAGGGGTTTGTGCCTACCTCGGCGAAGCGCCAAAGGCAACATTAGTAAATTGCTCGTGTCATTGCAACCTTTTGCCATTTGGTAGGTTCTTGTGGCGCCTTTTGAGAGGCTCGGTGTGAGACCGATTAGCCACCGAACCACGTGGTGAAGAGGGACACAACGGGGACTAGCGTGCCGGCAAGCACGTGAACCTCGGGATAAATCTTTGTGTCATCATTCTTATTGTGATTGATCGATCTCGGTGGTTGTATATGGTGGAATTCATCTCTTGATCATATTGTTTGGTTGGCTCAATACTTCGCCCCTCGGTGATACCCTTCTAACTCTCTCTCGTATTAATTTCTTAGTTACTTTGCTAGAGTAGCTCTTTTGTGTAGCTTGCTAGTTGTAGTTTCCTTCTCGGTTTGACTTGTGCGGTTGAGTACAAATATACTAGAATTGTGAATTGGATAGGTGGCTTGCAAACACCCCGTAGGCTAAGCAAAACACGCATCTCGCTATTTGTTATTTTGATAAACTTGTTTAGCTTGTCTTTGTAGAAATTTTTATAAGGCTATTCACCCCCCCTCTAGCCATCAAGACCTTTCAAGTGGTATCGGAGCCGTGGTCACCGTTTGTAAGGCTTAACAACCTTGGTGTAAGATGGCTCAAATTGTGTTCAACCATGTCGGGGGCAAGCCTCCATTCTTTGATGGTGTCTCATCTTTTGATCATTGGAAAAGAAAGATGAAGCAATATCTTGGCTCTATCAATGAGAAGGTTTGGGAGGTGACACATCATGATTATGCTATCATTGATCCCGACAACCTCACCAACAATGACCGCATCAACAACCAATGCAACACTATGGCTCTCAACACTCTCTACAATGGGATTGATGCAAAGGTCTTTGAGCAAATCAAAGATCTTGAGATGGCAAGTGAAGTGTGGACTAGATTAGAGGAAACATATGAGGGCACTTCAACGGTAAAGAGTGCCAAGCTCTATATGCTCAAGGATAAGTTTGCAAGCTTCAAGATGAAGGATGATGAGTCTATACCGGAGATGTTCTATAGGCTACAAGTTATTGTCAATGATCTCAAGAGCCTAGGAGAAGATGTCAAGGACAAGAACTTCTCACATAAGTTCTTGATGAACTTACCTAAGAAGTTTGCTATCTTGAGGAAGATGATCCAAAGAGAGGGTTTGGACAAGGTGACTCCAAACCAAGTGCTTGGAGATGTCATGACCGATGCTCAATATGATGATGATGAAGATGAAGATGAGAAGAAGGAGATCAAGGTCAAGCAAGAGAAGCCCATTGCATTCAAGGCTTCATCCTCTAAGGGCAAGAGCAAGGTGGAGAGCGATGATGATGATCCATTTGATGATGAGACCATGGCCCTCCTAGTGCACAAGATGGGGAGGTTCATGAAGAAGAAAGGATATGGTGCAAGAAAGAGAAGGGACTTCATGAAGGCAAAGGAGGTGCTTTGCTACAATTGCAATAGCCCCGATCATGTAGTGGTAAAGTGCCCCTATGAAGACAAAAGATATCATGATGGGGAGTTGAAGTTGAAGAAGAACAAGAAGGACAGGAAGGAGAAGAAAGAGAAGAAGAGCTTCACTATCAACAAGAAGAAGAAGGGTGGTGGCTATGTGGTCACTTGGGATAGTGATAGCTCCGATAGTGATGATGATAGCTCTAGTGATGATGAGAGGACCACTCGACGAGCCATTGCAAGCATCGCCCTCTCCAACAAGCCATCCATCTTCGACACTACATCGACATACCTTATGGCCAAGCCCACCAAGGTAAAATATGATGATAGTGATGATGATTCTTGTGCTAGTGATGGTTGTAGGAGTGATGATGAGGATGATGAGGACTACTCCAAGGATGATCTATTAGGCATAATAGATCAAATGAGCAAGGGCTACAAGAGGACAGCCAAGAAGTGCAAAATCTTGGAGCAAGAGCTCATTGCCAAGAGCAATGAAAATGATGCCTTGATGGAAGAGCTTGTTGCTCTCAAAAAGAGTAAGGAGTGCAAAGGAATTGAACAAGAGCTTAAAGCTCTTAGGAAATCCTTTGATGAGCTAGAGGCCTCTCGTGAGTGTCTAAAGGAAGACCACGAGGACCTTGAAGTTGCTCACACTAGGCTTAAGGAAGCCCACTCCTCTCTACTTGAGCTCATCAAGGAGAAGGGCCTCAAGTTGGAGAAGCTCATGAAGGAAGCTAAGGAGGAGCAAGTGATTGTCACTTGTGATATTGGACTAACATGTGATATTATTGATGATTCTTTATTTGTTGGTCCTACTAATGCTTCATGTAGCTCATCATCATCCACCACAACCAACTCTACCTCTACTACTAGTGATTCATCACTTGTGGTTGAGAATGAGACTCTCAAGAGAGAGGTGAACGATCTCACCCGCGCATTAGGCAATGCCTATGGTGGGGATGCCCGCTTGCTAAAATGCTTGGGTAGCCAAAGGTTCTCTCTTAACAAAGAGGGTTTGGGCTATACTCCCAAGAAGGGCAAGGCGGCCTTTGCTACTCCAAAGTCTCGCTTTGTGAAGAGCAATGATCGTTATTACAATAGATGCAAGCAAGTTGGGCATCTAGAGATTAATTGTAATAAAATGAACAAGAACAATAAGTTTCATGCTAAAATGGATTACATCCCTTTTAATTCTTGTTATGTGCTTACCAAGGGAGAGAAAGGTGTGCATGCTAGGTTTGTTGGTACACCAATTGTGGGTCCAAAGAAGAAGGCCATTTGGGTACCAAAGAACTTAGTTACTAACCTCCAAGGACCCAAACAAGTATGGGTACCTAAGAAACATTAATTTATTTTGTAGGTAAATTACAAGGCCGGAGGAAGGCATTGGGTGCTTGATAGTGGGTGCTCTCAACATATGACCGGTGATTCAAGAATGTTCAACTCTCTCAAATCAAATGATAGTGGCATTGATAGTATCACATTTGGTGACAATAGCAAGGGTGATGTGAAGGCTCTTGGAAGGATTGCAATCTCAAATGATCATAGCATTTCCAATGTGCTCTTAGTTGAAAAGTTGAACTTTAATCTTCTCTCGGTTGCTCAATTGTGTGATCTCAGTTTCAAGTGCATATTTGGTGTTGATGATGTGGAGATAGTTAGTGTTGATGGCTCCAATTTGATCTTCAAGGGCTTTAGATATGAGAATCTATACTTGGTTGATTTCAATGCTAGTGACACTCAACTTTCAACATGCTTGCTCACCAAATCAAGTATGGGTTGGTTATGGCATAGAAGACTTGGTCATGTTGGCATGAAGCAATTGAACAAGTTAGTGAAGCATGACTTAGTTAGAGGCTTGAAGGATGTCACATTTGAGAAGGATAAGCTATGTAGTGCATGTCAAGCTGGAAAGCAAGTGGGCAACACTCATCCATTGAAGAGCATCATGAGTACCTCCAAGGCATTTGAGTTGTTACACATGGATCTATTTGGACCAACTACATACATAAGTATTGGTGGCAACAAGTATGGCTTTGTGATTGTGGATGATTTCACTAGATACACATGGGTATTCTTTCTTGTGGACAAGAGTGATGTATTTGACATATTCAAGAAGTTCATCAAGAGAGTGCAAAATGAATTTGAGACCACAATCAAGAAAGTGAAAAGTGACAATGGAAGTGAGTTTAGAAATACAAGAATTGATGAGCTATGTGAGGAGCTTGGAATCAAGCATCAATTTTTGGCCAAGTATACACCTCAATCTAATGGCTTAGTTGAAAGGAAGAATAGAACTTTGATTGATATGGCAAGATCAATGTTAAATGAGTATAATGTGAGTCATTCATTTTGGGCCGAAGCAATCAACACGGCTTGCTTCTATAGCAACCGCCTCTATTGCCACAAGTTTCTAGAGAAGACACCATATGAGATCTTAAATGGAAGAAAGCCCAACATTGCATACTTTCGGGTATTTGGTTGCAAATGCTACATCTTGAAGAAGGGCTCTAGATTGAGCAAGTTTGAGAAGAAATGTGATGAAGGATTCTTACTTGGTTACTCCACTACTAGCAAAGCTTATAGAGTTTGGAATTTGGCTAGTGGTTTACTTGAGGAAGTTCATGATGTTGAATTTGATGAAACAAATGGCTCTCAAGATGAGGAAAATAACTTAGATGATGTGAGAGGAACTCAATTGACCAATGCTATGAAAGAAATGGATATTGGTGACATTAGGCCAAAGCAAGTGATTGATGTGGATGACAACAAAGATCAAGTGCTCCAAAGTCCAATTACACAAGCTAGTGGTTCTCTAATGCAAAACCAAGCTAGTACATCATCTCAAGTGGAACAAGATCAACAAGTGGCTAGTTCATCATCTCCAACTCATGATCAATGTCAACATCCAAGCAATCAAGTCCAAGTGCTTCAACCAACTAACATTGCAAGAGACCATCCATTGGATTCCATCATTGGTGACATACAAAGGGGAGTTCAAACTAGATCAAGATTGGCATCATTTTGTGCTCACTCTTCTTTTGTGTCAATGGAAGAACCAAAGGACATTGATAAAGCATTGAGAGATCCGGATTGGGTAAATGCAATGCATGAAGAGATCAACAACTTTAAGAGAAATGAAGTATGGGAACTAGTTGAGAGGCCTAAGGATCACAATATCATTGGAACAAGATGGGTCTTTCGCAACAAGCAAGACCAAGATGGAATAGTAGTAAGAAACAAAGCAAGACTAGTGGCTCAAGGTTACACACAAATAGAGGGTCTTGACTTTGGTGAAACTTATGCCCCGGTTGCAAGATTGGAAGCAATTAGGATCTTACTTGCCTATGCTTGTGCTCATAATATCAAGTTATATCAAATGGATGTGAAGAGTGCATTTCTCAATGGGTATATTCAAGAAGAGGTGTATGTGGAGCAACCTCCCGGTTTTGAAGATGACAAGAAACCCAATCATGTCTACAAATTGAGAAAAGCTTTGTATGGATTGAAGCAAGCACCTAGAGCATGGTATGAAAGATTGAGGGACTTCTTGCTAACCAAAGGATTTGTCATGGGCAAAGTGGACACCACTCTCTTTACCAAGAAGATTGGGAAAGACTTGTTTGTATTGCAAATATATGTTGATGATATCATCTTTGGTTCAACCAATCAAGATTATTGTGATGAGTTTGGAAAAATAATGGCAAAGGAATTTGAAATGTCAATGATTGGTGAACTTAGTTTCTTTCTTGGACTTCAAATCAAACAAATGAAGGAAGGAACATTTGTGAGTCAAACCAAGTACATCAAAGATATGCTCAAGAAGTTTGGCATGGAAGATGCAAAGGGCATTACAACCCCAATGGGCACTAGTGGAAGTTTGGATAGTGACAAGAGTGGCAACATGGTGGATCAAAAGCTTTATAGATCAATGATTGGTAGCCTACTCTATGTGACGGCATCAAGGCCCGATGTGATGTTTAGTGTATGCATGTGTGCAAGATTTTAAGCCTCACCAAGAGAAAGTCATTTGAAGGCAACAAAGAGAATATTGAGGTACTTAAAGCATACACAAGATGTTGGATTGTGGTATCCCAAGGGTGCAAGCTTTGAGCTAGTTGGATATTCGGATTCCGACTATGCCGGTGACAAAGTGGAGAGAAAGAGCACTTCCGGGACTTGTCAATTGTTGGGAAGATCACTTGTCTCATGGTCATCCAAGAAGCAAAATAGTATTGCACTATCTACCGCCGAAGCCGAATACATCGCCGCGGGTAGTTGTTGTGCACAAATCTTGTGGATGAAGGCAACATTGAAGGATTTTGGAATCAATTTCAAGAATGTGCCATTGCTATGTGACAATGAAAGTGCCGTAAAGCTAACCAACAATCCGGTTCAACATCAAAGAACAAAGCATATTGATGTTCGTCATCACTTTATTAGAGATCATCAACAAAAGGGTGACATTGCAATTGAAAGTGTGGGCACCGAAGATCAATTAGCCGATCTATTCACCAAGCCACTTGATGAGAAGAGATTTCACAAGCTAAAGAATGAGTTGAACATACTTGACTTCTCTAACATGAGTTGATGCACCCCAATGTTATGACACGCCTCTCCTTCGAGCCCCAAGGTACAATTGGTTCACATGTCATACATTCTATGCTAAGGACTTGTTTAGTGCATTTAGTCATGATTTCTTATGTTCTAGGCTCATTCATGAAAATCAAATGAATTTGAAGTTTATATGGTGCCACTATTATTTCCATGACTATTGATAGTCAATGCTCCTAATCTTTCCTATCTAACATATATGCTTCCAAAATCCAAACATATAGCATACATGTAGGGGGAGCCATTGCTATCAATTTGAATTCATGATTACTTGTCCATACTTCTTACACATGGTAATATACTTGGACAATGTGACATGGGTTCAATCAAAATTTTATCATAATATCTTTGTGAAAGGGTTGTCACCAATTACCAACAAGGGGGAGATTGAAAGCTCTATGTTTGGTGTTGGTAATTAGTGACAATGCCTAAGTACTAATCCTATGCCTAAGTTGTATGTAGCATATGAGGATTAGTACATTCCAAGGTTGGTGGCAAGATGGACATGGTGATCATGATGACCACACTTGGATTTGGACGCAACCCTACGTGATCAAGGCAAAGGTATATGCTTAAGGGTTGTGTTTTAGTAACCAAGACACCTAGTGGGTGTGGTTACATTATAGGATAGATAGCCGTACTATAAAGAGGGGAATGACGCGGCTAATGAACTCCTAAGTGCCTCTAGATGTGCATTTCATGATCATATGCATTTGATAGAACTAATAACGCCTCGAAAACTGATTGTGAAAATGCTAACACACTCACACATGACGAGATCACTTGGTGGTGTTAGCACGTTTGCGAAGGCGGTGGAGTTTGAGCGGTAGAGAGGGTTTGGGTTCCTCTCTCCCTCCCGCCGAGCGTGCGAGCGCGGGATTCAGGCGTTTTCGAGGAGTTGAAACGACTATTTTTCCACAGCGCCGGAAGTCGAAAAAAGAAACGGAGGCGAACGGAGGTCACAGTGGTGACCGGACGCTGGACCGGACGCGGTCACTGTTTGACCGGACGCGTCCGGTCAGTGTTCAGCGTGTGCGCGTTTGTCAGTTGTTTGATCAGACGCGGGGCGCGTCCGGTCACGACCGACCGGACGCGTCCGGTCGTTCAGGGAGCTTACTGGACTCCAACCGGACGCGGGCACTGTGGCGTCCGGTCAGTTCAACAGCGCGTCCGGTCGCTGTTTTGTTGTGCGCGGCTCAGGGTTGACCAGCGCGTCCGGTCCATTACGGGACCGGCGCGTCCGGTCGTGATCGGCGCGTCCGGTCCGCGCGACCAGCGCGTCCGGTCAGTGGTTCGCGAAAGAGCCGTTGTGTGACCGGCGCGTCCGGTCAGTTTGACCAGCGCGTTCGGTCAGCACGACTGCGGCTGTTTCAAGTTTCTAACGGCTATATTCGAAGGGGTACGTCTATAAATACTCGTTGGCCGGTTCAAGGCTCTCTCTCTTGGATTTTTGACATACTTGTGAGCACTTTGAGCTAAGCAACTCCCCTCCCACTCATCTCTCTTGCTTCTTTGCATATTCGAAGTGAGATTGAGTGATCCAAGTGCATTTGCATTGTGAGATTGCATCTAGTTGGCACTTGGTGGTTGATTTGCTGCGGGATTCTTGTTTCTCTTGGTGGTTGCCGCCACCTAGACGGCTTGGAGCAGCTTGGAGGCGTTGGCAAGAGTTGGTGATTGTTCTTGGCCACCTCCGGTGATTGTGAGGGGTTTGTGCCTACCTCAGCGAAGCGCCAAAGGCAATATTAGTAAATTGCTCGTGTCATTGCAACCTTTTGCCATTTGGTAGGTTCTTGTGGCGCCTTTTGAGAGGCTCGGTGTGAGACCGATTAGCCACCGAACCACGTTGTGAAGAGGGACACAACGGGGACTAGCGTGCCGGCAAGCACGTGAACCTCGGGATAAATCTTTGTGTCATCAATCTTATTGTGATTGATCGATCTCGGTGGTTGTATATGGTGGAATTCATCTCTTGATCATATTGTTTGGTTGGCTCAATACTTCGCCCCTCGGTGATACCCTTCTAACTCTCTCTCGTATTAATTTCTTAGTTACTTTGCTAGAGTAGCTCTTTTGTGTAGCTTGCTAGTTGTAGTTTCCTTCTCGGTTTGACTTGTGCGGTTGAGTGCAAATATACTAGAATTGTGAATTGGATAGGTGGCTTGCAAACACCCCGTAGGCTAAGCAAAACACGCATCTCGCTATTTGTTATTTTGATAAACTTGTTTAGCTTGTCTTTGTAGAAATTTTTATAAGGCTATTCACCCCCCTCTAGCCATCAAGACCTTTCAGTGAATAGCCTATTTAAAAATCTACAAGCTTCACTAGACAACCACGTTAGTATAAAAGATGGCTAAGCTAATTCTAACACAAGCTCAACTACACAATGCAAGCCACCTATACAATTCTAGTGAAGCAAGGCTATGATCTCTAATACACACCAACAAGACTAAGTCACTAAGCTTCTTACTCCTAAGTGATAAAGGCTACACTAAGCAAACTACACTAGGACTAGCACAAGAAAGTAAAGAGCAAGTGACTTGATACTTATACCAACGATGTAGAGAAGTAATGCACTCGAAGAATCAATCACAATGCTCAACCACAAGAGAAATCCTCGGCAAAGAGATGACACATGATTTTTATCGAGATTCACTTGCTTCCCGGCAAGCTACTCCTCGTTGTGGCGATGCACCCACTTGTCGGTTCGCGAGCTAATCGACTATCAAGAGTTGAGCCCTCGGCGGGCGCCGCACAACCGCACACGAGATGGGGATCTTCCAAGCCACGAGCTCCACTAGAGTATCCAATTTTGTGAACTCCTGTGGGGAAGGATCAAGAACCCCTTACAACACTTGGTGAGGGCTCCAACAATCTTCAATTGTGAGCTCAATCATCTTCGCTGCTCCAAGCCGTCTACCGTGTCGGGAAACACGGAAGAGTAACAAGAAATCCACAGCAACTTGAAGATCAAGTGCCTCTAGAATGCAACTCTCGAGCAATGCACTTGAATCTCACTCAATCTCACTCAAGATGTGGAACTAAGCAAAGAGATGAGTGGAGGGGTTGTTCTCTAGCTCAAAGGATGTCTCTAGGTCTCAAAATGTGCAAGAGTTTTCCTCAAACCCCGGCCAACTTCTATTTATAGTGAAGGGGTACGCAGCTAGCCGTTACCGGACGACGCAGTGAAAAACGAGCTGACTGAACACTCCGGTCAGGGTGACCGGACGCGTTCGGTCACTACAAGACAAGCGTGAACAGTGCGCGTCAGAAGTTACCATTGCCGTGACCGAACGCGCTCTAGCGTTTGACCGGACGCGCTGCACCTGGCGTCCGGTCGGAGTCCAGTAAGCTCCCACCGCGACCGGACGCGTCCGATCGCACGTGACCGAACGCGCCGCGCGTCCGGTCGGCTCTACGACTGGCTCTGCTCCTCTGGGTGCCTGACCGGACGCTTCGGTTCTGTGAGGGACCGGACGCACCGGTTGCAAACCCTAGCACCCGTGAGCCTGACTGCTGTGAAGAACTGACCGGACGCGTCCGGTCACACCGTGACCGCGTCCGGTGCAGCGTCCGGTCATCACAGTGACTGTTGTTCGCCTCCGTTTTTTTTCGATTTCTGGCGCAGTGGAAAATAGGTGTTTCACTTCCCCCAAAAGTGCCGAATCCCGCCCTCTCTACCGCTTAAACTCCACCGCCTTCGCAAATGTGCTAACACCACCAAGTGTAAATCACCATGTGCATGTGTGTTAGCATTTTCACAGTCATTTTTCAAGGCGTTATGTTAGCTCTCAACTAGATCCTAATACATATGCTCAAGACATTGATCTAGTGGCACTTGATTCCCAAGCTAACCGTGATTGCCCCTCTTGATAGTCGGCTATGTATCCTAAATCCGGTCAATCACTTCTCTACTCAACTTAGACCGGTAAAAGGAAAATCCTATGGTTATATCTTTGCCTTGCGCTCTTAGATCCTTCTTCTTCACTTGATCATCATGTCCATCATTTTATGTGCATCTCCACCATGATCGTCATTTCATGTCCATACACCATCTCTTTGTGATCTTGTGGCCACCACTCCTTGCCACATACACCTTCATCACATGTGTTGCTTATGCCTAACTCAAAACACTTAACACATGGTATTAGCAACTTGGTGTCATTAATTACCAAAACCAAACTTGGGCTTTCACACGCCCGCGCCGCTCCCGCGCAAGCGCGCCCACGCTCCGACCGCGCCAGAACACGCGATCCGCGTGGCGGCCATGCGCCGGCGAGCTCGCCGCGTGGCACCACCGACCTGCCCGTTCCGACCGGCTTCGCCCCGCCTTCAAAGCGCCTCTGTCCGAGCCTCTCTCTCCACTCTCGCTCTCTCTCCCTCTCGCTCTCCAGTTTCAAAATCCCGAGCGGGAGCCCCTCCCTCGCCATCGCACCGGAGCTCGCCGCTGCCGTTCCGGCCACCACCGCTCGCCTCCGGCCGATTAGTCTCAGCTCCGTCTCCGCCTCCCTCTCGGACACCCGGTGCTCACGGCGGTTTTACCGTTTAAGCCGAGGTGAGGCCCTATTGGGCGTTCTCTTGTGCAGCCGCTCGTCGGAGCACGGCCGAGCTCGTGCTCGCCGTGGACACCCCGGCTCTGTCCCCTTTCTCTCTCCCATTTGGTGCGCATCGGCTCCGCCTCTTCCAGGCGAGGCTGAAGCCTTAGCTAATGGCGCCGTCGGGGACCCCGGTTCACCGGACTTCTCCGCTCCGCCATGCAAGCGCGCTGCCGCCCGCCTTTGTCGCCGGTGAGCGCGCTCCGCCGTGCAAGCCGCCGCCATTTTCTACCTCGATCGGTTTGCCTTCTCGTGCTGAGCATGGAGGTGGTGACCCCGTCGCCGGCAACCTCGCCGACGGCGAGCTTCGCCGCGGGGCCGTCCCATCCCCTGCTCTGCCTCCTTCATGGGCTGAAAGCGGCCATGGGCCGGCTGGCTTCCATGGGCCGGCCCAGTAAGGGGTTGGGTTTGGGTTTTCCAGATCAGAAAAGAGAAATGATTTTGTTTATTTCATGTAAATGTTTCCAAAAATCACAGATTGCTCCACAGTGCTCCAAATCAAGTGAAACAAAATTTGTTATGTTCATCATAACTAGATCTACAGCATAAAAATATTGCATGTTGATTTTGTGATACTTTTCTGTAGAGTTTTATTTAATCCTTGTAATTGCTAATTATTTAGAAAATGTATAATAAATATAATATGTATCAGAAAAATATGATTCAAAGTTTGTTAGTCTTCTTTTGTGATGTGCTTTGCATGAAAAATATGTGCCATGCATGTTCTGTAGAAAAATTTTGATGTGTAGTACAAGTGCTTATTATTGTTAATAATTGTTAATTTTGATAGAGAGAAAAATATGAATAAAACATGCATATAATAATTTTTCGATAGTGATTGTTTATTGTGTAGAATGTAGGAAAAATGCTAAATCTATTGTTTGATACTTTTCATAGTATAAAGTATTTTTATGCTCATTTTTAGGCCTTAGATTGTTATTTTTGTGTAGGCAGTTCTAGTACTCCAAATGTAATGAAATTTTTGTGGCATGCTAGATTAGATGCTAGTAAGCTATTGTAATTTTATCAGATTTTTCTATGCTACCAAAAGAAGTGTTGCTATTCAAACAAAGTGTCAACTAGGGTTTAATAAACCTTGTTAATGCAATATTAGTTGATAAGATTTGCTTTGGTGTATCTTTGAAGCATCTTCGATTTCTGGGGTGACTTGGCATGGTAGAGAATATTTGTAGTAGTATACTAGTACATGTTCTTGAATGATATGGACTACCTTATAGAAGAGTTGTATTTCCACTTTATGTAATAAAGTAAACCTATTCGTCTACATCTCATTCATCATGATCATTACATGTCATCGCTGCAATGCACCTAGGCATGAGCACTTATACATTTGCATCGTACAGGATCGCAAGAAGTAATTCCGGTAGCAATTCCCGAGGAGCCGGAAGAGCAGCCCGAGGTGCAAGAGCAGGAGGTGCCCGAAGCCGACGAGGAGGTCGGTGAGGATCTTCTAGAGTGCTCCGACCACCGCCCGAGCTCTTTCGAAAGAGGCAAGCCCCGGAATATTTCTCTCCCGGTTTGCAAATATTTTATTAATGCTTTACTTTAACTGATGCATTACGTTTAGGAGTTGTTTGCAACCGTTGCTGCATTATACCTTATTTACCCTTGTTCTACCATATCCTTGTTACCTTGGTATTCGCAGTCAAGAAATGCTTAGCTTGCTTAGACCGGCAAAAGTCGGGTGATTTCCTGTCACCTGCGAGTCATAGGTGGTTACCTGGATCTGCTTGAATAAGTATGTCATCGTAGAATAACTAAGTGTTAATTTGAAATTGAGACCGGACGGAGACTTACATGGTTTCAGACTGTAGTGTTTTCCATCTGTGTCGATTAAGGACCGACCGTTGTTGGGCCTCGAGTCATGTTGAACGCATGCCTTACATTTAGCTGGCCGAATAATGTACTTTTTGACCGCGAAGCTAGGAGATTATTCGGGCCGAGTGGATTGCCCGCAACGCACTATACCGGAGCAGGTGTGGTAGGACACGGGGGCGCGATGATAAGGCCAAAGAGCAGTCGGGCGGCCCCCGGGTACATGTGGTTCCTGGCAAACTCGAGACTTTACCTGAATGGTTGACTCGGTGACCAATATCTCACTTTAGCGGGTGAGTGAGGTTTTTATGAGGAATAAAATACCAGCTGGTTAATAATTGATTCGAATCGCCATCGTTCACTGGATAGTGAACACTTGACTTGAGTTACTTCATCGTAGTAATATTGATGGAACACTTGGACAGTTATATGGAATATGACATGATGGAAGTTGTTAATGATCATTGGTTATCCTTACCTGTTTAATTACATGTTACTCTAGTACAGGTGCAAATGTAGTTGACAGGTTAATAAAGATTTAACTTGATGCAAAAGCTTCTGGAAAAGATTCTTTAAATACTAAAAATATCTTTTTGCAAATGAGTCAGCTACCCTACCATAAAGCCTGTCATGATCCTTGGTGTCAATTTATTTTTGGTTATGTCGGGTAAGTCTAGCTGAGTACCTTCTCATACTCAGGGCTTTGTTCCCACTTGTTGTAGATGAGCAGATGTATTACGGCTACTGTATCAACTGCTTTTATCCTGCGATGGGTGAAGCTTAGGACCATGGGCAGTGGTCACTCCCTACGTCTCGTCTGATGCTTTTGTTGGAGATGATCATCAGCTAGCACTTTATTTCGAACTCTGTGTGAGTGTACGTGTGGTTTGAACTAAATGCTTCCGCTACTTTTTATTCGAACTTGGTTTGTAATAAATATGTTTAAACTCCGATGTACTCATGATGTGAACTTTTATGTGATTTGTGATGATGACTGCTAAACTTATTATGATCTTAACTGGCATGTAAGTTGGTTTGAAATCCGTCGTGATTTCACGGACTACCGGGTTATACGGGCTTAAGTTTGCTAAATCGTCTGCTTGATGGATAATTTTCTTACTTAATTTTGTATAATTGGTTGGTTCTGTTACACATGGCCTATTACATCAGACGTGCTTTTTGGGATGACCCGTGAAAGGACCTTGATGTCGCCTAGAGGGGGTGAATAGGCCTGTTTAAAACAAACTCGCAGCGGAAGTTAAATTCTAAGTGCAGCACTGCCTCATTGAAATGCAACATTGTCGTAATGCAGCACTGCCTCACTGAAAGTGCAGCACTGTCACGCCGGCAAACAAGCTCGACCCAAACTCAAACCAAGCCTGTAGATGTCCAGTAGCAAGTCCACTAAGTACCTACACTCACAAACACGCACAACCAAATAGATTGAGTGGAACACAAACAATGCAAATCAACATATAGAGGACAAGACACAAGATTTATCTCGTGGTTCAGCTCGTCATCAAGGCTTTGTCTATGTCCACATTGTCGAAGAAGTCACAAAAGGCTTTGGGTCTCTTCCAACCCTATCATCTTCTCAAGTCCAACGCTGAGGTTGAACTTGAGGTTTTCGCTAAGATCTTTGGGTAATACAAACTTTCTCGTAGCTCACCACAAGCACGGTAGCTCGTCGAGCGACGCCTAGCTGTCTAGGAGGCTTCACCTCCAAGAGTAACAAATGCGCAACGAAGATTGACGAAGCCCGACAAGTGCTTAAGATTTAGCTTGCTCTCTTTTACTCTAACACTTAATCACAAGCTAATCGCTCACTCTCACAAAGAGAGGGGTTAGGGAGAGCTCACAGATGGCTTGAAATGAGTTTAGAGTGATATGAAAGTCAGCAGCCTCGCCAGGAGGCGTGGGTATTTATATCCACCCTACCCAAACTAGTCGTTGCAGTTCAAAAACTAGCCATTATGACCTGTACAAGTGTGGCATTGCTGCGCCGACCCGTGACAGCATTGCTGTGAAAATCCGTGTCACTGCCGCAGCTCTGAAAAACAGCACAGGTCACCTCACGGAAAACACCATAACTTTTTACTCCGAACTTCATTTTCAGTGACCTTGGACTTTCCGGAAAGCTTATTTCAAGGGATATCTAGCCAAGCCAAGAACAAGCCCTAAGATCAGCTAGTACAGGTGTTGTACTAAGTGTTTTCTCTCATGTTAGCACTTAGGTTCGATAGTTTGAGCACTTGAAACTTGTATATGATTCGTATTGCATACCCCTGATAGTACGACATACCTATACTCAAGTTCAAGAGAATATAACCATTTCAACCACTTGAGTCTTCAATGTCTTCATATGCCATTTCTTCTCAGTATCACTTCATAAGCGGTCGCAATCAACTTTGTCTCACCTCTTCGAGAAAACATACATTGAGCATGTGACTTAGAACCATTTTCATATATATGAGTTCTCCTTATGACTTCAAGTCACTTCTACTAATGATTTGATCCTCAACACAATGATTCCTCATAGCTCAATTAGTTCATCGACTCAAATGCAAGTACTCTCTTCTTCACCTTAGCCATGGTACCTCGATCCTCAAGCCATTGCTTGCCGTTCACCTTCGCTTAGTCCCTCGAAGCCCTTTCCTTACTATCTTCACCCTATCGAGCCATATTCAAGTCACAACATATTAAGCACACATTGAAAAACCATTTCTTCAATATTATGATCCTTACTTGAATATCTTCTAGATATGAATGTTGAGATCAATCAAGCTTCAGTTAGATTCACATAGATTGAGAGATATGAATCAACATCAATATGGTCAAGCCAATTCACAATTCCTTATATCCTCTTTATTTTGGCTTGACACTTCTAACACTCACTTCAATATCTATCTTCATACTTTTAGCTTGATCAATTCAATGCAAAGTGATTTTCTAAATCTTTATCCATACAAGCAAACCAACATAGAGACCGACTTATATCTAATATTAGTTGTGTCCTTTGTTATTCAACCTTTGCTTAGTATTTCTTCACTTATGCATTCTTGACTTATTCTTCAATTCTTGATTAAAGCTAATCCACTGTCAAACTCTTCTTGTTCATGCAAAGCAAGTCATTATTGAGACCAATCTAAAATCATCAACTCATGTGTCATGTTTCTTGAACTATGTTGTTTCCATGATCTTCCAACACAACAGTACACAATTTTGGCCTTGATTGAAACATTATGTGGAATATCATCAAGTTTGTCTTCTTGTTGAACCTATATACACTTATCATTTTACAATCTACAAGTGTATGCAATAAACTCAATTTCTTGTTTAACACTTAGCAAACTTGTTAGAACTTTAATGGTGTTGTCATTCAATTCACCAAAACTCACAAAATGGCTAGATGCAATTACAGTCCGGCCCGAAGCAGGTCGTGCCTGAGCCATCCAACAAGTTTGTGGCCCAGTTAGCCATCTATAGGTATGTGCCATGCTTTTCATAGGCATGTGCCGGCTCATGTCGGTGGCCCAGTTAGCCATCTATAGCCAAGATGAGGATATGACACCTAGTGATGCAACCATTCAATATAAGGTGTGGCA
Source organism: Saccharum hybrid cultivar R570 (assembly GCA_038087645.1). NCBI lineage: Eukaryota > Viridiplantae > Streptophyta > Magnoliopsida > Poales > Poaceae > Saccharum > Saccharum hybrid cultivar. Next base: position 39,582,318 of record JAQSUU010000113.1, read on the forward strand.
GTTCCTATGTTTGTATGACGATATAAATAAGAATTTGATGCTACCAAATGTCGTTACTTTCAATATCCTTAGGAACAATGATGATGATGATGATGTGAACTTGGAAAAGACGTTTCCTATAGCCTCTACAACATATAGGACATGGATACATCCTGCACAAGACTGATCTTAGAGTGTAAATTCATCGAAGCCAAACATTTGATTGATAGCCTTACAATACTTCATTAGAGAGGACATGTATGGTGCTTGTGATTACAATTAAGACAAAGCTACTAGAGTTGAGTAGGAGGCTGCTTGGGTGAAAGTAGAGCTAGTGCCAGTAGAAGCTATTAGGATTGGTTACTTTACTAATCCCTTTGCACTAGTATTTGTGAAATTTGTAGGGAATTTTTTATGGACTATTCACCCCCTCTAGTTATCTAGATTCTATCATAATGCTACCGGTGGACGTTGACGAAGGTGCTGGTGATGGATAGATAATGGTAGTAGTGACACGATAGGGGCTATGGTGAGCTGCGGTGACGACGTTGATGATGGTTGGGGGTTTGGGCAACGGTGGTGGCAAGGTTGATGGCGCAATGGGGCAGACCGAGGGTCGGGGTAGGCCCTGTTCATCTGGCTTATAATCCGTCTTATTCAGCTTGATTTTTCAGCCGAAACAATATTTTTCTCTCAAAAAAATCAGCCAACAGTGTTTTTCAGCCGGCTTATAATTCCAGCCGAACGGGGCCTATGGTGAGCAGCGATTGCGTTCACCAAAAACAGGAGAGACGAAAAGCATACGAATGATGACGAGACGATAAGGTTTGAGGAAGCTAGGCAACATTTTTTTCCAATCATCAAATGATTTTTTTAGATTATCATCAAATTAAAATTAAAATGGCAAAATATCTTAGCGGGTGGCTAGCACATTGCAACGGTGATTTGACGATGCACACAAATTTAATGACATTTGGATGAAACCGCTTACATAAGTGCAAATTTCCGATTTCCCTTTCCCAAATCCTCATCCTCATCTGCTCGTCTGACTTTCCTTGACTCTATCGTTCTTCCTACTCGGCCGTCAACACTCGACTGTCGACACAACCCCTTTGATGGCTCAGGCACGCGTGCGCCTTACTCCGGCCGGCCGCACGCCGGCCACCGCGTTCCTCTCGGGCTCCAACCCCAGACCCGCCCACCTCACCTTCTTCCCGAAGCTCACCTCCACCTCCCTCTCCGCAACCGCGGCTGCCAATGCTCCGCCGCCCCACATCGTCGTCGTGGGCTCCGCCAACGCCGACATCTACGTCGAGGTCGACCGCCTCCCGCTAATCGGCGAGACCGTGGCTGCCCGCGCGGGGCGCAGCCTCGCGGGCGGCAAGGGCGCCAACCAGGCCGCCTGCGGCGGACGCCTCGCGCTGGGCCCTACCTACCTCGTGGCTCGTGTCGGCGATGACGCAAACGGCCGACTCCTCGAAGGTGCCCTAGCCGACGCCGGCGGTGTCCGCACCGACCGCGTCGCGCGCGCGGCCGATGCGCCATCGGGACACGCCGTCGTCATGCTCATGCCCGACGGCCAGAACTCCATCATCATCGTGGGCGGGGCGAACATGGAGGGCTGGGCGGCGGGGATCGGCCCGGAGGACCTGGAATTGATCCGAAAGGCCGGTGTACTGCTGCTGCAGAGGGAGATACCCGATTGGGTCAACGCGCAGGCTGCCCAGGTGTTTGCTTTTTACTCTACCTATCTCAGAATGGTTTGGCACACAAATTTTCCTTTTCTTTTTTTGTTATAACAAGGTACTGTTCGATTATTTTGATCTAAATTATGTTTGGGTATTTAGTTTTCGAAATTTGGGGAGATATAGTGGCCGACTAGGTTCTTCGAGCATACTGGTGCTGTTTAGCCAATTGAAGTAATAAATTTGGTAATGGCATCTAGATTCGTAGTGCTTTGGGCAACATCAGCAAGAGAAAGGTTCTCTTTTACATCTTAAAACTGTATTTAGTACAGGACATTGCATAAACTATATTTTCGATTATTTGCATTTGTTGAGGTTTAGAAAGTTATAATGCTTCGTGCTTACCTTGGTGCTGTTTGTTTGAGAAAGGAGTGAAGATCCACTGGAGCTTTTATTGCTTGGTGTAGTTTTTTGATTTATTTTTCAGAAATTTGGAGAGATAGTATAGTGGGGGGTTTTAGTAAAATTACTTGTTTATTAGTCAATATATAAGGACATTTGCTACTGACATCTAGCTAGGAACTGTTTTTTTCCCCCCAAAGAACTGCTAGTCGCTGTTTTGGCAACATTGATGGGGCTCCATTATCATTCAAGTATTTAGTGCAGCCAAATACATTGATGTGTTGTCTCTCTTTGGTTGATGATGTAGTAACTTTTACGGTGATCTTCTTTGGTACTCCATCCATCCACAAAAGGATACAATTCTCACTTTTCGAGGAGAGAAACGGTTTGAAGTTGTCCAAAGTTATATAAAAATCTAATGTTTATGATAGAAAATAAGTAAATATATTTTCGTAGTAAACCTAGTTGGAGACATAAATGGTAGTACTAGTCACTATAAACTTGGTCAAAGTTAAGCTAGTTTGATTGGCACAAATACCATAGTTGCATCCTTTTTGGGACGGAGGGCCAGAGGGGGTACTCGGTATCATGTGGATCAGTGTATGAAATATGGGGCTTATATTATATTCAATCTGTATTTGGGCCAACCTGTGGGTTCATTTGGTAATTCCTAGGTTCAGTATTGTCATTTTGATTAGTTACTTTACTACCATTACTGTCTTCAAATGTATGGTGTCATGGTGGCCTCAATCTTCCTTCTTCACCTTGATAACCACCAGAGCAGACCTCTGTAGTTACCTTGCCATGCTCAGCTAGCCAAGTGGACCTCTGCTTCCTGTCTGAAAACTAAAACCCAGTTCCATCTAGCCCAAATATGTCTAAACATTGCCATGCACAAGCCAGTTGTTCCTTGTAAATCATGATAAGTGAGATTTATCTCCTTTTGGTTCTTGGAAACAAAAGAGTTGATTAGTTTAACATTTGCGTCCACATGACAATTGGAAGAAAACAATTGCCTCTGACCCTAACAACTCACCTCCATTAAACAAACTCTAATCTGAAACTTTCAGCCTCCAAGCATCTCTGTTCGTAGATGAAACATATATCTATGCTATTTTACTGTTGTTAGTGTTTAACAGGCTTACCCTGACTAGATGGTGCCATCTTCTAAAGTCTCAATTGTTGAAGTGCTAAATGGATCCAATGATATGTTTTGTCTGTCCAACAGCAAGAATAGAGATCCAATGGTGCAGAAGGGTATCTTCAATTTTTATTTCTTCTGTGCATGCTTCCATGCATAGGTACAATGGAGCCAATCTCATACTCCCTCCGTTCCAAAGTAAATGCAATTCTAGAGTTTGGAGGAGAAACCAAGGTTGATATGAAATGACAAAAATACCCCTATGTACAGTCTCTGCATGTAATCATTGCATGGAGCAGCCCAATAAAATAAAATATGATCAGCACCACGCACAAAAAAAAGCTCAATGCTGAATTAAAAAAATGAAGAAAAGACTCCACGCCAGCAGCTCGTCCGTGACCCACTCCGGTACCGGCTCCATGCTCCACAACAAGCTTTGTGCCGGCGGCCACCTCACAGATGTAGATATCGCCAGTGGGCGTTCATGCAGAGACCAGCCCACCCGATGTGGCTGTCGAAGACGCAGATCCAGCTTCCGCGGCTTTGAATCCCAGTGCTGGTCGGCTTCACGACGCGATTGAAGCTCCTACCACCGCTGCCGCCTAGCTTCACTCCATGGCTCCACGCACCACACAGCTAGGTTGGCAGATCTGCTGCATCGTGCTGTGCGCATGGCGCCGCCAGCCATCCACGTGTGGGTGAGGAGCACTGGATGGGGAAGGGGCCACTGGAGAGGAGCTGGATGGGGAGGTGATCTGGATCTGGATAGGGGCCCGTGGGCGGACGGAAGGAGCAGTAGACTCGAACTTCCGAGTGTGAGGGAAGGGAAAGGTGCACTGATGCAGTTGATTCTTCTGGAGAAGTTGAATTTTTTTTTTGGGTTGAGCCCCCACACCAAGAAGGATACTTTTCGGTATTTAGGGTCGATGCTACAAAATGATGGAGACATTGATGAAGATGTTAGGCATAGAATTTCAGCCGACTGGTTGAAATGGCGTCAAGCTTCTGGCGTCCTCTGTGACAAAAGGGTGTCTCAGAAGCTGAAAGGTAAGTTCTATAGGACGGCGATTCGCCCGGCGATGTTATACGGTGCTGAGTGTTGGCCTACAAAAAGGCGACATGTCCAGCAATTGAGTGTAGCAGAGATGCGTATGTTGCGTTGGTGTTGTGGGCACACAAGGAGGGATAGAGTCCGGAACGACGATATTCGGGATAGGGTTGGGGTGACACCAATTGAGGAGAAATTGATTCAACACCGGTTGAGATGGTTTGGACATGTCCAACGGAGGCCTCCTGAGGCGCCGGTGCGTAGTGGGGTTCTAAAGCGGGCCGATAATGTAAAGAGCGGTAGAGGTCGACCTAAACTAACTTGGGACGAGTCCGTTAAGAGAGACCTGAAGGAGTGGAATATCTCCAAGGATTTAGCTATGGACAGGAGCGCTTGGAGACTGGCAATCAACGTGCCTGAACCGTGACCTCTTTCTGTCTTGTGCCTTTTATGTCCCTTTATGTGTCTCTCTATTTCTCGTCTCTTTTGGGTTTCATCTCTAGCCTACCCCAACTTGCTTGGAACAAAAGGCTATGTTGTTGTTGTTGTTGTTGTTGTTGTTGTTGATGGTTGAGCCCCCACACAGGACAGGTTACTAGCTAGTAGCAGCCTAGCACATTGGGTTTGTAGCTACCTTTACTACCAATTGTTGTGTTTATTTTGGGACATTTTTTGAATCCTACAATTACGCTTATTTTGGGACAAAGGGAGTACACTGCACATGTACTTCAGTCATATTTTGGTGATTTTAGGAAGACTAGTATCATGGGACTCTATTTGAATCAATCATCTGTTTTATGAACATTCAAACCCTGTGTTGACATCTCTCTGTAACTTAATACAGTGTATTGGATGCTAGTGGGTACCCAATGGTTCTAGGTCTATTTTTTGGGTTCATTTTTATACCACCATTTTTTGAAATCTGGATTGATTCGATTAAATGAGTTTTGAGACACGCCACTAACATAGAGAAAACTATTGCGTTCCTAATCATCAGAATAAATCATGTATTGATCACTTTCCTCCAATCCTCCTATTGTACATTTATAAGATTATTATGTGTCTATCGTAAGAAGCTCAAACGCTTTGCTAACTTGGAAATGCACAGACCTTGTGCTCTTATGTATTCTGAGTGTGCAGGAACCCATTATTAACATATCAAACTTTTGCCAGGCTGCCAAAAGTGAAGGAGTGCCTGTTATCATGGACGCTGGTGGAATGGATGCACCTGTGCCTGGAGAACTACTCAGTCTAGTGGATATTTTCAGTCCAAATGAAACAGAGCTAGCGCGTTTGACTGGGATGCCTACTGAGACGTTTGAACAGATCAGCCAGGCTGCAGGAGAATGCCATAAAATGGTGAGATATCTAAATTGGATTTCCTTTATAACGTTCACACTTCACAGTAGTTCCTTGTTCTGCTTTAGCTTATAATTTAACTGACTTCTGCATTGCTTTGGGTTAACCATGATTGTGCGTTTGGATATTATTGTTTGACGCGATTCCATCAATGATATTGCATAGTGATGTTATCTGGTAATAAATCTATAAGGAACATGGTCCTCCTTTTGTTAACCTTATATGCATATTTTGATGTACATGCAGTTAGACTGGTATCATATCTCATTTCTTTTTTAGTTCTTGTTGTATGCATGTTTGCAAGGGTGTCAATTGTAATCTGGATGAATGAAATTGCAAGGTTAGGCTGTGAACATATATAGGGATCCCTTGTGAATCTGTATTTGATATTTTAGTTATTTCCTGGAATAATGCTCCCAGTGATAATAAACAATCATGATTCAGTAAGATCCACTGATCTTTTAGGTTGTCCAACAAGTGCTTGAAGTGACCCTAGAGCTTTGATGTATACTCCTGCTTTGCTTAGTATTGCCATTATATAGGCTTCTTCCATATAAAATGGGCAGGGTATAGTGAGATTGCCAGATCTTCATATCCAAATTTGGAATTCAGAATGTATGTGATTCATAACTGGAGATTGTCCAGTCTGATCTGCTGTGTAAATAGAATGATTCACATCTGATGTGCGTACAATCAGATATATGGTAAACAGTGTAGTTCAAAGGGAGTTATTTTATTGCCGCTTGTACTCTCGTAGTCTCGTGACCTGCTGTTGTCATTAAGTACCTAGTTTCAATGATATTAGTCTTTCCACTTTAATATGCCATTTGTGGATTTGGTTATTTGACCGAATGCTTTCCTGTTCATTGTTTTAGTGTAACTTGTTTAAATCAATTCTCTTCATGACTCCATAGGTGTACCCCTTTTTTTTGCTTTAAGCATTCTGTCATGATCATAAGTTTTTACAGGGATTATGTTCACCTACAGAACCCGTGATTGCTTTAAGAAGATTAAGACATCCCTTAATCTTTTCCTTGTGCAGGGTGTGAAAGAAGTACTAGTTAAACTTGGATCACAAGGATCTGCATTGTTTGTTGAGGGAGAGGAGCCAATCAGACAGCCGATAATTCCTGCCACAGAAGTTATTGATACCACGGGGGCTGGTGACACTTTCACCTCAGCTTTTGCTGTAGCTCTGGTTGAGGGGAAGCCTAAGAAGGAGTGCATGAGATTTGCTGGTACGAAATCACGTCCTCTTCAATATTTGATTGATTGGTTTCCTTGCATTTTGATTTGATAGCTCCTACTTTCTTGAATTCCAGCTGCCGCCGCCTCTTTGTGTGTTCGAGTAAAGGGGGCAATACCCAGCATGCCTGACAGAAAATCAGTGATGAAGCTTCTGGATTCTGTGAAAATCGAATGACCACAGAATGCGTTGATCGTTCAAAGTTGGCCTTATTCATCGGCGATAGTGTGAGCACCTTGGTACTCCTTGCTATCTCATCCCATTCTCTGGTCTGGTGTACATTTGGAAGCTTGTAGTGTGATGGTGGCATATATAGGAAAACAGGAGAAAACAGGACTACTGCTTTTTTAAGTCCCTAATTTTTTTAGAAATGGAAACACCTGTTAGGCTTATAGTGTTTCCTGTTGAGTCATAGCTGTAGTACTATTTTCACGCAATTCCCACGCCCTTCACGCCCTGAATCTTGCTGTTGGCGACCTCATTAAACCGGGCAAAATTCTGCACCCTGAGAGTGAATTCTGTGCATGGGATCCTGTCAGTTTCAGTATCCATTTGTTGGGAAACACCGCTCGTGCAGGAGGGTTAGTGAGACGTCGTTTTCCACCTCCATATCGAACCATCATTTTTGTTTATTATTTATGATTGCAGGGTACGCGGAATTCGTGGGATCGATCCATCAAGTGTCGCTACGCCTTCACGTGCTCCCCCAAATAATGCGATGGTCTCCATTCCCTCCTCCGATCTCCAAGCGGAGGAAACGCATTTTCCGGTGCCGCCCGGATGAAATCCCACACACACAAAATAAGAAACGGCGCCTTGTGCGTTTAAGGCCATACGCCCGTCGTTGTAGCAGACATATACTATATATACACTAAGGCTCCGTGAACGCAATAAACAGTTTCACACTGGGCCGGAGCTATCGGACGGTAACTCTGATCTTACCCTGGTGCGTGGTGCAAGCCAATGCGTTATCTGAACTGAATCCTTACGAGGCCATCGTCCACTCGCTGCCGCTGCCGTTGCCGCAGAAACTAGCCCGTCCCTGTCGATGCAGTCAGCAGCACCGGCCGTCGTGGATCACCGTTTGCGCGGTCAGGTTCGCGTAATCTGACTCGTGAATGAAAGAGAAAAAAAAAAAGTCGTCGGACTCCCCCTGTCGCTGCCCAAGGGAGCACAGCGCACGGCCGTCTCGATTCGTCGCTCGGCACGTCGTCACCAGAATCCCCAGGATCTGACGCTCCGCTGGTGCCGTGCGTGCTCACCCATCCGAGACGTCCGGTCGCCGGCGATCGCTCCCCGTTCGGCTGTCGAAACATTTGATCGGACGGGAGGAGATCGGATACGGATTGCCTGGGTTAAATCGGGCGACTGTTGTGACGGAGCCATCGTACGGGCACGCGCAATTAAGCCCCGGACGGGTACCGCTGCCCGCCGCGCCCGCGCCGCTACAGGTCGTCTGATGCCTGCCGCTGCGGCGACCACTTTGAGTCATTCGCAAGGCTAAATGCTCCTCTCGTCTCTTCCTCCCAGCAGCCCGATCGATCGACGACGACACGACCGACCGGTGCGCTGAACGGGCAGCAGCAGCCAGCAGGCAGGCGATCGGCGACGTCGCTGTCGCGGGTGGCTTGGCAATCCAGCTTCCTCCGAACACCATCATCGGCTTGATTGATTTGTTAATTGCCGGGGTCATGTCACACCGATATCTATTTATGGAGCCCGAACCCGTGGCCACGAAGGATACGTGTAGGCGCAGCTAAGCTTAGCGTAGCTAGCGCAGGTCAGGTCAGGTCGTGTACGCGCGCGACGCTGCTGGTGTATGATGGGCCATGCGCGTGACAGGCGCGGCATACATGCTTGACCGTAGCTAGAGCCTAGAGTGGGTACGCAAACGGCAAACGCATGCAGCTTTCGCAGCATCTGGCTTGCGACCCGCTCCTCTAGTCCTCTGTCTGGCTCTTGGTCTTGGGGCCGCGACAGTGCTGTGACACCGCTGCCTACTGTAGACTGTATCTGACCACCAAACCCGCCGGGTCAAGTTTCCATGCATGGCATCTGCCACGATGGATGGCTAGCAGGCAGAGGAGGGGTCAGAACTCAGAAGAAGAGAGCTCGGACGTGCACGAGCGGATTGCTGGTGCCCTTCAGGAGTTATAGCGGTGGGCTTGACCTCCGTGGCTTGCGTTCAAAGTCATGGGCCGAGCTGCTGTTTTGTTGGAGCTGCCGCTAATTAATGGTCGACGCAACGGCAGCCACCGTCGGTGTTAAGGACGACGATGGAGCTCAAACTTATCTTTCCTTTATTAATAATAGAGAAATATCTTAAGTTGCCACGGATACTACTAGTTCCAAATTAAGGGCTTGTTTAGATCGAAGAAGTTAGAAAAATTGAAACTGTAGCATTTCGTTTGTATTTGACAATTATTGTTTAATCATGGACTAACTAGGTTCAAAAGATTCGTCTCGTGATTTACAATCAAACTGTACAATTAGTTATTTTTTTATCTACATTTACTGCTCCATACATGCATCTAAAAATTGATGTGATGAAAAGAGAGTGAAAAAATTCTAACTTTGGGGTAATCTAAACAAGGCCTAAATAGTGCTGTTACTGTCTATGCCCTACAAAGTCTCAACTGATCTGCATCAGTGGGAGTAGTACTCAACAGGTGCTGATGCCCAGGTTAGCTAGGCTAGCCCTGTGCACAACAGCAGAGGAATTGTGAGTCTGTAAGCTGAGCTTACTGGCAAGCTTTAAAATTTGAGAGAATTATCTCTATGGTCTTCTTAAAACTTAGACTTACTTTTTAACTCTGAAAATTTCCAACTTACCTATTTGGCTTTCAATCCAACTTTCGATTCCTTATCTGGCCTTTCCGTCAATTTGACCTTGTAACGGTGTTAGATGGGAGACGAAAAGTCGATTTTACCCCTCGATGCAAAAGCATCATTTTTCATAGTTCAGAATTCGGTTTTTGATACTTTACAATTCAAATGGTGTACTGTACATCTATCTATAAATATCTTTAATTTTGGTGAAGTAGCTACAGTACCTCCTTAACAGGTTACCACCTCCTTTTTTTTGCCAAAAACCTTTGCCCGTGCGATTGTAAATTGTCATGTTTTATTTTTTAGCATTATTTTCACTTGCTGCACATAATTTTAGAGCACATCATAATTGCACAGCATATGCACGTATTTTTTTCCAGACATGGAGAAAAAACACGTATTTGGACAATTTTCTCCATGTCTGGAAAAAAATGATTTTCTCCATGTCTGGAAAAAAATGATTTTCTCCATGTCTGGAAAAAAATGCGTGCATATGCTGTGCAATTATGATGTGCTCTAAAAATTATGTGCAACAAGTGAAAATAATGCTAAAAAATAAAACATGCAATTTACAAGCATCTATAAAATGTACATACACAATTTGAATTGTAAAATATCAAAAACCGAATTTTGAACTATGAAAAACGATGCTTTTGCGTCCAGGGGTAAAATCGACTTTTCATCTCTCATCTAACGCCGTTACCAGGTCAAATTGACGAAAAGGTCAGATAAGGAATCGAAAGTTGAATTGAAGGCCAAATAGGTAAGTTGGAAATTTTCAGGGCCAAGAAAGTAAGCCTAAGTTTTAGGAGGGTCATAGAGGTAATTCTCTCTTAAAATTTTAGTCCCTACGAGTTAAATATCGTATCATTTATATTACAAAAAAGAGAGAAATGTTCAACAAAACATGATGAGTGCACATGCATGCTTCCTCGCAAAAACAAAGATGTGCGTGGTTTCAATAATAAAATATTTTCCTATATTATTATTGTCGTGGCCTTGACGTACACGTACGTCGTAGTATGAAAATGTCAGAGTGGACTTTGAACACGGGTCTTCGCCGGAGAGTATTCTTTTTGTTTGTGCCGGAGGAAAAGAGACGCAGACGTACGGTAGCTCGCTCGATGGGCTGGGCAGGCAGCGAGCGAGCGAGGATGCACAAGTTGGTGCACACCTTGCGCTGTGCCTTTTAATGCTTTTGACCTTCTAGTAGTCCGGTTCCGGTAGCTATCATCAACAGCAGCGCTAGCTATTGGCCATGTTGCTTGCGTCCCCGGACTTCCAACCATGTCGTCCATCATCTATCGTCCATCTCTTATCTCCCACGGCCAGCTTTCCCCATCACCACCACCGTCACTCCTGTAATTCCTTCCAGCACAAAGGTAAATCGCTGTGATAGACCAAAAAAAAAAAACGAATCATTCATCTAGTAATTCACACCACTGCCGGTAGATGACTCTTGGAAGCAAAAGGAGGTTACATTACATTATTGTTCATCTGTTAATAGTAGCTAGTATACAAGATCCAAAATAATTGTGCAGTGTCTCTGTAGTCTGTACAGCATATATATGCACCATTCAAATAAAGCAGGAACAGTGTACTATCCCATGTAGATGGATATCTCCGACTATTAAGATAAAGTTCCTGTTAATTGCGCTCTCGGACCGCCAGTACAAAAAAGGTGTGTACGAATTGGAAGGAATTGAACGAGCCAAAAGGCATAAAGCTACATGCAGGCATGCAGCACAATTAGCTTAATAAAGATACTCCACTAGACGAGAATATATCATGATGAATATGTCAAGGTTGATCGATGAATGGTCCATCAGATCCCTGATCGATGAGTGCTGCTACCTGGTAAAACAAGGCAGCTAGAGATGCATAAGCATAATAATTGTCCTGCTTGACGAGTTCCAGTCTCTGAAAGTACAATCGCATGCATGCACTGTGCAAGGGGCATCTAGAGAGCTTTTGCCTCGCACCAATTAATGGGATGGTCACCAAAGTAGATTTGCTCTCGATCAGGAGAGGAGGGCTTTTAATTAAAGAAAGGTGAATTCTGTCACATGTGTGTTTATATGTTACTCTGATCTTCAAGACTGGCTAGTTTGACGAAGTACATTTATCCAGGGGGCATTAGATACTCCTTTATAATAAAATTGGCGTGTTAGATAGCTCGCGGCTAGAGGAGAGAGCAAATTAATAAGCAATGGATCAGCTTGAGTATTTTTGAATCTTTTTTGTTAATAATACAGTACTATATATGTTTTGCAATCACACTACTGTTTAAAATTTATTAGACGCAATTAGATGGCTAGTTTCTATCGCAGTACTGTATTCATAAAACCTACAACTTGAAGATTATGTCTCTAGGCGTTTCGATTTTATGTTGCCGAGATCGATATAAATAGTTTTGTTTGCATCCCATCTGGGCAAATAATTGAAATTAAATATCTTAAAGCTATTGTATTCATAAGGGATGACAGGCAGGAAAGAAGTGAATGTTAAGGAAAAATGGATATGCATTTTGAGGCAAAATAGGCCAGCCTGTTTGACCCGCTCCATGTACACCCAAAATCCATGTCGTCATATATTTCATGCTGAATGTTTGACCGGTGCAATTTCCTTGTTATTATTATATACCTGTGAGTATAATATAATTTAGATGATCGACGAGCCTGCTTTAATTCACATCATATATGTACACAACTTTGTGAGCACGAGTGGCACATCATCGAACAGTAAGGAAAATATAGCGGGTCCAAATAAAACCCCAAATAAACATCTGTATTCCCCAGCATCCGATCCATGTTCAAAAATTAGGTGTTTCTCTAGCTGCGACCTCCAGGTCTCTCACTATTTTAGCGACAATTCTGGCGAAACACATCGACTGTGTGTTTGACACGATCGGTCGATCTCGATCTGGCGCGCAGCCGCGCGCGCTAGCTTGTTGAAATGTACGCGTGCATGCCTGTCCAAATCCTTGATCAAAATCAATCATATACGCTCCGCAGTCCACACACGGCCATTCTAGTTCTAGGTAGGCAGGTTCACATCACTATATGCATGAGTAGCACTAGTACTAGCTCTTGGAACGACCTGACAACTATCGTACATGCATGCACCAAAACAAGGAGCAAAATGACGCTCACTGCTTTTCCATAACAACTCTTTGTACCAACCACACACCCCATCACGCATGGCAATAGGCTATTAGCTAGCAAACACATACATGGTGCGTGGAACGATCGATCCATGCATCTATCAGTGCATCATCTTGCTGCCACCATATCAAGAAGAGATTAATAAGAACATCATCCAGCAGAAGCAATTTTGAAGAAAAAAATTGAAAATTAATTCGGTTCCTCCATATGCATGGCCCTCTGGTTTGGAGCAACGCAACGAGGCTGCCGGCCAAACATGTGCACAGATATAGTAGTGTTGTATTAATGGAGATGGACACAGGAGGAGTGCAAAAGAGGAGCTAGCATAAAATTATCATAGCTCATGGCCAGTACTGCAGCAGATAGAGTGCAATGCATGAGCTGGGGGGTTGATTAGGTACATGTACAAGAACCGCTAGTACTACGTGCAAGGAGTAGCTACTAGATCATCATAAGAAGCGGTACGAGACCCGGCGCCAGAAAACTCTGTAGCGGCATGTGTCTCGCAGCACGGCAGTAGGAAAAATAAATCAAGAACCGATATGATCCATCTAGAGGACCAAATCGGTGAAAAACGAAAAATCAAAGAGGTTAACCATCAACAAGAACCAAATTAAGTACTATCTCTTATCTAGGTAGGGTAGCTTCCTTCCTCATTAGCTTGCTGCTTGTGGTGGTGATGACCAATTGGTCGAATTCAGGGCTGGATGTTGCCGCCATTGCTGTGGACGAAGGACGGCAGCATGTCCTGCAGGAGACCGAAGTCCTGCGCCATGAAGTGCTGCATCTGGAGCGAGGGAGGAGACGACGAGGTAGTCGTGGTGGTGGCGGCCGTCGTCGTCGCGCCTGCTGCCACGGTGCTCATCGGACCGCCGCCGCTCATGCCGCGGGACGACGCGAGGCCTATCGCCGGCGGCATGGCGTGGTTGTTGCGCGGAGGCAGGAGCCCCAGCATGTCGATGACGCCTCCTCCTCCTCCTCCTCCTCCGCCGCCGCCGCCGCCGCCCGCCCGCCCGAACGGCGCGCCCATCTGCGGGAGCGGGGGCGGTGGCGGGAAGGCGCCGAGGTGGTGGTGACCGCCGTGCAACTGCGCGGCGAGGAGGTGGGTGCTGCCACGGAGCGTGGCCGGGATCGGGTGCGTGTGCTTGCCCTCGTACGTGGTGATCACCACCGCCGGGTCCTGGTACGACCGCTCCACCCGCTTCTTCACGGGGCACTTCTGCGTCGTGCACCGGTAGTAGCTCCTGCAAGCACGCGCCATCACACGGTTGCACCCTCCACCATTAGCTCATGCAGACATGGAGTAAGGATCGGAGAGAGGCGCGTGCACCGTGCAGTGCAGTAGGGTAACTGTATTGTAGATACGTGCTGTGCATGTATGTATGTATGCGTAGGAATAATACTACGTACCTGGGGTATGGGCTGTTCTTGACGGCCTTCTGGCCGTACTTGCGCCACCGGTAGCCGTCCTCGAGGTGGTCGACCTCGCTCTTGGTCATGAAGGCGAAGCGCGGCAGCCGCTGCCGCTTCTCGCCCTTGCCCTTGCCCTTCCCCGCCGCTGACCTGCAACAATTCAAGAGCCGGCGTGGGCATCCATCTCATCAGCTCCTCCCGTACGTCCACCGGCCAGCTAGCCGGGTCAGTGGAAAGTGATGCGGATTTCGTTCAAACTAAGAAGATACGATACGCGATTGCGAGCGCGAGGTGCGTGGCCGGCCGCGCGGCTGGGATGGCCTGGATCCCGTTCAAACGCGGTGGTTGGCTGGGTGTGCGAATCAGCTAGACTGGAGTAAGCACATGGTTTTAACAGGTTCACACTGCGCGCTGTGCCGTGTGCACACACCCCTTTATTTTCTGCTCTGCGGGCAGAAAGATTTCTACCAAAATTGTGCCATATGCTAGATTGCATCAGAAAGGGAGCTGTAACAAATCCCTATAGAGAGGGGAGGAATATCTCTTGGTCTGCAAGGGGGGCTATAGCTTTTAGGCCGGACCATTCTCAAGAGATCTTTGGGGGTTTTTTTGGGTATGATCTTGGTAAAAGGGGGTGAACCAAAGGAGTAAAAGGATTAACCAGGAACAAAAAGAAAACATGTATAGAATCAGCTGAGGATGCAAATCTTGGCCAAGTGGAAGAAGATGCATGTTCATGCTAGCTAGGCGTAGCTAGCATGAAATCCATAAAGCAAAAGGGAAAGAGAAGAGGGGGATGCAATACAGTACACTGACCGACTTTTTCCGTGTTTGTTTTCTTGTGACATGCGAGTGTGAAACCCTAGCCCAAGTTCACACCTTTGCCTTGCCGCTACCTTATTTATTTTTTTTTTAAAAAGAAAACAATCAAAAGAAGAACAAAGGGAAGAAGGAACAAGGAACAGAAGAGGAATGAATACTGATTGACCAGCAGATAGGGAATGGAAGGAAGCAGAATCCAAGACACAGAAACTGACGGCCCCCTAATCTTGATCCAGGATCACCCAAAAAAGCACTAGATCATAGTCTCATGAAAACCGATGATTAGCGGAAAGATCTACCAAGAAATTGTAAAAAAAGGAAAGGAAATAGCACAGGATTTGGTCGACGATGTACTAGCTAGTAGTATAATCTCAAGAAGAATTCCAGGCCATGCTACTCACCCTTTCTTGCCCTTGTCAGCGTCTTCCTCCTCCTTGTCGAGCGCCTTGCTCTCCTCCCCATCCCCTTCCTCCTTCTTGCACCTCCCCCGCGGCGAGTCCTCCTCCCCAGCACCAAAACTTCCTCCTCCTCCGGCGGCGCCGCCCGCCGCCTCGCTGGACGAGGAGGACATGGACGACGTCGTGTTCGGCGTGACGGGCGCCGTGCCGCCCCCGCTGGGCGTGGGCGTGGGCGTGGGCGCGGCGAAGCCTCCTCCCCCGCCTCCGCCTGTGTCCACCAGCAGCACCTCCCTCTTGACGACGTCGTCCCCCGGCAGCGGCAGGTCCAGCGCGCGGCACAGCAGGTCGTAGTCCATCCCGCCCATGCCTGGGGCGCCCGCGTGCAGGTAGTCCGCGAACCACGACGCCGGCGCCTGCTGCTGCGTCATCATCTCTCCCGGCGCCGGCCGCTGCGCGAACAGCGACGCCAGCTCGTCGTGGAAGTGGAAGTCTCCCGACGACATGGGGCGCGCCGCTGCTGCTGCGACTGTGGTTCCTTGCTGGTTCTTGCCCGCTTGCTCACTTATCAAGGGCGAGGGAGAGGGAGGGTGAGATCAAGACGGCCAGGAAAGCGAGCGAGCGTATACGGCTATATGGTAGTGGGGGCGTAGTGAGAGGCAAGGGAACGAGAGGGATGGGGGCATGCGGGCATGTTTATGTGTACGTGGTGCGCGCGCACGAAAGTGTCTAGGTGTGTAGGAAGATGATGCACATACAGATATACTGCTAGATGGAGAGAGCCATTGAGAGGGAGAGAGAGATGGATGGAGGTTGGTTGAGAGGATTTTTTGTTTTCTTTCATCTCTCTTACCAGCTGCTTTTGGGGTTGGCCTTTTTATTTAATTGATCCAGCTTTTGTGACAGAAACTACTAGTAGGACTAATTGATTAGACCCAAACGACATGTCCCTTTCCCGGCCTCTTTCCCCTTCCCTGGAGTTATGCGCTTGTTTCCATCGCAAGATACAACAATTATCCGTGGGTTAGACTTCACCACCCTCTTCTTGCTCCTCTCTACTAGTAGTAATAATGCAGGATTAGCAGGACAAGCAACAGAAATGGCGCGGTGGTCTATGGTCACGGGGACGGGGGCAGGCGGCAGGGTGATGAGTCACTGAGTCAGCGGTGCCCTACCGGTCACCCCGGGTCAAACCGCCGCGCCGCGGTCAGACGTTCCCACCCGCCACGTGGCGGTGGCCCCTTTGACCGGGCCTACTTCCCGCCCGCACGTTGGCCCGCTGGCAGCCGGGGCCAACCTTTCCTTTCCGCTGACGCCAGCGTGACGCCGACCCCGGCCCCCCGTCAGATCGCGAGCCGACGGCTGCTGATGCTGCCGGTGGTGGTCGTGGGATGCGTGCCGTGCCTGGACTCGTAGGCCCCGTCCCCGAGCCCGAGAGGAGAGAAACATGGGCGGGCCGGCCGCGGTCGCATCGCAGGGTCCGGCCCTCCGGTCAAGGCGTCTGGCCGACGGGGCCCGCCGCGTTTCCAACCCGGAGACGACGGTGCGTCGCGCTCGCGCTGCACGTCGCGGGGGGGTGGGGCATCGGGAAAAGGGCCTCCGTTTCTGGAAGGGCTGGGGTACTGCGACTGCTAGAGCAGGAGCCAGCAGCAGCAAATCCAATCATCAAAAAGGGGTCGCGGTGACAGGGGACCTAAGGCTGTTTGGTCTGCCCCCAATTCTTTCTGCGACGGATTATTTCGAGCACGAGCAATCATGGAAAAGTGCGCGAGACGCATAGTATATCTGATGAATCTGAGCTGCCCGTCTGTTTTTCTTTCTTCTTCTTTTCTGTTTGTTGCGGCCGCACGGCGACAGCATTCAAATGTTTGGTGAAATTGGCGAACAGTGAAGTAGATAGTACGTGCGTGCTATTCTGGGATAGAGATTTCATATCCCATATATAATGTTTCGGGGGCACTCGTTCGGCGGTGCTGCTGCTCCTGCAGGACTCAGCTGTTCAGTTTTACTGCGGCTGGGACGACCGTATGGATGGCTACGAGTCTGACTTTACACGGGACCAACATGTACTGTATTGTCGAATGTACGTGCACACAGAGTTACGCAGCATACCGTATGCGTGTCCATTGGTCCCTGAGCCAAAGCCTCGGACCGGTTATAGGTCACGTGTTGCCGCGAATCAATCAGCTCGTGCACCGATCGTTGTTCGTCGCCTCATCAGCGGTGGTGAGCACGAGCGCGCACTGCCAGTCCACCGGCAACCGACCAAAAAAAATGCGGGCCGTACGTAGCTCGCGGCGCTCAACGGTCCGTGTGGATGGAAGCTGAAAAGCGGAGCACCGTCGCCAGGCATATCGCATCGTAGCCTCGGCGTCCCAGAAAACAAAACAAAAGCGTGTCCTCCCACCAGCCGCGAATTAACAAAACGCTAGTAGTACTAGCTAGCAGCGGCACCGGCGCGCGGCGTCTGAAAGCGGCCGGTGCCGGTGCCGCAGCGCGTACTATACATGATCGCGGATCGCGGTGTGAAATCCCGCGTTCGTTGGACGGATCACGCGCCCGCCGGCCGGCCGCCCGGTACGTGCTGTGCATGCAGCTGCTGTTCCTGTTCACGGGGGAGGGTGGCCGGGTGGGCCGCGCGCGGCCGACCAGCGTACGTGCCGGCTCCGGATCTGTGGCAGGCGGGCGCGGCTGGTGTGTGGTGTGGAATCGGCCCTCGGCACTCGGCAGAGCGCGGCCTGCCGCGTACGGGGAGGTGGGGGTGGTGGCCGGCTGTGGGCTGTGGCTGGCCTCTGGTGCCCGCGGCAGCAGCGGCGCGCTCGCATTTAAGGCGCAGCGACAGGTGACGGGCCGGGGAAGGGAGGGTGGTTTGGTGGATGTGCGCCTGCTTTTTGTCTCGGAAAGCCCGGTCCAGCCGGGGACGGCGACGTCCGGCCGCCGGTCGGTCCCTGGTCGGGGTCCAACCGTTAACGTACCCGACCCATCCACTGCCCACTGCACAGAACAAAAACTCGATCCGCGGGAGCTAGATAGCCTCCACGTATTCCGGTTTAAAAAGAAGATTTCTCACATAGATCGAGAAAATCTTCGAACCCGGTCACATCCATACACAGGGAGTCCAACTCCGTGAAAGAGTGCGCACACAGGGAGCCCAAACCCGAGCTATCTCTTAATCTGTGTTTTGGTCTGGGACGAGCGCGGGGATTTTTTTACCCTGAACTTGAAATCCGTCTCCACGGAGGTTCGAATTAAGACATGAAGAGTGCCTCCGGAACTGCTAGCAGCCAACTGAGCTAGCATCCTTTGAGCTAGGCTTGCTGTTGCAGCGCCAACCCGCCCGCCCACTGCACGTCCGTCGATGACACAGCACGGCCTCCTTAATTTGTCCATGCATGCTTCGATCTTCCTAAGGCCGGTCTCGCTGATGATTACCGTTCTACTTCTACTTAACCTCGCGGGTATATACCTCCTTTTCCTTTGTCATCAGTACTGACTGACTGGCTGCGGCCGATCCGTAGACCGGCCGATGGATCCACCGCCAACAAAGCTGCTTCGTACGGCGGCCTGTCTCGTACCGTCGCTCATCAGTTGGTCCAATCGGCCGGTGTGCACTTTTGGCTGTTTCCGACCACACCAACCGTACGTATACTACGTGGTGAAAAATTCTGAACAACGGGCTCGTTAGGATGGATCTGAATATGCGTGCGACGACATGTATTCCGGCGAATTGAATTTATTTGACCATATATACGATCTACGTACTACATACACCACCATACTAGTTGATATATATATATATATATATATATATATATATATATATATATATATATATATATATATAGTCGTCGCGTGATTTGGTATATAGGAGTGTGTCAATATACTATGAAGAAGCACGCATGACGTGGTGCAGCTATTGTAGCCTGATCGGAGTAAAGTAATTATGGGGTACTAGTACTATTTGCTTAATGCGGCGAGAATATTCACACTGCATTCGCAGTAGCGCATGCGCATGACCTCTTCAGCAACCGCTGGCAATATACGTATAAATGGATGAAAGAAAAATCGGAACCGATCAAAGCTTACTGGCTTAATTAGCTATACCTGCTAGTATTGCCGCTATCACCAGAAGATAGTACTATATACTACATGACTAGTAGCTAGACGACGTGTAGCTTCTGCCTTGGGAAAGGGCCGACACGAGTGCAAAAGAAGTCTCGATCGGTGCAAGTTTGGTATGGGAATGAAGCAGGGGGTTGAACCCCATCGACTCCTGGTCTAAACTGGGGTGCTTAGCCGACTATAGCCATCAGATCGCCACGCCATCTAGAAAAGATCCGGGGTGACGTGGGACGGAGGAACTATGGTGTGGGGTGGTATCTATATCTCCTCTCGGTGCTAACTGCAAAATGTGACTCTCGAATCTCGATCACCATTCAGCGTGCATGTTGTCCACTCCACGCTGGTCCGGTCCATGGAAAAGGCCTTTCTTAGAGCCTGGCATGCATGACGATTGACGGCATGCATGTAGCCTCTATTTTGGACTTGGAACTTAAAGCTGCCGCTTGTTCCACCTAAGAAAAGTAGTAGCATGACGCAGCTCCAGAACCTTGGATTTTGTCGTGAGTAGCTACATGGTTTTTGTCCCATTTTTTTGTTATCTTGGTTAGATTTGATTTTGTCAAGGTGGTTTCGTCCGACCTTTAAACACTATACATATTTTGTCTTGGTTTGATTTTTTTTCATGGTTTATTACCGCCTCCCATCTTAATTAAAAGCACTACCACTACCAGTCTAGTCGCTCTTTGCAATTCCAAACATTTAATCCAATAAATATTGTTTAATCACAAATAAAGCCAAAAATTATACTCCCTCCATCCCAAATTATAAGACGTTTGACTTTTTTATCCCAAGTTTGACCATTCGTCTTATTCAAAAAATTTGTGCAAACATAGTCAAATTTAAGTCATTCTTGAGGAACTTTTATTAATATACCAAGCCACGATAAAAGAATTGATATTTTGCACAAATTTTTGAATAAGACGAGTGGTCAAACTTAGTGTCAAAAAAGTCAAACGTCTTATAATTCGGGATGGAGGGAGTACTATAGTACGTAGTGTAAACTATAGAGGGCCGGGGAGCCGCATTTATGGCGGTTGGAGGCATGTCGCTGTTATCCGGCAGATGCTTTGACAGCTGAATTAAACTAACGGTGAAGATCAAACCCAAGGTCAAAATCGCAGATCTGAAGCCACAGAAGCGAACAAGCGCCACATGATGCCGGGACACGCTTTGTCCCGGCCCCCCAATTAGTAGAGTTTATCAGCGTATCCTATGCTCGGCCTCAGACGACGCCCGGCTCCACAAGTTGGTCCGAGTTCAAACCCTTCTAGGTTCTGTATAATTAATCTCTCTGCACGCACCGCGACCGCGCGCGCCTTTGTGTGACATGTGAGTGCGACTCATGTTACTGTCTCCGGGACCTAATCCCTTCGTCGCACGGTCTGACTTGTTCCAAAGCCTCTCTTCGATCTTCTAGGTACGTACGTACGTTATAGTAGTCTTGAACTTTATTTATTCCATCTGTAGGTATATATATTATTCTTATTTTAGATGAAAAATAGTGATCGTCGAATCTAAAGAACGTTAGAAAACGTCTGCTGCTCCGGCCCGCCGCCTGCTTTGTTAGATGGGTGGAATCGCTTAGAATATGGCGTGGTCTCACCTGCTCCACCTCCACATCGATGATCCATCGTTGCAGTTGGACCGGCCGGGCCGTCGCATCACCGGTCTCGCGCGCGACTGCGGAGAATATGTATGTGCATTTGAAAATGTGTACGCCGGGGAGACACACGGCGGCGTACTGAGCGTATACAGCATCAACACGTACGAAAGATTCCGGAACAGGAGTAGTATGTGTATACGCAGGGATCGGAGCGCGCGGCTGGTTTGTTTAGGTTCATGCTCATGCAGTGTTTCCAGTCGTATTGCTGTATAATATAATTAGGTGGTGCCTTTGCTTTTCGAGACGATGTTTCGACGCGTGTTGGTAATCTGCCCGGCCAGCATACTCTGATCTAGGCATCTACTCCAATATGCATGGCAGGCAGGCAGATGATTCATCAAATTGTAGTGATCCAGTTTGTTGCTGCGCCTGCGTACGTGCAATCATCGATCGAGCTGCACACCACGAATTCCATGACGAGATCTCCCAGTCCAGTCTGATCCCATGACCGACGGAGGATCCCCAGATAGCAGCGCCAACCTTTTTGGCCCACACGTCCCTCTCTCGGCTCTCGCCCGCCGCCGCCATCGCTGGATCCATCCATCCTCCCGACGCGCGGTGAACGGACCGCCCGCGGCCACGGACGCCCGCGCTGGTCCGCGGTTCGCGCCGCAGACGCGTCCTCCCACCATTGGCACGCTGCCGGCCCTCTCGATCGCTCGCGCCTTTCAGTTCCCCCGCGCCATCGATCATCGCCCACCCGAGGCGCGCGCGCAGCGCGCTCTCCCCGGCCGGCCGGCTGCTAGCGATCGAGCTGACGTGCAGGGGGATGCAAGCGGCGGGTGATTTGATTTGATTTGATTCATTCATCGCCCCGCGCGAACACGTGCTTCTACCGAGCCGGACGCCGTGCGCCAATCCGCCGTCAATTCAGCCTTGCACGGCTAGGCAGCCACCGACCGTGACATGCGCCGAACCGTACCGCCCAAAAGTTACCTATCACGTACGAGTTCATCCATCTATCTACCATCGCCGCTAGACCGATAGATGCTACTAGTACAGAGAGTAAATATCTCGAGAAGTCGATATTAAACTAGGCGACGCTTTAATGATGTGCACTATGTTAACCTACCGCAGTTTCTATGGACATTAATTACCGCTACTTAAGCGTTTTACTGATGTGGTAAGATAGTTATCGAAGAGAAAGAGCAAAAATCATAGAAACTGGGTCTAACTTAGAAACCATGTCTATACGAGAACCAAGACATGAAGTATTATGATCGGTAGAGAATGAGAAGAGAATGTATGTGATTGATAAAAGATTATTCTGTGAATTGGAGCCATGGTTTCTATATATATATATATATATATATATATATATATATATATATATATATATATATATATATATATATATATATATATATATATATTGTTTATAGAAATTAATAGGTATAGAATATACATGTTTTAGCATTGGATCCATCGGAATGAGTGGCCGCCACCCAGCCAGGTCTGCTTGGAGTTGGACAACAACTGCCCTTTTCTTCTGTGCTAGTAATAGCTTTCTTTCACATGTGAAAAGAGGTACGTGCACGCAACATACGTTTGCCGTGGCTGCCTACGGGCGAGCCTAGCTAGCTACGAACGAATGAGCAGTGATGAAGTGGCTAGGTTGCCAAACACATATATAGCTCTAGCCGTTGCCTATCTGGTGGCGATTCGGCCGGCAAAGTATCCGCAATCAACTCTAACGCTTGTACTTATTCGGCGTAAGTGAAGCATCAAAATGCTACTATATGATCTACTGTATCCGATAACTCGGTCCGTCACGTACAACTCTATGTATTACGACATATAATACAGCTAGCTATAGGCTATATGGTGCTGGTCCTACGCCGCTGGATATATATAGAGGATATTTTGTCTGGTTTATTAGGTTCGGTTGTGGGAGGCAGGGGCAACTGGGCAGTGGAAGCTCGCTCAGCTCTAGTTTACGGAGCGAGCGATCGAGTAGATCGTGGGAGGACTTGAATTTGATGCTTGCACGGCATGAAACAATCAGGTCGTGGGAATTGAATAGTTTTATGGCACACTATGGGCTTGACTTGATCTGGTTAGACAGACTCTCACACCTAACCATCACACATCGATGGAGTGGAGTCAAACGCTGCTCTTGGACCGCCAACATGTCCACAACTTGGACCACCAGTGACCTCGGCCTCCCGTCAGCGTGATGCCATCATACTACACTGGTTTTATTAACTGTAAACAGTGCTCTCCGATCCCCATCCACAAAATGACGATGTAAGTATAGAATTTGTGCAAGACAAACTAGCTTAACTTTGACTAAGTTTATAGTAAATAATATTAACATATATATCTTCAGCTAGCTAGATTTAATATGGAAATACATTTTATAACTAATTTAATAGTACTTATTTTATATCATGGATGTTAATACTTTTTTACATATAAATTTGGCCAAAACTCAAACACCTTTAAACCTCTAAAAAGTTCTCATTGTATATCTTTTTATAAATGTAGGGAGTATCGCCTGCTGATACACGATTTCTTGTGTGTTTAATTTCCCTGTTTACCCAAACGAGTCTTCTTCTTCTTTCGTATATATGTCGACGTGATTTTTCACGACAAACATGGTACGGAGCACATGCCAACTAGGTACAACATTGTAGATGATGTTGCTCCGGTAGTAATGCCCAAAACATAAATCACATCATGAAGTATCTATTAGGATTTCCGCGTTGCCAAATATACTTGCTTTCACATAAATAACTCTGAAAAATGTCTGTCATCTTGAATCTATGTCTGTTCAGAGATAGAGACACTCCTGATAGGCATCAGCTAGCTGTGCATCACCAACAGTGTTCAACGACAACGATTAGTAACAACCAGGCATTGGTCTCACACTAGTCTCTTACCTTGCTGCACCCTGTTTTTCCAATTAAACAAGCACGTTTTGATCCCGTCAAAAGAATCCAAAACAACTGAAATGTCTGGGTTTCGGCATGCATGCCTTTCGCTTTTCCGACTGCATCGCGATCACCCAGCCACCAAATTGACCGGGGCGGCAGCAATCCTGACCATGGCCTTGCCTATGCCCTGAATGCTCAGATCAAAAAGGCCACAGGCAGGCAGGCAAGTGGTGATCTCTCATGGGTCAGGGAGGACCGGAGGAGCCCTCGTTTCCATGCCCTCCCACTCAGATCAAGAATAACATGGTGTGGAAAAAGGATGGCCCAATGGGCAACTTTCCTTTACGTTTTATCCTGAAAGTGATGTGATCATCTGAGGTTGGGAGTTGGAGCTGGTGTTCATGCTCATGCCTGCATCACCTTTAGGCCTCCGCTTTTACTTTTTGCAAAAGATTTTACCTGGATCTCTTTCTCGGTTTCCGGTTCATACTACGTATACTCCACAGTACTACAGCGGCGACGGAAACACATTGCTTATCTGATATCATGATGATATATAGTACTGGTAATATATGCCATGGACCATGGTGAATGTTTGATTTGGTCAAACAAGTCAAGGGAACGTGCATGGTCCAAGCCAGCAATGGGCGAATTCTGGGGTGATCCACAGCACCACTTGCTCATTGTTTACTCTCGCCCTTTGGACCAGCAGCCAATGGACGGAGAAAGCTTTCAATCAGGTTCAACGTCATGTGATCGGTCTGTCTCTCCTTTAAGAAACCCTCCGATGCGTGCCATAATCTATGATGGCATGGCAGATTGGCATTTCAGTTACACCAGATATGCAATCCACCGGCCAGTTGCCCATTCCTCTGTAGGACTATGTAGGAGGAAGTACTTAATCCCCCACTGTTTTGCATAGCTAAATACTTGTACTCCTGTAGTAACATGATACCTCTGCTTTCTTTCTGTGATATAAGTTGTAGAAAGGGAATGCACAAAGGCACCTGTTTCATTCCTCGCATGAAGTTTTGAATTCATCATCAGTTTTACAATGGTGACCATGTTTATCTATACTTAACTTGGAAGGTGCTTCTTCTTGTCCTTTTTCTAATCTGATTTAAAAGGAAAAAAAAACTGATTCCTTCACCTGAGCCTTACAGGCAAGAGTGCTGATATTTGTCAAAGATCATTACAGGAGTGGACTGACCACTGACCATATGCTATCACTGTTTTATTTACTTGTACTATGCGTGGCAGGTGCATGGTGTTATTCCCAAATAATTTTCTTGGGCCCCTTTTGACTTGCACTCCTGAGTCCTGACCAGTTGGGTAGATCGAGGGTTGGCAGTGTTTTTATACACATAAAGGCCTTTGTTTTCTAGTAGCAGTACACTCCTTCTCCTCTTCTCCTCTCTATGGGTGGGCCGTGGGCCGCAACGCGCAGAGAATCTTCTCACAGAAAAGTCTCGTTCAGGTTTGTTCACACCTCTCCACTTGTGCCTCGGGGCCCTAGCTGCAATCCAATGCCTGTGCTGAGCTCAGAAAGCTATAGAGTACCGGCACAGTGACAGTTCTTTGCCTTCTTCGTTTTGGGTGCTTTGTTTGGTTTAGGCCTTGTTTAGATCTCAAATTTGGGATCCAAACTTTGCATAGTAAATGTTCCGTCACACTGTAGCAATTTTGTTTTTATTTGGTAATAATTATCCAAATATTGATTAATTAGGCTTAAAATATTCGTCTCGCAAAGTACAACAAAACTGTGTAATTAGTTTTTGATTTCATCTACATTTAATACTCCATATATGTGCCGATATTTTGATGTAACGGGGAATCTTCTTTTTGCATAGTGAAATTTGGGGATGAATTTGGGTATCTAAACCAGGCCTTCGCTACAGAGTACAGACAAAGGGTCCTTGATTCTGCTGTATATCGAGGTCACATGTACAGTATACAGCCATGAACGATTGTGATGGCATGGTGTGAAGTGACACAAAACGTAGCAGTTCATTGTTTCTTTGAACTACTAGTAGTAGATAGAAAATCAGAAGTCGCCCTCACATGCGTGGCCTCCGTTGAAGCGCATACCCAGGCAGAGCGAGATAGTAGCCGGAGCCGGAGGAAGTATATACGGTACGACCGATCTATTCCAACTCAATAAAACTGCGTTGAACACAACGTCAGAACACACACTGATCGATCCCATCTGCCGCCATCATATGCATGCAGGTCCGGACTTTCAGCCACGTCGGGTCGCCGTCAGAAGCGACTGTGGCGGAGGCGGAGCCTGCCGTGTGTCGTCGCCGTGGTGGTACGGAAGCACCTGCAACGCTGCGATCCCACCTGTCTCGTACGAACCATCCAGTCCCCAGCAGCGCAGCTCTTCGGACCGCCGGTCAAGCTCGTACCAAGGAAGACCGGAGCTCCCAGCCAAAGTCCTGGTTTACACCCGCGCAAGGGACAACGAGCAATTGAGCAATGCCTGCAGCGCAGGGGCCAGGGGGTGCCGCCCGTGCGTGCCTGACCTGCCCGATCGAGCCGCAGAAGCAGAACAGGCAATGCGTGCCCTGCCCGCTCGGCACTCGCGCACGGCGGCACGGGGGCTCCCACTCCCCCACCGTGCCCGCGCGCAGTCCCAGCAGCGCCTGACATCCCGCGGCGGGTACATGACGTGCCTGCCGGCTGGTGCTGCATGCTGCTCGCCTTTTCCAACGTGGCATGGCGCGCTACTCCTAGGCGCTCTGCTATGCTACACGACGCCAGCCTGCGCGCGGGGACAGGTGAGGCGAAGATGTCAACGCCCCGCGAGGCCGCAAGGATCTCGATCTGGCCGGCGGTGGCCTGTTGGAATGTAGCGTAGCGTCGCTAGCTATGCTGCGATGGATGCGCCCCCCGTGCGAACAAGGGACAGGGATAGAGATGTCTGTCTGTTCGGCTGAGATTCACTGGCTGGCCTCCGCGTTGGGTGTCTGCAGCCAGTTGGAAAGCAAATCATGCCGAGCCGTCTGATCAGCCAGTCCAGTCTACGGCTGACGCAGTTGGATTGGACCATATGCTACCACGGCACAGCAGCCCTGAAGAGTCTCCTCTGATCGGATGGATGGTTATGGCCATCAGCCATGGTCCATGGGCAAGGGATCGACTAAACGACTAGTATTGCTCCCTCGATCCACGGAGACTACTCCATTCGTCCCATAATAATAAGTACACTTGTAGAGTTTAAAATTTATCTAACAAAAGTGCACCTCTGCATATAAGACAAACTAACTTTACTTGTTTTTTTCCTGCTTTCTCTTTTTCCAGGGTGTAATCATTACAACTTTATAGGAGCATATATGTAATTTTTTACTAACCTTGATTTCATCACCTAAACTCTAAAAGTACACTTATTTTTGGTAGTAGATGACTATTTTCTGCATCGGGTATGCAGACCAAAGCTGGTGCACAAATCAAACGTCCAACTAGTTTCAGGGGCGGATCCTGTGTGTAGTCCAGGTAGCCCAGAATTACCCTGGATTTTGGCCCAATTTTTTTTTTGTAGTACTCATCAGCCCATGAAAATTTTGACCCATTCCTCGTCTCTCCCAGGCAGAAGAACGGAAGCCATCGACCCGAGTCCCCGTCTCCCTGACACGCTCGCGACCTCGGCAGGAGCCAGCCGCCGCCCGCCGGCCAGCGCCCGGCCGCCCCCGCCCGGTGCCCGCCCCACCCCGCCGGCCCGCCGGCACGCCCGCCCCACACCGACGGCTCCGCGCCTCCGCCTGCCGCCTGCGCCTGCCGAGCGACGAGCACCACCAGGTATGCGCACCCTTTCTCTTCTCTTCGTGCTGTGCGAAACCGGGCAGCCGAACCCTAACTCAAGCTACTGTATTTGGCTATCTGTGTTCGGACCTAAAGGAGTAATTACAAGCCTTTGAAGCCTATACATGCCTAACTTCGATTTTTTTTTGGCAAAAATTATTGGGTGTACAAGTGGGCGACTGCCATGTCCTTCACTGGTTCCAACCGGCTTTGTAATTTGTAGTTCGTACGGGACCACAAGCAGAGGCGACCGCCATTTGCTACCTGCTTGGTGAGGATTGTGTGATGGATGGTTACGGGGAGGCGGATAATGTGGCCATGGAGGTGGAGGCCGAGGCCAGCCCGTGCAGGGGGCGCTCCTCTCCTGTGCTTTC
This sequence comes from Saccharum hybrid cultivar R570, assembly GCA_038087645.1. Taxonomy (NCBI): domain Eukaryota; kingdom Viridiplantae; phylum Streptophyta; class Magnoliopsida; order Poales; family Poaceae; genus Saccharum; species Saccharum hybrid cultivar. Next base: position 39,610,637 of record JAQSUU010000113.1, read on the forward strand.
AGGTTCACCATCCCAGAATTCTGATAGAAGCATGTCCTCGTGGCGGCTGGGCCTCAAGAACAGCATCCAGACTAACTTTGGAGATGATTATGTCTTCCAAATTGCTTCTTGGTAAGAGCCCTGCTCTCCCCTGTCTTGTCATTTAGATTGCAATTTTTATGGCGTCAAGAATGGATTAGGTAGGTTCACATGAGCCATTGGGTCCCATTGAAGGTTGCAGATAGAATCCTACCTTACAGTTTGTGTATCGCACATGGTTATCTGATATATCAGTTCCTCCCTGGATTGTAACTGGGTGTTTCTAATGTCTTGTATTGTTTTTAGACCAAAGACCATTGGTCTTCTTTTATTGAAAGCAATGTTTTGTTGGGGTTTCCAGCTTGACAGATTGTTTCACCAAGAGGAACATTCCATCACCAAACTCTAAGACCCTCTCGACTAGAACCAACACACTCCATTAACAACTAGGACCAACAACTAACGGTCACAACCAACAACCTGAAACAAAAGAGAACATGTGTTCCACCAAGTCTATAAAGAAGCATTTTGAGATTTTAAACCAACAACACAAAAGCAGGCTAGAAGCATGCAACGCTAGTAGGCTTCCACATCACATGGTTTGAAGTCCATTTCAAAGTCTTGTCAGCATCTCCTCTGCCTTCAGGTGCTCCTCCTTCCTAGACAGTTGACTCCAGTGCTTCAGGAAATCATAAGCCTTATAATCAATTGCCTTTGGGTTAGTCACTAGCATATATTGGAAAAGACCCTGTCATTCCTGGTTTTCCATAATCCCCAGTGCACTTCAGCTAATAAAAAGAGGTTCTTGAGCCAGGTTGCTTCAATATGCTATGCTCAAACGCCTGAATGCTAGTTGGGTTCTTACCCCAACTCAAGCAGTCAAGCTAGTTCTGACCTAACACCAAGCATGAACTGCCACAGTGTGTGGAAACAGTAAATGATCAGCATCTTCGTCCTCACCACAAAGTTTGCAAAGAGGAATATTTGAGGGTCTTTTGTGTTCCAAATGTCCACCATTCTCATAAGTCATATCCACACAACCAGGATGTAAAACTAACTTGTTTTCGTTGTTTTTTTTCTGTTCCTGATTGCCAACTCCATCTACATAAAACTCTGTTATAAAAAAAACTCTACATAAAACTCATCCACTTTGGTTCCTCTGACCTTATTTAGGATTTTCATATAGTGAATCTCCAATGAGGTTGAACAGAAGAGGGGACAGGGGACCCCCTGTCTCAAACCCTTGTAGCTTCTAAATAATTCACCCCTTCCCCATTTAAGTTATGGCGTGTTTGGTTTGAGGAATGGGGTAGTCCATCATCTTTTCACTCACTTTTTTGTTTGGCTTGTGAAATGGAATGAGTTGATCTATCATCACTTCATTCCTCACAACTCACAAGCTAATAATTAGTGTAAGCATGAGGAAATGAGGAATGAAGTCACTCCACAAATTTGAGGGATGGACTCATGATGCACCACCTCATCTAGGATGGGGTGGTTCCTCCAACCAAATGCCCTATTAATAGATACTCTGCCTCTTTCAACAGCCTTTACCATGCAGCCTATCCATCTCCGAGAAACGTTTTTCCTTAGTAATACATATTTAAGAAAAATTGCAACTAACTATGTCATACACCTTTCCAAAATCCAGTGTCAAAATGAAACCCTGCTGTTTCCTGACCCTAAGTTCATATAGGACTTCATGCAGAATAAGAACTCCATCGAAGATATGATGGCCAGGCATGAATGGTCTTTTATTAGCTCCAGTTATCTTTTCATCCACTTTGGTCATTCTGATAGTTAACGCTTTGGTTATAGTCTTATACACCACATTCGGACATTCAGTAGAGAAATTGGACTTTGATGACCTATATGGTTATTGCTTGTAATCATCTGCTCCTATTTATTCATGTTTTGTATTGTATAGTTGATATTTTTCATGCTTCTAGCACTGATGCTGATGCCCTTTTGCTTCTTCTGGTAACAAGCCAGGAGATCTCAACGCTTGCAGTTTCCTTGTCAACAAATGCACTAAAGTTTTATTCTCCGGAAACTGGACAGTATCTAGGGGAATGTAAAGGACATGAAGGAACAATCCATGAAATCTCCTTCTCAGCTCCAGCGTCACCACAAGTAATCTGTTCTTGTTCTTCTGATGGAACTGTCAGAGCTTGGGATACAAGAAACTTTAAGCAGGTTGTTTTCTATGTTTGTTGAATATTCTTGTCAGCATTTCAGTTTTCCTTATATGTGATGGCACTAATCCTAATGCCTAGGTGAGCAGCACCTGCTCACCTTCCCTCTACTCCTCCCTACACTGAGGAAGAAGAAGAGCCGAGCTCTTCTTCTGCACACACACACACACGGTTTCAGTTTCTGAAACCTGAACAGAGGCTCAAGTGTTGGTGGCAAGAGCTGCCTATTTCATTGCATTGCATAGGTATATATACAACATACATGTACCAACTATGGTACAACACTACCTACTCTAGTACAAAGTATACATCATCTTCTACCAACTATGGATGATGCAACTCCTACCAACTACAGTACTAGAGATGGCCTATTGCCATACTTGCTGCAGTGGTCAGGTCATGGACAGCAGGAGCTGACCTTCCACCTGCCCCTAGCTGCTCTAGAGAAGTGAAGAGAGGATCAGCAGATTATGTCTAACAATCTTCCCCTAATCCTGCTGTCCCTACTTGACTTCAACCATGCCAATCATCCTCCTCAGTTCCTGAAACCGTAACCGGCCAAGTGACTTGGTGAGGATATCAGCAAGCTGCCGTCTGGTGTCGACGAACTCGATGACGAGCTGCCCTCCATCGACGCAATCACGAAGAAAGTGAAACTTCACATCTATGTGTTTGCTTCTGTCGTGGAGAACTGGATTCTTTGCCAGCGCAATTGCTGGCTGATTGTCCACCTTGAGAGCTGGCGGCTGGACCTGAGCTCCGGTGAGCTCTGCCAGCAGCCGCCGCAGCCAGACCACCTGGCATGCCGCCGTGGCTGCTGCGACATACTCCGCCTCACATGTCGACAGCGCCACCATCTTTTGCTTCAACGATTGCCAGGCAATTGGCGACGATCCGAGGAAGACGAGGACACCTGAAGTGCTCCGCCGCCCATCAACGTCGCCGGCCATGTCCGCATCGCTGAAGACCGTCAGCGCTGCATCTTTCGGGGCCTTGGGCGGTGCCTCGCTGAACACCGAGAGCTGGATGCCCCCGCGCTTGGGGAAGACAATGCCCAACTCCGCCGTGCCTTGGACGTAGCGAAGCAGCCGCTTGACCGCCGCCCAATGGTCCTCCCTTGGATCTTCCATGAAACGGCTCACGTAGCCCACCGCGAACGCGATGTCTGGCCGCGTGTGCGTGAGCCAGCGCAGCCCGTCGACGATGCTCCGGTAGAGAGTGGCGTCCACCTTCGCCGCGGTGCTCTGCTTCGAGAGCTTGATGCGCTCCTCCATTGGCGTGGCTACCGCCTTGCAGCCCGCCATGCCTGCCCGCTCGAGCAGCTTCAGTGCATAAGCATGCTGCCCCAGCCTGATGACGTCCTTCCCCTGCCTCACCTCGATGCCGAGGTAGTAGGACAGAGCGCCTAGGTCGCTCATCCGAAAGCGCGCCGCCATTTCCTCCTTGAAGCGTCCAATGTCTTCTGCTCGAGCTCCGGTGACAATGAGGTCGTCGACGTACACCCCGACGATGAGATGCTCCTTCCCCCGTCGGCGGGTGTACAAGGCGTGCTCTGTGGCGCACCGGATGAACCCAAGCTCTGCCATGGTGGCGTCGAGCTTGGCGTTCCAGGCCCGCGGGGCTTGTCGCAGGCCGTAGAGCGCCTTGCGCAGCCGCAAGACCTTCCGCTCTCCTCCCTTGAGGACGAAACCCGGCGGCTGCTTGACGAAGACGGTCTCGGCCAGGTCTCCATTGAGGAATGCCGACTTGACGTCGAGATGGTGGACCGGCCAATCCTTGGCCGCCGCAAGCGCGAGCAGGAGCCTGACCGACTCCATGCGAGCGACCGGCGCGAACACCTCCTCGAAGTCCACTCCTTCTCGCTGGACGAAGCCACGGGCGACGAGCCGCGCTTTGTGCTTCACAACGGCGCCACGCTCGTCCCGCTTCACCTTGAACACCCACTTGAGCCCGATCGGCCGGCATGCCGCCGGCGGATCGACCAGCTCCCAGGTGTGGTTGTCCTCGATTGCCTTCATCTCTTCAAGCATTGCCTTCCGCCATGCCGCGTCGCGCTCCGCGACAGCAAACGTGGCTGGCTCTTCTGCGCTCATGAGAAGTAGTGTCTGGTCGGCGTCATCGAGCATCCGCGCCGCCAGTCCTGGCACCGTCGCCTCGCCGACCACATTGTCCACCCGCCGGAATCTGACCTCCTCTCCTTCATGGAATGCATCCACGAAATCTGAGACATCAGACGGTGGGGATGCGTACTCAATTGTGGCCCCTGCCGCCGGCGTTCCTAGTTCGGGCGAAGCAGGAGATTGCTCCCCAATTGGCCCAGGCGAGCTCAAGTGGCCTGCCCCGCCTGGGCTGAGCGGCTCCCCCTCTGCTGCCGCCGGCTGTTCTGCTTCCGCCACCGCAGGCTCTGGCCCCTGCGCTTCACCAGCCACCGGCGGCTCCATTGCCTCACCATGGCTGTGGATCACCAATCTCTCCACAACAAATGTGTTGCAGAGTCCGCCGCTGCCTTGGCCTTCCTCTGCTTCCGGCCCGTCCCAGCTCCATGCCGCAGCTTCGTTGAAGACCACGTCCCGAGACACCACCACCTTGCCGCCAACCGGATCGTACAGGCGGTATGCCTTCGATCCATCCTCATAGCCGAGGAACACCATGCGCGTGCTTCTGTCCTCCAGCTTGCCGAGGCCTGGCTTGGTGGCCTTCACGTGCCCGATGCAGCCGAAGGTGCGTAGGTACGAGACGTTGGGCTTGCGCCCGTACCACGCCTCGTACGGCGTCATCCCCTTCAGCGCTTTCGTCGGCGATCGGTTGAGGATGAAAACGGCCGTCGTGACCGCCTCACCCCAGAACGCGGCCGGCATCCCTTTAGCCTTCATCATGGAGCGTGCCATGCCGACGATCGTCTGATTTCGGCGTTCCACCACGCCGTTCTGCTGCGGTGAGTAGGGCGCGGTGTGGTGACGACTGACCCCCTCATCCGCACAGTAGGTGGCGAATTCCACCGCCGTGAATTCGCCGCCGCGATCCGTCCGAAGCACCCGCAGCCTCTTCCCGGACTCCATCTCCGCGCGCGCCTTGAAGCGCCTGATGGCGTCCGCCGCGTCGCTCTTGCTCGTCAGGAGCTGCAGCCACATGTAGCGACTGCAGTCGTCCACGAGCAAGAGAAAATATCTCCGGCCGCCGTGTGTCGCCGGCGTGATCGGCCCGCAAAGGTCCCCATGGACCAGCTCGAGCGGATCAGCCGCACGAAATCTTGCCGCCTTGGGGAACGGCAGCCGCCTCTGCTTCCCCGCCAGGCAGCTGTCGCAAAGCTCGCCGGCGTGCTTGATCTGTGGCAGCCCGGTCACCATCTTCCCCAGTCGCCCGAGCGCGTCGAAGCTCAGGTGGCCGAATCGACCATGCCACAGCCACGGCTCCACCGAGCATGACGCCGCAAGGCACACCGGCTGCTCTACCTTCAAGTCCAGCAAGTAGAGGCGGTTTTGGGACCTTGATACCTTGGCTAGGAGTCGGCCGTCCTGGTCCCTGATGCGCAGCACCCCATTGCCGATCAACACCTCCGCACCGTGTTCATCCAGCTGCCCTAGGCTGACGATGCTTGATCGGAGCTCCGGGATGTAGTAGACGTCCGTGAGCGCGCGGTGGTCACCGTTCTTGCACCGGAAGAGCACGGTGCCGCGCCCTCGGATCTGCACCCGGGAGCCATCGCCGAACCTCACGCTCCCGGCATGCTTCTCGTCCAGCTCGGAGAAGACGGCGCGGCAACCTGTCATGTGGTTGCTTGCCCCGGAGTCGAGGTACCACCTTGGCTCTGCGTCGTCTCCGGCAGCTCCCAAGAGGACCTGCGCCCGTGGCTCATCAAGGTGAACGGCCGTCGGCGCAGACCTCTGCTCCAGCTCCGCCGCCCTTGCTCCGCCGTTTTCCGCGCAGAACACCCCCATCAGGAGCGCGTGCTCGCCGTCGCTGTCGTCCCGAGCAAGGTGCGCCTCCTCCTTCCTCTCCGGCTTCTTGTTTGGGCACTCCCGTGCCCAGTGCCCTACTTCGCCGCACTTGCGGCAAGCACTGGGGTCGGGGAACTTCTTTTTCCCCTTCTTCTTCTCCGCCGGTGCCTTGCCACGCTGCTTTCCGCCGTTGCCACCGCCACGGTCACCGCCACCGCGACTGGAGCCTTCCCCGGTCTTGCGCTTCTCCTTCATCCGCGCCGACCACTCCTCCTCCGTCAGCAGCAGTTTGGGCTTCTCCTTCTCCGGCGGCGCGCGATCCTCCACCGCGCGGAGCCGCCCGGTGACGTCCTCGAGCGACAGCGTGGACAAGTCCAGCATCGTCTCGATGGACAAGGCAAGCTGCGCGTACTTCGCCGGCACGACGCGCAGCAGCTTGGCCACGACGTCCTCGTCGTCGACCGGCTTGCCGTAGGTGGCCAGCTGGCTCGCGATCGACTGCAGTCGAAGTGCGAAATCCTCCACGGCCTCCCCGGGCTTGAAACGAAGGTCGTCGAACTCGCGACGCAGCTGCTGCGCCTTCGCCTTCTTGGCTCGGTCCGAGCCGAGGCGGAAGGACGCAAGCATGTCCCATGCCTCCTTCGCCGTGTTCTTCGACCCGATGGCCTCATGGAACTCGGACGGTGTGGATGCCATGAGTGCCTCCATGACGCCCACCTCTGCATCCTCACCGGCATTGCCGGCCTCCACCGCCGCCCACCACCGCCGCGCGCGCAGCTTCCACTTCATGTGGACCGCCCACTCGCCGTAGTTGGTGCGGGTGAGCATCGGCCAGGTGTTGGACCCGCCGACCTCCCTCACCGTGCGCACCTCTACTGCGGGCTGGGATGCCGAGGCCAGCTGCCTCTCCATGGCCGCTGCTGCAGCTGCCGCCGCAGCTGCCTCTGCACCACCCTCTGCGCCCGCTGCAGCAGTGTCCATCACCGGCGATCACTCCCAGCAACTTGTACGGCTCTGATACCACGTGATGGCACTAATCCTAATGCCTAGGTGAGCAGCACCTGCTCACCTTCCCTCTACTCCTCCCTACACTGAGGAAGAAGAAGAGCCGAGCTCTTCTTCTGCACACACACACACACGGTTTCAGTTTCTGAAACCTGAACAGAGGCTCAAGTGTTGGTGGCAAGAGCTGCCTATTTCATTGCATTGCATAGGTATATATACAACATACATGTACCAACTATGGTACAACACTACCTACTCTAGTACAAAGTATACATCATCTTCTACCAACTATGGATGATGCAACTCCTACCAACTACAGTACTAGAGATGGCCTATTGCCATACTTGCTGCAGTGGTCAGGTCATGGACAGCAGGAGCTGACCTTCCACCTGCCCCTAGCTGCTCTAGAGAAGTGAAGAGAGGATCAGCAGATTATGTCTAACAATATGTGTGTATGAGTGCTTAATAAGACTACCACATCTACATATTTCACTAACAAAATGAAAAAGATAATCATATATTCATATTACCCTACAGGCTAGAGGTGTAGAACATCTGAACACTGTGACATGATTGCTTGTCCCTAAAATGGTTATGTTATTGTTCATGCTAATGGAAATTAGTCAATATTTCTGTTCTGTTCTCTTATGCTCGATTTTTTCATGTTCCTGTTAACATAATGGCTATATTCTTGTTCACTTCATTTAGTCATTTGTTCAACATTTAGGTTAATATGCTGCCGTATGCACTTTATTGCTACTGCTTATGGATTCATATTGGAATACTACCCTACTCCTGCTTAAAATAGTTACAGTGCCATGACTATTTCGTCTGTTTGATTTGTAATTTCTACTACTCAAACGAGTTCTGTTTTTGTTTTCATGCTTCATTTGGGTTGGCATTGATCCCAGTTGATGGAAATCTGAGTATATTTATTCGTAGTTTGTACCTACTTTTCTTTATACTTTGCAACTTGAAACTATCGTCCCGTTCAAAAGAAAGAGAAAAATTAGAGAAATAAATGAAAGTTCAACTCAATAAGGTGATGTCATTTTTGTGATTGCCTTTGTGACCATCATTACAGTGAACTTATGCAGTTTTCTGAACTTATATGACATAGTTTTGTCAAAACTTTATGACAGTATAAATTCTTCATTTCAATATGAAAAATATTATTGTTGTTGAATATGATTTACATTTTAATCTATTTAGCTACCTAATGTAATGATATAGCACTTCATTAGATGCTACATGTATCCCTGTTGTCAAGAGTTTTACCACTTAGCATGCATTTCAGCATTTGATATGCTATTAATGATCATTGTGCTGTATGGCATTGATCAGTGTGCTGTTTGTCTAAACTTCTGTATGTTCTAAATTCAACCATTCACTGTCTGTAAATGTTACCCAGATATCTCTGCTAAGAGGTGGTGCATCACAAGAAATGTTTACCTTCTCTTTTGGTGGATCAAGTGGTAGCCTACTTGCTGCTGGCTCTAATGCCCAGGTAACTGAGTAGATATGTAATATTAGGGAATACGTGTTAGCTTAGGGTTTTCATGTATTCATCATATACCTGCATTGTTCATTGCATGTTTCTATAGAAATGTGTACAAACTTTAGATTTGTATATCCAACCAGTACGACAAAGAAGGGTGGGCCTGCAGTCGTAATCTCTCTTCACTTGTGGCTTCGATTGGGAAGAGCTTCATGTTTGGAGTGTGGCCGGGGCACGAGGCATCTCTTACCTTGGTGCCCTTGCGCCAACTAGTCGCCAGTCCTAGAGGCTGCACGTGGTCAGGTTGAGTTGTGTTTGAAGGTGCGATCTTAGTGTTTGTTTAAGTGAGGGTGGCATGGTGTTGTATGGCTTGGAGGTCCTGGGTTTGAACCACCCTCCCTGTAGAATTATGCAAGGGTAAGGATGTCTAGAAATTCCATTCCCCAGACCCTGCCTTGTGTAGTTGTGTGGGAGCTTTCAGCACTGCGTGCTTCCTATTAAACCAGTACAGCAACAAAAATCTAAGAAAAAATGTCAAGGTGGGGTAAGCCCGGGTGAGTCCAGCAACTCTTGCTGCTCGAGTGGGCCATGTCGTTGCCGCTGTTGGTTCTGTGGACCACCTAGTGAAGTGCGCACTAGGCGTCCTGGATCGGTCCACATCTGGATAGTCCTAGTCGAGGACTGTAGAAGGATGGCCACTGGGCTAGCCCGGAGTTGGACGAGTAGTTGCCATGACGCCGCTGGCAGCCAACGCCCGGTTGTAACGAGCTCTGCTTGCCGGAACTCTGGTAGCCAGTGGGTGGCTCACCAGTGGGCGCCCATTTGGTGTAGAGGAGCCCCTTGGAGTTGGCGGTGATGAGGGCAGCTTGGAGCGCACCTCAATGAACGTAGGGAAGGGCCATTGCTGTTTGAGAACGGTGGACATATAGTCATGTACTGTAAGCACTTGTTCAACCCACAAAGGATATTCAAGATGAGGGTACGGTCATGAACGACTTCACCGAGATCGGCGAAGGCATCGGCCATGCCCTTCATCTTTGGGTAGTAGTCGGTGATGGATAGGTTGCCTTGCACAAGATTGTGAAATTCGGCGACAAGGTGAAGGGCACGAGTCTTGTGGTTACCTGGGAACTGCCACTCGTTGTCGACCGATGCGTTGCATGCCGTGGTGCCACTGCTGCACACGATTTCCCTGATACTGTGCCGCACCACAAAAGGACAAAGCATTCGATAGGATGCTATGAGGGGATGCTGGGGAAGACAGCATCATGCAGCACATGGTCAGTGAGGGAGAAGAGGCTGCAAGTGAGGAGCATGAGGTCGTGCCACTTGTGCGTCAAGAGGATATTGAGAACAAAGGCACGAGGGCCCAATTGTCCTGAATTCTCGCAGCCTGGGCATGTAGGTTGGCAATGAGTGTGGCCTCATATTGCTCGGTGTCATCGTGGACGGGGGCACCGTCGTTGTTGAACACGTCGTCGTACTAGCTGACAGAGACACATATGCAAGCTGCAGTGGCCTCACTTTCGAGTGCAGCCGCTGACTCGCATGTGCACTCCAAGTGATGGCGTGACACATTCTTGGTAGTGGCGGTGGCACAGGCTGCAACATTGGCAATGATCATGTGGGTTTTGCAATCGTGATCGGCTGCTGCGTCATGTTCACGGGCAGCAGTGGCCTCAGTGTCATCGTTGGGTTAGCGTCAGTGATGACGGCATGATTGTCCATGGCAGCCGGGGCAAGTGCATTGGGGTCTAGGGGCTGTGGTGTGGAAGCAGTTGCTCACAGGAGACGAACTCTCGTGATACCATGATAGCGTAGGAACTTCACATGTAATAGATTGATAGATTAAACCGATCAAGGGTAAAGGGTTACAAACATATATTGGCCTACACAAGCTAAACCAAGCTCCCATGAGTTTGTCCTGAATTCTCTGCATGTATGATCCAAGTTAGGCGTTTGGATTTTCTTACCAGGGAAGACATTTTTGCTGTGGGAATCCCATATTCCCAATGTTGGTAACCTCGAAAGTTATTATTCATCGTCGTAGTATATAGCTTAAAGGACCACCTTATTCAAGATCATTTGCTTCTGGTATCTTCAGCTTATAAACATTTCCAAGCACGCACATATGGTAGCTAACTAGCTAGAATTATGCACATTAGCTGGTCTGCGATCTGCATCTTTTGGCATGGCAGTGTTGTAATATGGTTGATATTTTTTTAAAACTTTTTATTAATATTGGTTCTCCTAATCACTTCATTCTAGGTTCTATTCTGGGATTGGAGAAGTTCAAAACAAATTGCATGCTTAGAGGAATCCCACATGGATGATGTGACACAAGTACGTATTATTCTTTATTCTTGTTGACCAAGTTTATTTGCAGTTTTTCATTGAACATTTTGAAAAGAAATTCTCTCAAACCAAAGAATTGTACCTTAGTATTTGTACTTGTATTAAATAAATGCGGTCTCCTCAGTATTTTTTATTCATACTAAGAACTGTTAGTATTATGACACTAATAATTAATGTGAAGCTGGATACAAACGATTATTTGTAGAGCATGATGCATGCTGAACAGAGGCTCTGCTTCAGACTAATCAATTTGTATGAAGGTTTAGCAGATGATATTGGCACCAGCATTAACTTATCTTTTTTTTAGAAAAAAATAATCATGTGTCCTTGCAGTGTTGTTATTTTATTTTTCTTTTTTAGAAACAGTTACTGTCCTAAGATTTTAACAACTTATACATTCTTGTAACATGCACAGTATATTTAAAGAGAACAAGATTGTGTCAGTTCTTTAAAGACAATCACACAATCTGCTTTTGCCCCTTAAGCACTATACACTTCATCAATGCTGTTATTATGTGACATCTACTTTTGCATTGACTCAATTTACACCAGGCACATGGCTCTTGCAACTTCTGGGGTGGATGATTTATTTTTATTTTTTGTTCGACAGGTAAAATTCGCACCAGATCAACAAAGTAAACTCATTTCTGCGGCAGTTGATGGATTAATATGTGTTTTTGACACTGATGGTGATATTGACGAGGACAATCATCTACTATCAGTATGCATATACTCATAGTTCTCTTCTGCTGTATCTTAAATACTTTGTCATCTTTAACTCGTCAAAAAAACTGAAGTGTTCAATCTTCTATACTTATTAGTTATTAGTACAGTAGTGACCTATTCCATAAAACTTCTAGTTATATTCCTTGTGGTCCTCATTATCAATGTTATAATGCTGTTGAATTTTTATAGTGGTCCTATGATCATTTAAAACTAATTCATTAAACAACTTAACTTATACAACTTTTTGTAGCTGGTGTGCTTTCTAGCTTGTTGGTTGGCAAGTAAACTTGTGGTAAATACTAATTCAGGTGTTATACAAGATTGTGCTTTTAGGTTATCTTTACTTATTGTGACAGTTTTTTCCACAATTTGTACCAATTTCTGGTGTTTGCTCTCTGATAATTGATCTCCATAGGTTATGAATGCGGAAACATCTGTTGCCAAAGTGGGGTTTTTTGGGAATACATATCAGAAGCTTTGGTGTTTAACCCATATTGAGACATTAAGGTAGCTTCTTTGTGCATGGTTACATTATTCCATCACTTTTATTACCCCCATTTAGAGAGCTCCAGCTCTCAGCACCACGTCAGATTTGGAATCTGTAACCTGAAATAAAGTGTGCTCAATAACTTGAATTTGATGTTCAAAAAAAAAACTTGAATTTGATGTTCAAAAAAAAACTTGAATTTGGGTGCTTGTTTCTTCTTAATGAAAACCCATTTTCCTAGTTCCGCCTACTCCTAGTTTGGATCTTGTTTTTGCAAACTGAGAGCTTGGTGGTAAGAGTGCCTGCTATACCCTCACCAAACTGGGCTTTGAACCCTGGCGTCACACCTTTCTCATTAACAAGCGGCCCTCACCCCCCCCCCCACCCCCCACCAAAAAAAAAGACTCCCACAAACACCTCCATGAACTCTTGGAGCTGTGATGACCCTGGTAGAGCTGTGTCTAATAGGCCCTTAATCATACACTTGGTAAAGACATTGCTTGATCTTTCTCTTTCTACTCATTGCCTTGATAGCCATGACTCATGAGGCATCCCCATTTGTTTAGGGTCTGATTGGTTGCCTGTATTAGGCTTAGCCTGCATTAGACCTTATGCATCACAAACTACGCCAGCATAGACGTATGCAGTGCCTTCGTGTTTGGTTATACTGCATAGGAAAGCCGCGTCCGATAAAATTGTCTTTGTTATTTACATTTTATTGCATATAATCACCTTATATGTTCTACTAGAGGTCTCATGTTTCTAGTAAAGGTAGAGAATGCGTGAATATTTTATTTTTGTATGCCCATCGGCTTATGCAAATCTGCATTGTCTATAATACAGAAAAATATGGCGTACTAGCAATGTTATCAAGTTGTCTGACTAATCGCTATTTGCTGATCGGTGCCATGGTGACTAGGATCAATTAGACGATTAACATTGCGTAGTTAATGCTGCATTGGGTTGCTTTGAGCAAGCCTGCATAAGAACCTCTGCAGGCAACCAAACATGGGTAAACTGCACTGCGCAAGCCTTAATACATGCTAATGCAGGCAACCAATCAGACCCTTACAAATTCAAATAATCCAAGTATGAGAGCTTGGACATTGGACAATTACGTTGTTTTCTTTACATTCTTGCAGTGTCTGGGATTGGAATGACGGGGCTAGAGAGTTGAATATAGAAGATGCTCGTTCCTTGGCCACTGATAGGTGGAACCTTGACCATGTGAGTACCTGTTAGGATCAGCAATGCTTGTATGTTTTTGTACATTTATGATATTCTGCCTCGCATGGAGCTTTGATGTATGCTGATTGCAGTTTCATATATATTACTCTACCGACTTTTTGAGTTTTTCTTAAGTCAATATTTTAGGTTTGAAGGATTTTAACATCTACCACATCAAAGCTCGAGTTTTCCATAAGCTCCATAAAATGTCTGCATAACAGACATTTCTCATACCATGTTTCTTATTAGAATTCCACCATTTGGCAACTGGTTCAAAACCAGAGCCAATCTGTACATCTAGAATCTGTGAAATTATATTCCAAACATCAACTGCAACACAACAGTTGAAGAATAACTGTTGCACAGTCTCCTCTACACAACAAAAGAACCAAGTCTTAACTGGAATGCTGGACTATGCACAAGAGTAATTCTTCTAAAGTTCACTACCGCATACAAGGACTGAATAGAATAAGTACCCTTGGAATTGAAGTTCCATATAACTGAATAACACTCATTGGTAAACTGATGGACCCAGCAATTTCCATCAATTTCTAAGGTAAATTTCGAATTGACATGCAATATTGATACTTTATCATTCACTATTATAAAGCTGCTAGAACTGAATGGCTAGGCTTGATGAGCCAAATATACAGTCCTCTGAGGATCTGATTTTTTTCCCCATCTCCAACTTTCCGTCCTTTATCTTTTTTTTTCTCGAACAACGCAGGAGAGCTGTGTGTCATTTCATTAAGAAGCTTTCCATCCTTTACCTAAAGCTCATTCTAGCAGCATTAGCTGCTCAGAGCACTCCTTGCCAGAAATAAATAATTAGTTCCCATGCTACTTTTGCTCTTGATTCTTGTGGTTCATGGTGTGCAATGAAGAAGGCATTGAAACTTATTGATTACTTTGTCGAGAAAATTCCTTATACAGCACTGGAAATTTGTTGGCTTACCTTCATGGCCTTGGAAAATATTTCTTCCCTATTTGACGTTAGGTTCACTATTTGTTATTTGGCCCTGCGGTGAGCTCCATCCATATGTTTTCTTAAACTGAGATCAGATTTTTCACAGAAGGAACAAATACCATGCCCCTCATACATTCAGCTGCCCCTTAGGACCAAACAGCCAGGAGGGTCGCATGCATGGCCCTCATAATGATGGAGACCGAAGAATCTGGTGGGGCTGGAGCTCTTCTGCGCCCCCCCCCCCCCCCCAGCCACCAGCACCACCTCACACACACGCAAACCCACGCGTGACTCAGGCATGTGTCACATGGAGTTCTTACCCGAATCATCCCCATTATCCATTGATTATGGGCAGCTAGATTTGGGTAATTTTGGGGAGGGTATAGAGTGGGCATCAGCTACTTGGATTTGGGTGTGGAGAAGCGTGGGTGTGCCCACACCCTCCCTAACAACAGGTCTACTGCAGAGGCTAACACTAGTAGGCAGTAGCTATTACCTTTCTTTTAAAAAAATATGTGGCTGACACAATAAACTTCATCGTATACATTTTACCCCAATTTAAATGCTACATCATAAATGTCACTTACATTAACAATCCATCAAAATAATACATGGTTTAAAAATGCTCAAAAGCCTGGTGTGGTGCTGCCTAGTATATATAATATGTATGGTGCCTAAAAACTCATGATGGGCAAAAGTGTCATTTCATCAATGATTTAACACTTTCAGCAGCAAGAACTAACAGTAGGGCTAAATAAGGCATAAATAATGAACCCAGTGTCAAATAGGTAAGAATCTATTTTTTTCAAGGCCAAATAAAGGAATTCTCTAGTATGTTTGATTCTTGAGAGCTGAGTCTGGTCGTACTTGTTTAGTAGTGGTTATTCACCTTTAGATATCTGTTCCTGGGAACACTTGTCCAGTGAAACTATCTTGGGTTGTCTTATTCATGCAGAATCAATTCTTGTTTCTGTTTATTTTCATATAATCCATCAAACTACTGTTTTGTTTCACTTTTTTCATGGTTGCCTTGATCCCTTTTTCTAAGGGCATATTTAGCACTGAGGAAAATCATATTGTTTGTATGTTTGCTTTGAAACATATATCAAGGATATCTTTTTTCCCACCTACTGTTTCTTTTATATTTGTTTTTTTCATTCTCTCAATTTCTACTGCACTTTCTTTTCATATGGCAGGTTGACTATTTCGCTGATTGTCACTATTCCATGCCTGATGACCGGCTATGGTTGATTGGCGGCACAGCTGCAGGGACGTTAGGTTACTTCCCTCTAAGAAATGATCATGCAGGAGCAATCGGTTCAGCCGAAGCAATCCTTGAAGGAGGCCATACAGGAGTTGTTAGGTCTGTGTACCCCTCTGCAGGAATCTATGAGAGCCTTGGGCAAAACAAGGGCATCTTTGGATGGACAGGAGGTGAAGATGGTCGTTTGTGCTGCTGGCGCTCTGACGAAATCGCAGAGATAAACAAATCTTGGATCTCTAGTTCACTAGTGTGGAAGCAGCAAAAAAAAACCAAAAATCGGCACCTGCCCTACTAGCCGCTATGGATACCGTTTGTAACGTTTGGCACTAACAAGGGAAAGCCCTGTATGTGCTGTGAGCGTGTTTATCTTCGCTTTGAATTCTAGGTCGTGATGAAACATATATGAGTATCCCCGCCCCGGAGTAAGTTGTGGGTGCAGTTTTGATGATGCTTATTGTTTGAGAATGCTACCCTAGTTCAGCAACTGATTATCAATCTAGCAAAGATAATGAAAAGTTGAGTTTTGAAGTTTTCGTACTCGAGGTGAATTTGCGGATACTCAACTACCACCTTTGTCCTAATTTATAGATCGTTTTAGCTTTTATTAGTTACATAGCTTTTGCTATGCACCTTAAAATATGTTTGTAGCTGCGGAATGGATCCAAGGTCCGGCTGTCCTTGAGTCAGACTGCTGTATTGTGATCAAGTATCTGACCAATCCAAGGCTGCAGCGTGCAAGGACTATCTTCACAATCCTGGAGGTGAACGCTACCCTGTTCGTTTGAGCTATTCAGCCAAATCAGCGTGCAAGGACTATCTTCACAATCCAGGAGGAGAATGTTACCCTGTTCGTTTGAGCTATTCAGCCAAATCAGCAACCATCCAGCAGTGTTTCTCACAATAAACCAGCGAACAGTACTTTCAGCCACAATAAACTAGCAAAACGAACAGGCTCGGCTGCCCAACCGCCAAGGGTGATCTTCAAACATATTGACCCTGTTCGGCAGGCTGTTTTTTGGCTTATAAGCCGGCTGTGACTGATTTGCTGTGAGAGAAAAACACTGTTCCACGGCTGATAAACCGTGCTGATAAGCTCAGCCGAACAGGGGATTAGGAAGGAGCAACGTATCAGAATCAGACACCCCCGTAGACTAACCTGATGCACCGACGTGGTTCCATGATGTGCAGTCCTGCCGAAAGGATGGAGCATCTCACATCACCGAAGACAGGAGAGAGGAACAACGCGTGATTCTCTCTGGAGCACACGGGAATCTCTCTGGTGCCAGTGCAGAGTGCACGTACGTACGCTGTGAGATTCATGATGATAAGATAACGGCATATATTCGTCGCACACAGCTCGTTGGATTCGCTTTCATTTGCAGCCCGTGGACCGTGGTGGCGCACCCCGAAACCAACGGTTGTGCTGCAGTGCTGCTGCGTGCGTGCCTGCATGAGCTGGGTTGGGTCGTCGGACTCAAGCCTGTGGCTAAAGACAGGTCCGTATCCTTTATCGCGATCGGGGTTCGCCGCGTAAACTGAAACGAGTTTTGATTTTTGAAGGTTCCGTTCCGATCCAGATTCCAGAAGCTACCTGTTATGTTGGAACGCCACTACGGCCACAATGCTGCGAGAGCGACAGGGCCGACCGGCCGAGTGTTGGGCGCTCGTCCGCTTTGACCCGATCCGCGGACCTGGCCCAGATTCTTGGAGGTTTTCTATCGCGAGAGGCTACACCAGAGATTCGAGTCCGCGTGCTTCCGGAGGATTGGGAGCTTAAGACGGTCCGGACGTCGGGTTCGCGATCGAATTGACATGCTCTATAATTGTATTGTACTAGATAGCGTGCCCATGCGTTGCTACGGGACAACTATACTTTTATACTAAAAACACACGGATCGCACGATAAGATATGATAAATTTCTAGTTTTCATCAAAATATTTCATCTTTGATTTTTGATGTTATGTCTGCTAGACACCACCAAAACAGAACTGTCGACAAAGCCGCAGCTCAAGCTTCAAAGGGAAAATTCCATACGAACCAAACGAACAAGATGTTCAATACTGCAATATGCATATTCTAGGTGGTGCCCAGAAAATTACATATTCTCACGAAACACTATAATCTTTATGATCTTAGCAACATGTTGTTTTGAGCCACATTTTAAATGTATAAGCACCAATTTTACATGAAAGTATTAAAGCAAGCTTGCTTGAAGAAAGGACACTAAACACATAATACAAGCACGGAGTTCAAATTAAAGGAAGTGGTCATGATAGTCAAGTTCATTATAACCTCCCTTCAAATCATTTGATCCATAAGACCCTACATTGTTTGATCCATGCATAGCTACAACTGCGTACTGTTTTCTCATTAAGCTATGCCCTTATAAAAAATAATTTTATTTACACCATGGTTTCCTTCTTCCTCACCATTCCAAATGTAAGTGCTGCAGTTTGCATAGGCATTTTTGGAATGTTAGTAGTTGTACTTGATCAATCTTTTGTAGCAGCTCCACAAATGTTTACCTCCAGGCCTTGCTCCTTGGGTGAAAACTAACAATGAGTACAACGGGTTCTAACTTAAGACTTCAGAATCATCATAGGTTCATACTTCAGAACAATAGACAATAGAGCATTATAGGTTCAAATAATAGAGATAAGTGGAGAACAAATAAGAGATACATCACCACCTAAGAGAAGCACAAGGTGGCGGCGTGACAACATGGTGAGGTAGGGCACTTGTGGGGTGGTGGCCTGGTAGGCCTGTGCTGGCTACAATAAGAGCAATAGCGAAGGACAACAACTTTAAATGTGATATTGAAGCGACATGTTGCTTTCCTGTTCGCATTCTATTAGTGAGCCTTTAAAACAGTACATAATAGAACTTTGTTTAAAAAGGACAAAATGAATATTTTACTGATGCAAATATTCACGTGGGTGCAGTTTAACAGATGCAAATATTCACGTGGGTGCAGTTTATAAGATAACAGTGCATGCACAACTGTATGCAGAAAAAAAATATGAAGAAACTTTCGTGCACAATAATGACAAAGATCATAAGACCTTGTATAATAACTAAAATGGCTTCTGAGAACTTAAATCTAAGTTACATAAAAGAGAATTGGGTCAAAACATGAGAAAAGTGCCATAACAATACTCCAGAATTTAGACAAAACATAATATGTTAATTAATATTTCTAACAATGCAAATTGGTTCAGAGCACGAGAAAAATACTGAATGGAAATTACATATATCTCAGACTCATTTGATCCTAAAAAGAGTTATGCATGAGATGAAACAGACCAACCCAAAGGAGCCCTAAGGCTATTGCAATAATAAACATGCAGAAGTTGTACTACCTTATCAAAATTAACCTTGAAGAGCAGTCAGTGGAAAAAACACAAATGAATCTTTTTTTGTTGGGAGGAAGGTTTGAACAATATATCAATATGGTCCTGAAAAGTACGATTCAGTAGAGCTTTTGAAAATATTTTCTCAATTAAATTCATAAAGAAGAAAAAAGGAGCTATGGATGTTCAGTTGAGTAAATTTGTTCATCCATGTACCTTTGAGGCGCAACCACCCGTGCATCAGCTCATGGGATAGGATGGAACCGTCAGTAGCCTGCAATAGTTGTGACACAAATGATGCACTGGCCACAAAATGTGAAAAGAACCACAGTATTTGAATCGGGCAAGTAAACTAAGTTATGTCCTCCAGAGATAAAATTGCCTGACCTGGGGAGGCCATACAAGACAAGTATTGCAGTAACTTCACATCTCCTAGTCAGCTTTTGTGGCTGAGTTCTCATGTCTAGTAATCGGTTTCCACCAATTCTGGGCCTCCTAAGTATCTGCAGAAATAATGCACAGTCAAAAGGGCAGAATTTGTCGGTTTCATCAACTGCCATGCTAATTGACATGAGCAGTCTGAACTTAAGAGCTTCTTTTCAGTTCATCACAACGAGATAACCAGATAAGAGTATCTTATTAGGATTATTGTATAGCCACATTGTGGTTAACCATCGTAGTAACCGTCATAGCTTGAGTTGAACTTACACTGCTCACAGTCTGCTCCTCCGACAGACATAGGCCCCTTGTTTCAGGCATGTGGGGTGGGCCAGATGTGATGAACGTTAGTGTTTCCGAAGGCTGTACATTTTGCAGAAAAAAGCTAGAATAAATACTCACTTTACTCTCTCCTTCCATGGCTTCGTTAAGCGCTTGCCGTTCAACCAAGAGCATGGGTATCTGCTGGTCCAGTTTCATGTTCATCCCCTCATAGTAGTCTCTGAAAGAATGGTACAGGGGCTGGCATTCACCGGTGTCCATAACTGCAGATCCCAGGCATTCCATACACAAGCTGCGACCGTCTCCCAGTGACATATACTTTGTGTTCCTTACTTCCTTGGCTGCAGAATTACAACCGAAAAAATTATAATGAAAAATGCCTTTGAATATAATCAGGTAATGGATAGCCTAGTTTGAAAACAAGTAATCAGACTGCGAGCACTTTTCTCTAGTATTTGTACCTCCATTTTCTCACAGCTGCAGCAACGTGGCGTCATGTCATGCTCATGCAAAGGGCAATACTTCTGGCCCCAGAATGGATGGGCTCTGTACTCTATCAAGCCACTCCTGTTCGTTGGGATCTGCAGAAACACAAAAAGAATGAGTTTCTTACACTGACAAACTGTAGAAATACTAATGCATATGCAGTTTATCAGTCTGCATATGCAGTTTATCAAGTAGCGGTCTTTGTTAACCCAAAAATTTAAAAATGAATCTGAGTTCTTCATAACTGCCAAAATCAACCAACTACAAATGGCATGTGGGGCTAAACATATGCATTTGTTGGATTACAATACGTGCAATACAGAACAAAAATGTAATCCTAACAATTAGGGATCAGGATACCTCGATTTTTTTTAAAAAAAAAAGCATAGGGCTTAAGTTTGAGGTAATTTCTGAAATTGAAAAGGCACAAAATGAAAACTCTATTCACAATAACTGAATCTCTGAAATTGAAAACACTGAAAACGAATGAAACTCGACACTCATATATTGAGAGATTCACTTGAGGTCTGAAGGACATTAAATTGGTGACTAATCGTACACTGAGCACAAATTGAAAATACAACCACGCATGCCTCACCTTCTAATGTGGCAAAGAGGAAGCAGAAGGGCTCCTGTTTGTCCCGGGTGGCGGAGTGAGACGTCGGTGACGGCGACCGTCCCTGCGAGCATGCAGATCCCGATGCCGCGGCGGTGCGCATTCCGCCGCTGGGTATCTTGAGCACGTGCAGCCGCATGGCTGCCGCAGGATCCACATCCCGCGTGACCACCGGCGGCGGCTTGGGCTTGTTCTTGTACCCTAGCGACCGGCCCCGCCTCCGCTTCCCAGCCTCAACAACGCTCGCCGCCGACCCGTCGCCTCCTTCTGCCCCGTCACGGTGAGGGAAGGCCACGCTGCCGTCGTCGGGGTGGGGGAAGGTCGCGTGGTCGGTGGCGCCGCCGGATCCATGGGGCGGGGGAAGGGGACGCCATGGAACGGCAGCGCGTGAGCTGCAGGTGAGGGCAACGATGAGGGCGCCCGTGGGATGGCGATGATGGCCGAGCAAGTTTGGTGGTGTCACGAAATTGTCGGGCCGACGAATCACGGAGCGAGGTTTCCTTTTGAGCTCTTTCCTTTTGTCGCGAGGGGACTGACGTACGAGCGTCGACTCGCCGGGTCGCACGGGCAGTGATGGGCGCGTCTCAGCATCGGGCCCACCTGTCGGCGCGAAAAAATTTACCGAGGGGGGTGGCATGTGTGGCATCGCACGACGGCGGAGCAAAGGTGAGGCGAAAAAATTATCGCACCAAAACAGTGTCTTATCTTTAGTCTTTTTAGTTGTAGGAGATTGTACAAACGGTAATTTTTGGTACAGGGCGTGGGTCCGTGCCGACGCTCTCGATGGTGGGCCACCCACGCCGCCCAGCGACCGCCACTCACAAAAAAAAACTAAAGCAGTGGCCGATGTAGTCTTATTCATTCGAGTGGCTAGCCTCATCCATTATTTACCGAGCCAGGAGGTGGGCGAGATTCACGGGAGCTGCTGTTGTGGCGAATTAGAGATTTGGTAGAGATGGTGTGGGATCAGCGATGCAACCGCAGAGGCAACGCTATCCACCTCGCGCACGACAGCGCATCTCCGTTCCCTAGTGCCACGATGGCAGGGATCTGGCGGACGCCCTCAGGCAACCACTGTGCTTCCGGCGTTCGGCTGCCGGCTTGCGGCCCTTCTTCTATGCTCTTGCGGCCCACATCTCCGACGACCACTGCGCTTCCCGTGTCCGGCAAGGGTGGCTATCGCGTGGAGCTGGTAATCCACCGCGGCCTTCTAGAGCACGTGGACCCGCCGGGGCCTTCTGTGTCGGACCTACCGCGGCTTTCTCCACTGGAGTGGCGAGCTCTACACAGGTAAACTCCACGCGCCGACGATCATCCATTTCGAAACAACATGGAAATATTACACTGAAAGTGCATATTGCAAAAGTATGTTTAAGTGTTTCAGTTGTAGCAAGTGTATGTTTCAAGTGTTTCATATGTATTTTGTTTATTCCATTTTACATATGCATGTGATATATTTGTTGCTAACTTGCGGTTATAATCTCTATGTATTGTGTTTTTGTAATTTGGCTCGCGAGCCAAACGAGCTAGCTCGAGCTCACTAACGAGCCGAGCCGAGCTAATCTTCTGGCTTGTTTGTATAACGAGCTATAACGAGCTGAGCTGGCTCGATATCCAGCCCTAGACGTATGTTACCAATGTGTTTATTCGAATGTTGCATATGTTTCACGTATATGTTGCAACTGTTTTATCTGGATGTAACGTCTATTTACAATGGTTTTCAAGTTTTGTTTTATCTAGATGTAGCGTCTATTTACAATGGTTTTCAAGTTTTTTCATGTATTTTTACAAGTGTTTCAGATACATGTTTTAAGTGTTTCATTTGCCTTCAGACGTATGTTACGATTGTTGCATCTGGATGTTTTAAAAGTAGATCGATGTTGCATCTCCCTCCTCACTTTCTGCTGTCTCGTCTCGGTGTCACCTCCTCCTTCCTACCCTTGCTAGGCATCTGCTATCCCCCTCTCCCTCTTTCTCGATACTAGTGATGTTCGGGGTGGCCACTTGCCGCATATGGGCATGTGAAACGGCGCGGGAAATGGCTGCAGGCGCGGGCATCTACTGTCCAGACGTTCGGACGCTAGCAAGCCCGTTGTACAAAATATATTGCTTCCAGAACCCTTGAGCGCTGATGATTAACAGTAGCTGCGGCCGGCCCGGACGAAGGCTTCATTGGGAGTTTGGGACGGACTCCTGTATTCAGCATTTGAATCAGAAACGAAACTTTTTTTTGTCCTTAAGAAAACTGCGCTGAGAGGTGGACCTAGTAACAGCTAATTTTAGGGCATCTTTACTTTTGATTTTATCACTCGGAGTAGTAACGTTCCTCGGATGTTTTGTTGGCTTACACTGAAATTTGGTTTATACTAATGTTGTTCCATTGGCAGCTCTACGTTATCATCCTCTGTTCAATGACGTGATCTCCTATGTCATCATGGCATGCGTGCATGCAATTATCCGTGCTTACTGAACCGTACGTTAGCTTACTGAACAGTAGTCGCACATGAACGAGAGAGAGGGAGTTTGGCTAAAGTTGAGTTGATGTCACATTGGATATTACGCCCCGTTCTACTTCACTAGTGAAGCTATTTTTTTTTGAGCTTCAGCTCCATAAACAACTTTATCGGTGGAGCTGGAGCCGTTTTGGTAAGTCATTTGGCAAAACAGCTCCACATATAGAGTTTATTAAAACATGCTCTCACAGAACGTCACGTAGGATGAGGTGAAGCCAGGAGAAGCCACTATTTTTGGCTCCTTCCTACTCCAAAGCTCTGTGAGAGCACGTTTTTAGGAGCTTCATCGGTGGAGCTGTTTTATTTTACCCCGTTTGGCAGAAAATGGCTCCAAACAGCTCCTGAAGCCGCTGGAGAAGCCCTGCCAAACGGGGCCTACATGAGGTGTTTGGATACTAATAAAAAAACAAATTACAGACTCCGCTAGTAAACCGCGAGACGATTTTATTAAGCTTAATTAATCCTTCATTAGCATATGTTTATTGTAGCACTATAGTGTCAAATCATGGAATAATTAGGTTTAAAAAATTCGTCTCACAAATTAGTCGTAATCTGTGTAATTAATTATTTTTTAATCTATATTTAATACTTTATACATGTGTTAAACATCTAATATGATAGGGACTAAACTTTAGTTGGAAACCAAACAACCCCTAAACCAGAGCATGACTAAGGATCCAATTGGCATTATTATTGTGCTACGTCGAGCTATCAATTTTCTCGGAACCCACCTCCACAAACTAGTAGTGCTTACTTTGATTTTAAATCGTATAATATATATATATATACGTACGTAAACCGAGGAGCAGCTAGCAAGGACACAGATCGAGACCGAGTAGCGACGAACACCATTGCCTTATCGTCAGGAAGATTTTTTTTTTTCTCACGCAGTCACACACACACTGTACCCCCTTCATAAAACAGATGCAACAACATTTGGCTAGCTATGGCCGGTTTCAGAAATTAAACTACACGATGCCGGTACTCCGGGCTTTCCAGCTGCCGATATCGATCGAAGGAGGCACCATCAATCCATCGTCTGATCGTCACAGCTCACAATGTGCATGCATGATAGTAGTCCAGATAAAGTCCAAGTGAAAGAGACGTCGTCGGCGTAGCGTTGCAGTGTTTTCCCGGAATTTCGACGGAGTCACGGAGCCAGCTGCTTGATTGATTGACAGGGAGAATAATAGGCTGATGGCTCATGCGTGCATGCAGCCATGTGAGCGGCCCTCTTTTCATGCGACCGGACACGAGTTTTGTGCGCATCGCGTGCATGCGCTCGTTCCGGCCGTTCGATGTTAATTTGGGCCCGATATTGCCGCCCAACTGGCAAAAGGTTTTAATGACCACACCGGCCGGTCGCCGGCGTGCATGTGTAACGAACTTCCAGCGGTGACCAACGGTCTGAATCATGAAAGGTATACTAGCGGCAGCAATAGCTGGTGCCATAAAGATTAAAGAACTGATGATGCCATCTGGCTCCGTTTACTCGTGTTCGCTCTTTACCATGGCCGCTCGCCGTCTTGGTTAAGGCGATGCCCCAACGCTCCACCCTGAAGTGCTGCCCCAACTTTCAGTTATGCATCTGGTGTCCACATCATTACGAAAGTTAGCCTCAAATGGTGTCAGATTCTCTTGCAGAGGAAGTGGTGGCTTGCCCTGACAAAAAGTTGAAGCAGCAACGGGTGTGTTTAGCTTAGTGGCTAGCCCCTAGCCTGGCTCACTCGAGTCAATTTTGGCTTGTTTGGTTGCCTGTAAGTGGGCTGGAACCTGCCTTGGGCTGGCTAACCGTACAGAGATAGCCAGGCCCAGGGAGAATGCCTATGCCGACCGTTTTTGTGGAGCCAAGCCCGAGCCAGCCTCGCTCAAGTTCCTCTCACCGCCCGCGATGGCGACAGGACGTCTCCTCGTCGTTCCCCGTCCTCCTCACCCGCCGGTGCTCCTCATCATCCTCCCCCGCCGATGGTCTTCCTCTCCGCTAGTGCTCCTCCTCCTCCCCCACCGACACTCCTCCCCCTGCCGGTATTCCTCCTCCCCCGCCGGTGCTCCTCCCCCGATGCGAAGTAAGGCGGCCGGTCTCGTCGCCGGTCTCGGGCCACTCCTGACTCGTCGTGCTCGCCGCGCGCCTCCACTCACTCGTCGTGCGAAGTAAGGTGGCCGCGCGCCTCCACTCACTCGTCGTGCTCGCCGCGCCTCCATCTGCTGCAGCTCCCGTGAGGTTCCAGGAGCTCGCGGATCTAGAGGCCGGGTTGCTGAGGAGCTCGTGGATGGAACTCGATAGCACCGCTCGGCTACCGCGCTATGGCTTGGATGCGCCAGCAAGCTCCTTTGGACCACCCCATGGCAACGACCTCGCCCATGGTTGCTAGGCATCCCCGTCCTTGCTCGTGGCTCCGCTCCACACCGACGAGCACGCAAAACTAGTGTTCAACGAAATGTCTGAGAGGGGCAATCTTACCAAAATGCAGAAGAGGTAATTATATGCAATGCAAACCAGACAACTAAATATATTTGATGTTAGCCAAGCTTAGACAATGCATACCAAACAACTACACATTGGCTTGCTGAAACCAGGCTTGGGCTACCCAGGCTTCGTTCCTAGCCAGGCTAGAAGTAAGCCATGGAACCAAACACGCCCAACATGTCTTGCGTTGTGGCATGTAGCAAGGTAATAAATAGCGGTGGTAGCGGCCGCAATAGCGGTAGTGTCCCATTGCTGCTACCGCTACGAGGTAGCGCTCTGAACTTTGCAGCCGCAATTCTAAATACCCAGCGATATTGCAGGTCGCAATTGCACGTAGCAGGCCGCAGTAGCGTGGAAGCAAATAATATATTTCTTTGCAAACTCTTAATGTGATGATTTAATATGTGGAACACCATGCTTGTTTTCTTAATTTAAATATGTGAGACATCAGTTCTTTGAATGCAATTAAATGTCTATTTATACTCATTATTTATAATATATGTACTTAAAATTATGTGAGATTATCAAGTGCCACTATTGGAACTTATCATCCACAATATCGGTCGCTATCCGCAATCCGCTACCTCGACGTTAATCTGTTCTCAACCCGCTATACACTATTTATCAACTTGCATGGAAGAGCACCTAAAAAGCTGAGAAACTCCGGCCAAAAGCTGAGTCAGTGCTGGACCGTAGCAAAGGTAAGGTGCTGCTTGCGTTGAGAGAGTATTGGCCCCAGGCCAGCTCATTTCAGGAGTACATGGAGCATAACTTTATCACGAAGCTAACGATAGGTGCTGGTTCACTGGTGCTGCCCTAACCTCTCCTCGCTTCCTCTTTTCTTCGGGTGTGCCCGAGTGTGCCGATGCAGGCGTCGGGCTTCGAGAAGCACAGAAGTGGAGCCATGGGCCTTGGGCAGCCCGCCAACCAACTGCCCCCAACACTGTTTGTTCTTTTTTGGGTCTCGAGCCTGCGGTCGAGCCCTTGACCAAGCCAAACATGGTCGAGGTCGCCCTGCCTTTCTTGACCAAGCGTCGTCCAAGGCTTTCGAGTTTCGAATTTCCAACTGGCCACTGGCGCCACTCCCTCCTCCTCGATTCTCCGGCTGTGTTTAGTTCAAAAAAAAAAAATGTACTATACAAAAAGAAGATTTCTTATCATATCAAACTTTCGATATATGTATGGAGTCTTAAATGTAGATGAAATCAAAAACTAATTGCACATTTTAGTTTTACTTTGCGAGACAAACGTTTTGAGCCTAATTAATTAACGATTAAACAATTATTACAAAATACAAACGAAATGCTACAGTACCGCTACAGTGAATTTCGGACCTCCCAGTTTGGGAACTAAACACAACTGCCGCCCCGGGTCGGGGTCGGAGAAAACATGCGGGGTGGCCGGCACGGAACGGAACCAGCTTGGTAGGCTAGGCCGTAGGCCTTGGCGACTTGTTGGCACGGCCAGTTGGGCTCCAGCCAGCCAGCCAGCGCTCGTGCCTGCGAATCCTCCTCCTCCTACCTGTAAAACTTGTTCCGGCGGACTGCTACACCTGACCGTTCTGCATGCGCCAAGTGGTTGCGTTTGCACGCTCTGCTTCATTGAGATTTGAGATACGCTCGCTCCCACGTTCTTTTTCGTCTCGTCTGGCAAAACGCGGAACCAAGGAAAAAGCGACGGAAATAAGACACTTGAACTCCACAACTTTCAGACCTCTTTTGATTTGCTTTTATTCTCGATTGACGACCAGCAATCGCTTCTGGAAAATTTTATTTTATCTATTTATTTGTTCACTACCAGATACTGTATATCCGTGGGTTGTAGCCGGCGGGCATTCAGCTTGTTGCCTAATTACTCGGATGATTTGGGGCGGCGAGATTTATTTAGCGATCATGTCATGTGTTTCGATTCGTCTAGAAATCAAACTTTGTACTTTGTCGACACATGCTACTCTAATTTGTATGGGTACAAGAGGTTTAAAGATTTTTATCATTGATCGTGCTATGTGTTCCAGTTTATTTTGGGATCAAAATCCACATCAATACCTGAACACTTACCTCGTACAAGTAATAGAAGAGACTGATTGGACTGTGAAAACACTTTGTATACCAATCGTTTTAAATTAGTTATACACGTTGGACATGAGAGAGGTTGAGTCCATCGGATTCCTTATCGGGCTGATGAACGACGGAGAAAGCTTTTGCTCTATATTAGGAAATAGATATATCCATTTAAAATGTAACGTTTGACTTCCTGAGTAAGATTTCGCCTTGTTTTTTATAAGGGCCTCTATTGCACAACCCTAATTCTAAGATCTATGCTGGGTCTGCCGTTTCTCGTCTAAATTAAAGTTATTTATTTTTAATAATAGTTAATATAAACTATAAATAAAATGAGTCATATAAATGCA
Source organism: Saccharum hybrid cultivar R570 (assembly GCA_038087645.1). NCBI lineage: Eukaryota > Viridiplantae > Streptophyta > Magnoliopsida > Poales > Poaceae > Saccharum > Saccharum hybrid cultivar. The sequence goes on from JAQSUU010000113.1 coordinate 39,638,880, forward strand.
TTTGACATTTCTACCGCTCTAGATATAAGATTTTCTAGAGCTCCGCAAAACAGGGTCTTGATAAACACCGTCTTAGCTTCTGGAAGATCACGTGTTCAGTTTGGCGCAGCGAGAGCATCAAACCAAACCGGAACCATGGCAATTAATGACGAGGGCCTTGTTTAGATCGAAAGTTTTTTCAACCCGATGAATAGTACCACTTTCGTCTTATTTGACAAATATTGTCCAATCGTGGACCAACTAGACTTAAAAGATTCATCTCGTGATTTCCAACTAAACTGTGTAATTAGTTATTTTTTTACCTATATTTAATACTCCATGCAAGTGACTAAAAATTGATGTAATGGAGAGAGTGAAAAAACTTAGAATTTTAAAGGGAACTAAACAAGGCCGAGCTCGGATTATTTGTAATAAACCCCTGCGGCCCAGGCCCAGGCGCAGGGCGCAAAGCGCGAGAGCAGAAGACTCTTCCAAATCGAAGCGAGGCGAGAGCGGTTTGCTTCCCTTTATAACCCCAGGTCGTCACGTCCCCGGTCACCGCAACGGCTTCCCCTGCTGCACCGCTCGGCGGGTGCACGCACGCACGTCGCCTCCCACGTCTCCTGTCCCGTCAAAGAATCTTCTTCACCGACGCCGCCTCCTCCTTCCACTCCCGATGTCCCCGCGCGCGGCCATGGCGACGGCGGTAGACCGTCATCTGGACGACATAGCGCCGGCCGCCGGCGTCGCCCCGGTGCAGAAGCGCAGGGGCTGGATCAAGCGGATGATGTACTCGCCCTTGGCAGCAGCGGTAGCCGAGAAGGGGGCAGCCGCCGCCGCCGACGATGATGACGACGGCGCGGCGAGGACGACGAAGCCCGGCGAGGCGGGTGGCTGCGGCGACTGATGTTGCCGCCGCCGCCGCGGGAGCACCGCCGGCAGCGGAAGCTGGGCAGCGGCGGCGGTGGGTGGGCGTCCAGGCTGCTGACCGGGCTGCCGAGGTGGAAGCGCGTCTCCATCGGCGGCGGGTGGGCGTCGGCGCTGCTGGACGCCGCCGCGTTCCGTGTCATGTACGTGGTGGAGGCCGTCGTGCTGGGCCTCGCGCTCTCCTGCTTCTTCTGCTGCTGCGGCTGCCAGATATGATAGGTTATCATATCATAGGTTTATTACCTTGTAATCTCTCCCTAATTATATTTGTTGTTGTTACTAGATTTTTACGCCCTCCTCCTTCCTTCACCGCGGATGAAAATTTCCAATCGCGGCTTCGACTTGCTTAATACACTATGCGTGTCCTTCGAGCGTTCTTGCTTGGATTGGATGGAAAAGGACAAAAAGAGAAGGGCACCACCATGTATGCGTCCTGGTGCTCGAGCATTCCTGCCGGGGACGACGCCCCTTGCTTGCATAAACGTGGGTGACACTTGCGAGCCGCGCGCCGCCGCCTGCTAACCGTTGCAGTATCCCCACCCCAATCACCATGACCTCATAGGCTACCTAAGATCGCACCGCCGTTATGGCGGATGTATCTATGTACGGTACGGTGTAATTGGCAGCTCATGGTCTCCGTTTCGTTTTAAGGAATAGAAAAAAAAATCCTATGTATGTATGAGGGCAGTCCAATGCTAAGAGCATCTCCAACAGTTTGGTAAATTTTGTTTTTCAAATCTCGTTGTTTGCAACTCCCAAAATAATATGGGGAGGAAAAAAATCTCATCTCCAACAGTTTGGCAAATTTTGTTTCTAAAAACCTGCTAACAAAATGAAAAGACCCGCTAAGCGAACGAAGAGCCCCGTTAAGCGAACGAAGAGCCCCGTTAAACGAACGAAGAGCCCCGTTAAGCACGAGGAAACTACGATGCGCGGCCAGTGTCCCGCGCGCATATATGCGCACAATCGACCGAGATTTGCCAACTTGCCAAAGATGCCAAACCCAAATACCAAACTATTGAAAAAGTATTTTTCTCATTTTGCCAAAAATTTTAGGATGGCAAACCTATATGCCTAACTCTGGGAGATGCTCCACATATAGTTTCTGTGTCTACCAATTAGTGTCAGCACTAGACATAGAAACTATGTTATTAATGGATACTTTCTACTCCCTCTAATTTAAATTATATAAGACATTTTTTTCTAGATACGTTGTTTTTGTCATGTACTTAGATATAGGCTATGTTTAAATACATACTCCGTAGTAAAAGTAATGTATCTAGAAATCAAAATGTTTTATAATTTAGAATGGATAGAGTATATAATAATTTTTGTCCAATCACATGTTTTCTCTGTCCATCTACCTATCACAAGTGTTCATGACTTGATCAAAAATGCATGCATGCTCACCCCTAGTAAAAAATCTGTGCATGTGCTTAGCTAATCCTGCAAGTTTTAGCCAATGTGGAGCCACCTGACAAAAATCGGTGTAATCACATTTGAGTTTCATCGGTGATTCTTTTGAAGGAAGCTTAAAAAATGCAGGGAACTTCGATAAAAAGCTGCATCAATGGCCTCACATTTAGGGAAAAATTCAGTGCAATCAACTCAATCCGTGTGTAGTAGGGTGTTTTTTTTTTGAACAAAAACAAGTGGGATGCGTATCTGTAACAAAATGTGCTTTTAGAAGCAATTGACTACCTAGAAGCAATTGACATGGAGAATCGGGAGCTGGGAGCGCTGTCAAACAGCTCCTAAAAATGCAAGTGACTTTGTATATGGCAGTGCGGGGTAGTTTTTGAAACTTTCCGTTCGTTTAATTTGAAAAGGTGACAATGTGACATGCATCTGCTCTTTATAGGAGATGTGATATTTATAATGTAATGTTGTTGTTGTTGTCAAAACATCTCAGTATAGATCACAAAAAGCACAGACGGTCCTGACGTGACAATGATGATGGGTCCATCAGGCCAGATGCTAGGGTTAATTAATTAAGCATGATCACTAATGTCATAACTCTCGTGCTTTATGTTAATTAAGAGAGATGTTACTGGCTAATGGTTGGTTACTTATACAGATATCTAATTAATTAAGTTATATACTGGAGAAAACCTTAAGAATGCTTCTTCTTTGCTCATCTTGTTCCTCTGTTCTGTCTAAACTTATTTCTATGTTCTTCTCTGCTTGACCATGCTATATATCTCTGCGCCTTGTTTCTTTCTCATGAATTACCACATGGCACTGATCAAGTCCAATTGTCTGCAACTAGTATTTTTAATTCTGTATCACTGTATATGGGATCCGGCCGATTCACATGGGAGAGGGATGCACGCTTGTTTGACGTCTAGCGGGTTCAAGAAATCGTGCTTCGTGCACTGGATCATGCATCAAGCAAGGTTGATCTGAGCCGAAGCTCGTAGACATCATTTATCACGAAGTTAATAGTCAGTACTAGTATCAGGAATAAATTAAATCATTTCACTGAATTTGAGTGATTGACCGATGATGTACCACCTCATCTAAATGATGTGATTCCTCAAACTAAACTCCTTATAATGGTCTCTCTTGTGTGGCCAGTAGGATCGAATCTAGATGAGCTCCCAACCCTTGTCAAGTTCTTGAGTGGTGAGAAAACTCCTATGAGCTTACGGCTAAGGATGAAAACAGATCGAATTGGAGTGGATAATAGCTTCATCATATCCTAATCCATTTTTCTTTGTTGGATTTGGAGATGTAGATGCGGATGCAGTTTTTTCGGATGTAGAGACTGGTACAGATTTGGAGAAGAATCGAACTAGAGACAGATTTAAAATAGTCGAGTAATATGTGCATACATAGAGAATTATATGCTTGTCAAAAAATGATTTAAAGAACTAAAGAACCAAGAACAAACAATAGATAATAATCTTGCATTGCATTCCATGCTGACATGGAATCTTCACTCACAAATGATAAGTTATTAACCAGTAAGTAATAACAGCTAGGAAATTCTCAATTCAAAAATTAAAACATCAAACAACCCCATCACAAAATAATAAGACTTCTTAACTAACAAACTTTTTTTTGAAAAAAAAATCATGCATTCCTTTGGTTTTAGTTTAAGGAGAGAAACTATTGGATATCCTATTTTAAATATCGGATAATCCACATAGAATTTACAGATAATTCATATGTGCTAGATTTTTTCTATTCCATATCCTACCTCGCATCCGCATACAATTAAATTTGGATTATCAGTTTCCACATGGATATTAAAAGTTCTTCTCCGTACTCTTGAAATTATCCACATCACTGTCACCCCAGTCACAGCCCCGTTCAAATATATGTGGAAGTAACCTGTAGTTGGCCTTGGAGCAATTGTTACACAGTACCAGGTGCGTATGTAGTACAGCTCATATTTTGCGTGTGCTTTCTTTCTTTCTTCCATTTTATTTGCTTTGGTTCTTCGTATGCTTGTCATGCACATGGAAATAGTAGTTTTCAAATATCACAGCACGCCGTTGTGTGTAGCATTATCCTTTTGCCTTCGTCCTGTTTGCTTTCACCACTCGTTCGCCTTTACCACCCGTTCGCCTCTCATGAATTGACCGAAGTGATCCCGACTCTTCGGAGTTAACTGTGCTACAAAACAAAAAAGCGCATGGCGCGCCCGTGATATTTGTGAACCGGTGCCTTTACCATGCACGTGGCACATCAACATGAGCTAGTAGCCATGGTACAAGTTCACGTCGTTTTCTATGGAAATATCCACCGCAGCCAGCGCGGTTAAGATATTTATACCGTGCACGTCGCCACAACGGAAAGCTGTGGAATTCGGCTTGTGACTTTTCCGGTACCGTTAGCCTGTACAGAGGGGGAGGAAGGCTAGAAGGATAACAAGCGTTTGCAGCTGGTGGCTGCTACTGCTAAGGATAGAATGGAACAGCAGAAACTGAAGTGTGCACTCCGCAGTCCCCTCCTCACAATCAAAGGTGGCCCTATCGGACAGTAAAGTTTGGAAATCTGGAAGACGCTGGAAATTTGGAGTGGCGTGCATGCCTGCTGGGCAGGCAGCTGCCAATGTTGCCAGCACAAAAATCCATCCGATTGCATGCAGTACAAGCAGCCTCCAGCCGCTGATCAGGGGCTTTGAGATTAAGTACGAGTAAACTACAATCGTTGCCCATAAAACCAGATACAGTACTAGATATATACATTCCACAAACAGTACAAGTATTCACACCGAGTTTCAGGCAGCGCGTATGTATGTACGAAGAGTTATCACGTCAGTAGTCAGCGTCAGGTGTTACCTGCAGATAACCACAAGCTACGTAGACTTCTGTACACCATTGGTTGATCCTGTACTAGTGCGCACGCAACACCTGCTACATCGTGGTGCTACAACTGCTCTCTCCTGCCGGCTTCCAACGCATCCAGTTCGTGGCTCGTGCGCGCTCCGGCGGTTTCCGTAGAGCGCTGCGTCGTTCGGCTCTCCTCCTCCTCCCGCCGCTCACGCTCGCTGAGGAACCTCAAGTGCGCGTGCGGCCAGAACCCTGCCATCACGCAGACAGAGACAGTCAGGTCAGGTCAGCGCATGCGTTTGGTTTTAGCCTGCAGAGGGCAGACAGACAGACAATGCGACGTGCAACTAGAAGCACAGTCACTGGCACTGCGCTGCAGTTTCACTGTTCCAGAGTTCTGCAACCCGGGTGGTTTGCGTTTTGACTCGTATATAGCGGTCGTTATGTTTTCAGAGTTTCATTCATTTCATCAGATGTCCTGGTTTAGCCAATTTGTTCGTCTGCAGCAGAGGTCTAGTATATCCATGATACGGCGCTTCGCGAGGATACTGTGATGTGAAATGTGAAGCGACTGCATTATGTTCAGGCAAGGGAAATAAACGAGGTATACATTTCTCATCTGACGGAGCTGGAAAGAACTGGAGGTAGCAGACTGAAGCAACCACCAATCCTAAACGAACATGACAAAACTCATCATCAGCACCAAGGAGACAGGTAGATTACGAGCAGTTAGCAAGGCTTGTTGAGGCCCCTAAACGCCATGCGCTCGTTGCACTTGACTTGAGGGCAGGACTTGATCGGTGCTCGCGGGCGGCGGCGCATGCGCCTGGACTAGTGGGGTCATCTTCCCTCGTCGCAAAATTTGTTCTTTTCTTAGTACACTACACTATCTTAGCTCCACCGTCAAGCCGGTGATCTGTGTTAGTGTGCGTCTGTGCGGTGTCCTCGGCAACTCGCTGTAGTTCGCCGCATAACTGTGTTGTATCAACTCTAACTTCTCTTAATGAAACACGTGCCAAGCACGTTCTCGAAAAAAAAAAAAACTTGAGGGCAGGACAATGCTATCCACGAGACCACGACCTACCGAGAAGGCCGCCAGTGCAGACGTCTTGCCAGTGGTGCCAGTAGTCGTCCACCCGCGAGATGGCGATCAACGCCGCGACGAGCAGAGGCAGGAGGACGACGCAGAGCTTGGCGACGTGGCCCCTCCGATCGAACACCGTGATCTTCCCGGCCAGGTACCATGACAGGAAACCCAGCCCGGCAAATGACCCTGCCACACCCACGGAACAAACATGAAAAATGTTGGTTAGCCACTGCACAACATCACAAGGGACTAAGAATATATACAAGCCTTGGTTCACTGGATGTGCAAGGGTTTGCTCTCCTTGTGATATGTTCAGTAAAATTTAGCGTTAATGTTGTTGACGCGAAAAGTGAATTGCTTGCTTTTCCCATTAACTTAGGCTTTGGGTCATTGGGTGCAACATGTATGTCGGGCATGTAAGTAATTCCACATTTTGGTATCAAGGCAACCACCTAGTACAGCTCACGAGTTTGAATTTTGGCTGGCTAATTTAGAAAAGGAATTGTTGCCTGCATATTTTTATGTCTGAGGTCTGATCGTTACAAAGGCTATTGTAGACCTGCCATTAATCCCGGTCATTCCCACTGTATAGAAAGGTTATCTTTCATCATCTCCCTCCGTTTCAAATTATAAATCGTTCGAACTTTTATAGATACATACTAAAAAAGTCAGAACGACTTCTAATCACAACCAGAATCTGCAGCTTCTCCTAGGGATGTGGGGTTCTCTTAGTATTTAATATTCACCATCTAGTATGAGCTTTTTCCTAGCAAATGCCTCCTAGGGAGAATTCTCATGTGCTAAGACTGGTGTAGTGTTTTTATTACTACTTAAAACATTAGGAGAATTCCACTATTTTGGTAGTGAATTTGAAATAGAGGAGTAAAATAGAATATAAATCTTGGCCAATTGCTACGGTAGTTTTTTTAATGCACTTGCATAACTCAAGCACAACTCAAACTTGAGAGCATTATCTTGTCAAGTTTGTACAATCGATGCCATTTCACTTCACTATGCTATTTGAAATTAGTAGATGGGTTTTTAGTGCAAGTGTTTACCAGTACTGTTCATTAATACAAAGATGAATGGGCTTTTTTTTTGTGAAGAAGAGTTAGTTAATGAATTGGTAATGATATATATGTCATCTATATATATATATATATATATATATATATATATATATATATATATATATATATATATATATATATATATATATATATATATATATATAGAGGCCAATAGCAAATCATTGATTGCTATAAAGCTGAATTCTCAGCGTGCCATGTCATCACAAAATAGTGTCCGTTAGATTAGCGATTGGCGATTGGTTTTTGAACTGATGCACACAGCTTCCTACAGTCACTATATAACTTATCACAAAATAGTGCCACTATATAACTTAGACTCATCTGGCCGTCCATTACCCTCAACTAGTCATGCTTAGCTTCCTACAGGCTCTGGCGATTGGCTTTTGAACTGACGCACACGGCACACATTAACTTCAAGCACCCTCCAAAGCCGGAATAGCCGCATGCCTACATCCACTCCATGCCTCCTCGATTCCAAATCCCACCAAGGAAGAAAAATAGGCGCTGCCTGCTTTCCTTTGTCTGTAGCTTTCTCACCTCCCCAACAATGCCAAGGGTTGTCATGTTCTCTTGAGTCCTGGATGCATGCCTGGTTTGGTCGATGGCTCTACAGTCTACACAGGTCCAGTACTCCAGTTACAGCAGCATAAATGTCAAGAGCCGTGACAGTGCCTGGTCGCTGAACACTCTACAATTTTTTGTCCAAGATGGCAAGGTATGTCGTTCCTCCTGTTAATCGGAGTTAATATTTAATATGAACATGAATCAATAAAGCTGTATTAGGTTGCCGATTCTTCATGGAACCGCTACTTTATCTCTCGGACAGGATTGGAACTCCAACGTCACAACTCACAACCCTCCATAGACGACAAGAAGCCACCATGCCGAGCTATAGACTGCAAAGTCCCTCCAATGCAAGGTTTCAGCCATTGTTCTTCACCTTCAGCTACATTGTGTCTGATTCTCTCTCCCAATCTCAGATCTATCTAGCTTTGGACTAGCAAAGACTAACGTTTCTTTGGTTTTCACTCTACTTTTTTTAAGTGTAACTGTTGCATCATTTATCAAACTTCATATTAAAAACGATCTCTAAATGATGACTCACAACTTGCAACGCGCGGGGTTTTTATATAGTTATTATGTGGTTGCGAGTTGCAATGATGACTCACATGAGGTGTGGCCACTGGGGAAGCTCTTGTGGCCTTCCTTGATCACGCTAGGATCACCATGGCACATGACTCCCGTTGTAATGTTGTTGAACACCTAGTAGATGGGACACCAGTGGAAGTACATACTCTCAGGTTGGATGGAAAACAAGTCCATTTAGTAGGGTGAGTTCGAGAGCAATATAATCGAGTTGCGACTTGTTACCGCTTTTCCATCAGGGAAGCAACGCCAGAAGAAGTTGGGGCGCGGCCGGCCGACGGCGTCCTTGATCGCATCAGTCAGGACGCCTGTTATCAGCACAGCGAACAGGATGCCTGCACTTTGCCGGAAGGTCACCATGTGTACTAGAAGTCTAGAACACAGTTCACAATAGGCCGGAAAAGACAATGGCAGTAGTGAAGTTACCTAGAATCGCATGGTGCAGGTCGTACACGTTCCTCTTCCTGATGTAGATGATGACAAAGATGATCATGGGCCCAATGACAGCGACGATCTGCGACAGATTAAACGACAGCACGATTTATATATATAAAATATATATCCTTGGCCCTGACGAAATTGGTGAGCGAGGGTGGGAGATAGAGAGGAGGATTGATCGTTTGCCGCACGTCGTACCGGAACGGCCCAGACGGGGACGGTGTTGCTTTTCATGGGGTATCTGAGGTCCGTCATCATGCCGGCGCCGACGAACCGGTGGAACGGCTCGATGACGTTGAGCAGCACGTCGACGGCGACCAGGAGGAGCAGCGCGACCCAGTCCCACGCGTGCGACCGCGCCACCTTGGGCAGCGTCGGCAACGTCGAGCACGCCGGGGCGGCGCCATGGGTGGCCTGCATCTCCAGAGGGGGGGCAGCAGCTGCAGGTTGATGTCGATCTTCGCTCGGGACCTCGCAATACGAATAATGCGCCGACGACCTCGAGCCGCTGAAGGAGGCGAGATCGAGCAATGCCGGTGCCGGCGCCGCCGGTGTGGTTGCCTTGCTCTTCTTCACCTTGCTCCTGGATCCTTTTGTTGGGCTACGAATCATGATGTTGTTTTATAGGATAGGACGCCAACAGTTATGATCCAATGCGACTATATGCGAGGTAATGACGATGATAATGCGGTGTCGGGGACAATTAATTTGGTTGTTGTTTTGGGGAAATTGCTTGGGAGTTTCCTTCTGCAGATCCTGCTATAGATAGTTTGTTTTTGACGCGAAACGAGACCGGCATGTGAGTTAGCGCTCCGGGATTTGCCGCTGTTATCACCTACAACTTCATTTCACTGCTGGCTATCATTGGATTGAGTTCTTATGTATTAGGTTTAGTTAGTTGGGGCTGTCAGGTGGAGGCCTTCCCCCTCATGTTTTTTGCTTTTTGTTTGTGTTTTAGACTTCATTGGTAATCCATGGATTATTTGCGAATCCTTGCATCGATTACTTTGCCGTTCTTTTGATGCTTCTTCTGATTTCTCTTAATGAAATACGTGTTCCTGAAAAAAAGTTAGCGCGCGGGACGCGTAGGCGTAGAAACGGGATAACAGTAAAGTTGGTACCTGGGTGCTGGACTGCTGGGGCGGGCAGCGCGCCCTGTTACGCTAGTAGTAGTATATTTGGAGGAGAAGTCGGATAGCACCGATAGAAGCAGGGAGAAAGCTGGTGGAAGCTTTGCAAGGCAAGAAGGAGCAGTTGCCGACGAAATCCGCTCCAATCGATCTGGACCACACGACTGAAGATCCGACGGTCGGGAGAATTGAAGACGACTTGGACGGTGGTTGTCTTGAGGAGCTCTACGGGAATTCTAGGGAAGAAATTACGCATTTTGTTGGGAGGTGAGGTGTTGGTGGCACCGCGTCCAGGACGTGTCTGGAACGCGGCAGATTTCGCTGTTTGCACACGTTTGATGGGATGGGAGTGCCACTGCATAGAGTCGATCGCCTCAGGTTTCTGCGCAATTGCAACTTGCAAGGCCCCATTGACTTGAGTCTGAAGTCTCCCAATGCCTTTTTTAAAAATCCAAAAGCGAAGACTCATCCGGAGCCAAGTCAATTTGATTAATCATCCTCGGCAGAATTTTGTTGAGTCTAACTAGCGGCGGAGCTAGCCACTCGTTTAGATTGCAAAAAAATTGAACCTCATGAGTACCACTTTCATCTTATTTGGCAAATATTGTTTAATCATGGACCAACAAGGCTCAAAAGATTCATCTCATGATTTTCAACTAATCTATGTAATTAATTATTTTTTTACCTACATTTACTACTTCATGCATGGGTCCAAGATTGATGTGATGGAGAGAGTAAAAAAGTTTTAACTTTTGAGGTGCATCTAAACAAGGCGTAGGAGTTCTTAGGAGACAGAAGATCCTTATTAGCGCCTTGTTTAGATTGAGCCAAAAAGTTGAAATTTTTTCACTCTCTCCATCACATTAATCTTTTCACGCATGCATAAAGTATTAAATATAGATAAAATAACTAATTACACAGTTTAGTTATAAATCACGAGACAAATCTTTTAAGTCTAGTTAGTCCATGATTAGATACTAATTGTCAAATACAAACAAAAATGCTACAGTTAAAAATTCTAACTTTGTTTAGGCCTAGTCCCTCCGTCCCTAAATATCTGTCGTTTTACGCTTCCTGAGAAACAACTTTAATTAAATATATATTAAAAAATATTAATCACCCTGTTCGTTTCGCTGGTTTATTGTGGCTGAAAGTACTGTTCGCTGGTTTGTTGTGAGAGAAAAACACTGTTGGATAGCTGTTGATCCAGCGAAACGAACAGAGTAAATATTTATGATATTTATGGTACATAATTAGTAAAGATTTTGAATCTAGTTTTTTAATAAATTTATTTAGAGATATAAATGTTAGTCAAACTTACGGGCACAGAAAATTAGGGACAGAGAGAGTAGTATTCATTTCAGTACAAACAAAACTTTCTTTTGAACTTTTGTCGACGAGCTATATTCCCTCTTACTTGGAATGGCGTAGCTGACGTGGTGCTAGATCCGCCGTTACAAGATTTTTCTTAAGGATTGTAGGGTTTTCCCAACTTCGAAAAGAAGGAACCCTTCCAGAAATTCTCAGTGGCCCAGAGGGCCAAAGAGGGGGTTTGGAAATAGTTTTCAACCAGCAATTGACGCGCCTCGGTATGACCTCATAAGCTACGTCATTGCCCCAAGCGCAAAGATGAGTTTCTTGCGTTCCCTGACCCCTCGTCTTATGAACCAATCCCTCTCTCGCCGCTTCCTCGCCCGCCGATGTGGTACAAAATCACACAAACCATCATCAGTCATCGACCACCCAACCATTGTTTGGGCCGAGTGGAAGCCCAGTTAGCACTATGGGCTAGTGGGTCACACGTCCAGCCCACGAGAGGCGGAGGAGAGCTCAGCTGCCAGGTCGTCTTCCCTTCCCCATCCCTCGCCGTGCGACTCACCCGCTGTCCGCGTCTTCATCCCTCTCATCTGGCTGCCGCTCTCCACACCCCGGGGGCTCCAAACCTCGCGTAAACCCCAACTCCCACGCGCATAGCCGGAAGTGGTTTGCCTTGCCGGATGAAGACGAGGTCGCAGACGGCGCCGAAGCCTCTCAAGACGGTGGCGATGGCTCCCAGACCGAGCAGCCCCAAGCGGAAGCCGAGGCCCAAGCCGGCGGGGAAGGGCGACCCCCGCGCACCCAAGAAGCCACCCACCGCCTTCTTCTACTTCATGTATGTTCTGTGCTGTCCCCTCCCCTGTTAATTTGCCTGCTACGGATTTCGTGTCTGCTGGTTGTTACTGCTCTAGCCTCGGCTAAGCGATTGATTAGTTAGGGGTTCCAGTGTGCAGCTACTACCTATCAGGAAATTCTAGTGTATGCTAGATTGCTAGTGTTAGGTACTACTCGGTACTTGATATCTTTGATGTGTATTGGTCTGCTAACCTCTGGATGGGCTCACCATTGTAGCTCAGCTTGTGAAATCAGGCTTTTGCCTAGTCTTTTTTTCTTTCTTTCTTTTCATTTAACAAATTGCCATTTCTTGCTTTTGATTTGGGAATTGAGATGCTGGGATGTTAGGTTACTTCAAGTTGAAGGCATCCTTTGGTGAAGCAATTTGAATTTTCCTCGTTCGTGGCCAGATTTGCCCGTTTGTGCTACATTCCCAAGAGTCAAGTAGGTTTATGTTTTTTGTGCACTGTGATTTTGACTTTCAGTTCCATTTAAGATTGAGATTATCAGTTAATGTCATTGCTGAACTTTCCATATGACGCTGGTGTGAAGAACATTTGATTTACCAAAGTAATCAGCTTACTGTACTCAGTCCAGGTCTACTTTACATGGGTTTGTAAAAAATTCATATGTGTTGTTACTTATTGAATTCTTATTTGACATAACTGCTTTATGCTGCAACCATATCGACACACCATCATTGAACATATTGATTTCTCCTTGAGGTTTCTCACATATTTTTAGTTGTAACACGAATGAGAAAGCTCTTTCGGTTGTTTGCCTTTGTGTTATACACCACTCTATAATAAAGCTCTATTTTGTGCTGAAGGGAGGATTTTCGGAAGGTTTATAAGCAAGAAAAACCAAGTGTAAAATCAATGCAGGAAGTAAGTTTGTTTCATTACTTGAATGTTGGACCTTCAAATCTTTAGTCTTGTAGTAATATACCTTGCCCTGCAGATAGGGAAGGCATGCGGCGAAAAATGGAATACAATGGCATTTGAGGTCAGTATTTCCTCTTTGCAGCCTGATAGTTGTGTTGCACTAGTTATTTACTGTCATGTGGGGCCACAGCTACCACCGTCGCAGGCGTAACCGCGACGTGAGGCGGGCCGCGGAGCGCGCTGAGCGCGACGCCCAGGCCGGCTCGGCCGGTGCATCATCCAGTGGCTAGGATAGAAAGAAGGAAGATTTGATTTGCTATCTTTCCCTAGAATCAAGGATTAGTTAGTTTCCTTTTCAACAGGATTTGTTAGTTTCCTTTTTCAACAGCCCGAGAGGCTATATGTATGGACCGAGGGTCATTTGATAATGCAAGCAAGATCAATTACCTAAACCTACCTCTCTTCCCCAAAGACTCTCAAGCCCGATCATCGTGAGGGGTATAACCTCCAGATCGGAAGACACGGCTGACGGCTACGACCTACGTAGCCGCGGGCCGCCTACCCACGATCTCCAGGCGCTTGACAACCTGGTATCGGCTACCAGACGATCATCTTCCGCTACACCTTCCACCGCCGCCGCGCCATCAGCCCTACACGCCCAGCCGCCACCGCCGCACTCCCCATCCGCCTCCACCGCTCATTCTGTCACTATGGCAGAACCCACGCTCGCTGATCTCCTTGCCCAGATGCAAGCCATGACCGCCGACCTTGCCGCGCTGAAGACCGACATGGCCTCCATGAAGGCCCAGTCCGAGTCGTCTGGCTCGGGGGGCGCCGATGGCCATCGTCAGCTCGGGCCGCGCGAACAGGAGTTTCACCCGAAGCACAAGAAGTGGGATTTTCCCCGCTTCGACGGCACCACCGATCCGATGCTCTTCATCAACAAGTGCGAGGCCTATTTCCGCCAACATCGCACCACGGTCGACGAACGCGTGCTCATGGCGTCGTACCATCTGGATGACGTCGCGCAGCTCTGGTTCATCCAGCTGCAGACGGATGACGGCACGCCGAACTGGAGCCACTTCAAGGATCTCCTCAACATGCGCTTCGGCCCTCCCCTCCGTTCCGCGCCCATGTTCGAGCTCGCCGAATGCCGGCGCACGGGCACCGTGGCGGACTACTCCAACCAATTCCAGGCTCTCCTTCCACGCGCGGGTCGCCTCGAGGAGTCGCAACGCGTCCAGCTCTACACCGGGGGCCTTCTTCCACCGCTCAGCCACGCCGTCCGGCTGCACCACCCGGCCACACTCGCCGAAGCCATGAGCCTGGCACGCGAGGTGGAGATGATGGAGGCCTCTCGTCCGCCGCCGCCGCTGCCTCCCCGAGCCCCTCAGCGAGGCGTTCTGCCCGCCCCGGCGCCACGGCCGGCGCTACCGGCTCCCCAGCAGCCCCTGGCGCTCCCGGCGCCACCTGTACCCGGTCAGCAAGGTCGCGGCGAGGGACCTCAACGTCGACTCTCCCCGGCTGAGATGGCGGAACGGCGCCGACAAGGCCTCTGCTTCAACTGCAACGAACCGTACACCCGCGGCCATAACCGTTTCTGCAAACGTCTCTTCTTCGTCGACGGGGTGGAGGTCGATGACGCCGTGGACGACACGGAGGCAGCCCACGCCGCGACAGAGGCACCAGGAGCCGAAGCACCCTGCTACTCCCTCCATGCCGTCGCTGGCGTTCCTGTCGCGGACACCATCCAGATCACGGTGTCCGTAGGAGCGGCCTCCCTCCTCGCCTTACTCGATAGCGGCTCCACACATAGTTTCATCGGCGAGGACGCGACGCGCCGTACAGGCCTGCCGATCCAGGATCGGCCACGCCTGACCGCCACGGTCGCCAACGGCGAGCGCGTGGCCTGCCCGGGCGTCATCAGGAACGCCCCCTTCTCCATCAACGGCGCAATTTTCCACACCGATCTCTTTGTGATGCCTCTTGCAGGGTACGAGGTCGTGCTGGGCACCTGCTGGATGGGCACACTTGGTCCCATCGTGTGGAACTTCGCGGATCGCGCATGTCCTTCCGCCAAGACGGCCGCACCATCACCTGGGCGGGCGTGCCATCTTCGTCCGCTGCCAGTCTACGCACCATCGCGGCGGCCAGTGGGACGCTCCTGGACGAGCTCCTGGCCGCCTATGAGGACGTCTTCGCCACACCTTCGGGCCTGCCGCCACAGCGCACGCGGGACCACGCCATCGTCCTCACACCCGGCTCGGCCCCCGTCGCCGTGCGGCCCTACCGCTATCCCGCGGCGCACAAAGATGAACTCGAGCGCCAGTGTGCCGCCATGATTGAGCAGGGCGTCGTCCGCCGCAGCGATTCGCCTTTCTCCTCCCCGGCACTCCTCGTCCACAAGGCCGACGGCTCGTGGCGCTTCTGCGTCGACTACCGCGCCCTCAACGCGCTGACCGTCAAGGACGCCTTCCCTATCCCGGTGATGGATGAGCTCCTCGACGAACTCCACGGCGCGCGCTTCTTCACCAAGCTCGATTTGCGCTCGGGCTACCACCAGGTGCGGATGCGCACTGAGGACATCCACAAGACGGCGTTCCGCACCCACGACGGCCTCTATGAATTTCTGGTGATGCCGTTCGGGCTGTGCAACGCCCCGGCCACGTTCCAGGCACTGATGAACGACGTCCTCCGGGCGTACCTTCGGCGGTTCGTCCTCGTCTTTTTCGATGACATCTTGATCTATAGTACCTCCTGGGCAGATCACCTCCGACACCTGCGCATCGTCTTCGAGCTCCTGCGCCAGCACCGCCTGTTCGTCAAGCGCTCCAAGTGCTGTTTTGGTGTGGACGCCGTTGCCTATCTGGGCCACACCATTTCAGCAGCCGGCGTCGCCATGGACCCCAGCAAGGTCCAAGCCATCCACGAGTGGCCTCGGCCCCGTTCTGCGCGGGCGGTCCGTGGCTTCCTTGGGTTGGCGGGCTACTATCGGAAGTTCGTCCACAACTACGGCTCCATCGCCGCGCCCCTCACGGCGCTCTTGAAGAAGGACGGCTTCACCTGGGGTGCTGCCGCCGAGGAGGCGTTCGGCGCACTCAAGGCCGCAGTAACTTCGGCGCCGGTCTTGGCTTTGCCGGACTTTACCAAACTGTTCGTGGTGGAGTGCGACGCGTCGACATACGGCTTCGGCGCCGTTCTTTTGCAGGAGGGCCATCCCATCGCCTTCTTCAGCAGACCGGTGGCGCCCCGACACCGCTCCCTCGCGGCATATGAGCGGGAGCTCATTGGCCTCGTGCTCGCAGTGCGGCACTGGCGGCCATATCTGTGGGGTCGCCACTTCCTCGTCAAGACGGACCACCATAGCCTCAAGTTTCTGCTGGATCAACGCCTTGCCACCATTCCCCAGCATCATTGGGTTGGCAAGCTGCTCGGCTTCGACTTCGCCGTCGAGTACAAGTCCGGGGCGACTAACGTCGTGGCGGACGCCCTCTCGCGTCGCGATGCTGAGGAGGACAGCATGGGCGGTCTCCGCGTCATCTCCGCCCCGCGTTTCGACTACATCAGCCGCCTCCGCCAGGCACAGGCCGTCGACCCTGCCCTGGTCGCGATCCACGACGAGGTGCGCGCGGGCTCCAGATCCGCGCCCTGGGAGGTCCGGGACGACATGGTGCTCTATGACGGACGCCTCTACATCCCGCCGACATCGCCCCTGCTCCAGGAGATTGTGGCTGCGATCCATGACGATGGGCATGAAGGCGTTCAGCGCACCTGGCACCGGCTGCAGCGCGACTTCCACTTCCCCAACATGCGCCGCATCGTCCAGGACTTCGTGCGGGACTGCGCCACGTGCCAACGCTACAAGTCCGAGCATCTCCGGCCGGCGGGTCTCTTGCTGCCCCTTCCAGTGCCATCTATGGTTTGGGCCGACATAGGGCTGGATTTCATCGAGGCGCTGCCTAAGGTCGACGGGAAGTCGGTCATCCTCTCCGTCGTCGACCGCTTCAGCAAGTACTGCCACTTCATCGCACTCGGGCATCCGTATACCGCCGAGTCCGTGGCCCAGGCCTTCTTCACCAACATCGTCCGCCTCCACGGGATGCCTCAGTCCATCGTCTCCGACCGGGACCCGGTGTTCACGTCCGTCTTTTGGCGTGAGCTCATGCGTCTCATGGGCACCAAGCTGCACATGACCTCCGCCTTCCATCCCCAGTCGGATGGCCAAACCGAGGCGGCGAACCGCGTCATCGTCATGTATCTCCGTTGTTTCACAGGAGATCGCCCTCGCCAGTGGCTCCGGTGGCTGCCATGGGCCGAATACGTCTACAACACGGCCTTCCAGTCATCGCTTCGGGAGACGCCGTTCCGAGTGGTCTACGGCCGCGACCCTCCGACCATACGCTCGTATGAGCCGGGCGAGACTCGTGTCGCCGCCGTGGCCCGCGACATGGAGGAGCGCGAGGAGTTCCTCGCCGAGGTCCGCCATCGCCTGGAGCAAGCTCAGGCGGTGCAGAAGCTGCACTACGACCGCCATCATCGCCAGGTCACTTACGCGGTTGGCGATTGGGCCTTGCTGCGTCTTCATCAGCGCCAGGCGTCGTCCCTCCCCCGCACCACGTCGGGCAAGCTGAAGGCCCGCTACCTGGGGCCATACCGGGTCATTGAGATGATCAATGAGGTCGCGGTGCGGCTTGAGCTACCTCCGCAAGCCCGTATCCACGACGTCTTCCACGTCGGGACCCTCAAGAAGTTCAGTGGCACTCCACCGGCCACCCCACCTCCTCTGCCGGACATCCAGCATGGCGCGGTGCTTCCAGCTCCTGAACGAGTCACTCAGGCTCGCTTAGCACGTGGCGTCCCCCAGGTCCTGGTCTTCTGGCGCGGCGAGCCTGCTTCTTCGGCCTCCTGGGAAGACCTCGACGCTTTCCGCGCTTCGTATCCAGATTTCCAGCTCGAGGACGAGCTGGGTCTCGAGGGGGCGAGAGATGTCATGTGGGGCCACAGCTACCACCGTCGCAGGCGTAACCGCGACGTGAGGCGGGCCGCGGAGCGCGCTGAGCGCGACGCCCAGGCCGGCTCGGCCGGTGCATCATCCAGTGGCTAGGATAGAAAGAAGGAAGATTTGATTTGCTATCTTTCCCTAGAATCAAGGATTAGTTAGTTTCCTTTTCAACAGGATTTGTTAGTTTCCTTTTTCAACAGCCCGAGAGGCTATATGTATGGACCGAGGGTCATTTGATAATGCAAGCAAGATCAATTACCTAAACCTACCTCTCTTCCCCAAAGACTCTCAAGCCGGATCATCGTGAGGGGTATAACCTCCAGATCGGAAGACATGGCTGACGGCTACGACCTACGTAGCCGCGGGCCGCCTACCCACGATCTCCAGGCGCTTGACATTTACCCCCTTATGCTGCCTGCTGATGTAAATTGCTTGATTTGACAATGGTGATGCGAATTTGAACACGGTGGACTGGATATGCAGTTTGGTTTTTGCATATACTTTTTTTTGTCCTGATCAACCATTTTATGGGAAACACAGTATATAGGGATCAGAAGGTCTTGGTATTATGCTTTATTCGGTTAATATCCAGTTCAAAGAACATGTGCTATTGCCACCTTTTTATTCTAATCAGGGGCGGAGCCAAGGCCCGGCCACCCTGGGCCGGTGCCCGGGCTCACCTGGTAGCAGATGTAGTATGTATATAATACTACAATAGCGATGATAATACTAATTCTACTACCAGCCTATACGAAGTAACGTATTGCCAGATAGGCCAAGGTCAACAACCCCATCACAACTGTAACAATATTCAGGCTAACTTGCATTGAAATGATTTTTTATATATAGGCCCTTAGATAGCATTCGGATCCATAGGGCTGGATTTTAAGAATCCGGATAGAAAAAAATCTCAAAGTCCTAGAATTCCATCCAAACAACCTAAAACTTTAGAGGATTCTAACACACAAACACAGAAACCAAGAAACACCAAAATCCGGATTTTAGAATCTCATCCAAACAGGACATAATAGTGGTAAACGTAAAGACCCACTACGCTAGCTAGGAACCCTATACCAGGGAACCCTGTAGCCAGGAACCCACTACACTAGCCAGGTGCCCAGAGGAGCTAGAGCCTCTTTTTATAGAGGAACCGCAGCCGCAGAAATGTGGCTTTTCTTGGCTCCTCCTCACAAACATAATACAAATTATTATAAAATTATCACTTGCGTTATTTTTGCCAAACGTTTTCTAAAAGAGTTTAAGTTCCACCATAAAAGATATTCCACACGAGGAACCGGAGCCGAAGCCATTTTAGAGGAGCCGAAAACTTGCCAAACGTATCCTTAGTATTGCGTTGTTTCTCGCCCAGGCTCTACAAAAATTCTGGCTCCGCCACTGATTCTAATGGTAAGAAGCGATTTCCCTTTGCGCCCACGGACCATCTCTTATTTAAGTTCTTTCACGAGTTTGAGTTTGAAGGGACAGATTGGCATGGATGTGTTAACTATGAACTTTTCTGACCTACATGCTCAAAAAGTCAAAATGAAGTTGTGAGTACTGTAGCTTTGGCTCATTTGGATTATCGTACATCATTTCACGTTTGCTATTATTTTGTATTTTACAGTAAGTGTATAGTTGCTACTTGCTGTCTCAGTATTTTAGCTCCCCACATGTGAGCTACTTTAGGGGTTTTCACTGACAGTTGACCAGTTTGGTCAAAGCAGATCAACACTCATAATTAACTTGATGTGTACGCTGCTTTGTCGGTACTGGGCAGCTAGATTGCTTAGCATGTATGCTTGAATGGATTCAACTGTTTTGGAACAAACCCAGATGTTCACCCCTAGTTTCTGTACAGTACATTTTCACTCAACCTTGGTTTGGTGCCCACGGGCCACTCTAGCTACTCTTAAAAAACTCGATCCGCGGTGGCTAGACACATTCTAGCTACTCTTACTGTGCATGCTAGCAAATGACTTGAAAAACGAAAATAGTAGGATTTCTGCGAATATTAAGGCCTTGTTTAGATGCACCCCAAAAGTTAGAATTTTTTCACTCTCTCTCCATCACGTCAATCTTTAGACCCATGCATGAAATAGTAAATGTAGGTAAAAAAAATAACTAATTACACAGTTTAGTTGGAAATCACGAGATGAATCTTTTGAGCCTAGTTGGTCCACGATTGGACAATATTTGCCAAATAAGACGAAAGTGGTACTATTCATCGGGTTCATTTTTTTTGCAATCTAAACGAGGCCTAAGATGGATTCTTTAAAACTACAAATACTGAGTGCTTCTGCCTTCTATATGGTTATGAAATTTGACTTCTAGAAAACAATAGTTTTCACTTAATTCATTTCACAGGAAAAGGTCAAGTATTATGATATAGCTACTGAGAAACGTGCTGAATTTGAGAAGGCGATGATTGAATATAACAAGAAAAAGGTGTATATTATACTTTTCCCCCTCTTGGATACAGTCTCCTCAGCCCCTGTTTTCTTATGGGTGAAAGCATAATCCTCTTCCATATTCTCATGCAGGAAAGTGGAGAAATGTCTGAGGAATCAGATTACGACGAGCTGATTAGCTGAATATTTATCTGTTCCAAATTCCTGATGGTTCACCGTGACTGAATGAATCAATCAACTGTATATTATGGAACTGTGATTTGTAATGGAATTTTATAGATACTACTAGTTGCAACCTAAAGCTCATGCAGATATGTATCTTCTGTAGTTGACTGACGTATTTGGATGACACCCGAGTCTTTTACCGGTGGTTCTCATCTGGACATAATTTGTGTTTCATGCTAACTGCTCGATAAATTGCTTATTATGAAGTTGTATGTATGATGGCGTATAATAATGTCCTCTAACGCAATAATTTATCACAGGCAAATCAGATGACATCTCTACTGTCAAATATTCTAACTAGCAGATATTGATACGGAGCACACTTATATCGAATTCATTTATCCAGAAATTTGAGCTGCCGTGTGGCATGTAGATTGGTATAATGGGTTTCACTGATCATTAAAGCCAGTCAACGCATTGTTTCAACAACGACTCCGTGGCCCAATGGATAAGGCGCTGGTCTACGGAACCAGAGATTCTGGGTTCGATCCCCAGCGGAGTCGCTTATTTTTTATATTCAGTGTTCATCCTCCATTTATCATTTCTTCTTTTTCGTTCAGCGTTTATCCTCTATTCACAATCTCATTTTTTCTACATCATTTCTTCTTTTTTCGTTCACTGTTCATTCTATTCCATTTTTTCTACTATATATCTTTGGTCGGTGTTCATCCTCCCTTTACCATTTCTTCTTCCTTCTTTTTCGTTCAATGTTCATCCTCCATTTACAATCTGTTTTTTTTCTACTATACTTGTGGTCAGTGTTCATCCTTCATTTACCATTTCTTCTTTTTTGTTCAATGTTCATCCTCCATTCACAATCCCATTACTATATTTTTGGGGTTTCATTCACCATTTCTTCTTTTCATTCAGTGTTCATCCTCCATTTACTATCCCACTTTTCTACTTTTATTCACCATTTCTTCTTTTTCGTTCAGTGTTCATCCTCCATTCACAGTCCCATTTTCTACTATATTTTTGTGTCATCCCCAGCAGAGTTGTTCAGTGTTCATCCTCCATTTACAATCCCATTTTTTTCTACTTGTATTCACCATTTCTTCTTTTCGTTCAATGTTCATCTCCCATTCACAATCCCATTTTTTTCTACTTTTATTCACGGTTTCTTCTTTTCATCCAATGTTCATCGTCCATTCACAATCCCATTTTTTTCTACTATATTTTGACGTGATCCCCAGCAGAGTCATTCATGTTCATCCTCTATTTACAATCCCATTTTTTCTACTTTTATTCACCATTTTTTTCTTTTCGTTCAATGTTCATCCTCCATTCAGTCTTATTTGTTTCTATTATATTTTGGCATGATACCCAGCAGAATCGCCTTTTTTTATTCACCATTTCTTCTTTTCGTTCAATGTCATCCTCCATTTGCAATCCCATTTTATCTACTATATCTTGGCTTGCCTCCGTTTAATGTTCATCCTCCATTTGAATTCTCTTGTAAGTACTACTATATTTTGGCGTGGCTCCGTTCAATGTTCATCCTCCATTTACATTCCCCAAAACATCGGCGTAGACTTTACATTACTTTCATGTGCAATGCGTGCGTGAATGAAATTTACACTAGTCTCAATGAGAGTTTCATGGTATTAAATAGGCTGACTTGACATGTAATAGATGAGGAGAAAAAGATGATGAAAGTTTCTTAGGATAAAATAAATTTTATAGGGTTAAAAAAACTCTTCTACGTTGTTTCCAACACATAGAGTCTTGAAAATTGACAAATGAAACTTTTCACTGAAACTAACTTAAATTTGCCACAACCATGTGTTTGGAATCCGAAATGTTCACATCGACTTGGGATTTGGGAACGCTCATCGTCCGTGTGCTCAGCGGAGCATCACGCACCAATGACAGATCCATCATACTAGTGGTGGCGTTGCTTTTTATTTCTCAGCTGCTACACAACTACACAGGCACACGGCCTACGGGCTCACTTGCGGCGAGGCCGGCTGCGCGGCATAGAGCGACCTGAGCTGGCGGTCGATGAGTTTGCTGTGGTTGAGCGCCACTTGCAGCTCCACATCGTCGGCCCACCACTGCTGCAGCCCGTGCGCATCTAGGAAATTGGTCGGCCCCTTTTGGACACCGTCACCATCCTCGCCAGCCCCGGCTTGCCCATGCCACCGTCCCCTCCAGCAGCCTTACCGCTCCCGCTCCCTCCTCCTCTGGCCGTCACGGTCGCCGTCCCGGCCGCCGCGTCGGTGTAGTAGCAGCAGATGTAGTCGTTGGTGTTGATGTACAGGTGCGGCAGCCACTTGGCCGTCCCCGCGCGCTCCAGCGTCACTTCCTTGGCCTCGCCGCTCGCGTCCGCCGCGGCCGGGGCCGCAGCCGCAGCCGCTGGCGCTGAGCTCACGTAGGGCAGCCACGCGCGCACGCGGCCCCACATCTCGCCGGCCGTCTCCGCGAAGCTCCTGAGGCTGGTGGCCAGCGACACGGATGGCGGGTTGAACACGTGGCACTCCACGAACACGCCTTCCTTGGCCAGCGCCTTGCCCACCTGGAGCGCGAACCCGGCGCCCAGCGAGTGCCCGCCCACGCACACGCTGGCCGCGCCGTGCCTGCGCGCCGCGGACCGCAGCGCGGCCAGCGCGCCGGCGAACCGCACCGAACCCTTGAGGCTGTCCCAGGCCAGGAACCGGAGGTCGTCCACGACGTCGCGCCGGAACGTGGCCCCGCTCAGCAGCGTGCCGCGGAGCGCGACGACGGCGGCCGGCGCGCCGGCGGGGCGGAACGGCGCGTAGCCAGCTAGCAAGGCCCGGCGGTCCCACTCGAGCACGGCGCCGTAGATGGAACCGTCGCGCTCGTCGATCAGTGTCTGGGCGAGCCTGTACATGAAGTGGCGCCACCACTGCGGCGCGAGGCCAGTGCGCTCGTCGCGCTTGTCCTGCCGGTCCAGCTCCAGCAGGTACACCCCCTGGATGAAGCACGCGATCACCATCCGCCGGTAGTTGGGATCCTTCCTGAGAAAACCCAAGGCCAAGAGACAAGAGTGACACGGAGCTTTTTGTTGTGCGCTTCGCAGAAACGAAGGTGAGACCGTGAGAGCAACTGACCAGCTTGAACGGAGGAGATCCCACCAGCTGGGGGACGACAGGTGTCGCGGGCCGTACACATGGAACCCGAACGGATTCGGCGTCGCCGTGACCTCGCCGGCTTTCTGGCCTGGCAGTGCATTGGCCATTGTTCTCCGGTGAGGTCGCGGTCCGCGGTTTTGCTTCTCGGCTTTAATAGCGACGAAGAGGAATAGTTTGGAGGCGGCGGCATGACATGCAGTCCAGCAAGAATTGCTTGGAGCAGGTTGGAGAAGAATCACAGAAAGGGCGAATGAACTTTTTATCCAATCAAGGGAATACAGAACCTGCTTTCTTTCTCCACTCGTTTGCGAGTCATTTTCAACTTTCAGACGACTAGACCCAAGACAACTATGCGAGCCTACAACATCCGTCTAAAATGGAGACATACCAAACGTAATGGGAATATATCCTCTAAAATAGCCAAACATATAATGGGAATAAAGCTGAAGAAATATGGATTGATGGTCTAGCAAATGTCTCGGAAAATCATGATGCCACTGCCTAGATTTGTGTACAACAATATACTGCAACACCAACTGTACCTGCAAACGCTATTTCCTGAATTTGACTGTACTGGATCAAAAAGAGACACGGTAACCGTTCCATGATTGCATTAAGCCATGGACGAATACAGCTGCTACTTGGGAAGAACATGAAAGGACATATACTAGCTAGCTGGTAGGTCATTACTGGCTGAAGAAGCCTGTTTTTCAGCAATCAACTTCTCCAACCGTTTCTTCAGGTAAGCTTGCCTGAGTTTCTCTCTACGAGCAGCATCCTGCTCTTGTCGTCGAGATCTTACTGTTGAGGCCTTCTGCCTTGCCTCAGTTACTTCCTCATGAACTTCCCTGCAGATGTACCATCGTGCAAGTCAATCAAAAGGTCACAACACATCATTGTTACCAATCCAAAGCGGCCACATAATATTGCCAAGAGAAATCAAGGTGTTAAAGTCGAGAAGTTCAATAATATATTACAAAGAGAGGAAAAATGTGTTGAAGTCAAGAGGTTCAGTGATATATTGATATCACTAGGGCAATGAAGTTCACTGTTCAGTGATCTCACCATGTCACAAATATTGTCTGAAACTGATATAAGGAAGTACCAAACAATAGATACCAAACAATAGATATGCATGTTTTCTTTGGCTTGAGATTTCAAATCAGGTATCTAATAAATCGATCTGAAGTGACTGAACATAAAAAATAGTATGCCAAGGGCATAACTTAGATGGCCCTTAATCCAAGCAGTGAAACTATGTCAATCCCCAGCAGCTGCACCACAAGGACATGGATAGAGAGGGAGATATGAAGTCTAGATCTTGATTAACCACAATCCCATCTTCATATGGATGGTGTGAGTGTGTGACACGACTTTTAAGAAACCAACCCCTAAATCAAGGAACCAACTCAATCTAATCTTATCTTCAAATAACAAATTTAATCCTAAGAACACCATGAACAGTACCTCACGGCATGAAAAATGTGCTAGCCCTGGCATAGCTTAGGGCAGCTCCATTTCATGTACCCTAATGGGCTGCACATAACATACTAGTATACAATAACCCAACACCTAAAATCTCAATAGCTCATGATGAAAGCTCAATTCATATTCATCGTGCTGTATGCCTTGCCCAGGTGCTAGGAATATAGTACCATTTTTTATTTCATTCTTCACCTGTCCTAGAGAAGCTAAATTACTTTGATTTCTACATCTATTAGGGCAAAATAAAAGTGCTTCATGCAATATAACTTGATAAGAGTGTCAGCGAAGACAGTGCCCATAGAAAACAGTACCTCACAAAGCGCTTGTGCTCATCTCTGTCGATTGTAGTGCCTACTCGGCCAAGGCCCAACGGTTTGGCATTAGGCATAGAACCTTCATGATCATTTACTGGCTCCGCATCATCAGTGGCTCTGTGGCTACTCTCTGGCATCTGAGGCTCATAGACACGATCGAAACTTTTCTGGAAGAAATCCACACAGTATTTCTCTTTGTCTTCTTCATCAGGTAGCTCGCCTCTGGATAATTTTTCATACAACTCTGCTTTCTTTTCTAGAGCAGCATAGCTTGCAGAACCGTCTTTCACGGCTTTAAGCTCCAGCTTATCCCTGTGCCCAAAGCGCAACAACAGAGGAGGCATTTAGTTCTGGTCAATACTCAAACTCAACAGCATGAAAAAAAGGATTTATGTCTACATGAAGCTGAAAACAGAAGACAGTTGCATTGAAACCTTGGCAACTGGAAATGCTGTATAAAGAGTCAAAAAGACAACAGGACTCATGTTGAATGGAAATACTTAAACTGCAAAGTAACAGAAATTGTGGCCAGGGTAGCAGTTAACTGCACGGAGAGAGAGAACAACATCAGATTACATTTTTTTTATAAAAGTATTTCATCCTATCTCTTGTTAGTTTATTTAAATTCTCAACTGCCAAAGAAAAACTGGACTGTGGTTTGGTTTGGGATAAACCAAAAGTCACATGACATAGCTAAGCATCTATAACAGCACCTTTGTTTTGTTTCGAGTCGGTTATTATTAAGAAATGTTTAAAAGTGTCCAGTTGTCATTCAACACATTCCCTGAAATCATCATGTTGCAGAGAGTGATCAGGCTAATTAGTGCTCGACCATCCTATTGGAGTAGACAAGTTGACAAGGCAACAAGCATCTAATACTGATATGAAGAAATACTTATTTTCTTGGTTTTCTACAAATGCTACATCAAAATGCGTTGGTAAGCAAAAACTGCAAAATACAACCCTTTTTTTTTTGTTCTAAAGTCCTCACAGATATAAATTAGGGCTATGTTTTTATCATTAAAGGAGTTATTTGTTCCCCATCTTTTACCGAAGCTCTCATAATAACCATCTAGGGCAACGAATTCCCAAATCAAGGGATCACCATAGGTCAATCAATTCCAACCCAAAACTACAATCAAATAGTCATGCTACAACTGCACCAATTGACTGCAAATCTATACAAAGAGCTGACGAAACATACTTGTGGGCCCGGGATTCAACGCCGGAGTTCTTGGCCCCGAGGGGGTCGGTGGGTCCGGAGCGTATCTTTGCGCGGCGGAACTCCCCGCCGGAAGCAGCGGCCGCGACGGCGCCGGGGGCGGTGGGGTTTCGGGCCTCCTCCTGGGTGCGGTAGAGCTGGGCCTTGAGGTCGAGGATGGAGGCCGCGCCGACCCCCTCGATGGCCTTGTGCTTCTTCGGCATCACCGCCGACTCCGTCAGCCACCCCAGCGACTCCATCCGCCGCTCCCTCGAGCCTCCCTGCTGCTCCGTGGACTGCGGCTGGGGCTGGGGCTGCGTCGCGCCCGAGGAGGACGGCGCGGTCGCTGCCGGCAACGACATCGCGGCGGTGCCGTACGTGCCACAGGGGTGGGTTCGTCGGCCGGCTGGGGAGAGGAACCAACCGGTGGGGGAAACGGGGAGAAAGGTCGGTATGGGCTGGGCTGGTGGCTTCCGACGCCCGAGAGCGAGAGAGAACGACCAAATATTAGTTGGGCCGCACTCTCTTCGGCCGACTATAGGCCCACGAGGCATCCAATCGAGAAGGCCGGTGGTCGTTCCAGAGAAATATTTTGTGGCCCCGCCGTCCGCTAGATCCAAAGGGAGCTCGAACATGTGGTGCGCCGCGGCCGTGCCAACTCTCCGCTCGCCGGCCACGGCATATTTCTGTGGCGGAGACAGGCGGCGCCACCGGTGACGCTAAAAATTGGGAATTTGATTTGATATATGGAGCAATACTCTTTTTACTCCCTTCAGCGTTCTTCGGTCGTTGCTCTGTAGTCTCTGCCTACCTTCGTGGCAACCTGCGCCAGCGGCGGCCTGAGCGCGTTCTTCGATCCTATCAATTCCATTTCCATGGCGTGCAGCTTCTCCCCTTCCTCCTCCGCCACGAGGCTCCAGGCCGTGGACGCCGCGGCGGCGGGGGTGAAGAACGGCAGGGTCCCCCTCAACCTCAAGGCCTCCGTCGCCCCCGCCCAGAGGTCACTCGGACTCGGCTGCTGCAGGGCGACCGCGCGACAGGAAGGCGCTACACAGGAACCCAATGTTGCAGGTACTTCTTGCACTCAACTTGTCGTTTGATTGTAGTATATTCCGTGCTTACTGCTTTTATGAGTAAGTTCTATAACGTGCCGACATGAGTACACCACTGCCTCAGCATGAATTATGAAAGCAAATGAAAAGCCTGAAAGCTGCAAGTACAGTTCTGTTTGTATCACATGTTGAACACAAGGTGAGGATATTGGAGATAATATATGTTTTCTTTCAATTGTATGGAATCATATCTTCTATTATAATTAATAATACAACAGAATCAAAAGAAGCCCTGACGTTCCTCAAGAGGGTCTAGAAATTATGAAAAAAGACACCTTTGGATTATGACAGTCTATATTTAACCAAAAAGTTCATAAAAGATTATGCACGTTTCCCCTTTTCCCTTTTCGTAACCGTTTCGCCTTTCCCCCCCTTTTTCCCTTTCCGTGACTTTTTTTTTCCAGTTTTCGTTCCTTTTCTTTCTACAGACTATCTCCCGTCCGTTTTTTTCGTTCCCATTCCATGACTAGTTTTTCGTTTCTTTAGTATCTTCCAATTTTTTTTAATAAACATTAAAAATTATGAGATTAATTAAAAAAGAAAATAATATGTTCTCCTCCTTTTACAAACTATCTCCCATCTGTTTTTTTTCTTCTGTGACTATTTTGCATGTTATTTTTCGTGAGTATCTTTCCATTTTTCGTATAAACATAGAAAATAAATAATAAACGTAATATTATGGTCTTTGAATCCTTCCTTCTTCCTTGCTGTTTGGGCAACTACAAATATGTGAGCTAGGTACATCAAAATTTAAATTTATAAGAGGGCCAAAGAATATTAAATATCGTTAGAGATTTAGGCAACAATTTTATTGAGCTAACCAAATAACCGAAGGATACCGGACCTCGCCATAGCGAAAAATGCATTTGGGCACTACATTTGAGAGAAATAAAAAGGAAGAGGGGAAATCTTTGAGCAAAAGATTTCGTTGATGATGTATGTAGTTCATGCATATATAGATATATTTGGGAAGCATCAAGAGAAAACAATTACCATCAAATAAATGAGCATTTTTTTCGAAAAAAATAATGTAAAAAATCTAATATCTATAATAAAAAAGCCTAGCTACCTATGCTATTTGCGCTGGTCACCTTGATAGTTTTTCTTATGTTTGTTTCAAGCATATGGGATTTTGCTATTGACGATGTACTGAAAAAAATAATGTGAATCCAAGAGTAGAGATTGTGCTACTCATCGAATATGAATTCGTGTCCTTGGCCATTCAAAGCTATATTTGAGATGAAACAAAAACACATCAGCGAAATGACAGATGTTTGAAGGGCGGTTATTGCTGCGACTCACTAATGTCAGATGTTTCAAGTATGAAAATTGCCGTTTTGATTTACTGAATGAAGTGGCTAATGTTACCATGTTGTGTTCTGAAGTTTCTTCGGCCCGTGCACAGCTGGACCTCCTGGAACAACTGACGTCCCCTACACCTGATGGCATTGCTGGTAAGCTTATATTGCACACAAAATTATAATACTTTGTTGTCATACCTGATCCAAATCAACTCATACGACAACTGCTCATCAGGCCTAGAGAATGGCATGCCTACAGAACCGCGTCGGCGTTCTACTATCCGTGAGCAATTGTCAGCACTAGCCAATGGTAAGGTGGTCGACGAGTTCACCCTCCCACTGGGCAAGAAGCTGAAGGAAGGCCTGAAGAGCCTCAACAAACTCACCGTGTCACAGAGGAGGAACATCAAGAGGCAGGCCCTGCTTACCCAGGTCAGTGGGCGGAATGACTCGGTGTTCTTCGCGACTGTTGGGGCGTTTGTGCTCGTCCCGCCTTTCGCCATTTTAGCTATTGCTGTCATAACTGGTTATGTCCAGCTCTTTCCATGATCACAAAGATGCGTGTTATTTAACTAGTTATTATCTCCAGACTAGCATATAGGAACATGCTTTTGCTCTGCAATAGGACTGTATATATATAATCATATATACATAGCAATATTTTGTATGTGGGGTCAGTACGAAATGCAGAATACTGAATACCAATACAGATAAGGAATTAAGGATATAGAGGTGCAACTGTATCGACAAAAGCAGCGAGCGGCAGCTGCTGGTGGTCAGTGCAAGGAGCCAGAGGCCCTGTCTGGCCACCCCGGGTTCGATCCCCGGCGACCGCGGTATTTCTGTGACACTGTTCACGGGAATGAGGAGAAAAGGCTCCCCGGTTCAAAAAAAAAAACTGTATCGACAAAAAGATGCCATGTGTTACAATTTTTTAAGGTGTTATCTTCCTGTCTTTAGCACAGTGAAATTTCACATATCCTACATTTCTGATGTGTGGCAAACCTGGGGAAAAAATGTATGTGCCCATGGAACATATACTTAGAACATGGACACTAAGCACAGTTCTGATCATTTCGTCATGAAAACATGGCAGTATCATGCAAACTAAATCAAAAGGCGACGTGCTAAGTTTCAACACCAGAGGCCCCGATCCTCTGCATTCTCAATTCAACTGTAAAACTGTACAATATATATTCTGGAATGCACACTCTCACATGTTCTAGAGAACGCCACACCTCTCAAAGGAAACAAGTCACCAAACCATTAGCAGCATTTACCATCTTCTTCAGCAAATCTGAAAGCACCTCGCCTTCCTGCATTGCCTTTCTATTTGGAGATTCACTCCTGCACGAGAGCCAGCTCCTTCCGAAGAGTGGTCGGATAGGTTCTGCGATTATCGGTTGGCCTTAGCTGCTCAACTGTGGCGTGGCCTTGCTTCATCATGTAGCTCCATCTGTCTATCATGAGGTAGAAGAAAGCCAGGAAGGTGACCTCAACGGTGAGTAGGCCGGTCCAGAGCCTCACGCTCTTGGTGGTCCTCTCATGGTAGGTGCGGAGGCCAATGTAGACATTCACGATCCCCGTGGCGCAGATTGAGATTCCAAGGAGCCAGTGGAAGAAATACCATAGGCTCCTCACCTTAACACCTCTGCAGAAATATGATAAAGGAAATGGTTTAGATGGTGTAGGTAATTAGGTATAAGCTTTGTTGGAAATAGAAAAGGTAGCTGTGGTACAAATGGAAAGTTATTTTCTTCTACCTTTCTGGCCTGAAGAAACCGATAATTGGCTGAAGCCACATGACTCCATACAGCGCCAGTCCCACTCTTTGGTGACTGTTACTGAAGGAGTTTTCGAAATTCATCAACGACAGAACAGCGCCGCCGGTAGCAAGGAGGACAGCCACAGTCTGCAAATTCAGTTGAGTACATAATGTTTATCCTCTGATGCTCTATAAGAAACAGTAAAACAGAAACATTTCTAAGTAGAAGGAAACCTGCGAAATGGCATGGCAGTAGAAGAGGGCTCTGATGCATCTTCCATTGTGACATTTGCTTGACATTCTGACTAGTATTATTCCTAGAGGCATCAGGAAACCAAACGAAGACCAGTGGAACAATGCGTGTAGCTTGAGCTGAAATGATACTTTCGGTGTCATCTGGAAGAAAAGCAACCTGTGCAATCAGTAACGAAGGTTTGTGTTTCCCAACATGACTCAAAACCAGAAATCCTAGAGTGTAACTGGAAGACCTAAATATAAACGCTGGAAATTAATTAACTCTGATTACCTCCAAAGTATGACTGGTCTTGTTGCGGCTCTCACTGAGATTCTCCGTGGAATTCGATGCGCCATTGGATGGTCCAAAAAGTGAAAGAAGCACAAAGCTTGCGCACAGAAGGAGAAGCCTTCTTCTCCCAGACTCTAGCATTTGTGCTAACCAATTTGACCACCCCTCAGAAGTCACAAACACAAATCCCTGTTGCCTGTACTAAGCAACGGCAGGAGAAGAGGGGCAGCAAGCTGAACCTGTATCTCTGCCTCCCACTCTCCACTCATGCCACCTCAAACTTCAGAGGCATCCTTTCTTCCAAACTTCTGAAATGCTCCGGCCTTTTACCTCGCAAACGCTCTAGAACTACTAACCCCAGTATCAATCAAGGAAACAAAAGAAACCAATCTGAAAATGAACAAAAGCAACAGCAAGCTGGATGGAGCACAGGCTTGTGGCGGGTTGCCCTGTGGCTTGTGGAAGGTTTTGGTATGGTATGATGATCATGGAAGAAACTCCCCTTTTGCTCGGTGCCCAGCAATATATTATGGTGCGCTCCGGTAGCTCTGCGTGAGGGGACCGACCGGGCCGGGGACGATGCGAAATGGGAGGAGGGACGAGGCCTTTTGAGCGCATTTCGCCGAGCTTTTTACAGCCCCGGCCGAGGTGTGATGATGGTGTGGTAGGGCGACGAGGAGGAGAGGCTGGCTTTTCCTGTGTGGTAGTCCGGTGCGGCGCGGTGCAGGTGCAGTGGTGCGGAACGCCGGACGCGGCAAGGATGTGATTGCTCATTTGCTCTCTCCGTTGTGTGCGCCTCCAGCTGAAACGCATGGTTTGGTTGGATGCTTGCAGATCAAGTGCCGCCCAGCTGTTCCCGGCGCCCGGTGCCCGTCGGTGCCAGTGGAAGCCGGCGGCCGGTTCTGGTCTGCCTTAGACACTGCTGGTCCCTGTTGGAAGCCGGTGGTTTCACTGGGCGACGTGTGGGATACTGGACTTGCCAGTGATGTGCCATTGCTCCCCTCTCACCAACTCCATGTCCCATCTTTTGGTGTTCATTCATGCATGGGCTTATCCAAGATACTACCTCCTGGCTAGCTACAACTCAGATCTGGAGTTGCTGTCACTTTGATTCATGTGATTCTCCCTGAGTCGTTGAGCAAAGAAGATAAGGCGAAGGTGAAAGGAACAGATTGACAGGGGTCGGCATGTTTGTTGCATGGCGTAAGAGTCCGCAAAGCTAGTAGTCGTTGCTAATGGGAAGTTCTGTTAACGAGTCCTTGTCATCTCAACCTGGAGAATTTCCTTTTTTTTTTTTCTCAATCTACCATTGTTTGGGTGCTATTAAGGTTTCTACCTTTATCATGATTCATGAAACAGTACTGAGCAATGTGCCGTCTGTAATGTTATATAGGGTTCTTGATACAACGATGACATCATTTCCAAGATGTGGTAACTGTATACCAAGATGGTGTGACAGGTCTTATCATTTCTGAATCTCAGATCCATTACCGTTAATGGGACTAACTGATTTGTTCTTAACGCTTACTCGTCCTAGGCGAAACCTAGACGGTTGTTGATCGCATCATTCTTCACCATCTGCTGAATTTATTTACAGAAACTTTTGGAGGTTTGAAACATTTGTACGTACCCTTAAACAAATTGTACGTACCATTAACCATTTGCAACTTGCAAGGCACTAGTAGGTCTAACTCTACGAGTGAAAATTTTGTGATGCTTTTTGACAACCACCTTTTGCAACGGAGCGAACAGTTCTTGTCAGTTAAAAAAATGTGTAACCAAACTGGCATGCCACCCTTTTTCTCTGAATGTTTAAGCCGGAGATTGCCAATAATGATGAGCTTTTTAGGGAGATGATTAAAGCGATAATGACGACAGCAATTAGCCAACACGCACAATAATTTTCCCAACCTTTGCCCATACAAAGGCGTAATCCGACAGGTGATATCGATAAACAAGGAGACAATGTTCGTCAAACCCTGTCACACGGTGTCCAAATTATACACTCACGAGGAGACCGGAAATCCTGTCACACTTGTGCAGCAGTCTCACTCATTAGATCCTGCAGTCCTGGCCCAGTGCTCGGTTTGCCCATGGAAATCCAGTGATGACACCAGACCAGAGGAAAAGGTTAGAGCTATGCATGAAACTATGGCAGCCTTTGGTCTATACCACCATCATGTATTCATGCTGCTGTGGATGTTTCTTTCTTCTCCTCAGCGACAACACTGATCAACACCACAAGTTCTATCAGTTGCTCCTACTTCTGAATCTGAAGAATAAAAAATGCTGGACGTGCAATCTTGCAGTATGGTGTACACAAGCAGAGGCAGTTGATACCACATACCAGCATGTGGTTGCAGAACCAGAAACTGATACAGTTGAGCCCAACAAGTCGTTGCAAACACTGATGCATCCTCCACGTACAGACGATTGATCACCTACTTACTTTCTTCGAATATAAGCCAGTAAGCAGCTAGGCTAGGCAGCGAGCTAAGTAGCTCATGGATTTGGAAATGCAGTTCATTTGAAGCGTAATGATGGCTGCGATCTCCTTTCCAACAACCGCAATTCACCAATGATCTGATGAGCTCCACCGGAATTCCATCGGTTCGTGCTGGGGTCCTCGGCTCAAAATAAACTGGTCAGTAAGTGCTTCAGTGCCCAAACCGGCCGGGTGCAGGATCGCATCAGTGGCCCCTGATTAGCATGTGGACTAGTTTTGCCGACGGTATGTGATGTGCCTGGAAAGATTAAGTGGAACCCATCAAAAGATACACAGATTGGAAGGCATCATCCCAGTGAAGTACTGAGGCTAACCATTTGTCGGCAAGAAATTAGTGCTATTTCCCCATTTTTTGTATGATCCTGTAAGCAATTTGTAGCAGCACATGCCTTGACGTACTGTGATGCTTTTCATTTTGCAATCACAACTCTACATGAACTCATGCACATCAAAAACTCACAAGCCATTCCTTCGTCTAACAATCAAATCGATCTGCTTCAGTCGACAGTAGCATAAACTTAAGCAATGAAGTCAGAATGTTCTTTCTTTCATTGTCCCAATTTCTCTAATTATTTGTGAGCATGTAATTAGATGCGCTGATGACATATCCTTGTATGGTGCACCTAATTATTTCCCACCGGAAATGTGCCTTTATTCCCCAAACTTTTTCACCACATTTTCTTTCTTTTTGCCCAATAGGGTAAACATACAATGCAATGTATATCTTTTGCATGAAGTGACACGAGATCTGTTTAGAAAGAGGGAGTGATTCATTTTGCTTTATCCCTACACAAAGAAAAAAATCAGGGAAAAAAAGGAACCTTACAAAGGATTTGTTAAGAGAAGATGTTTCCTTTTATAAATCTACTTGTCCACTGCTTTGCAGAACAAACCTACCAACCATCCTTTTCTAGAAACTGTATTATCTTCTGAAGACATGGTAATTTGTCGCTTTAAATTACGCGGTCCTATTACAATCTCTCTGCTCTCGAATCTCAAATTCTCGATACTAAAATCGTCAAAAAAAAAAAGTTCACTTATACTGAGCCTCCTCTGTAAACTGCGAATGCTGCCTGCTGCATGCCTGCATACACTGAGAATCAGAAACTTGAGGTCTCGAGTTAGCTGAGACTCTTGCTTGCAAGTCCCATCGATTCAGTTGCTGATGAGTATAGCCCTTTTGTCATTGCGTCGGTTGACCTTTTGCTCTGCATATCCCAAAGACGTTGAGGCGATTCGATATGCCAACCACCGTTGCTGATTTTCTTTGTGAAGGGAAAGCAAAAGGCACTCAAAAGCTTAACCATCCATGTTGTACTGGATGATCTGGCCTACGGAGCAATGCAGCAGGACCTAACAAAGGTACTGAAAAACACGACCTACCTCCATTTTAAAAAAAACAACCAACGGAGTGTACCATCTTCGCTGCGGATATTGAAACGGACTACAATTTCTTCAATAAAAGTATCAAGCTCTACACAATTGTAATAGTCCCATGAATAAAAAAAAAACATCGCGTGCACAATCATATTCAACTGATTTCATATCCATACATACCATTACAACTCATTTTACTACATAAGTCAAAGTACATTTGGATATAGCCTACTACAAACTATAAGATCGCGTCCATATGAACGGATTAAAAACAGACAAGAACGTCCACCGAAACGTGGTAGTAGAGACGCTTGGCGATGTCTCCACATCCACAAGCATCCTTGTGTGTCGAGTGTGTATGATCCTTTACCATTCCCAACAATCATACAAGTCTATAGCACGCCGTCAGAAATATGTAGGTTAGGGTCAGCACCTATGAGCTTTAAGTGACCTATGGGATGTTTGGCACAACTCTAGCTCTGAGTCCTAGTTTGATCTACAGTTTGATGACATAATTAAAGTGGCCATTTAAATATTTTTATTTAATCTAAAATATAAACGAAATGAGTCATGAAAATGTACTTAACATGTCTACAGCTCCAGATCCAGGATTTCCTAGCGCTAGAGCTATGCCAAAAATGACCTATATCTAAGGGATCTAGCGATCATAATATTTGTTGCATCCTAACATGCAAATAAATAGTAACAAAAATAGTAAGGTTCCATCCACTGAATTATCTCCAAACCCTGAATCCATCCGAGGATCTAGGTTCCCACTCTCATTCTCACACCTCTTCTCAACACCGACTCACGTGAACATCACCATACTTCTATACTCACACGTTTGCCTCACTCTCTGAGTGAGGAGAAGAGCTACATCCTCTTCTCATCTTAGCGGCCTTGAGCTGGACCTTAATTCGCTAGGCAAGAGAGAAGAAATTAAAGCAACAACTCACACTAGTTTGAGTATAGCACACAGGGTTGTCTATGACCGAGAACGTGGCTATATGTATAGTTTTAACTCTGGGAGTCCACCATATCTTACTTGAGCTCTTTTACTTATCATGTTTGCTACTTCCGTTTGCGCTTTGTTGTGTGGCTACCTTCCTAGATTAGCTATAGACTAGTTAATAGGATTGGCTCTAGGTTGCAAAACTTTTTTGGTTTGAGGATAAGTTAGAGCACACTAGAAACATTAAGTGCACATCATGCTAGAGTAGTTTATGATTTTTCCTGTGAGTTTTAGGTTTTAAATTTACATTGGACATTAGCTTTAAGTTTACATTGGACATGCAATTCAACCCCACTCTTGATGCCAGTGACCTTACAAGGATACGATCTTGGCCATAAATGAGGGAACGGATAAGGATAAAGAAGAGTACAATGGTAGTTTTGACTTTCACACGAACCCTGACCTACCATGTGGGTCCAAAGTGAATGGAAGTGAGACAAAGTGGCAGGTAGAACAAGAAAGTTAAGGTGTATGGAAAATAGGGACAAAAAAATTTTAGTGGTAGACGGGATAACAAAAAAATTTCAATAGTAGATAAGGAATTTTCTCAAACAATAGTGATTGGTGGAACTAGAAGAGTAAAGATAAAGTCAATGATGAGTCTTATAACCATCAAGGTCAACCGTGGAGCCTTATAGTATCGACATTGACAAAGATGATAGGGCCATTAATCGTAGAGCATGACATATATAAGTGAATGGGACCAACAATTGCATGACACATAATTTTCCTAAGCAATTGCATAAACCAAAAAACCAATTCTCACTTGTTTCGGACTCAACGAAGTGTTTGAACCAATTTATTGGGATCTCATTAGTGTTTTATATATATAAGTGGATGAATTGTAATGCTTAATAAAACATATAAATAGGCAGTGTCATAGAGGAGTAAATTTTCTAACATCACATGAAGCAGTGTCATATAAGGAATCCATGCATTTTATAGGATAGGAGTATTTTAGTCATTTTGCATGACACTTAACGGTGTTTCGAAAGTGATGGTAATGTCGTATAGGGCATAGAAATTCGAACACAGTATCATACAAGGAATTTTAAACTTTTCAGGGCCGTAGAAGGTATAAGTGAGTTTTACTGGACCTTATAGGTAATTCTCTCTCGTTTAAAAGTGTAAGCCTGGCGTAAGCATAGCCGCTCAAACGAATCCACTCTTATTGCACTCTCATTATACTGATAATGTTAGCGACAAATAATTTCATCACCTATATAGAAAACTAATTAAGAGGATGAACTAATTATATGTATTTATGAGCATTCATATAGAAGGAAAAAGAATGATGAAAAAGCTGACATGCAAGGAAAGGGATATAGGTAGGACTAGAGCCCGCACGTCTCGACGAAGCCCGTGCTTGTAAAATGTTTCCTGCTCGTAGCGAGCAGACGACGCGAGCCTCAGCATCACGCCCGCCAGCAAGGCACACCGCACGAGGAAGGAGCCAAAGTCCTACGACATGCCACTATCCTGCAGCCACCGGCGCCATTGCAACATGTGCGACACCGGATTTACTCTTAAAACATATAGATGGAACATTTGCAATATACGTCTGAAGACAGATGAAACACTTGAAACATGCGTCTGAAACACTTGTAAAAAAATCTGAAAACACTTGAAAAGCCATTACAAAAACATATGTAACATCCAAATAAAAAACACTTTGCAATATATGTGTGAAACATATGCAACGTCTAGATAAACACACTTGCAATGTACGTCTGAAAAAATAGATGAAATATTTAGAACAGATGCTCGCAACATATATGTATAGTCATTTCCCACATATATAACATCCTGATCTATTTTTGCAACATCCATATGAAACACTTGCAACATACCTCTAAAACATCTGAAATACTCAAAACATACACTTGCAACATGCGCTTTCAGCAAACCCTGGCAGGAGAGTGGGCGGGCGGAGCACTGCATAGCGGGGATCCCACACTAGGTCACGATGAAGAAGGAGGATAGAGCTGTGACGCCGCAGATGAAGTGGGCCTAGGACAGAGATGGCAACAGATAGCGCTCAGAAGGAGCGGCGAGGAAGGAGGCATGATGAGAGGAGGACGTGGGGGAGGCAGAGAGTGTGACGCCGGGGAGCGGTATGGAGAGGAGTGAGGATGGGACGCAGAGGAAGGCTGCCGGGAGTGTCAGCTCAGCGGTCGGTGCAGGCATCATGGCTGCGACGACTAGCGGACAAGGAGAACCATGAAACAAGCAATTAGGCGAGGAGGAAAAGAAATGTGTTCATCCGTTCTTTTAGATAGACCAGAAAGGGGTGTTCGGACAACAGACGCCCTCCCCCGATCATTATGACATTATTATCGGACTAGGTAGCGTGCCCATGCGTTGCTACGAGATAACTAAACTTTTATGCTAAAAACACACAGATCGCACGATAAGATAACAATACTGTGAAATTAAATACCAACGTTAAAGTGACATTTAATTCAAAAGGCAAAGTTCATGAAGTTAACATAGTCACAAAGAGCACGGTGTCGCAGACTCACAATTCTACTGTATAGACCTTTCTGTGCGTTGTAACAGGAACAAATAATACCCTAATAATTTAAGCATGAACGGTTTGCACTGTTACAAAAAAACAATAATACGAGCGTAATGTTTGAAATGTCAATATTACAAATTGAATTTTATGCATGACTAAAATTCTCATTGATGGTTTGCAATCATCAAGGTATGCATTTATAGCATTGTACATTTGTACATGCGCGCATAAAAGTTCATATCACCATAACAAAATTAATTGATTTCTCAACCTTTTAGAACTAATCATCTCTTTGAATTATCAGTTTGCTTCATACATGAGTGGTATACCAAGAGGCTACCTTTCTTTGTATTTTAGATAATAACGTCCCTTCAACCGTATGCCCCTAGTATTGAATTATGATCTAGTTTAAACATTAGTATCTGCAATTAGTAACTCAATGAGATGTAGGCAATTATTTAATTCAATACAAAAGACTTGTAATGAACAAACTATAATTTTAGCATACTATAATGGGACCATCATACTTAAGAAGTCACGGATCTTGAAATTGGATCCTTAGAGCTCCACCAAACTTAGGGCATAGCTAGATAGAATAAAATTAGAGGAGGCAAGCTTCGCTTCGCTTGGATTCCGGATCATGTCGCGAGGAGGCTCGGTAAAGCCTTGTACTTCTCTCTTGTATCAATATTATTGATCTATTTGTTCTATTTGTTTGTCTAGTTCATCTAGTTCATGTGTTCTTAATCTAGTTCTTATTGTTCTTCTAGTTCTTGTTCTAGTTGATCATATTGTTCTACTTATATGATTTTATTCTTAATCGATTATATATTCTTAGTTATAATGATCATTGTCTACTTTGATTATATATCTAGCACAATTAGATTATATTTATGTTTAAGCACATGTTCGTATAGCGCTTATTCTTGTGATCAGAGGATGAGTGGTCGACATTGTGTAAGTGTGGTGCTTATACATTGTTTACCTGTGGATCCACCCTATATTCTGGGACATCAAGTGATAGATCGCGGGTGTGATATCCCTGTTGAGTCCTCTGTAGTCCACTCCCCGAATATTGACCTGGTAAGACATGGTTTCAAAGCTAGATTACGCTCTGTTCTTAATCCGCCTTAGAAATGTCTCTTGTGTGAAGATATAATATAATTGATACAATAACTGCTAGATGTAATTGCACTAATCAATGTATACTATGACTTATAATTAGAATAACTAGGAATTAGTCCCTCCGTCCCAGAAAAAGTGTCGTTTTAGGTTTTTCAGACATCGTGTTTGACCGTTCGTTTTATTCAAAATTTTTTAATAAATATTATTTATTTTGTTATGACTTATTTTATCATTAGAGATACTTCAATAATGATTTATTTATTTTATAATTTGCACAAAATTTTTGAATAAGATGAACAGTCAAACACGATGTCTGAAAAACCTAAAACGACACTTTTTCTGGGATGGAGGGAGTAGTCTTTAATCTCTTGTTCTAATCAACGCTAATGTTATAGGGTGGGAATGCTCTAGGACCTTTATAGGATGATCTTGAACTATTTATCTTATTATCTTTATCATATGATTGAATGCCTATTCTGAGTAAAGATAGTGATATAGTTACTCTCTTATCACATGTGAGTGTAAAAGTTATAGCCTATATCCTTTATATTTCACGTCCATTCCCAGTGGCAAAGTATAAATAATGATACCTGGAACATTCCTGGGTGAAATGCTATAATGGGTGTATTTTTATCTGTGCGCTTGCGGATAACCTTTATTCTATATTTTATGTAAGTGTCATGATCATAAGTACAACCACATCTCTAGTGTCGTGTTAGGGATGACAACTTAACTTAAGCGATGCTAAGAGATGCCAACAATCTCTCCCCTCAGTGTGCGCATGATGTATATAATCCGGATCCATTTTCTGGCTTCTAACAATGTCGCTGAGTATGAGGCACTTGTCAATGGTTTACACATCGCCACCGAGCTTGGGATCTGACGGCTCGATGTCTGAGGTGACTCCTAGTTGATTGTAGACC
The DNA here is from genome assembly GCA_038087645.1 of Saccharum hybrid cultivar R570. Lineage (NCBI taxonomy): Eukaryota > Viridiplantae > Streptophyta > Magnoliopsida > Poales > Poaceae > Saccharum > Saccharum hybrid cultivar. The sequence goes on from JAQSUU010000113.1 coordinate 39,679,885, forward strand.
AAGTCATGAAGGAGTAGAGCTATCATGACCCCAAGATGGCGGCATACTACCAGGTGGTCCGCCTCCTAGAAGACAAGTTTGACAGCCTCAAGCTTAACCACATTGCAAGACGATCTAACGAGGCAGTAAATGAGCCTATGAAGTTGGCGTTCGGTCGGGCACCAGTTCCCACCGACGTCTTCGCCAGCGATCTGTATAAGCCCTCAATCACTTACCAAGGGTTGGCATAGGACGGTAGCGAGCCACGCACGCCAGCCTTAGGGGCTGACCCGACCCTGGCCCGAACCGACCTTGAGGTTATGCAAATTGAGGATGACCTTGCCACAGGGCCCGACCCCCTACCGGACTGGAGAATCCCGTACCTTGACTACTTGGTCCGTGACGTACTCCTAACCAACAAGACCGAAGCCCAACGCCTTGCCCACCATGCCAAGTCATTTGTCCTGCTAGATCGGGAACTTTACAAGTGGAGCCCCACTGGAATCTTGCAACGCTGCACCCCGGCGAGTAGGGAAAGAAGCTACTATAGGACATCTATGGGGGCATCTGTGGTCACCACGCAGCGCCATGCACCCTTGTCGGAAATGCGTTCCAACAAGGCTTCTACTGGCCCACTACCGTGGCTAACGCGACCGAGGTAGTATGCTCCTACGAAGGATGCCAGTACTACGCTTGACAGACTCATTTACCAGCCCAAGCACTTTAGACGATCCTCATCACTTGGCCTTTCGTGGTCTGGGGTCTAGACCTTATTAGGCCGCTCTAGAAAGCGCCCGGGGACTCCACCCACTTGCTTGTCGCTATCGACAAGTTCTCAAAGTGGATTGAGGCTCGGCCAATCGCGCGAATCAAGTCTGAGCAAGCGGTGCTCTTCTTTACCGATATTGTTCATCGCTTCGGGGTCCCAAACTTTGTCATCACCGACAACAGCATGTAGTTCACCAGGAAAAAGTTCCTAAATTTCTGCAATGATCACCATATACGCATGGATTGGGCAGTCGTGGCACACCCCTGGACGAACGGGCAGGTCGAGCGCGCCAATGGCATGATCTTACAGGGACTCAAGCCAAGGATCTTCAACCGGTTGAACAAATATGGTCGCCAATGGGTTGTAGAACTCCCTACGGTCCTATAGAGTTTGAGGATGACCTCGAGCCGAGCGACAGGCTTCACGCCTTTCTTCATGGTCTATGGATCCGAGGCCATCCTCCCCACTAACTTGGAGTATGGAGCGCCAAGGGTCAGAGCGTACAACGATCAAGAGAACCAAGCCTCCCTTGAGGACACCGTGGACCAGCTAGAGGAAGCGTGTGACGTCGTCCTACTCCACTCCGCCAAGTACCAACAAGCCTTATGTCGGTACCACCATCACCGTGTGCAGGGTCGGGCATTCAACATCGGGTACCTTGTGCTTCGCCTCAAACAAGATAGCAGGGGCCGCCACAAGCTAACACCACCATGGGAGGGCTCATTCATCATCGCAGAAGTACTCTGACTCGGCACCTATAAGCTGGCCACCGCAGACGGCGAAATCTTCACCAATGCTTAGAACCTCGAACAGCTACATCGCTTCTACCCATAGATTTCCAGGCTTGTCACATGTTTAATCGTGAAAAGAATAAAAGAGTGCTCATTGTCTCTTACTCTATTTAACTCTGAGAGAGACCTGACCCTACCTTTGGTTAAGGTCGGGCCTCCCTCAGGGGCTGAAAGGGAGGAACCCCCAACACTGCAAAATTTTCACAATATTTTTTGAAATGTTTTTCATACCCAAGCCCTTACAGCGTTGTTTAAGAAAGCGAACGTTTTAGAAAGCGAAGAGCCCCTTAGGACAGATTAGTCAGACTGAGAGAAACCTACATCCCGACGGTTACGGTGCCTTTGCTCACCAGTCTGGGCCTAAGGGGTCAACTCATACTTCTAAAAAATCCATAAACTTAAACACGACGTGGGGATCGGGAAACCATTCGAAAAACTTTACGAAAAGATATCTACCTGAGCCCTCCAACGGCGACTGGGAAGGGCAAGTGCATTAGAGTACGAGGACCCCTCGGGTCGAGTTAATCGGACTACAAAAAACCTACGCCTCTATGGCTACGGTACTCTCGCCCATTAACTCTAGCCAGGGCGTCAGACTCAACTCTAAACACCACAGGCCTAGGCGCACTAAGAGGATCGAGACGAACGTGTAAAGACTTAGAATGAAAGATAAACACAAGTTTTAAAAAGGGCCCCAAGGGCCACAGACTTGTTCAAAATCCTAAGTTTTTACACGGGCGCCTGCCCAATGTTGTTTACAGATCCAAAAGCGGGGGGACAACCTCTTCTTCAAACTTGGCCGCTAGGACCTTTGCCGGCTCTAGCACCTCATTGATGGCGTCGAGCTCCTCCTCGGGGATGTCTACATAGCCCTCACTAAGCACCTCTAGGTCAATCTTTTGGTAGTGGGACCTAAAGATAGCGAGTGCACACCGCATCCCAAGGTGAAGCACCTCCTTCACTTGGGTCCGAGCCCGGTCAAAGGTGACCTCGAGACGACTCCACATCAAGCTCACTCTGGGGCGCACCTAGACCACCCCGAGGGCGTCGCACACTAGCTCGGTGGCAGTGCGCATCTCGGAGTGCTCATGTTGTTCTGTCTTCAGGGCCTCCCGCGCCGACAGAAGCTCCGCCTCCATCGTGGCAAGCTTACCCTTCAGCCCTGATCATCACAGGAGATAAGAAGCATATTTCAAAAAAGAGCCCAACAATGAATGGCCAAAGGTACTTACCTTCTAGCTCTTGGGCCCTGGCCAAGTCCCACTGAAGCCCTTGGGCCACCGTGGCTAGGAGGGATTCCACCTCAGGCTTCAGTTGGCGGTTCTCCACGGCAAGCCAAAAGGCCGTGCGCGTAGCCTCCTTCATCCAGTCCTCCACAGTATTCTTCTCCCTTCGAGCTATGTTGCACTCTTGGTGAGCCTCATTGTGCTCACCAAGAGCATGCTCGCGCTCACTGCAGACGGAGTCAAGCTCGGTCTGGAACCACTCCAAGGCCTGCGATAGCTCGTCATGCTCGCTCTTCACCTTTTGGGCCTCCTCTTAGTCCTTACAAGCGCGCTCAATGAGGGCCACCAGCTTCTCCCCCGACTCCTTAGCATCGGTGACCGCCTCATCGTAACGGATACGGAGATCCGCCATTTCGCTGTTGAGATCGGCCATCCTCTGTTGGGCCTCCACAAGACGTGCCTCAGCTGCAGTAGTCCTCCGTGCTTTCTCCGACCAGCGTCCCCAAGAGCCCTGCTCGTGACATAGAAACTCTGACTTCACCCGGCTCTGTTTAAGTAGCGCGTGCGTAAGGAGCCACGTCAAGATCATCAAAAGGGGAAAGCACCGAACGACAAGCATTCACCTAACTCGACGCACCTGGCCAGCTGGGTGGATGTCATTGTGCAGGACATACAATGCCAAGGATAGAGTCTGGTTTAAGGTCTAGCACCTCGCCTGAATCTGACCTCAGTGCTCTAGCTCTTTGACATCGTCCAACATGAAAACTGGCGGCGCCTCTCGTTGATTCTGATCCGACCAGGTAAGGCGCGGACCACCCTACTGGAAGGGATCATCCCCCACCCACATGAGGGCTATGGGCCCCTCGGTGCAGGAGAGCTGAGTCACCCCGTCCAAGTCAGAGGGCTCACCGGACGAGACCGACACCGCCTCCACTTCGATGACGTCGGGCCTGCCCGTCGCCATCTCCTCTTCCTGGGACCCGCCTCCCACAGTGGACCCCACCTGTGTCGAAGGGCCCTCAGGTGCAGCCTCCTTTGCCACCTCCTGAGCCGTGGTGCTCGCACCCGCTCCTGTGGTTGACCCCGACACCTCTGCCATTGGGGCGGAGGTGCCTCCCTCTCCTAAGGGAGCGCCCCCTTGAGAGCGGGATCTGGCCCGAACCGTGATAGCTGCTCCAGCACCGCCATCCCCATCTGAACGGATTTCTCCACCTCTGCTTCTAAAAGCGCCGCCCTGCTAACGGGGTGGGGTTAGGCGGGGGTGAAGCGGGGGCGTTTGACACCTTGTGTCCCCCTACGACTGCGAACACCAAAGGAACACTACCGGCCATCCCCGAGGCGGAGACATCCAAACCCAGCACACTGCCAGCTGAGGCTTGGCCTTGCCGCCTCAGCGCCTTCCATGGTGCAAGCGGGGGGACGTCGGAATGAACCATCCTGCAAGAACAACAGGCGTTAGCATTACCAAGCCTCAGCGCAAACAAACAACATAGAAGGGCACCCCTTCTATGTCGTAGGACGGGGGTGTTTACGTGACAGTCGCTTGGGCCCAACCCCGCTGTCATGGGACAGGGCCTCTTCCCGGCCGCCACGGCCTCGGCCGCGCTGTGCTGATGGGGTGGCGGTAGTGACCCATCATCTCATGGGGTCAGGATTCCTTCGTCTCCTCAGGATGGGCCGACCCCTACGGCCTCAGGGGCTCCTCTCCCCAGCCTATCGACACGGCTCCCTTAAGGTCAGGGTCCTCCGATTCGCGGCATAGCAGTTGAGCCTGCGGCGACTCACCCTGGGCAAATTACCCGCTACCCAATACCTGAACCCGAAATACCCGAACTACCCGTACCTGATCTACCCAATCACAATTTTGGATAGTGATTCTAGATACCCGAAATTAGTTTGGGTAAATCGGGTAGCACCCCGCGGTACCCGAATTTCCTGAACTACCCGATATATTCAGAGCCCCTCAATCCCTCGTATAAGTGAATGTGTCATTAGTGAATGTGTCTGTCATTGTTCAGTAATCAGTTGTGGCTGTGGAACTTGTGTTAAACTGCTATCTAGTTATGTAAGCTGGTACTTTGGTACTTATATTTCTCTATGAAATGCTACAAAGAAAACTGTGTGCAATGATTAAAAATGTTGCTGGAATGCTTTACAGTTTGCTATGTTTTCTGAATATCAGGTAGATCAGGAATACCCGAACCCGAACCTGAATTTGTGGGTACCCGAATTTGCGGGTAGTGAATTTTTGAGGCTGATATCGGGTATTGATTTCCATTACCTGAATTACTTGACCCGAAATATTCAGATAACCCGAACGCCCAGAGTGAGCGGTGATCGTCCCTTGATCGAGAGCGATGACCCCCCGGGCTATTCCCCCTCCTCGGCCATGGAGTCCAGCCAGTCGTACCGGTGGATCTCCTCCTCCTCATCATCGTCGTCCTCATTAATGCTCGATGACTCCTCTTCTTTGGCCTGCCACTGTAGCTTTCGGTGCTTCTCGCGCTCCTCCTTCCTCCTGGCCTTCTCAGCCTCCTCCTTCTTCCCTTCTTCCCTTCTTCCTTCTTCTTCTTCACCCCCTCGACCTGAGCCTGGTTCCGCGCCCTTTGGATTGCGTCCTTAGGAAGGGGTGGGTCGAGGTCGGAGACCAAGTAGAGATTCCCCTGCAGCCACCTGAGCCCTGGGTCAGGCAAAAAGGAACGCAAAGAGGCCAAGGGAAAGGGAGAGGAGAAGAAGAATGGGAGGCGCTCACCATCTCGATGAAGTTGTCATCGGGACGCATTGGCGGATGGACGTCGAGGACGACGTCCGAAGGGACACTCCTGAGCGCCAACTTGATGCACTTCTTGATCTTCTCGCGATCAAGCTCCCCCGTCATGAGCATGGTCCCCTCGAGGGGAGTGTTCGACACCATCTCTTCCAGGTGGCGTGCCCGCCGCATCAGCGGCAACACTCTTCTCTCGTGGAACGCGGCAATGACCCCAGCTCCCGTCACGTCTGCATCTACCAGACGCTTGACCGTTTAGAGGAGGGTATCGATCTTCTTCCTGTTCAGCGGCGATGGGACCATAGCCCCAGCGCTCCGGTGCTTCTTCGAAGAAATGACTGGTGTACGGAGGCAGGGGCGCGTTGGCATTGCTCCTAAGGTAGAACCACCGCTGGTGCCACCCCTTGTTAGATGATGACCCCTTCGTGGCGATGTACCTGTCTGCCCGGCTCTGACGAAGCTGGATCGCAGAGCTACCGATGTGCACCGGCACCGTCTCACCCCTCCTCACCATCTTGAGGAAGATGGTAGCACATAAGTAGTACTTCCATAGGACAAAGTTGGGCCTGATGCCCAGATAGCCCTCACATAGGGCGACAAAAACTTCAATCTGCAAAAACCGAGTTGGGATTGAGATTCTGTAGCTCAATCCTATAATGGTGAAGGAGCCCACGGAAGAATTTACTCACTAGCGTCCTGAACCCCTACTCATGGAAGTGCATGAAGCTGATGATGTAGCCAAGTGGAGGGTTCGACTCATCTTTGTTGCTGGGGACGATCCACTTCGGCTGCGCGGCAATCGTCACCGGACAGAGGAGCCCATCCTCGATGAGCCCCAACGTGATCTTCTCGGTGAAGCTAGAGTGACCCCATGAGATGGGTGAGAAAGCACTCCAGCAGCAATGGCAACGGCGGCAGTTGTGGGGTGAGTCCTCTCTCTCTTTGTCGCTTCCTTGCTAAGGCAGATGGGAAATGCGAGCGCGAGGAAGGCAAAAGGCAGAGGTGTGCAAGGGAATGAAAAAACCATTGTGTTAAAAAGGGGAGAAGACGGAGCAATTCAAGACTCCAACCACCTGCATTGAATATGGCTGCAAAAACATGTCATCACATCTCGGATATCTCGGTAACCGTTCACACGCCCCCTGCAAATCTGCCTCGGCACCTTGCACCATCCGCCTCTTATGCCATGTCTACCGTTATCCTATCATCGTGCGGGGCTCGGGCACCTCCCCTCTCCACGGGCTGATCATAGGCCTCAGCAGGTAAGAGAAGAATATGGAGCTACATGCGCTCCTCCAGCCCAATTATGGTCTAGGGGTTCGAAGGCTGGCCCACCATGGATTCGTCAGCCTCCTTAGGACACTTGAGTCAGGGGTAGTGAAGAATGGGCACACTAGCGGCCAATACCCCAGTGCGCGGGCGCCGGGGGAATTCTGACCCATGTTTGAGTCCTGATGGACATCCAATTCATGGTATTACTCGAAGGAAGGCAGCGAGCCCTCGGGACCGGTCGGATGGCCTCGAGAACTATATGAATTGGTCGTTGGGGGTTTGGAGTGCGTCACCAGCTTGACCACTAGCCGGTGCCCAACGGATGGTACTGGGACTCCACTTAGACTTACCTGCTAACAACTCACCAAGCGCCACGGTTCGCCCAACAAGGATAGAGTGGTTTGGCTCATCCCCTTCGTTTCATGGAGGAATGTGCGAGGGCCCGAATCAAAGAAGGGAGGCTACCTGACCCAACGAATGGTCACGCCCCTGCGTCGAGCAAGGGCTCAGGGGCTGCACTCATGTCCTGACCCAATGGGCAATCACCCCCCATAACATTACTAAAACCATACCAGAAGCTCACATTAACGATGGACACGATTCATTAAAACGACGACGAGTCTTTTTTACAAGATTACTCCTAATACGAAATGCGAAAAGCTTCTCCTAAGCGGGAATCAAGGGAGCCTCGGTGTCGACGTCCTTGAAGCTGGGCAAAGAACGCTAGCCAGTAGGACTCAACCTTGATGTTGGCCGCCGCTCAGGGTCCCAAGTTCCCGCTGGCCTCGTCCACGATCCCCTCGGCGGGGACCAGGTCGATGACAGCTTCGGCTGCCTCGTCGAAGTCCTCCCGAGACCCGTCATGGTCAGCCAGCTCTTGGCCCTCTGGGAGCCCTACTAGGTGGTGGAGCGCATGCCCTGAGCGAACCTACACCACCATCAAGGCCACCACCGCCTCGCGATGGATGCCGAGCTCCACCGCTTCCCGAACGCTATTGGGGATGTCTAGGAGGCGCTCCTCCTGGTTCACACCGTGGGCGTGGACATACCCCGCTGTAGCGTCCGCAGCCTCCTGGATCCCCAGCAGCTCCGCCTCTAGCTTTGCCCAACACACAAACACGATGAGTGCGGAAAAACAAATGCAATCCTTCAAATCAGAATGACGGACAGAGAACTCACCGGCTACCCGGCTATCTGCAACTACCAGCTAGTCTCGGATGACCTGCATCTCCCGTTCTGTCGCCTCAAGCGTGGCTTGGGAGACCTCCAGGTATCTCATGAGTCTCCACCTCTGTCTCCGCCGCTGCGGCCGGCGTAGCATCCAACGGTTGCGTCGGCTCCGCAGTCATGGCCAGAGGCAAGTGCCTCCCATGTTCACCATCGGAGGATGACCCTGCCCACGTCACGCAGTGCTGCATGGACCGCACGCCATCGAACGTGTCACCGGCAGGGTGTTTACCTGGATCCATAGCGAAAGCGGAGGAAGGATGCCGCGGCAAGAGGGGAGCAAAGAGATTGTAGGCTGCTACGAAGAACTAAGAAGAACAGATGGGCTCCTATGCCCCGCCTATGCTTGTATTTATAATGTCGTATAAGGCAACTGACCGGGCGCCTATAACCTAACTCCCCACGTACGTGAAAATCCGAGCACCTCCCCACCTTCCCACGCACCGGGACGCGAAGCGTCACAATAACTGCTACCCGGCGTGACGCCTCATCTTCCCCAGGCGGGTCCACTCGATTCAAAGCCCTTGAAGCGACAACTCATCCCTCCAAGGCCTCGGTGGCAACACCTGGCGGGTGCGCTCACGCGCACCCACCGGACAGCTTCCTTCAAAACAAACAAACCACAACTACCCATGGACACTCATCCTCAAGCCTCTAAAGGAGTGCTCCACTCCTTCACAAGCTCGGGGGCTACTGTTGGGTATCAATAGTAGGCATACCCAACCAAGGGCGTTAATAGCGTGTCAGCTATAAAATCTCCTGAGGCTTAGAGACGTCTTCCGCCTCGCCCGATCCCCCATGACGTCATCAAAGCGCCCGACCCCTGCGCCCTGTCGCGGGATGAAAACGGAACAGAAATATTCTGAACTGACCGTTTTCATTTTCTATATTATGAACCATTTTTTAACATGAAAAATTGTCAGTTTCAATTGGTTTCACAACCATTTTTTATACTCTTTAATTGCTAAATGTAGAAATATCCCGAACCGACCGTTTTCATTTTTCCATATCGTAAGTTCGTTTTCGACCGTTTCCGACCGTTTTCATCCTTACCTGTCGGGAACAATTTTCACCTTGTCCACCCTGCAACGTAAGCACGGGAGAGCCCGACCCTCTTGGCATACTTCTGCCTCGCCCGAGGAACACGTGGAGCCCTCTAGCCAGGCGGGGAGCCACGGGGGCCCTCACCGCGACGCCCATTCCCGCCGATGGGATGGACATGATTGTGCATAGTGAATAGGAACATGGGAACCGCGCTCTGATCCAAACATGACCCCCGATCATTCCTCCACGACGACGCCCATACCTCTATAGTGATATGGGTAATGGTAACTGTACCACCTAACCCTCTCTCTGCGCAAATCTAGGCGCACGTACCGCTCATCCTCGACGGCACAGAAGCACATAGGACAAAGCATGGCCACAACACGTTGCACCAGCAGATGGAGAGGCCAAAAGCTCAACGCCCATAACATCTCTGTGCTACAGGGGAAGCTACTCACACCAGATAAGGAGGAAGACTGCCACGCTCGAGGCTACCTTTTTTTGTTTTTCTCTTTCATCTTTTCTCCATTTCACCTTTTTATCACAAATGTAACCCAAGCCCTACCCTTGGAAACTATAAAAGGGGAGGTAGGGGCTACATCTAGGGATGACTAACACACACCTTGCTAAGACAATACACACACACACCCTCCCCGAAGTGACTTGGGATTCGTTTCCTCTCTCAAAATCTTGTAACCTCTACTACGAGCACTCCAGTGCAAGGCCACACGAGCAGCAGTAGAATCCACTAGACGTAGGGTTATTCTTGCCCGAACCAGTATAAACCCTTATGTCCGTTTTGCACACCATCCAGGCCTAGACGCATAGATACAAATTCACTCATCCGGTGTCTAGGACGCGGTTCTAGACACCGACACCCGCAACGTCATTGAGCCCCACGTGTGCTCCCATGCGTGCTTCGCTGAAGGCGAACTGGCAGTGCGAAGGCAGGCTGGCGCAAGCACCCGTACGCTCATTGTGCGCGTGGTGTGCATGAGCGCCAAATGAACCCGGCCGTAGCAACACCAGATCAAACCAACAACTAAAGCAGATCAAACCTTAAGTTCATTTGTTCAAAATTAACAAAACCCTGTGCTAACTCTACGATAAAATACAAAATAAGATAAAATTTGTAAAATAAATAAAATGAACAATCAGATTCATTAAGACCCCGCTCGTCAACATCATGACCTACTTGTCAGCCTCATGGCCTACTTCTTCTTCCTCTCACAGCAATTCTTCCTTTCGCATGGGGTTCGCCAGCGGCCGGGAAGGAGAGGGCGAGGCCACGGCGGAGCTTGCTCCAACGCCTACCCATGCTCCAAATTAAAGACAAAAACTAAACCAATGTGGAAGTGTGTCCTCCTCAGCAATGCTGGCCGCTAGCCGCTCAATGAATTTTGTTGTGAACCATGCACAATACATCAAAACAAAAGAAAAGATGAAATCCAAAGGGAATCCTAAGCACATGGTGATTACTCTGAAATAGGTATTACCTCTATTAAATGACACACGGACCTGGCTACTAATGAAAGATTTGAGTTTTATTTGATTTACAGTTCGGTAACAAGTATCGCTTATCCAAAATGAAAGTTAAATCATCCATCAATCCAATTATAAATTTCTCTAACATATCTATTGTGTATTAATCCTTATTTACACTTCACTTAAGCACATCTTGGGGAATGCAGACTACCTGTGCTGATACAAGGCCTGCCTATTGTTGAATCCATCTCAATTAGCTATGATAAAAGAGTAAATCGAAGTTCACGTCGTCAAAAGGAAGAGGAAACATTGCATTTTTTTCTCTAGCTCATTTCATTTGCAGATAAACATTTAGAAAAAAGTGAGCAGGTCAAATGCTAGAGGTATTATCAAAAAATTGGGGTAGAGGAAGTAAATTTACCAGGCACTTGCTTGCATGAAGCATGACCTCCTTGTGCTCTGGTTTCACAGCGAGATGGCGATTGAATTTGATGACTACCTTAGTTTATGACTTTATGGTGATCACATTGATGTCATTCTTGTTCAGCACTATATGTCTATATTCCACTACCACTATGTCCATTTCCTGCAAAGAGAGTATAGAGCTTGGTATTCTCATGAGTCATGTCACTGCCATCAAGCTATGTCATGCTTCACCCTTGCCCTGAAAATATAGTAGTATACCCGTGCTAACACTACAGCGGCATTCAGACATTACTTCATATTGATACATAAGTGCAGGTACGAATTCATAGGTAACAAGACAAATTATCAAGGAAAAACATTCGTCCACTCTGCAACATGAATCAGGGATCGCTCTCGAATAGTATGCTTTCAATCTAAGGATATCAGAACACAAACCTACTTTAACCAAAATGGATCAGGACTAAACTAATAATTTTAAGTAGAATCTCTTGTACAAATGACTTAAAGTATCAACTTTGAAAAATGTTCAGCTAAGATACAAAGACTACAGGAGTTCATATGCTATCAGCAGATCATGACAAGAGAATCAATGCACTAACAACGAGCAATTGTATCTAACAATGTTCTGACATAGCATATTTAGATAACTCAAACAATTCAACTGTTAATATTAAACTATATAAAGGTGTGTCGTTGTTTCCATGATGATACTTTGTTCATCTTTGCTGCCCATAAAACACGACATCCAGGATTTGGTTGATGAAGCTGCATTGAATAAATTAAGTGGTGTGGTAAGAAGGCACAATTCAATTAACTAATTTAATAGAAACTATGGATACCAATGTGTAGGCCCCTGAAAAAGTAGGGCTAGGGTTAAGATCGCCAAAATGACTCTGACCGCTTCTGTGAGATAAAATTTGGCGGGCATTATAGGTAGAATTAGATGTTACTGACAAATTCACATGACCAAATGGTAAAGCAGGTAGTATGGAACATTGTGGCTGCAAATCTCAATGGTACAAAATCGATTTTAGGAACACAGAACTAACGCAGAAACGTTAGCTACATCTAGAGATCCAAATCTGCTAGTAAACGGTTCCATACAGCTGCAGCAGCGTGTACTTGGCGCTGAACAGGAGCTGACCTTGGTTCTGGCTCTGATTCGGATCCTCCAAGGCAGTGCCAGAGGGGTAGGTCACCAAGTGGTCGCCACCCACTCAGAATGCTTCCTTGTCCATTGCACTCCTCCCCTCCCTACCAAGCGAATAGAAGTTGCAATGCAAGGGAGTGGGTACATCGGAGACATCTACCGCGAATTCAATCTAGAGACGACAAGAGGAGCGGGCACGACGAGCAACAGTCGATTCGATTCACTCGGGAGAAAAGAAAAAAATTGCCTCCCATACCAGGATGAAGTCGGCCGCAGCAGATCACACCCCGAGGCCTCCGCCGCTGCCATCGCACTCCGATCGGGCACGAATCAGTGCAACTCAAGGGGAAGCCGAGCCCACACCAATCCCATCACAAGACATGGGGCACGGGGCACGGGGGGTCGAGCTTGAATAGGTCCTCTTCCTCGATGTCCCGCAGCGGCATGCCCATGCGCGTGATCCACAGCCCGTGCCCGGCGCACTCCACCACCCGCATCAGCATCCCTGGGAGCACCGCGGTAGTTGTGGGTTAGGCGAAGCGAGGATCGGGTAGGCCCTAAGGTGCGTGAGGCAGAGAAGTTAGCCGAAGGAGTCTTGCGTGGTGGGCGGCGGAAGACAAAGAGGTGCGGGGGCAAGGTTTTGCGAGGCCAGGTGAGCGCGGCGTGGGGTGGGCGCGCGGGACGCGGGCTCGTCGCTAGGGAAGGGGAGACAGTGCGAGACTGGGCCCACCGCACGAGCGAGGGAGCCACGTGGAAGGGATCACACCTCGGTAGACCGACGACCCCAAGTTAGATTGTTGCACCCAAACGGTGTCGTTGTGATTGTGATGAGATGAGATGAGATGAGACGAGAGATATATAGGAGTATCTCTACTCCTACAAAGATCAAACAAGACCTGTGCACTATGTCGTGGTGAAGCCGCTCGATTTATGTGTCGTACCCATGAGTAGACCCCACCCCGCACGGGCTCGCCCCATGCCCCAATCTCGGGATATTTAACTTTTTTGCCATTACACCTCTCCCGATATCACTCTTACGATTGTGCTTACATATTTGCCACTGCAAAAGAGAAAAACACTATACAATTGACACTTTTGCCTACCTGGCTAGCCATGGATGCACTCCACACTGGATCGTAGTTAGCAAGCCCATGACAAATGACTAGGCTGCCCCTCCACTATAGGTGGTTGAGTTGTCCGTTTATTTAATACAGCTTCTAAGGATTTACATAAATCCCTAGCAAATAAATTAACTCAATCTGAGCAAATTATCCATAGTATTAAATATCAAAGTTTCATGATGATGAAAACGACAAGTTTCACCTAATGTAAACCAAAGGACATAACAGATGAAATAAATAAGGTCACCCATAATATTAGCACAACAAGTTTCACCTAATAATTGTCTTCTTCAATATTGACCACACATATAGATGTTCATGGCAATTACATGTTGCCATACATGACAAACAGGACCAGCCATACAACAAAAGTAGATGGCATGCATGACAGATAAGTTTCTACAGGTAGTTCAGGAGCTTATGGGCCATTACACACAAGTTCATACATAATTTTAGCACAACCATAGAAGGCATTGTTTGTGCACTTCACAGGTCTCATTTATGTTGGCCTAGACCAGCAAAATTACCAAACATACAAAATGCTTCTGAAAGTGTCCTCCCCTCACTTTGCCTTGCTTGGTGGAGTTTTCTCAACCTTTGGTATTGGTTTTCTTCTTTCTAGGTGTAATCTTCCTAGAAGCAACACTTGATGGACCTTGTTCTTCTCCTACTGCTTCTAGTTCCGTGGATAGCGTCCTGTGTATTTTTAAAGGAAACATGAGTTTGAATAATTCAATAGTAGGTCAATAGTTGAATTAAAACAAGATTCTCCAAGTGATATCTCCTAGTTCTTATTAGAGTTGATGGTGCGATCAATTCAGTGGGCAAAGGAATTATATCTTGGGGCGCACTAATATTTTTGGCTTCCCTTGAAGCTACTTCGGCTATTTGTAAAGCTGCTGCATGTTGTGCCTCCCTTTGTGCCTTTGCTGCTTCTTCCCTAGCCACTATTTCTGTTGTCCTCGATGTGCACTGACCATCAACTATGCTCTGGTCTTTCTTAGATTTTTTTCCTTCCTAGTTTAGTTGTGGTCTTCTTTATTCTCTTCCTGCAATACAAAAGTGAGTAAAATATTTATGCACACAAAAGTGAGTGAAACTTCAGTTATTATATTATTTACCTTTTCTTAGTTCTAGTGAGCGCACACCCCCAACTGCCCCTCCTATGTTCATAGTCACCACAAACATCATATTTGACTTGCCTAGTAGCTTTACCGGTCCTCTCAAGTGCTCCCAGAATCCTGTTCTTCTTTTGCCTGCTAGGAGGTTTCACCTTCTTACTTGTTGGTGGTAACAATTTAAAGCCTTTCTCCACCTTAGGCCATTGACTCCTATCTGTTATTCTAGGAATAATTCCTTGGTATGCTACCTAAAACTTCTAGACAGAATAATACTTATGAACAAACTTTTCCATGTCTGTTTGTCTCATGCTGGTGATCACAGCCAATGCATGAGGGCATGGCTTTCCAGTGATCTGCCACTCTCTACAAGTGCACTCATGCTGAGTTAGGTAGACAACATGCCTTCTGACGTCTTCATCTATGTACACTTCTGTTACTTCAGCTTCCCCATGATGTCCCTTGGTGACTTTGAGATGGCCAAGACCCTTTGAGGCTACATTCAACTGTTCTATCACAGTTGGCAAGATGCTTGGTGACAAAGCAAGCAAAATTTTCCTTCTCTTTGCAAATAGAACTAGCACCTTTTCCCTCATAGCATCTGCCATGCAGTGTATAGGCAGGTCCTTACACTTCTTGATCCAAGCATTCCAAGACTCCACCAAATTGTTATTAATGTAATCACACTTTAAGTCAGCACTGAACTTGCTTCTTGCCCACAATAGGTTGTGATGTTCTCTCAGCCAGGTAACCACTTGTGGGCTAGCATCAACAACCTTGTCAAAAAAACATTTGAACTTGTGTGGTGCATAAGCTCTAGCTGCCGACCACATATTCTTGCCACAAACATCTCTAGAAAAGTACTTCTCCATGTTCTCCATCAAATGTCTGAAGCACTCTCTCTACTCACACATTGGAAAAATAGCCTTTACCGCTGCTTCAAGCCCTTGCAAGCATCAGTGCACACTGCAAGCTTTTCCAAAGGCCCAATAGCCTTCTTCAGCTGTTCCATGAACCAGATCCAATTTTCCTTGGTTTCAGAGTCAAAAAATCCAAATGCCAAAGGAAACATCCAGTTATGGCCATCTAAAGCTAGTGATGCAGGCATCTATCCACTCCACTGACCATTGAGTGTTGTGGCATCTATACTAATGTAAGTCCTACACCCATTTAGGAATCCATCTATGGAAGCCTTAAAGCAACAAAAGAATCTACTAGAATAAATTTTGTCATCCACAGTCACAGTATCTATCTCTATCACACTACCAGGTGACCTCATCTCAACCTCAGCCTTGAATCTATACAACCAGTCAAAAGAATCATCCCACTTACCAAAAAGTTTGTTTGCTGCTCTCTTCGTGCCATAATATACTGTCTGGTAGTTGATGAGAATGTTATATTTGGATTCAAGCTCTTCTTTAACAGCCTTTAGACCCATCCTTGGCTTCTTCTTTAGGAGGGGTATTGCTCTCTCTGCTACCCAGGCTTGTGATGCCATTGTGCCAACCACTTTACTTCTAGATGGATAATTATGCTCTCCAATGTTTATTTGCACCTGCACAATGAAAACAGAGGCATCAATAAGCTAACCAATCAAAATAAGGTCAACTGCAAACAAACAAACAAACATAGCCAAGTCAGAGAGCATTAAGATCAACAAAATATACCCTGACACTCCCATCACACTGAGTCCTACCTACAATACGCCACAGGCAGCCAGCAAATGCGCAGAAAGCCCTATATCTTTCTCTATCGGACTTTTTAGTTCTAAGCTCAAACTCTTTCATTATGGCATGCTACCTCACTACTAGCCTGAAATCCTCAATACAAGGGTAATAAGTCCCTACTGACAAGTTAGGATTGTCTCTGTCCCAATCATGCAAGGCTCCTCTTCCACTATGTCATCCACAGGGATAGCTGCATCTACAAGTCCCTCTACATGTCAGCTGACACGGAAGTGTTGGGCACTACTTCGGTAGCTGCTGCTTCTGCTCTCTCATCTACTTCTTTGAATCCCATTGGCTCATACACTCTCTCCTCATCAACATTGCTTTGACTAAACCATCCTCCACAGGGTCAGCCATTATGGTCAAGGTGGACCAATCAACTTGTACATGCTCTTCAACAGGCTGATATGGAGTTGGAGAGCTGCAAGTGTCCCCAATTCCTTCATCATTCACACTAGATGTAGATGCATTGGTCACACCAGAGAAATAATTATGTTTAGAGGTAGCAGTATTGAAATTAGTAGAGAAATCATGTTTGCTAACAACATCAAGTGCAATAATAGCAAGCCAGTCATCCCATCGGTCCTTTATCATCTGATCCAAATGCTCGATCCAAATGCTCATCCCTTCTAATCTTCCATTCTGAACCAGTATTAGTGTCGACAACTCAAGCTAAAAGTGTTTATGTTGGCCCTCAGATAATCTTAGAGGCCATGTCATCATGAAATTTAGCAATTGTATAATGATAAGTTCTATCCAGCCACACATCATGAGTCTGCTCGGCCATTTCTACCAAACCATACTCACCATCCGCCACATACTTAGTACATTTAATAGCTAGTCTAAACGCATTGTCAGGATCAATCCTAGCACAGTGTTAAACAAACAAAAAAATATTATGGGTGAGTTAGAGTACATCCAACTCCGCACATATGCACAACCAAAAACCATCAATCCAACTCGAATGATGATACTTACCAAAGCGGACAACCACTGGAATCCATCGTCTCAATCAACTGCATCAACTGGCCTGAGAAACAAAAAATACAAGCAATCACAACGGGCTCAGGAGCGAACACAAATTGGTAAAATTTGTACCATTTGTACGGCTAATAAAATTATATCATGGCTTTAGTAAAATATATGACTCTGTTGCACAAAAAAAATAAAATATATGACTTTAACATGTATTCTAGACATACTTTCACTTAAATTTATAACTTTAATATGTATTATTCCATACCATATGTATAAATATAGTAAAAATATTACTAACATCAAGAATCATATTTTCTATTTCTACTAGTAGACAAGATGTGGATTGAATTAATTTAAATAAATTCACATAGTGTGTATATATGAAGTCAAGTCCTATGCTTAAATCTCCAATGTCTTCAGCCCCCTCTAATTAGAACAAAAGAAAACATAAAGAAATCAAATCATCCGACAACAACAGCAAGAGGAATCATCAGGCACTTAGGCACACGCCAAGCAGCAACGCGTCGTGAAGCAGCTATCCTTGACGGGTCTAGTTGCGCTGTAATCCGGCGACAAGCCCTATGTCCCTAACCCTAAGCACTCAACCATAGCTCGAATCGACGAAGACAGAGTGGATGACCGGACATACCTTTGCTCCGGCGTGGAGATTCGTCCCGCATCCATCGAGTACGACCGCCGGAAAGGGAGGCTTCTGCTGCTATCGTCGCCACGGGAAAAACCAATGAAGGGGTGAGCTAGGGCGGCACGGGATTTTGGGCGGGGCAAGTGCGAGATGGGGAGGCGAGGCCTGTGGGCTGTGGCTTGTGCTGCCACGCCGTCGCCGCCGAAGGGCTCGCCTGCGGCTTCTGCTGCTGCCGTCCCCGCCGAAGGGCCTGTGTTGTCGCCACGAAACCGAGCGGGTCACGATCAGGGAAAGTGGGAGCGGAGACCAGGACGGGAGCGCCTTGACCCATAGCAAGGGGCAACCTAGTCATTTTCCATGGGCATGCTGACTAGGATCCATCGTGGCGTGCGTTTGTGGCGTGCCAAGTAGGCAAAAGTGTCAATTGTGCAGTGTTTTTCTCTTTGCAGTGGCAAATATGTAAGTGCAATTATAAGAGTGATATCTAGAGAGGTGTCATCCGTTATAATGGCAAAAAGTCAAATATCCCCCCAATCTCTACTCCTCCTGCATCCGGCAGCCTCCCACACCAACTCCTGTCCTCCTACTCGCTCCATTATGCCGCCTCGCCACCACAAGAGATTCTGCGATCCACTCCGCGGCCTCGACGCCTCAAGGCCCCTGCGCTCCACGCCGCCGCAACGCCTACGCCCCACTCCGCCGCCTCGAAGCCGTAAGGGCCCCTTCGCCCAACTCCACTTCTGCGCTGCTGTAAGGACACACCGTCTTCGCCTAGCCACATCCAGCGACGCCTTCGCCCCGCCATGCCCTTACCTGCTCGGGTGCTCCGAGGACAAAAGAGACCGAGCATCGAGTGCGGCCCAATAGGAGGACTGACCAAGTTGAGAAGCCTAAGAAGCAAGCCGTCTCCCCGCAGCTGTGACCTTTAGCATCTAGGTTTAGGGTTCGAACCCCTGGTGAAAGCCCAAGTTTGGTTTTGGTAATTAATGACACCAAGTTGCTAATGCTATTGTATCAAGTGTGATTAAGCTAGGCATAAGCAACACATGTGATGAAGGTGTATGTGGCAATGAGTGGTGGCCACAAGATCACAAAGAGATGGTGCATGAACATGAAATGATGATCATGGTGGATATGCACATAAAATGATGGACTTGATGATCAAGTGGAGGAGAAGGATCTAAGAGCGCAAGGCAAAGGTATAACCATAAGGTTTTCCTTTTGCCGGTCTAAGATGAGTAGAGAAGTGATTGACCGGATTTAGGATACATAGCTGACTATCAAGAGGGGCAATCACGGTTAGCTCAGAAATCAAGTGCCACTAGATCAATGTCTTGAGCATATGCATTAGGATCTAGTAGAGAGCTAACACATCTCCTTGAAAATGTTTGTGAAATACTAACACACATGCACATGGTGGTGTACACTTGGTGGTGTTAGCACATTTACGAAGGCGGTGGAGTTTAAGCAGTAGAGAGGGGTTTGGGTTCCTCTCTCCCTCCCGCCGAGCTTGCGAGGCGGGATTAAACACTTTTTGGGGAAGTGAAACGCCTATTTTTCTACTACGCCGGAAATCAGAAAAGAAATGGAGGCGAACGGCGGTCACTGTGGTGACCGGATGCTACATCGGACGCGGTCACGGTTTGACCGAACGTGTCCGGTCAGTTCTCGCAGCAGTTAGGCGCGCGGGTGCTAGGGTTTGCAACCGGCGCGTCCGGTCCCTCACGGAACCAGAGCGTCCGGTCAGGCACTCAGAGGGGCAGAACTGGTCGTAGAGCCGACCAGACGCGCGGCGCGTCCGGTCATATGCGATCGGACGCGTCCGGTCGCGGTGGGAGCTTACTGGACTCCGACCGAACGCCAGGTGCAACGCGTCCGGTCAAACGCTGGAGCACGTCCGGTCACGGCAACAGTAACTTCTGACGCGCACTGTTCATGCTTGTCCTGTAGTGACCGGACGTGTCCGGTCACCCTGACCGGAGCGTCCGGTCAGCACGATTTGCACTGCGCCGTCCGGTAACGGCTAGTTGCGTACCCCTTCGCTATAAATAGAAGATGTCCGGGGTTTGAGGGTAACTCTTGCACATTTTAAGACCTAGAGACATCCTTTGAGCTAGAGAACAACCCCTCCACTCATCTCTTTGCTTAGTTGCACTTCTTGAGTGAGATTGAGTGAGATTCAAGTGCATTGCTTGAGAGTTGCATTCTAGAGGCACTTGATCTTCGAGTTGCTGCGGATTTCTTGTTACTCTTCCATATTTCCCGACACGGTAGACGGCTTGGAGAAGCGGAGGTGATTGAGCTCGCAATTGGAGATTGTTGGAGCCCTCACCAAGTGTTGTAAGGGGTTCTTGATCCTTACCCGCGGGAGTTCGCAAATTGGATACTCTAGTGGAGCTCATGGCTTGGAGGATCCCCATCTTGTGTGCGGTTGTGCGGCGTCCGCCGAGGGCTCGACTCTTGATAGTCGATTAGCTCGCGAACCGACAAGTGGGTGTATCGCCACAACGAGGAATAGCTTGCCGGGAAGCAAGTGAACCTCGGTAAAAATCTTGTGTCATCTCTTTGCCGAGGATTTCTCTTGTGGTTGATCATTGTGATTGATTCTTCGAGTGAACCTCGGTAAAAATCTTGTGTCATCTCTTTGCCGAGGATTTCTCTTGTGGTTGATCATTGTGATTGATTCTTCGAGTGCATTACTTCTCTACATCGTTGGTATAAGAATCAAGTCACTTGCTCTTTACTTTCTTGTACTAGTCCTAGTGTAGTTCGCTTAGTGTAGCTTTTATCACATAGGAGTAAGTAGCTTAGTGACTTAGTCTTGTCGGTGTGTATTAGAGATCATATTCTTGCTTCACTAGAATTATTTAGGTGGCTTGCATAATGTAGTTGAGCTAGTGCTAGAATTAGCTTAGCCATCTTTTATATTAACGTATTTGTTTAGTGAAGCTTGTAGATTTTTAAATAGGCTATTCATCCCCCTCTAGCCATTTGGACCTTACACCTGACTGGTAAGCTGCGTCTCACCCCTCCCCTAATCTCACTCAATTGGTCAGCCTCTCAGGTCCATGCCCAAATTATCTGTTGATTAGGCAAGTAGCCAACACAATTATGAGCTTGCTTCTCAAAAAAATTGTCAGCCAAAACTGGAGTACACTGCTTGAACGAACCACTCATGCTGATTGCCACATTAATTATTCCCCTTCATGCACACAGATGCTATGGATGTATTCAGCCTGTTCGTTTCACTGGTTTATTGTGGCTGAAAGTACTGTTCGCTGGTTTATTGTGAGAGAAAAATACTGCTGGATGTCTGCTGATTCTGCTGATAAGTCCAAACGAACAGGGTGATTGTGTATAGATGGTTGAATATTGGACCTTTGTAAAATATTCATTTGGTCCTTTTTAAACAAAGAAATTGGAGTCCTATGATAGTGTTGGTTGATATAGAGTTGTTTCACTAAAGTTCTATTAATAGTATTGCCATATATGGATCCTACTAAAAACAATGGTGCTCGCACGATCCATTCAGACACCTATAAAACAGTCTATTCAAGGAGACAAGTCATTGATTCTAAAACACGAAAAACTGAAATGCAAATCGCTCGATCCAGAGCAATGTCTGAAGAAACTGTTACTATGTTGATTTTTTTTTGAAGATCCCCAATGCACGGGCATATGCTAGTTTATATAGGAAAATAAAGATCTTGGACTCCAGCCTTGTCTTCGACGAGTCCACTTCAACCACGACCACGACCACGACAACGACCATGAGTTCATCAATCAGAATGGGCTGGACTAGGCCCACCTGCCAGCACTACTGGGCCGCGAAGCAAACCCCCGGCCACGCCCGGTTCCTACACGTCAGCGCACAACCCGTCGTACCTCGATCCCCGAGTCCACCTCTTTCACCCAGCCCGGCGACCCGGCCGCGCTCCCGCCTCGCCTCGCCTCGCCGCCGGCGACCGACCCCACGTCTGCCCCGGCGATGTCCTCCTCCGTCTCCATTGCTGCGGAGTGGGACCTTCTCTCCGACCGCTTCTACCGCCGACTCACGCTCTACTCCCCGCTCCCGTGGTCCACCCTAGCCGCGGCCGGCGCGACCTCGTCCTCCTCCGGCGTCGGCGGTGCTGTGATCGGTCGCCTCGACCTGTCCACCCACATCGTCGCCGCCGCGCCCTTTGGAGGCCCGATCGCCGCCGTCCGCGACGACTCTAAGATCGTGCAGCTCCACTCCGAGCCCTCCCGCCGCCGCCTCCTCCTCTTCTCCTCCTCCGCCCATCCAATTGCCTCCGCGCCCTGGCCACCCCTTCTCCCGCGCCTCCACTCGCTCGCCTTCTCCAGCTCCCTCAGCCTCCTCGCGCTCCTCTCCGACGGCTCGCTCCTCCGCTTCCGCCTCCCCGATCTGCAACCCTGCCCTAGCTCCAGTCCCGTTCCCCTGCTCCCGCCGGCCTCCGGCGGCGTCGCTGACGCTCTATTCTGGGGCGGCGGTGTAGCCATCCTCACGGAAGACAACCGCGTCGTGGTGGCCACTGACATCGAGGCCGACGACCCTCACCCCCGTGACCTCGCCGACCCAGGCATCGGTGACGAGGAGCATGTTCTGTGTATGGCCGTGGTGGAGCCACAGTTTGTCATGTCGGGGAGCCCAGAAGTGTTGCTTGCGGTTGGCGACCGGGTCATCGCGGTTGACGAGGATGGTGTACAGGTGCTTGGGGTGGAGCTGGAGATTGGACCCGTGCAGAAGATGGTAGTGTCACCCAATGGCAAGCTTCTTGCAGCGTTTGCACATGATGGGCGCCTTCTCGTGATCCCCACTGATTTCTCTAGGATCATATTCGAGTATGAGTGCGATGTAAGTTATTTAGCTCTACTGCACTGTGCTACCGATGTCTGAGCTTACTTAGTGCTTTTGTTGAGCCTCCAAGCATGAATTGTTAGATCTAACTCTGGAAATACATAATTATCAAGCCATTTAGATTAGTTTTCATTGTAGCTGAGGGAGATTCTGACTGATGATTGTTCCTAAATAAAAACGGCACTGAATGTGTTTTCTTTGGCTAATTTATGTTGTGCAGTCTTGTGCCTGAGAAGCAACAGTTTTAGTTATGTCTGTTATTGATTGGTCACTGTTGGACTTTAGTAAGCAGATAGCTCTGTATATGATGAACAGTGTGTTTATGTGGCTGTGGATATTGCTTCCACTTGAATTACCGCTTGAATTTTGTAAGCAGATAGCTCTGTATATGCTCGGTGCCACCTTCATACCTAGCACCTAACAGCTCCCTAACAAAAGAGAAATATAACTGTACTTGGAACTTTTCTGTTTTGTTTTTTGGTTTTGCTCTTTTGCCCTAGTCTTCATTTGGAACTTTATCTCTGCATTTTAAGCAATAGAGAAAGAGTTACTGAATTGTACTCTAGATTAAATATGCTTCTGCCCTTTATGTTGTTTTTTAGCACTGTCTTGTACATTTGTTCATTAGTTAACTGCCTTTTCTTTTCTTTTGGCTATCTTGTAGTCTGCATTGCCACCAGAGCAAATAGCTTGGTGTGGACTAGACAGTGTACTCGTGTACTGGCCTGAGGTGCTGTTGATGGTTGGTCCAAATGGAGATCCTGTCCAATACAATTATGATGAACCCATAAAACTGATTCCTGAGTGTGATGGTGTAAGAATCCTCTCTAACTCAAGTATGGAATTTCTACACCGAGTCCCGGACTCTACTACATTAATTTTTGGCATTGGAAGCATGTCTCCAGCGGCATTGCTGTATGATGCTCGTGATCACTATGACAGGCAAAGTGCAAAGGTACTTTCTATAATCCAAGGAACTTTTTTAGCTCCTTTTCCCATGTGAATAAATTATGAATGGACATAAACATCATTTCATCGTTGTACTTTGTCTTATAGGAGTACTAGTATACATCTACACACTTGTTGCTAGCTTAGTGATTAGGACCTTCTGCATGCTACATTTTATCCACTAAATGCATGTTGTATGAGCTAGGTTGTGATACGATTCTAAGTTGTTCTAGATACGCTGAAAAGCCTCAGTTGTTAATTTCTGTTATTATCAAGAGAATATTCTCCTTTGACCTTTTGTATGTTCACACACACAAAATTGCTAAAACAAACAGAATAAAACTAGAAGAAACCACTTTATATCGCCTCAAAATATGAATTGCCAACTGGTTTGGCCTTAATGGCTGTTCCCACACAAAAGGCTAAACAAATTGGGAAATGACTCCTTCCCTGACGCTTTTATCTATTCATTGTTCACTTCTCTTTTTATT
Source organism: Saccharum hybrid cultivar R570 (assembly GCA_038087645.1). Taxonomy (NCBI): domain Eukaryota; kingdom Viridiplantae; phylum Streptophyta; class Magnoliopsida; order Poales; family Poaceae; genus Saccharum; species Saccharum hybrid cultivar. The sequence goes on from JAQSUU010000113.1 coordinate 39,703,905, forward strand.
CATATTTGAAATTGGTTTTCTATGGTAGACCACAGCAAATATCAAATGCTGGTTTTATATGCAGGTGTTGTTAACCATGTACAACATTAATGATTCTACATATCATATTTTCAGCCTGGTAGCATATGTATCTATAGTATATAGCGTGTTAGCTTGACTTGTTTGCTTATGCTTCACCTTATGGAAGTTTGTCAATATCTCAAGTAACACGGGCACCATAGAAATACTTGTAGTCATTTGGGACATTAATCTCATCTTAGCTTGTGAACGAGACATAAACAATATTTCACACTTGCAGGCTTATGACAACTATCAACTAATATCATCTTCATTGCCTGAGGCAATTGAGGCTTGCATTGACGCTGCTGGCCATGAATTTGATGTTTCACGCCAGCGCACATTGCTGAGAGCTGCTACATATGGCCTAGCTTTCTGCAGGTTCTCTTTTCTGCCTTTAGGATGCTATATTTGAGCACTTCATTAGTACTATTAATTTGCTTATTTGTCAGTCATCATGTTTGATTGCTTTATTTCAATCAACGTGCCTGAACCGTGACCTCTTTTTGTCTTGTGCCCTTTATGTCTCTTTATGTGTCTCCCTGTTTCTCGTCTCTTTTGGGTTTCATCTCTAGCCTACCCCAACTTGCTTGGGACAAAAGGCTATGTTGTTGTTGTATTACTAATTTTATAAGTTGTTGTTGGAGAATACTTTGTATCCTTGACTGGTACTGTGGTCATAGTTTTGAAAATCGACGATTACGACGCGCCTAGTCGCGACTAGTCGCTAGGCTTTGGCCTGGCGCCTGGACTAGGGGGGTAGTCGGGCCTCAAGTCGAGCGGAGAAGGAGAAGGGGGAGAAGGGGGAGAGAAAATCGTGTGCGTACTCGCCTCGACCACCGCCGGGAAGCAGGTCCCGCCGGCTGCGCTGCTCGTGACTCGCCTTGAAGCAGATCCCGCCGGCGAGCCTCTTGCCGCCTGGCAAGACCCGCCGGCGACGCGGCTCGTGCTCCTCCCTGCCGGCGACGCAGCTCGTGCTCCTCCCCGCCGGCGACACCTCCCCTGCTCCTCTCCGCCGGTGACGCGGGTCGTCCTCCTCCCCGCCTGGCGGAGGTTGCTGGTGGGGGAGGAGGAGCGGGCGCGCGGCGTACGGGAGCGGCGGCGCGGGCGAGCGGGCGTAGAGATGCGTTCGGGAGGGAGAGAGAGGAGCAGGGGAGAGGATAAGGGGAGTTGGGCCATGGTGGGTGAGTTGCGGTGGGTGAGTTGGGCTGTTAATGGGCCTTTTTTCTCTTTCTCCCCATTCCATGACCACTTCTCTTCTATTTTTTTTCTTTTCTTTTAAGTAAATATACATGTATTCTGTTCAAAAAATGTATATATACATGTATTAGTCATCGCCTAGCAAAACGCCTAGCATCGCCTAGGCTCGACTAGTCTCGACTAGTCTCTAGGCTAAGGGTCGTCGCCTAGATTTCGCCTAGCGCCTAGCAAAACTATGACTGTGGTACACATTCTAAATTTTGACTTAAGTGGTTTTAGATAAAGTATGGGAGTACTGTTTCTTTCAAGTATCTATTTTATGGTAACATGTAGAGACGTAGAGTAATATTCATGCAGCAGACAATTTTGCTCTAAGTATCTGTACCCTGTCAAGTACTCCCTCCGTCCCAAAGAACATGTCACTCTGGCAATTCTAAGAAAGATTACTGGCCAAGGTCATTAACCTAGGTGCCCCTAATTATTATAGTGATTCAGTATTGTTTGCCACACTAGCCAAGATTCTCGAGGTGAACTGGTTAGAGCGTTGAGCTCCGGGAGTCATTGGAACTCCCATCACACCCATGTTTGAAGCATGGCACCTTGTAACAAAGCCCAGGGGGGATTTCTTCTCCCCCCTGTGGTCCAGTGTTTTTTTTTGTTTGCCACACTAATTAATGGGAAAGGATGCAACCTTCCCTAGTTAACTACACACATTCATGATCTACTCAATAGGAAAGGAAGCAAATCATATGATTACCCACACATGCATGAGGGATGGAATTAATGCAGATGGCCCCACTAGCTGTCCACAAGCTACAATGACATGTTCTGTGGGACAAATTTTAAATCCTAGAGTGACATGTTTTCTGGAACAGAAGGAGTATGTACAAGTAGATGGGATTACCAGGTTGGGTCAAAGACTCACAGGGTAACAATGCAAGAGAAAGTTATATGTGAGCTTGTTCTCCAATACTTGTTAGTATAATTTAGTTCTGCATAGGCCAAGGCTAGGTCCACAAACTTCTTGAAGAAGCTGCCTCCTTAAGCCTAATGATTAGTCGACTGTGCAACTATACTAAACAGTTAATCCTCTCAACTGGAGTAAACATGCGAATCAGTTTTATGAGTCAAGGCTACTAATCGTCGAACTCATGTGAACCGCCACTTATATATCATCAAAATTGCGCAATTAGTTCCTAACAAGGTTGCCAGATGACATTCCTGATTTCAAACACTGGGAATTTGGGCAAGGCCCTGGATAAGTGTAGACAAAGGGGTGATGCTTGATAGAATTTCTTGCTGCAACGGTTTCAGAACCTTCGTACTGGCGTGGGAGGAATCTGAACTCTGGATGCTTGCAGGTGCGAAAGGACTTGGTGCCATGGTCGCCACTAGCCCCCTTGTCCAGTAGTTGGGAGTTGGTCCAGCTGGTCGTAACATATCTATCTTTGGCGCTAATGTAAAAGTATAGCCTGGTGATCCCGGGCAAGTGGTGTAGGCGTGTGTGCGTGCGTGTGCGCTGTGTATGGCTATTTTGGCCTAACTCTTCTCTTAATGCAATGATATGCAGTCCTCTTGCATATTCGAGAAAAAAAATGCTTGATAGATTTCTTTTAGTTCTGCTATATGGTTTTCAGCCAAATCTGATCTTGAATAGAAATGCAAAATTAGTTTAGGTGTTGAAAAACAGAACAATAATATGAGAAGATAGCTGAGTAGTTGAGCTTTTGCTTCAAAATACCCAGGGAAAAACATTCTGTTTAGGAGACGCTGGTTGTTTTTCCTGCTACAATATAAGTTTCTCCATTTACCAAGTTTTTTCTTATTGCCTATGTGGCAGCTTGCTGTTTTTGTCAAGATTATGGATGGCTCTAATTTAAAAATTAGCTCAAACAGATCATAAATAATTTTGCTCTTTTCTGACCCTAACTTTGTTGATCAGTGGAGCGTATGTTTTCTGGCTAACAGCAACTGCCGTAGTGCTGCATGCCCATGCCTTTTAACTTGGACCATAGTCTTACACATTACTTCTAGTTTGGTACCACATGTTGCAATATTTAACTGTTATAGCTCAACTCAATTCTTTTATTCCACCAAGTTTGAAGCTATACTAATGAGTATCTTTGACAATTAATAACTTGTAATTGTTCTTTTTTAGTAGTGCTATTCCTCTGTACAGAATAGTTTATTGCTGATATTTGAACTTGGCATTGATACCCAGTTGGCTTTGGCAGTCGATTTCCACATGAACGCTTTCAAGAAATGTGCAAAATGCTGAGAGTTCTAAATGCTGTTCGTGATCCTGAGATTGGGATGCCACTGACCATTCAGCAGTACAAGGTTTGTGTTACCCTCTGGATTCTTTGATGAACCTCATATTATCATTGCTACCTGCTGTATCTTAATGTGGCTGTTCTCTTTAGCTGCTTACTGCAACGGTGCTCATTGGACGTCTCATTAATGCTAATCAGCACCTTTTGGCGCTTCGCATCTCTGAGTACCTTAACCTGAACCCGGTAACGTCTTTTTTCTTCTCTTTCATTTTTTAAATCAGAAACATCTACTTTGCTGTGTGCAAACACTGTGCCTTTGCCCTTTGGCATATACAAACTTAGAAGCGCAAGTTGGCACTGTTAGGTTCTAGCATTACATATTTTTGTTTTAAGTTACTTGTCATATGCACAACAAGGTTACTTTCAGATAAATCGGATCACTTAATCCAACTCGATATTGTAAAGTAGTGTGGGATCTTCACTGGTTTACCATAAATTGTCTTGGTAAAGCAATATTATTCCATTTACACCTTAAACCTTTTATAGGAGGTTGTGATAATGCATTGGGCATGTGAGAAGATAACAGCATCAACAACTCTTCCAGATACAGTCCTTCTTGAGGGTCTGCTTGATAAGGTTTGTGTTTACCAAAGTCACACTCAGGCTTATACTTGATATTAGTACCTGATAAATGCACATCTACTGCAATTATGTCTCCTTGTTTTACATCATTACATGTTCTTTCTGTTGCAGCTCAGGCTATGTAAAGGGATATCATATGCTGCAGTGGCAGCTCATGCAGATAATAGTGGTCGGCGAAGGTTGGCTGCAATGCTCATTGATCATGAGTCACAGTCCTCTAAGCAGGCAAGTTTACTCTTGTGCTTGTGACTCGGGCAGATATGATGGGCATAAATATGATATTCTCCAGTTAAGTTAAATGAAAAAAGTAAAGATATAATTTCTTTAGTGAAATTGTCCTAATTATATACATATTGAGGTATTGGTACACCATACCAAACAGCACTGTGTCTTTCTGATTAACTGATTGAAGTGATGATCTGATTAGGATGTACTCCCTCTGTTCCAAATTGTAAGTCGTTCTGGCTTTTTTAGATACATAGCTTTTACTATGTATCTAGACATAATGTATATCTAGGTGCATAGCAAAAGCTATGACCTCGGAAAGCCAGAACGACTTACAATTTGGAATGGATGGAGTAGTAATTAAACTAGTAGTTCTGATAAATGCGAACCTTTTGTAAAAGATATTATACTCAATTAGGTTGTTGGTTGACTTGCCTTATATGAGTATGATTCTCTGAGCCTGGGATAACTAAGGCCTTGTTTGGATGCCTATGTATTTACTTCAATCCATGTGTGTTGGAGTTTAAATTCCACACCAACCCTCTCCAACACACTTGGATTGAGGTGAAGACATGGGCATCCAAACAAGCCCTAATATGGTTTTGTATTGTATCTTTCTAGATGCCAGTAGGTCATGACTCTGTAGGATATGAGATATTCTTTAGTAATTACTGGAAATCTAGCATGCTTGAAAGAAAAGGGGAGGTGTTAGTTCATATCTAGCAGGAAAGCACCATGCATTTAAAATCATCTGGAACTTTTTCACCTTCACAGATTCCCTTGTTGCTAAGCATCGATGAACAAGACAAAGCATTATCAAAGGCAATTGAAAGTGGCGATACTGATCTTGTGTACCTTGTGCTATTCCATATCTGGCAGAAGGTAGCTGTAGAGAAGGTAAATCTCCTCTGTCCTCTTTTAGAGATTGATATTTCCAGTTAAGTTACATTTGTTAGTAATTTTTTCAAGGATCCAACATCAAGCATTGATTAATTGCTAATTTTCCACTTTTAATCCTTTGATTACGATTTAACTAAAATTTTGGAAGGATAGCTGAAAGTGCTCCCTCTTTAAGTTTTTATCATTGTTAATGTTCTGTAACTTATTTTACAGAAAGCTCATTTGGATTTTTTCGGTGTTATAAATGCAAGGCCTGTGGCTAGAGATTTGTTTATGGCATATGCAAGGTGATATATGTTTTTGGTTTGCGGTTGCTACCTCAACTCTATAAATTTGCTTGCACATAGTTGAAAGCCTCTGGTTTGCTTGCAGACATTCTATGCATGAAGAATTGAAGGACTTCTTTTTATCGACTGGGAGACTTCAAGTAGGTTGAATACATGTTACATAACGATTTGTTGGTTCTTGTATATCTGATTATTTATTACATGAATGCTGTCCTTGAAATTATTTGCAGTTCAGTACTTGCTGGCATGCTGTTCTGCCTTTTATACATATACTGTAGCAGTTAATTCCATCATCATGTTGAATTCTTAAACAAGATCTGCTGGTAGATGTACCAGATAAATTTTTAATATTTCACAAGTGCAGGAAGTACTAGGTTAAAATCACATTTGCTTCACAAATCACTTGCCTAAACTATTGAGAACACTTCCAGGATGCCGCCTTTCTTTTGTTGAAGGAATCAAGGGAATTGGAGAGGAACCCCATGGCAAGCAAGGGGTCTCCTCTCCATGCTCCACAAGTGAGGCTCATTGAGCAGGCCCATAGACTTTTTGCTGAGACCAAGGAACATGTTTTCGAATCTAAAGCTTCTGAAGAGCATGCCAAATTGCTAAGGTATTTGATGATTTATTATGATTATGATGCCGAATTTGTCATGTGAGTATACTATTGCTTCTTTCTTGACATTCAAATGATGAAAATTTACAGTAATTTGGTTCTGAGCAAGGTTAATGCATGATTTGTCACATGAAAAATCTAAATAATGTGATACAACTAAACCATATGATGGAATTGCATGTCTCAAAGTTTATTTGATATAATGCTTATTAGTTCAATCAGCATGGAACCTATATTTTTGCTTCACTGTGTGGGTTTTGTTGTCACTTGTCAGCTCACAAGCCTTACTCATATGCAACTTCATGCATAAATAATTGTCTTTGAGTGACCTACAACTGGCTAATGCTGGTTGTTCTATTGGGACTCTCTTCTTTACTATGTTCTTGGTGAACTGGCAGTTTAGGTTTACTAGACTTTCAATTAGCCAATCAGGTAAGGTACTGGATTCATATAGGTTGGCACTTCATTGTGAAAATCAGGAGAGATGTGGCTGCCATTTACTGAATTCCTTGCTGAAGATAGTTCTAGGGTGAAACCATGTGCAGGTTCCTGCTAAATAGTTATGTCTTAGAGCACCCACAGCATGTGAAACAACGATGCTTGGATTAGGCAGTGCTTGGATGAAAAATGCTAGTCTGATGCCTCTACATTCACCAATCCCAAGTAAATAAGAATGATTCGTTGCTGTCGTGCCTGCTCGTGAACGGGGAGAAGAACATGCATGTGTCAGGCAGCAGTTGTGGTCTTTCCTTTTTTTTATTAAGGGTACCCTTTTGTTAACCTGGTGGGTCTCATGAACGAAGCTTAAACGCTTCTGTGAAAATAAAGTTGAAGCATCGGTGATATGTCAGTGAAATGATGTTTCAAACCTCGCTATGCTATGGCTGCTCGTAGTAACTCTGTTTCTTCATTCCAGATTACAGCATGAACTTGAAGTTTCCACAAAGCAGCCAATATTTGTGGGTTCTAGTGTTAGTGATACAATCAAAACCTGTATTGCAATGGGAAACGAGCGAGCTGCACTCAGAGTGAAGTCTGAGTTCAAGGTATTCAAATGGCCTCGAAATATGTGGACCTGTTCAATTAATAATGTACTTTAGACTTTCTGATGGTCCTGTTTCTGCACAGGTTCCTGATAAGAGGTGGTACTGGCTTAAAACATGCGCTTTAGCCACAGTTGGAAACTGGGATGCTTTGGAAAAATTTTCAAGAGAGAAAAGGCCACCAGGAGGTGAGTTTGTAGATATGAGTTCGTTACATGAAAAGTTGAGTTTATATTGAATGCATATTTAAATGCATGCTTCTACTATGTGAGCGAGCTTTTGTTAATCATTACTTTACACTAAAGATTTTCTTATCCTGGGAAAGTAGCATTTGTGTGCCCACTATAAATTTTCTTTTCCTTCTGCTTAAAAGTTGATTAGTTGAAACCTGATCTGAACCCTTCAGCAATGATGTAAACGCAAACTTCTCAGTTCTCAGCACTGGGTTATCTTCATTGGCTAAATTTGGATTTTAAGAATATCATGTTTCATTATAATAATACGTTCACGTCATCGATGCCTTGTTAGTATGATAAACTGATGATAATATTGTGAAGTATTATGTCTCTATTTCAATGTACAGGTTATAAACCTTTTGTTGAAGCATGTATTGATGCTGGTCAAAAAAATGAAGCTGTCAAATATATTCCAAAGTTAACAGATCCTCGTGAAAGATCTGAGGTATGTTTTAATTAAGTTGATACAAACTCCCCACCCATCCCTATCATGTTTCATTAGACCTTGGTTGGCAGACATTGCTGCTAAGGGAAGGAGGGATAACTTTTAGGGATAAAAGCAATGTATCTAGAAAAGGCAAAACATCTTATAATTTGGAATGAAGGGAGTATTTGGTTGCTACTTGGTAGTACTATGGGGGTGTTTGGGATTGCTCCGCTCCACGTTTTTTAGCCAAACGGTTTCAGCTCCACGCACACGGTTCGAGGAAAAATTGTGGAGTTATGAGAGCACCTAAAGGGGTGCTCCACACACACCAGGTTTTTGTGGAGCTGCTCCACAGTGGAGTTTGTGGAGCAAGTCCCAAACACCCCCTATGTGGAAGTAGAACTCCTTGCTTGCCTGTTCTATGTAAAAACCTAAGAAGAATATGCCTACGAGAATGCAAAGCTGTTCAGCAACATTGATATTGATAGATTGCAGTACAGATCACGTGCAGGATACATACCGCACGGGGACTTCTATGATAAAATTGATAAAATTTTGATTCCAGATAAATGAAATGGATGATGCCCAATACGCAACACAGTCTCTTAGTACTTGATAGATCAAACCAAATGTTTTTTTTTATAACCACGATTTCAGAAAATGGAGTTGAGAACCAGTAACAACGTGGTGATTGTTTGTGTAGGCATATGCTCGAATGGGCATGGCAAGGGAAGCTGAAGAGGCAGCCTCACAAGCTAAAGATAGTGATGAGCTATTTGGCCGTCTAAAGATTACACTTGCACAGAGCAGTGCTGCCGCCTCCATTTTCGACACATTGCGGGATCGGCTATCTTTTCAAGGAGCATATTGATCTACGTGATTGTGTTGTAGGCCCGGATGTGCACCTTGATGTTTTGAACAGATCGGCCTTTTTTTTTTGTTTTTTTGCTCTGTTGTATGTATGAAGACTTAACCTCAGTGTGAATAGATGTCCATAGAAATTGCCGGTCACAGAACTCTACAGCGAGAGCACGTGTGGTTCACCAGTGACATTTTGGATTTCTGGGATCGAGGATGCGTAGACCCGTTTGCTGGACGAAGAAAGTGGCGCGGGTAATTTTCTGCTCCGGGGCCCCGTTTGGGGGACCCCGTGTGCTAACTTTTGAATTGAGAAATAATATTTTGAATTACTAATCTGTATTTTTATTAGATTATGGTTAATGAATGTTAGTGTGTTGATAAATGCACAATTAGATGGAACCGGTTTTAGTCAATTAACAGTTTCATTGTTAATTACTAGGAGTATTTGTTATAACAAGATTAACTGGCAAGCGTTGCCAATGCCACTGTTAACTATTTATTTATTTTTTAAAAAATATAAGAGATAATTTATTTAACTGTTGTCACATCCCTCGTCCCTCAAACTAATAAATAAAAAAAACTTGCTTGTCTCGTTCAGCTAATCAAACTTATTGCCTGGAAAACCCTTTGTTCCTGCTGGCCAGCGTGTATTCTAATATATGACGGAACATTTTTTTTATATGACGGAACATTTTTTTAATAGAAACATGCCCTCTAGAGCCTGGAAATATATGACGGAACATTTTTTTAAACATGAAAACTAATTTTAAAAATGCACTTTTGTAACTTGAAAAAAAATGAAACTTAGCACATGTATTGCATCCATATGTATACTCACATGGAGAAGTTGAAATGCAAATTTAATTTTGAAAATTCTTACGAAAATGTCAGTTGTTTTTCATTTTTGTATGAATTTTTAAAAATGATTTTTGCATCTTAAATTCCCGTGTGGGTACATATTTAGATGAACTATAGATGTGCCAAATTTTAAAAATTTTAATTTAAAGAGATACACTCTTTTGAATAAGTTTTTATGTTTTCACCGAAGATTTGGTCTCCACTGTATATTTTGCCTGACGTCCCAAAAGTCATGACCATTCCCTGCTCTAGAGGGCATATTTGTTTGATGAGAAGTTGCCTGGGCTAGACATGGCTTCTAGGCGTTCGATTTTGGATATCACAAGGGTCAGAATCGCTTGCCTCGTCACCCTGGCAGCCTTCAATCCAAACATGTGTTTGTGCAGCCAGTAGTGGGACCAAGACTACACTCGTTGATAGAGGAATGAGAGACAAAACTCATTTAGTCCATTCGTTATATACCCCTTCAATCTTGAACCAGTAGACTCTTCAGATGGCGCATGTTTATCTGCTCCAAGTAGCAGCAACAACACAACACCTAACACTACAGAAGTACGCATGGCGCAAGGAGTGGGGAAGTCTCGTTTGGCCGCCACTACGCTCCGCTCCTGTTGGCAGCGGTTGTGTCAAAGGTAGACAGTGTGTTTTTTCTACTCTATCTACACGCTAAACGTTAGATAGTCGCTCACTTTCCATTTAGCGTTTAGTTAGAGGAGACGATAAAGGGATTAAGTTGATGAGTCATACGATGAAGCTCTGGGAGAGGATTATCGAGCATCGTCTAAGGAGAGTGATACATGTGACCCAAAATCAGTTTGGGTTCATGCCTGGTAGGTCGACCATAGAGGCGATTTTCTTATTACGACAATTGATGGAGAGATATAGAGAGCAGAAGGACTTGCACATGATCTTTATTGACCTCGAGAAGGCATATGACAAAGTACCGAGAAATGTCATGTGGTGGGCCTTGGAAAAGCACAAAGTCCCAACTAAGTATGTTACCCTTATCAAGGATATGTACATGGATGTGGTGACGTTTGTCCGAACATGTGATGGCGACACCAGTGACTTTCCAATTAAAATAGGACTGCATCAGGGGTCAGCTTTGAGCCCTTATTTATTTGCTTTGGTGATGGATGAGGTCACAAGGGACATACAAGGTAATATCCCTTGGTGTATGCTCTTTGCTGATGATGTGGTGCTAGTTGACGACAGTAGGGTAGAGGTTAATAGGAAGTTAGAACTATGGAGGCACACGTTAGAGTTGAAAGGGTTTAGACTTAGTCGGACTAAGACCGAGTACATGAGGTGCGATTTCAGCGCGACTAGGCATGAGGAGGGAGACGTTAGCCTCGATGGGCAAGTGGTGGCCAAGAAGAATACTTTTCGGTATTTAGGGTCGATGCTACAAAAGGATGGAGACATTGATGAAGATGTCAGGCATAGAATTTCAGTCGGCTGGTTGAAATGGCGTCAAGCTTCTGGCGTCCTCTGTGACAAAAGGGTGCCTCAGAAGCTGAAAGGTAAGTTCTATAGAACGGCGATTCGTTCGGCGATGTTATATGGTGCTGAGTGTTGGCCTATAAAAAGGCGACATGTCCAGCAATTGAGTGTAGCAGAGATGTGTATGTTGCGTTGGTGTTGTGGGCACACAAGGAGGGATAGAGTCCGAAATGACGATATTCGGGATAGGGTTGGGGTGGCACCAATTGAGGAGAAATTGATTCAACATCGGTTGAGATGGTTTGGACATGTCTCAACGGAGGCCTCCTGAGGCGCCGGTGCGTAGTGGAGTTCTAAAGCGGGCCGATAATGTAAAGAGCGGTAGAGGTCGACCTAAACTAACTTGGGACGAGTCCGTTAAGAGAGATCTTAAGGAGTGGAATATCTCCAAGGATTTAGCTATGGACAGGAGCGCTTGGAGAATGGCAATCAACGTGCCTGAACCGTGACCTCTTTTTCTCTTATGCCCTTTATGTCCCTTTATGTGTCTCCCTGTTTCTCGTCTCTTTTGGGTTTCATCTCTAGCCTACCCCAACTTGCTTGGGACAAAAGGCTATGTTGTTGTAGACGATAAACTGGACAAATCAATGATTTTAATTTCATACTCTATCCATCCATCCAGAAAAGGGTACAACTATAAAATTTGTGTCAGTCAAACTAACTTAACTTTGACCAAATTGATACTGAATAGTACTAACATTTATGTCTCTAACTAGATTTACTAAAAAAATATATTTTATAATTAATTTAATGATACTTATTTTGTATCATAAATTGTTGGTACTTTTTATATAACTTCGATGAAACTTCAAATTGTTTGACTACTCGAAAAGTGAGAATATATTCTTTTGTGGATATACTGTTTTTACACAGTTGCACAATAAAACATAAACAATTAGACAGACACAATGGCATAGATAATAAACATGTAACTCTCGCATAGTTAAATGATTAGTTGTTAACAAATATCAAATAGTTTATAAAGTCATTTTCTATCACCAAAGACTAGTTTAAACGTCCCATCTAGAGTTTAAATGTGTCTAAATCACATTTAAACACACTGTTTAAACTTTTTTTATTGTTTCAAGCGACTTTTTTTTCTTGCTTAATTCAATGTTTATAGAGCATTGACGACACGTACATTCACAACTTACGAGTAGGATTTACACGCGACAGTTTATGATTTACACGCACGTAAACGATGGCTTAGATGAACACTGCCCGCGCCCGGTGCTATCTACCGTGGAATCCAGCCAGTGCTCACCTTACAGTTACGACTTACAGTACGAAATTTGGAACTCCATGGGCCTTACGAAACTTGGAACTTCTTCCATGAGACTTCACCATTCGTTCATTCAGTAACGGAGAAGCGATGACTGAGGTAAGGAAATAAATCACACTCCAAATAGATCAACATTACCACTTCAAGTGTGCCGAGTGCAAACAACTCGCAACACGTCGATGCTCAAATGGTTCACCAAGCACGTTTCAAAACGAGTTGAATCATCAAACCACTGAGGTCTTAGCAAGTCAAAACTTAAAACAGAACACTTACGACTCTTACGATCACATACACTGACCACAGCTAAATCACATAAACAGGTTCGGCCTCGAAGCCTTGAACGTGGTCTTCAGCTTCCTGGTCGGCGGCCTGACCTTGCGGTACACGAGTGGGAACTTGATCTCACTGTTGTGGAACTGCTTGGTGTTGTCCCTCTTGCACAGCTTGAAGTGCACGGTCGCGGTCTTGATGATCTGGATGCAGGGGGACCTCACACGGTGGCGAGAAGCCATCTCATTGTACATCTGCTCCACAGCGCCATTCAGGGTTGTGTCACGGTACTCCTTGTACATGTTGTGGTAGCCGGTTCTGCTCTGGTAGCGCAGCCAGATGCCATAGTTCTTGATCGTTGTTGGGTTACGCTCGAAGATCTGACAAAGCATACAGAACTTAGCGACTGACAACACAAAGGATTCTTTCAAATGTGAACTACTACTGAGTCAAAGGAAAAAAAATAATAAGATTCAGCTCCAAGGACAAGGGACCAGCATCATTCACAGGACAATTCCACTACACAACCATGACACTATGACAGTGCAGGAGAGTCACAAACGTCAGATATATGAGCAACATAGGAAGACAGCAAAACTGGAAGTAATAAAGGAAAACAGTCTCATTTTCAGATATCCCGACATAATTTAAAATTGATTGTTGCAAACAGACAAACAGTTCTTTATATAAAGGCAATGATCAGAAATACAATTAGCAAACAATACACAACTAAATGATGGTGGATAAAACACAGCCAGACCAAACATTTGGTGAAAGAACTTGTCTGCCAATCCCAAAGAGTATGTAACAAAACACTCTGTCTTCAACACGCTCAGACTCATTTATATATATAAATCGCTCATACTATCATCAATAAAGGGTATTGACACAAATAAGGTTGGGCAGCCGGCACATAGTGGCAATCGCAAGGCACTAAACAAGCAGCTAAAGGATGGCAAAGGATGGCAAGGTTCACATGTAGCAGCCCAATGTGCTAAACAAAAGTGCCCTATCGGAGAAGCAGACGTACCTCGTTGATGGCAAGGACCTGGCCGTTGCTCTTCTTAACCTTCTTCAACTTCCTCAGGAAGTACCTGCGCACACACAACAGCCGCATTAATCGACGACCCGCATCGAAACTGAACAAAATCCTTCAACAAGGAAACCTGAAGGAAACGCAGATGTATATGGCAGCTCACCAGAACTTGCTCTTGGCGCGGACCTCGTTGGTGGCCCAGAGCTTCATGCGGTAGATCTTGGGGTGCTCGTCGCCGGGCGTCGGCAGCGCGCGCCCCACCACCTGGTACTGATGGAACTGCACAGGTGCGAGAACAGGGGGCAAATCAAACCCATGGATCAAATTCTAATGACCGCAGTCGGAGGGAGCGACCGAAAAAAGACTAACCCTGAAGGCCACCATTTCCGCGAGCTCGTCGAAACCCTAGCCTAACCTAGCCTAAGGGGACGAAGATGACGAGAGGAGGCGGCGGCGGGTGAAGGCGGCGGCCGTGGGCGTGAGAGGAGCGTTTATAGGTGCCGATTATGGAAGTAAACCCTAACGGGCCCAAGTTCCCGCCGTCCTGGCCCATTTGTTGCCAAATTATGATTGGGCTTCCCTTCTTTCGATAAGGACGTAAGCTTTTCATATGATACTAAAACATAGTATATATAATTGTAACATATATAATACTAATAATACTAATACTAAAGTGCACATTATTATCCAAGTAACCACATGGGTGTCATATTATCCAGTGGGAACTATAGTGAGGTGCAACTTAACTACTCCCTCTGTCCCTAAATGTTTGTCGCCACGATTTGCATGTCAATAGCTTCGACTCAATTTATAGGAAATACGTGCAATATTTCTATCTCCAAATAAATTTATTAAAAAACTAGATTCAAATATCTGTCCAATGATATTAATTATGTATCGTAAATGTTAATATTTTTAACATATATTTAGTCAAAGTTGTTTCTCGAAAAGCGAAAACGACAGACATTTAAGGACGGAGGCCGGAGGGAGTATGTGACTCGTTGTAGAGGCCATATAAAGTGTCTTTCCAAAGTGCACATTATCATCACCTTTGTTTCTATGCACATTGGAAGTACTGACATTAGGTAGTAACAAATTTTTACTGATATCATTTTGCAAATGTAGAAATGAGCTCACCTTATATTCAATGGTCGTATCGCTAAGTGTCATGTCCTCGTCACCTAACTCATTGTGGTGGTCAAAGCATGCGTCGAGGCACAAAGGTTGATGGACTATATGTGGAGACGGCGGTGATGATCATGCCCTGTTCAGATGATGGTTTCTGCGGTTGATAAGTCGACTGATGTTATTTTGTTGTAAGAGAAAAACGTTATACCATGGTTGACAAGCCGGCTGATAAGTTTAAGCGAACAGGGAACCGACAGTGGCAAACGAGGCATTTCGACAACGAGTGTTAGTGAAGTGCATGATTTTAGGCGACGCGTGGGTTTGGTTGGTGGAGGCCTACACGGCTACACCATGACATGGGTGCCATCGTTCAGACACACGAAAGCACCAGCAGCGACATTAGTGGAGACCAGCGAGGGTGTGATGGCCCGTGCCACCCTAGGGGAGGTACGCAATGGTGGCATATCACAGAGAGGAAAAAAAAAAGTGGCATCAATTAACTGAATTATAAGGAGTCAAATCGTGTACCTTAAGATGTAATTGATGAATTTGCAAGTTATGATTTGCCATGAAGTGCGATACATTTCTACTTAAAAGCATGAAGGCCAATTAGCGACAACAATGAACAATTGCCGATTCCGTTTAAGTATAGTTGCCTTCGGTAAAGTCTTCCGTTCTTTTTGTGGACTTTACCTTTTCTATCTATTCTTAGTGCTCAGTAGAGAGCATGCATGATAACATGTTTAAGGTATGAAATGTAAAACTAAACAAGCATTGGTTTATTGCATCGATCTGATGATTGAATATACACATAGTGAAGTGGCGCAGTGAAAGGATGGTATGTCCTGAAAGGAGAAGGCAATCATTTCTAGTTTTTGTGCCAAATGACATGTCCATTTGTCTTTGGTTGTCGTGTATCTATAATTTTTAGCTCCAGCTTCTTGATTCTCTTATGGAGTGATTCTAGTTGATTCTATTGGGGGAGAAGTAAGTGAGAATTGAATAGAGAGCAACGTGGAGCAAGGCTTTTAGTTCCAGTTTCCGGCGTAAATAGAGAAATGATTCTTGTCTCCTACTAACCAGAATCTAGGTAGGATTTTGCTGTTTGGCTAAGAAGTGATTCTTACGAAAAACGTGTTTCGAGAAGCCTAGCCAAACGGCTAATGTCTATTCTAATTTCCATAAAATCACTCATGAAATAAAGGCCACTGTTTCACAACAGCGTAGATTGACGGACCAGCGCACAGCACCTCAGGCGAAGCAGAGCAGGGTTCACTACCGGCGCTGCTAATTGCACCTCATGCACGAGTGCGGCTCGTGTGTCGTCAGCACGCAAGACACACAAGCAACAAGGAGGTACCTGCAATGGTAAGTTGCTAACTCGACGAAACTAGCAGCCCTCAGAAGATGCAATTGCAGATAAACAAACAAGCTATAACCTGCTAGTGGCATGCGTTCCCAAGTCTAAACTACGAAAACGTCTCAACGATACTCGTGGAAATATGTCGATCAGACAAGTTCGTAGCCAGGGGCACAGGCAATCAGAACATAGTGGCATTCCAGGCAATTTTACATTAAATAAGTAATGAGAGTGCATTCACACTACTCCATTTTACAAATGTATATGTCAAACAACGAATAGGAGCGTACATCAATCAATCTTGTTCCACCCAATCCTCTTTACGCACAACACGGCATGTACAACACAGATAACAAAGTAGCCGAGTAACAAACATTTACATTAAACAGACCGCTTGTAATTGAAGGCATAATGCTCACCACACCTACGCTCCTTTTGTGGCGCCAAGCAGCACAGCAATTGAAGCAACCAAAGCCTGTTCATGGCACCAAAAAGTTTGGGGGCAAAGTTAGCACAACCTTTGTGCATTAATTTGCAAGAGAAAGCACAGATCTACAGTACCTGCTACTAAATATCACATCACATGGTCAAGTAGTAACAAACACTTTCATCATGTAGTGCCAAGCTAAATTTGTGCAGCACATTTCATAGAATTGTTGTTAGTTGAACTGACATATGCTCTATCCAAGTAAGAGATACCAAAAGCTATGTTCAAATCCAGTAAACCCTTAAAAACTTTTTTTCTTTTTTGAAAACATAAAGAGGATGTACTTCAACTACACAATGTGCCGTAAGTCTTATTTGAATATCCATCTCCAATATCTATAGGGGCTAGTGAAATGTCAATGATATAGGGTTTAGTGACAGGAGTTGATGCTGTATTTGCAGTTCATGTGTGTAAAACTGTTAAAAAAAACCTGATATTGGCCCTAAATCCTCACATGATTAATGAATGTTTTGCATCTAAATTCCATTAGCATAAAAGGGAACTCATAAATATAGCTGGAGGAGACATAAGAGCAACACATACATTGCTAGGAAAGACTTACAGCAATAGTGCAAGCAACATATCCTGGTTTCTCCCTGTAATCACGTACTCGGACACAAATCAGCACAAAAGCTCCAATATACCATGGAATGGCAGCAAAGAAGAACCCAAGTATAAACCTGCAAACGGAAACATCAGTTCCTCAGAGACCAATATGAGTTCATATATGAAATTGCAAGATGATTGATGTTTAGAAAAACATACAGAAACCACCCCATGCCAAGGCCACAACATGGAAGAGGACGCATTCTAACAGGCCTTCCTTCAACAACAGGAATATAACCTACAAAACACCAAAATGCAAAACTTAATTAGCCAAGTTAGGTCAAAGTTCCAGTGTAGTTCTTGACTTCGTATCTTCCTACATTTTGAACATAAATCTAAATTGTATACTGAATCATTCATTTTATAGTTATTTGTAGAGCTGAATTATTTATGTATAATCCTTTGCTGAACCTATTTAAAAATGAACTACCCTGCATCAATTTGATTGTTCCAACAAATCAAATTTCCTGCGCATTTACTTCAACATTCCAGAACACTTCAAAGTCCAAAGAAATAAAATATCAATTGAGTTTCCCTCGAGCTCCATGAACTACCGATCTCAAATGACCTCTAACTTGGGATGAGCAACACCAACGCCATTGGCCTGCAACTTGGAAGCGATGGCAAAAAAGATGCAGAAGGAACTGCAGGTTCAGAACTTCAGATACACAGGAAGACAGCTGGGCAGGACAACACCTGAATTTTGAGCTTGCCCTGTAATGCCATGTGACCTAATGGGCACAGGGGTTAGGCTATAGAAAAGATCTACATGAGGAATCAATCACACAACACTCCTAGGACAAAACCTCCAGTTGATCAATCCACCAATGAACGGAATCAACCGGGATGCAGCATAGAATTCGCACCGTTAAAGATGCGACTAGGATCTTCCGTACCTTGAGCGACCTGGTAGCCTTGGGCGTAGTACGGCGCGGCGGCCGAGTAGGGTTGCTGCGGGGGCGGGTAGACCGCATACGACGCCGGCGGCGGCTGCGGGTAGTGCTGCATCCCGGGCGGCGGCGCCGGCTGGGGGAACCCGACCGCCGGCTGCGGAAACTCCCCAGGGGCCCCGGATGGGGTTCCGAAGGTGCCGTACTGGTGCTGGTGCTGGTGCTGGTGCTGCGGCGGCGCCGACGGCGGGTATCCGTAAGAGGACGAGGAGTCGTCCGCCGAGCGGGCCTTCTCGTCGGCGTCCGGCATCTGGCCACCCATGGTAGCTCCCGCGGTGGGAAAGGCTAGTTAGGTTTGGGGAATTGCCCGGCAATTGGGACGCAGGACGGCAGGAGAGGAGGGAAGAGGACGAGGCGGTCACGAAAAAACTTGGAGGCCGAGGATTTGCGCGTACCCTTGTTTTTTTCTTGATGAAGACGATTAACGTGTGCCTCCACTCCAGCCTGGGCGGCGGTGTTGCCGTGTTGGTGCTTAACCTCTTTGTGTGCCAGTTTGTATAGTCGGATCTCATTTTAGTCCTGACAGCTGAAACGTGCTACATCAGGAGCAGGTAAATAAGCACATTTTTTTTCTTCTTCAATTCAAAGAGCCATGCTGATGAAAAAGATTTAAGGCCCTTGTTTGACGTGATTCGGATGCCAGGATGTGATTGTTTCTTGTGTCACACAGCTCTCAACCGTAGCGTTGCCAGGCTTCGGAAATTGCTAGGAACATGCAAGATTCTTTTTTTGAGAAAGACTAATAAATTTGTTAAACATGTCTCGTACCGTAGCATCGAAGGTGACAGGCTGGAACGTTGCTACCATCATAGACACAGTATACGTTTTCTGCTGTGATGGTCGTCATCCAGCGCAGAACAGACGGCTTGATTTTGTTTTCACCTTTTCACCTTTCACCTTTTTTAAAAAAGAAAATCTAAATAACATGATTACGGTTCGCAAAGTGCTTTCCGAAGGGCTACTTTATATTGTCCTCAGTTTATAAGAACCTTGAGCAGCACAAGATGAGAGGCAATCTAACTTCATTTACCATTAGCATTGTTCCATTTGATCTCACCAAACAATAGTGCCTTGCCATATACAACCAGAGGCTACACCGGCCACTGACTAGATTATTTTCTCGCAACATCACAGGCTGCAGCAAACAAATTATTTAATGAACAACTCAGCTCTGGTGTCGATCCGGAGTTCATAAAGAACCAGAAGTGCAGCTGCAGGCTTCCACTGGAACAGCTCAGATCTTCGGTGGTGGATCCTGGATACCGCAGACCAAATTGGCAGGTACAGCTACATCCATCATCTTTGGATATGACAAGTTCAAGTCTGCCCAAGATGAGACCAAATGATCAGACTTCTTTCTTTCAGCCCAAAACAAGAGGATTAATTTGACAAGCAAAGTGGGCATGTCAGCAGAAATGTGGCAATTCGGTATGAACCAAATGTACATATCCACTTGAGAGAACTTACTACTCATGATCGTCTTGAAAGTTTCCTGGACAAAAAATATATATAATTAGAAAAAAAACATTGGTAAGTGAAATTTAAGAATTTCTTTTCTTTTGAGCTATTTAAGAATTTCAGCCTAGATAGAAACAACCAATTACCTTATCTTTCGTGAGTCGAGCATTATAGGCAACCTCCTCTTCAACAGTACTTACCTGCAAGAACATAAATCGAGTGACTGCTAGCCTGGCTGGTGAACTTCAAGATACCAGGCGACTCACCGTGAAACCTTTATAGTCATGAGCAGGATAAAGCAGTGTATCCTTTGGCAATGTGAAAATCTGATCAGGATGCAAAGTTTCAGTTAGTTAAGTTCATATTTTGTCATACAATGATGACAAGATTCTGCATGCTTGCCTGTGAATGCACTGACTGATACAGCTGATCAGAACTTCCTCCCTGCAATAATACAGAATAAATGCAAACTATCAATAGAAAATCACACATCTACGGTAAACCAAAATTTCTCCAACATGAATTCAGATCTTTGCCTCACAACTTGAGACACGACAATTGTATGTAATGGTGCTTCCTTAAGCATTATATGATTAGAAAGACCACAATTACTATTTTCCTGTTTTCTAGCTTGTGAAGAAACTAACCATATTACCTGGAAGTCTGTCCTTCCACATGCCCGGATAATTAAGGCATCACCAGTAAAAGCCATCCTTGGTGACGGTTGCCCATCAGCATCACCTGTAACATAAGTCACACAGCCAGAGGTATGGCCTGGAGTAGCTCGCACCTGAAATGGAATATTTTATTTCCATATAAAATTCCATACCCACCAATGCAACAAGAAATTCCTTAAAGTCAATCTATTTTAACGCACGTTCTCAGCTGAGGGTTGTATCTTGTATGACAGTATATGTATGGATTTTGTTCATATTTTAGCAGCTATTGATGTGAGAAGAATTGCAATACATTTATAGGCCCAAGCTTTCAGTTCAGAGAATTCCATTGCGAGCCATAATTTGTACAAAGACGAACAACAATAAAAATACATGCAACATATTACATAACAACTAACTAAATCATTTACATTAACATCACTTAATTTTCTATGAACTAACTTAAAAGCATATTTATAAAAGTCAGCTGTCAAACATTACACTCTTCAAATGTGAATTGTGTATAAGCAACAGATCAGCTTACAAGTATTACAATTTACAAAGCAGTAAAAAGCTACGGGAGAAAAAAAAAAGAACAGAAAACATACAGAATAGTTTTATAGAAACATGTCAGTACAAACAGTCAGGTAAGAAACCATGTATAGCTAAGCCAATTTAAGAATTCAAAGAGAACTGGCGTTCATGAAAAAAAAATGCTTCAAAGTCCAGACTCTTGTATTTAACGGAAGCATAAAAAATCTTCAACGGAAGTTACCAACTGCAACTTCTACATTTCATGAAACACAGGACAAACAATTTTCAAAGTTCTTGATACAAAATCAGGACCACTCACCCATTAAGTTCAAGAAAACCAAAGAGCTTAAGAGAACTAGTTACAGTATTCTCCATGTATGTGAGATTTTAAATCTTGGAATTTATGTATACTAAATGAATAAAGCAGAACAGAGTAAAGTAGCTTGTTCGAATGTGGTTGTACCTCAAGGAAAAGGTTACCAAAGTGTATTTTGTCCCCATGATCAATAAAATGATCAGCTTTTGCTCCACTAGCTTTTGAAATAACAGACTTAACTCCAGGTAGCTTAGTCTGCAAGCTCATACCATTAGCTAACCATATTACCAAGGAGAACAAAGCATGTAACCGTGAAAAGCAAAATCCATCAAAACATTCCTAGAAGCACAAAACAGCTTACTTTTATTAGTCCTGTTCCAGTGACGTGATCAGCATGTACATGAGTATTCATAGCATACACAAGATTTAAGCCCAATTCCTTGATAAGATTAAGATCTCTGTCAACTGTTCTATCGACAGGGTCAATCAGCTGGTCACACAGAATAAAAAAGATAAGATGGAATCATGGCATTGACCAAATGTATATATTTATACATCAATCAAGTATGAATAACATTATTGTAGCTCAAAACTTATTCAATAACTGCTTCTGCTTTAGTTAATAGTTAATTACTTATGTGGCGTATCCTATGGCAAACCTTGAAATTTTGGTTCACACTGTTTGTTAGACAAACCCACATGCACCTCGGAAAATTTCAATGTAACATTCAATAAAAGGAAAAGGGAAGAAAAAAAAATCTCCCTTAGTTTGCTTCAGTCAATATGATCCTGAAATTCCAGACGATTTAAACCATAGCTTCAAGTTCTAATATGGGAACCCGTAATACTGGTCAGATGCAAACGTGAATCGTTGAAACTAAGTACTGAAATCAGCCATGGATGTAGGATAAGCAGTTTGAACACCAACTACTACAAAATTACTGAATTGATGCAATCCAATTGAACAAACTGAAGTAACGTATATAAATGCAGATTCTGAATTGACGAATTACAATTGCTCTCACTGATTACAACATACTCATGAGAGTGGTAAAAGAATCACTAAAGATCAAAGGAAAAAGTCTAATTGACCCCCCCCCCCAACTATATGGGGTGGTCTAGTTTACCCCCGAACTATGAAATGGTCTAATTTACCCCCTGAACTTTGCAAAACCGGCCAAATCACCCCCTCGAGCGGTTTTGGGCGATGGTTTTGCTACAGTGGCAGCGGTTTTGTCTTTTTCTTTTTATTTATTTCGTCTGAATCTTTGAAAAATCATAGTAAATCACAGAAAAATCATAAAATGAAAAATTCAATTTTATTAGACTCCACATGAGTAGATCTACACAATGAATATATAATATAGTATGCTTTAGTACAAAGTTTTTGTTGTATGAATTATTCAAATTAATTACAGAAAAAAATAGATCAAAATTTACAGCAAAAACTTTGTACTAAAGCATACTATATTATATATTCACTGTGTAGATCTACTCATATGGAGTCCAACAAAATTGGATTTTCTATTTTATAATTTTTCTGTGAGTTACTATGATTTTTCGAAGATTCAGACGAAATAAATAAAAAAGAAAAGACAAAACCGTTGTTACTGTAGCAAAACCGCTGACACTGTAGCAAAACCACCGCCCAAAACCGCCCGAGGGGGTGATTTGGCCGGTTTTGCAAAGTTTAAAAGGTAAATTAGACCATTTCATAGTTCGGGGATAAACTAGACCACCCATAGTTGGGGGTCCATTAGACTTTTTCCAAAGATCAAATTCGGCCACGAATTACAAACAGCAAGTAGTAGCAGTTGTGCAGAACTGCAGATAACAGGCAAATCAGTTAATCCGGCTGCAGATTTGTTCACTATTAATTATTACACCCACCGCATCTACGTTCCGATGCTACAATGGTTATGGTTTGAACTCGACGCAAACAGTAACAGTTCAGGTTACTGTGTGCGGGCACATGAAACCCAATATTGGCAAGCTACATAGCAAATCCATTCCCACCAAAATTAACCACCCAAGCCAATGCCAGTCCAGTTCCAGGAGCCAAAATAGCCAGAAGCTCTGAGCCAATCTCAATCCCAACCTATGAAGCGCTGGATGGACTCACCACGGCGGGCTTGTCGGGGTCGACGACGTCGGCGAGGAGGTAGGTGTACGTGGAGCTCTCCTTCTCGAACAGCTGCCTGAATAGCAGCCTCCTGTCCGCGCTGGACCCGGTGCTGTACGCCGACGCCATCGCGAGGGCCGGTAGTAACGGCGCGCGACGCAGGACCCGCTGGGGAGCGCAGGAGGCCGCGGGCGTCAACCTGCAGGCTGCGGCAGCCAAGCGCGGGATGAGGCGGAGCGGAACAACCATTGCCCACCCCCTCGCCTGCTATATACTGGAAGGAAGGGACGGCCTGGTTGTTATCGCCGCGATTTGGACGGGGTCGTGGCCCTCGCGAGTGGCGTGGTTGGGTTGCTTTGGGAGGTGGGACGGGCCGACGAGGCGGAGCCGCCAGGAGAGGAGAGCAGCTGGAAGCGGACGCGAGGCGAAAAACCGCGGCGGAAGGAGTAGCGTTGCCTGGAGATTTTACGAGTCGGCGACGGGGACGTGTTGCCCGCCGCAAACTGACGAGGCTGTTGTTTATTTTCCAGAATATTTTGCAAAATATTTCAGATTCCCGTCACATCGAATCTCTAAACACATGCATAAAGCATTAAATATAGATAAAAAATAAAACTAATTATATAATTTAGTTGTAAATCACGAGACGAATCTTTTAAGCCTAATTAGACCATGATCGGACAATAATTACCGAATAACAACGAAAGTGCTACAATAGTGCTACAGTTATATTTTGCAAAATATTTTAGGAACTAAACCAGGGCGAGGTTTCTGCGCATCGGCACCTTATCGCGATGCTCGGCTCAACGTTGGCACGTTGGCTTGTGTTATAAACCGTACTGTTCTCTCAGCCGGAACAGTATTATTCTCTCACAGCAAATCCGTAAAGAGTACTTTCAACTGTGTCTTTTCAGCGAAGCGAACGGACTCGTTGTCGTTCAGTAGTCCATTCAACTTGATCGGACCTCCAGAATTCAAATTTTCTAAGGAATTTGCTGGAAAAAAATGTCCAAACAATCGACAGTCATTTGAACTGTAGATGCGGATACAGGTAATTTGGCCAAAAATAGACACGAGTAGTCGTCATTTGAATGAAATTGAAGAAGCAGGTAGCGACAGCTTGTCTTGGTGCAGCTGTGCATCGTATCAGCTTTGCTTGCATCCGACAAATCACGAGCCATGCCGTGAAACGCTAGTGGTCAGTGACATCATGCATTACATACTGCGGAAAGGATGCCGGACAGTAGTAGTTCTGGAACTCCCAATAATTACATATGTTCGGTAGGTTGTTTTTTTTTTCTTATAAGTCGGTTATGGCTGATTTGCTGTAAGAGAAAAACACTGTTCCACGGATGATAAGCCGTGCTGATAAGCTCAGCCGAACAGGGGGAAAGGCCATAAACTGAAACTTGTAACATCTTTGCGTATTATTATACAGTTGGGGCGTGGGTGCCATGTCGAATTGTCGATCACTTGCGTATCCAATTTAAACATTTTTTAAAACGTATATCTTGATCTGATTCAACCTTTCTCAGTACCCGCGTCCGGTGCGAGTCCAGTAAGCTCCCTGGACCACCGGACGCGTCCGATGGTGAGGGACCGGACGCGCACCGCGTCCGAAGACTTCGTGACTCGCTGTTCGCCAGACCGGACGCGCCGGTCCCGTGGGTCACCGGACGCACCGGTGTCAAACCCTAGCTCGCGCGCCAGACCTTGACGCTGTACTGACCGGACGCGCCGGTCGAAACAGACCGCGTCCGGTGCAGCGTCCGGTGCAGCGTCCGGTGCACCTCTGTGACCGCGTTCGCCTCTGTTTCTTTTCCGACTTCCGGCGCAATGGAAAATAGGCATTTCACTTCCCCGAAATCGCCTGAATCCCGCGCTCGCACGCTCGGCGGGAGAGAGAAAGGAACCAAACCCCTCTCTACCCGCAAACTACAGCGCGACCAACGCCACCTTTGCAAATGTGCCAACACCATCAAGTGTACATCTCCATGTGCTTGTGTGTTAGCTTTTTCTCAATCATTTTCAAAGGTTTTCCAGTTAGCTCACTAGGCCCTACATGCAATGCACTTCATGAATTCACCTAGTGGCACCCGTGCGTCGAATAACCGATAAGATTTCCCCTCTTAATAGTTCAGCTATCGATCCTAAACCACTCACACCCTCTATGGTGTCTTGAGTGTAAAACAAAATGGCCCTATGGTTATACCTTTGCCTTGAGCCCATTTTATTTCTCCAAATGATATGATCCACTTCATATCATCACATGACCGTCTCGATCCATCGACCTTGATTTCACTTGCTCTTCACCGTTGCATCGGTCCATCGGCGTCAAGTCTTGCTCAAGCTTCACCATCGCATGGTCCTTCGCTTCGAAGCCTCGACTTGCCCTTCACCTTCACAACCGGTCCATTGAGCCAAGCATCATCTTGGTCTTCACCATCTTGGTCATATGAGTCAATGTCATGTCTCATATTCAATGACCACCTTTATCTAAATCATCCACTTAGATACAAAGGTTAGTCCTAGGTTTCATCAATTAGCCAAAACCAAACTAGGGACTTTCAGCCGGCGCAAGCGAGAACGGCGTGAGGTTTTCTCCGTACAAACGGCAGTCCCCCGCTTCCTTGATTGGTCTGCGGTGGACATCACTTTCGACCGTGATGATCACCCAGACTACGTCCCCAATCCAGGAGTCTACCCGCTCATTGTTGACCCCGTCATCGCCAACACACGCCTCACCAAGGTGCTCATGGACGGCGGAAGCAGCCTCAACATCATCTACTCCCAGACCCTCGACCTTCTGGGGGTCGAGAGAGCGCGCCTCCAATCTAGCATCGGGGGCTTCCACGGAGTCGTGCTAGGGAAACAGGCGGAACCCCTCGGACGGGTCGATCTGCCTGTGTGTTTTGGCACACCGGCCAACTTCAGAAAGGAAACGCTCACTTTTGAAGTAGTCGGATTCCATGGAACGTACCACGCTATCCTTGGGCGCCCATGCTACGCCAAGTTCATGGCAGTTCCGAAATACACCTACCTCAAGCTCAAGATGCCAGGCCCAAATGGCGTCATCACTATGGGGCCCTCATACGAACATGCCTACGAGTGCGACGTCGAGTGTGTCGAGCACGGCGAGGCTGTTTCGGGGTCGGTGACCTTGGCTGCAGACCTCGACGGTCTCGCCAATGAGATTCCCGACCCAAAGCGCCATGCCGGTAGCTTCGAGCCCGCAGAGGACGTCAAGCTCGTGACCCTCGACCCTGCTGATCCCAAGGGGAAGGTGCTGAGCATCAGCGCCACCCTCGATCCCAAATAGGAAGCCGTGCTCGTCGACTTTCTCCATGCAAACGCCGACATCTTTGCGTGGAGTCCCTCGGATATGCCGGGCATACCCAGGGAAGTCGCCGAGCATGCCTTGGAGATCCGGGCCGGATCCAAACCGGTGAAGCAACGCCTGCGCCGCTTCGACGAGGAGAAGCGCAGGGTCATCGGCGAAGAGATACACAAGCTGCTGGAGGCTGGATTCATCAAGGAAGTTCATCATCCTGAGTGGCTAGCTAATCCTGTATTAGTTAAGAAAAAGAGTGGGAAGTGGAGGATGTGTGTAGACTATACTAGTTTAAATAAAGCATGTCTAAAAGTTTCCTTTCCTTTGCCACGCATTGATCAAATCGTCGATTCCAATGCGGGATGTGAAACTCTCTCGTTCTTAGATGCCTATTCCGGCTATCACCAGATCAAAATGAAGGAGTCCGACCAGCTCACGACTTCATTCATTACCCCATTCGGCATGTATTGCTACGTTACGATGCCCTTTGGTCTCCGGAACGCAGGGGCTACGTACCAGCGATGCATGCAGCATGTTTTCAGGAAACACATCGGGTCGACCGTCGAGGCCTATGTCGAGGACATCGTTGTCAAAACAAAATAAGCCAACGATCTGGTCAACGACCTAGACGTTGCGTTCAAATCCCTCCGAGCAAAAAACATCAAACTCAATCCAGAGAAATGCATCTTCGGCGTCCCGCGAGGTATGCTTTTAGGGTTCATCGTGTCTAAACGTGGCATCGAGGCCAACTCTGAAAAAATCTCTGCGATAACCAAGATGGGCCCCATCCGAGATCTGAAGGGCGTACAAAGGGTCACCGGTTGCTTGGCGGCGCTCAGCCGTTTCATTTCGCGCCTCAGCGAAAAAGCACTCCCTCTGTACCGTCTCTTGAAGAAATCGGAGCATTTTTCCTGGACCCTCGATGCTGAGGAAGCTCTCACAAAACTCAAGGCCACACTCTCTAACTCACCCATCCTCGTCCCTCTGACCCTAGGGGAACCGCTCCTACTTTATGTCACCGCGACGTCACAAGTAGTCAGTGCGGTCCTGGTTGTCGAACGGGCCGAGGAGGAACATACCTTGCTCGTCCAGAGGCCGGTCTATTTCATTAGCGAGGTGCTCTCAGAAACCAAGATCCGATACCCACAAATCTAGAAACTGCTATATGTCGTCGTCCTGACACGGCGCAAGCTCCGACACTACTTCGAGGGTCACCCGGTTACTGTGGTTTCTTCTTTCCCTTGGGAGAGATAGCCCAGAACAGGGAAGCCTCGGGTAGGATTGCCAAATGGGCAGTCGAACTCATGGGCGAGACCTTGTCCTATGCGCCGCGCAAAGGTATCAAGTCACAGGTGTTAGCAGACTTCCTGGCTGAGTGGATCGACACCCAACTACCTCCTGCACAGCTTCAGGCGGAGCTGTGGACCATGTACTTCGATGGGTCATTGATGAAAACAGGAGGAGGCGCGGGTTTGCTTTTCATCTCACCCCTCGGGGTTCACATGCGCTACGTCATCCGGCTTCATTTTCTTGCGTCAAACAATGTCGCCGAGTACGAGGCGCTCGTCACGGGATTGAGAATTGCCATCGAGCTCGGGGTCCGACACCTTGACGTTCGAGGCGACTCCTAGCTCGTGATCGATCAGGTCATGAAGAGCTCGAGCCGCCGTGACCCCAAGATGGAAGCCTACTGCTAAGAAGTACGGCGCCTCGAGGACAAGTTTTACGGCCTCGAGCTCAACCACATCGCACGCAGATATAATGAGGCCACCGATGAACTAGCAAAAATCGCGTCCAGTCGAACTAGGGTCCCACCAGACATTTTCGCAAAAGACCTCCAGCAGCCATCCATCGACCTTGGGCCAGACGGAGGGGTCGACGGGACGTCACTCGACCCCCCACCTGAGGCAGAAGCCCCCGCGACCGGGGCTGAGGCCATGCAGGTGGAAGACTTGACCCCACCGTGTGACCTCGAGCCTGACTGGCGCATTCCGTACCTCGACTACCTCATCCGAGGGGACCTCCCTCGGATAAGACCGAGGCTCGACGGATCGCTCGCCGGGCCAAAACCTTTGTGATCATTGGCGACAGTAGGGAGCTGTACCGCCGTAGCCCTACTGGCATCCTC
The DNA here is from genome assembly GCA_038087645.1 of Saccharum hybrid cultivar R570. Taxonomy (NCBI): domain Eukaryota; kingdom Viridiplantae; phylum Streptophyta; class Magnoliopsida; order Poales; family Poaceae; genus Saccharum; species Saccharum hybrid cultivar. The sequence goes on from JAQSUU010000113.1 coordinate 39,732,697, forward strand.
CAACGCTGCATCACAAATGAGCAAGGCAGGGACCTGCTCAGCGATCTGCACTCGGGGGCTTGCGGTCACCACGCAGCACCTCGAACCCTCGTCGGAAATGCCTTTCGACAAGGATTCTATTGGCCGATCGTGGTCTCCGATGCTGTCAAGCTAGTACGCTCCTGCAAGGGTTGTCAGTACTATGCGAGACAAACCCATCTTCCGACACATACCCTGCAAACTATCCCCATCACATGGCCATTTGCCATTTGGGGGCTCGATCTTGTCGGACCTTTGAAAAGGACAACTGGCGGCTTCACCCACTTGCTCGTCGCAATCGACAAATTCTCCAAGTGGATCAAGGCCCGTCCAATCACCAGCATCAGGTCCAAGAAAGCTGTGCTCTTCTTCACCGACATTATTCATCGCTTTGGGGTCCCCAACTGTATCATCACGGACAATGGCACCCAGTTCACTAGCAAAATGTTTTTGGATTTCTACGACAACCACCACATCCGTGTGCTCTGGTCAGCCGTGGCCCATCCAAAAACAAACGGTCAGGTGGAACGTGCCAATGGCATGGTCCTACAAGGCCTGAAACCCAGAATCTTTGACAAGCTAAACAAACATAGCAAAAGATGGGCTGCCGAGCTGCCCTCGGTCCTGTGGAGCCTAAGAACAACGCCGAGTCGAGCCACGGGGTTCACTCCGTTCTTCTTAGTCTATGGGTCTGAGGCAATGCTCCCAACAGATATAGAATACGGATCCCCAAGGTTGAAGGCCTACAGCGAAAGAAATAACGATGCCGCAAGAGAGGACGCCCTCAACCAGCTCGAGGAAGCCTGAGATGTGGCCCTATTACATTCCGCCAGGTACCAGCAGGGTCTCCGACGCTACCACGATAGACACATCCGCAAGCGTGACATCAACGTCGGCGACTTGGTGCTACGGCGGAACCAGAACACCAAGGGGCGCCATAAGCTCACGCCACCATGGGAAGGACCGTACATCATCGCAGAAGTGCTAAAGCCGGGCACCTACAAGCTATCCAATGAGAAGGGCGAAATCTTCACCAACGCTTGGAACATTGAACAGCTACGTCGCTTTTTTCCTTAGAAAGCCTCGAGGCTCTGTAATTTCTTTTCCATCAATAAAGAATACAGCGATGTTTCAAACTTTCATTTCACAATGAGGAAGGATCGACTCTGCACTCCCAGAATCGACCCTCCCTCGGGGGCTACAAGGGGGGAACCCTCCAGTCCCCGAAAAAACTAGCACTCTTTTTTTAAATTTAAGAACCGCTTCTTAGATCGACGGCACCGCAAAAGCGCCCTAAGGGCTCTCGAGCCAGGAGTATTACCCACGCCTCCAAGGCTACGGTACCTCCGCTCACCCCTCAGTCCTTCTAGAGGTGCGACATCACGCTAGAGAGATCTAAATAATGGTTCCTAACTTTGAAAAAGAACATACCCCCTGTCGCTCAGATCAGGTTCTCACACGATCTACAAGGCCGCAACACCACCCTGAAGCCCGAGGACAGTTGAGCCGTGAGATCACTTGCGCCTCCGAGGCTACGGTACCTCCACTCGCTCCCTTACGCCAAAGGACGCAACTGCGTGCTAGGCAAATCATGCGAGAACACAATCCAAGCGATAAAGGGAAGAAAAGCTCGAATAAAACTAAAATGACCACGAACCGGTCTATGTTTTTGAGTTCTTAGGGCCTCCGAGGCCACCACAACCAAAATCCAAAGTACTAACTTATTACATGGGCCTTTCCGCCCAGATTTGGCTCACAGGCCCTCATCGTCAGCAGGCGGGACCACCTCGGCTTCAAAAAGCCAGGCCAGACGGCTCCCAGGATCTTCTGCGGCTTCAATCAGCTCCAGGCAGGCATTCTCGTTCTCCTCGTTCGTCCGATCCGGGTCTGTGATGAAGCCGTCAGCAATGAGCTCTATGTCGAACACAAACCCTGAACGGACGACGGCCAGCGCCCTCTTTACGCCGTGATGGAGGCTGTCCCGTATCTTCTTCCGGGCAAGGCGGCCCAGCGCCGCCATCCGAAGGATGAAGGAGTTCCCCGGAACATCTTCCCCGATGTCGACGTCGGGCTCGACCCCCAGGCCGTCACACATGTCGGTGATCGCGCCCTGGAGCAGCTGGGTCCTCCGGGTCTCGGCTTCGAGGAGGCTCTGGAAGGAGTTGGCAGACGATTGGGCCACTCGATTCTCCCTCTCTAGCTCTGAAACATGATAAAACAAATTAATACCTAACACGAGGCCTCGACGCCGTGGCCGTAACAGTCACACTTACCCTCGATATGGGTCTGCAGGCCCACGACCTCGTTGCGAAGCCCCCCGCACGTCCGCTCGAGCCCTAGGATCTCCTTGTCACTGATGGTCGCCTTCAGCGCCTCTATCTCCTGGCGAGCGGACTCGAGAGCCATGTCCTTCTCCTGGACGGCTCCGTTTAGCGTCGTAACCTCGTCCTTCAGAGCACCAAAGCGAGCAGTGACCTGCTCGACCTCAACGTTGAGGGCGTCACGCTGACGGCTGACCTAGGAGACATCCTCCTCGAGCTCCTTCACCCGTGTCGACAGGGGCTCGAGATCCCTGCGGGCCTGGGCAGCCTCCTCCCGAGCCTTGTCCACGTCAGTGCGCATCATGGCCTCAGCCGCCTAAGCCTGTATCGCCTCCTCCTTCACCGCCGCGTATGCGACGCGCAGCTCAGCCATTTCAGCATTCCGATCGGAAAGCCGTTTCTGGGCCTCCTCGACCAAGACCCGTTGCTGAGACAGCGCGGCCCACACGCCACTCTCATCCCGGATGAAGAGTGACTTGCGGCGGGAGTACTCCTTCAGCTCCTGATCACAATTCGAAAAAACCAAAAAGGTTAAAAAGTCGAGGGAAAAAGACACCAAGAGAACCACGAAGAAAGCCGACGGGACAATCATACCTCGGTGGCATCCCACATACTTCGCGACACGGCCTCGGTCGCCACATGGAGCAACCGATCGAGGTGCCGGCGGACACCCTCGAGGTACTCCCAGCGGTGTACGTCGTCCCTGTCATTCAGGGTGAAGATGGGCTCGGCGTCGGGGTTCGCGGCGTCCCTAAACTGGAGGGACACCCCCCACCTCGGTATCTCTGCCTCCGCCCGTGCTATGGCCAGCGCGGTGATGTCGGGCCACGACGACGACGACCCGGCCGGGGCGTCTCCCGGCCCCGCGGAAGGACCGGCCTCGCCCGCAGTTCCCGCCTCTCCAACGGCCGTTGAGGCACCGGCCTGATCCGCGGCCTCACCCCCTCGACCCCCATCACTTGTTTCCCTTTGTCCAGGGGGTATCGTCGAGGGTGAGGTCCACGGTCACGGGTGCCCGCCCTCCTGAGGGAGCTGGCCCCTCGACCGCCGGCACCTCCGGAGCCGGCCCCTCGACCGTCGGCACCTCCAGAGCCAGCCCCTCGATCGCCGGCACCTCCGGAGCCAGCGCTTCGACCGCCGGCGCCTCTTCCTCTGGAGATCCGGTCGGGGGCTCGACGGCCCCGCCCTCCACCGTACCCGCCGGCTCCGCCGACGGGTCTTGCTGCGGCCGCGGCCCCCTCGCCAGTGCCGCTTCCTGTCTCGGTGCCGACGGGACCTCCTCCATGGTCACGTCAGCACCCGCCCGCTCCGCGCCGTGGACGGATGCTTCGCCCATCACGGCCTCGACGGCAGCCTCGGCCGTCGGTGACGGCCTGGGCTCCGCCTCGATCGTACTGGGCGCCACCGTCTCCGCCGGTTCGGACCCCTCCACGGCGGGATCGGAGCCAGCGACCACCATGGCATCTGCTGCCCCCTGCTATTGTCACAGGCGCCCCTTCGCAGCCTCGACCTGCCGGACCCAGGCCGCATCCTGCTCCGCCGTCCGGTTGAGAACAACGGCGCTGGCCCGCAGCGACTTCACAGGGGTAGGCCCCATCGGCTCCGCCTTCCGCTTTAACCTACAAAGTGAGAAAGAACGTCAGCCAACGGATCCAGAGGAAGGCAAAAGAACCAAGAATGAACACTTACCCGGAAATCGGCACCAAAGGTCTCGACCCCACGCGATCCGAGCCTCCCATGGCGACCGACGGTGGCCTCGCAGCGGCCCCTCCAGCAGGCCGGGCACTTCTTGGGGCTCTGGCCGGCGTGCCACCCTGCGCCTTATGTGCCTCCGAGGCTAGCTGGCCTCGGGTTCTCACGCCTGCCGGTGGCACCGCCGATGACGACGCCGGTACCACCGACCCAGCCCCTGCCCGAACTTGCGGGGCCTGGACTGGTGCAGGCATCCTCGTCGACCCCTCTTGCTGGGTCCGGGGTAAAGCCGCCCCTCCCGTCGAGGGGCCCGCCTCCGTCTCCGTCTTCTCCTTCTCCTCCTCATCCTCGGTCTCCTCGACCACGACGACTGAGGAGGACGACCCCCCGATGGGCTCCAGCAGGGGGTGAATGTCGGGGAGATCCCCCAGTCCGGTCGTGGCCTCATACAGCGACAGGGCGTCGTCGTCTTCGCCACTGCTGTCGTCGTCCTCCCCCGAGATTGTCTCGGAGGGCGACGGCGCCAGGGGGACCCCGTCGATGGTCTGCTGGCGCTGGAGCTTCTTCAACGCCTCCGCCTCCTTGGCCTTGCGGATTGCCCGCTTTTTGGCCGTCTCCTTGGTTTGTTTCTTCTTGGACGCGTGCTGGCGTCGAGCCTCCCGGGCAGGCCGGTCCTCTGGGACTGGCGGCCGTGTCTCCCGCAGCGCCGACAAATCCTACGCGCCGGCCTCGACCAAATTAGCGGAATTCAAAAATAAACAAAACTAGCAAACATACCAACCCAAAGATACTTACCACGGGCTCGAACCCCTCGGTAGGTCTCATGGGGACCCGTTTGACCTCCTCCACCTTGAAGTTCCCGACCATCCGGCGCGCTCGCCGGAGGACCTCCTCGAGGGTGAGGGACTCGTCGGACATCCGGGTCCCCTCCAGGGATGCCTCCGGAGTCATCTGGTCGAGGCGGAGACGACGCCGGCACAGCGGCATCACTCTATGGCGGTGGAAGGCCGTAGCCACCGCCGCTGCCGTCAAGCCCCGAAGGCGAAGCTGCTGCAGCGCCGCCAGCAGCGGGTCCAGGCGCGGCTTCTCGGCCTCCGGCACTCCGTACGTCCAGCGGTCCTCTTGAGCGGTCAGCACTCGGCCGGTGTACCTCGGCAACTGATTTTCATCATTGCGGAGGTAGAACCAACCCTCATGCCAACCGCTGTTCGAGGAGATGAGGCGAGCTAGGATATACAGATCTGCCCGGCTCGACCTCACCTGCAGGACGCAGCTCCCTACTCGAGCCACGCACAGGACCCCCTTCTCCCCCGCCCTCCTGGCAAAGAGCTCAGCCTTGAAGAGGTGAAGCCACAAGTTCCACTGCGGCTCCACCCCAAGGTAGCCCTCGCAGACCGTCGCAAAGATGGCAGTCTGCGCGACGGCGTTGGGGGTGAGGTGGTGAAGCTCCACCTGGTAGTAGTGGAGGTGCGCGCGCATGAAGGCGGACACCGGTACGCCAAACCCCCGCTCGTGGAAGCAGACGAAGCTCACAACGTACCCTTCAGGGGGCGCCGGCTCCCGGTTGGCAGGAGGCGGCGCGATCCACTCCGGCTGCGACCGACTCGTCCTCGGCCGCAGCAGCCCGTCCTCGACCAACTCCTCCAACCTCCTCTCCGTCACCAAGGAGGCGGCCCAGTCATCGGCGGGGAGGATCTGGCTCTTTCCTGCCATCGGTGCTGTCAGAAAGGGGGGTGGGCGAAGAGGATGCGGTGGCGGCGGCGATGTGGGCGGAGAGCGCAAGAAGGCAAGGGCTGTCTGAGGCAAGAAGATGGCAAGAGCGCAAGGGACCGGTGGGGAACGCAGACCCCTAGGTTTCGATTTTATATACCCTGGCGGAAGCCCAACGGCCACGCGAAAAGGTAGGAACAGTTTCCCGCATTAAATGCGCTCACCTAACCGTTTCCCCCACGTCTCGCAGGAGCCGGGCACGTGGCCGTCCCCCACGCCATAACCGAACGCCACGTCGCCCACTACCGCGCCGATTTCGCCCTAAAAAGGCGTGCCTGGCTAACGGGCGGAGCGAGATCCGCGGACGGATATTCCTAGATGCCTGCTAAACGGGTCCCGAGCCCGTCATAAGTCTCGAGGGAACGGGAGCTGGCCCTCGACCCGGGTTCGACAGCTGCCCTCGAGCAACAGAGTTAGGGACGACTGGGGATGCGCCCTTGCATGGCCAGGGCTCGAGCCACACTCTCGAGGCACTCCGAGACGTATTCGAGGCCAAAGAAGGAGGTCGACGTAGGAATCCCCTCGAGGGAGGCATCGAGCCCTCAGATCCCGTCGTAGGGAACCGATATCTGCACGACCACTCCTTGGCATTTTTTGAGAGCGCCTCCGGGCCACTAGCCGACTCCTAACGACTGGAGCATGGGCTCGCACTCGAATTCCCCCACCAGCAGCTCACCGGAGATCGTCGGAACTCGCCCAAACGAGGTAGTACGGCGTTCCCCACCCCTCCTCCTCCTCTCGGCAGGAGGAGCGTGAGGGTCACACAACAGAAGATGACCAGGGACTCTGATCGACCTCGTACGCACGAGGCTCGGGGGCTCGGCCACATCAAACTGCTCCACGATGAAACACGAAAAAGACCTCGGAGGAGTCTTCAACACTCCACCGAGGCCTCAGGGGCTACACCCGGTGGGTGCGCTCGCGCGCCCCCACCAGAAAAGTCAACGGCGCTACAACTCCAGTTCATCAGCAAAAAAGCCTCTAGGAGAGTGATCGCACACTCTCCAAAAGGCTCGGGGGCTACTGTCGGTACCAATGGTATAAGGGTACCCACATTTAACGATAATAAAGATCAAAAAGACTAAGCCGCGCCCAAACCCGGCCGCACACCGGGTCCGCCTCGTACGAGGGTAGCTCGACGAAGTGCCTCGACCACGCTCCGGCTCTGACTTGTACGAGGCACCCTCGACGGGGGCGCCTCGACCGCGCCCCGTCCCGTACAGCAAGGTACCTCGACCGCGCTCCAACCCGCGCGAGGCTCGTCCGCCCACTGGGGAAAACTCCGACCCGCGTGAGCCTGGGTCGAGACGCTCGACCCCTTCTCTTTACCTACCCCAGGACAAAAGCCATAGCATTTAATACGATTACCTACTACCACCTACCGGCATGGTTGCGATCAGGGTCGACGTGGGAACAATGCCAGTGTCAGTCCTCACTGTTTTACCGCCCATCCCGTGATGGGAGGTGAAAACCATCACTGTACCCACCTTACCGTGCACTGTACGTCACTAGTTACCCTCGAGGAAGGATACAACAAAGCCCGAATACCGCAATCCCAGGGATTCGGACTTATCCATTCGGTCTCGACCCCGGCCTCGACCCGGCCTCGACGCTCAGCACGGCTCAACAGGGAAGGAAGGACGGTATGGCACGGCGCTCCGGGTCACTTCAGCGTCTCGTCCTCTATGTCACCATGGTGTCCAGGGATGGCCTTCCATTTCTAGGGCACATCGCTACAGTCACCTCAACAGAGATCGACAAAACATCATCTCAAGGCTTCCCGTCGTCCTGGCCTCCTCTCGCCCTATAAAAGGGCAGGCCAGGGCTCTACAACGGGGACAGAAGACAATTGACAACAAACCGGACACAGGATAGAGATCAACATCTCAGGCAATCATCCTTGTACTCTTTTTTCTCTCTTTGAGACTTGGGCTCGCCGCTCTCTCTCACAAGCTTGTAACCCCTACACAAGCACCTCGGTGCAAGGAAATACAAACATCTCCCCCCCCCCCGCTGGACGTAGGGCCTTCTTTTTCTCGAACCAGGATAAACCCCTGTGTGTTCTCCTTGCATCACCATCTAGGAAAGGGACACGCAGCATTTACTCGTCGGTTTAGGACCCCCTCGGTACCAAACACCGACAATTATAAAAACATATTTCACGACAAATCTAACAACACTTACACTACTACAAGAAACATTTATAAAGGTAGTCAAAATCTATTTGTAGAGGTGTCTACTTCACCTATCTCTATCTGTGTGTCGATGCCTAGAGGTGGCTCTCTAACCGCCCCTAGAACGCCCTTAGAGGTCGATCCTAGGGGCGATCTGAATTCTAGCCACCTCTATAAATGGTTATACAAAATTTGCAAATGAAGCAAAAATTAGAATTTTGAACCCCGAAAGAAGTCCACTTGGCAACCCTCATGGCCGTGCATTGCAAATCACAAGTGTTTATTCTCATTCGCAAAAAGAATCACTTAGAGATGAGCTCACCTAGAGATCTAATTGTCGTGCCTCTATTAATTGTCTTTTGTATAGCCACTTGGGTGTCACGTTCATCTAAATGAGTGATATCCTCGTCAAGTTGTTGACACCTAGGTCTTGTTTTGGGTTGAACTAAATGCCACGACGTAAGAGGGAATAAGGGAGCTAGAAAAGGTCCATAATACCTACCCAAGTGTGTGTCTTCAACCTTTAGATTCATGTTCATTGCCTCCTACACAACACAACTAAGGTGAACCTTTTTTTGAGGAGGGGGAGGGGGTCTTGTGCCCCACCACTACTAGATCCAATAAAAGTTAAAAACCAAAAGGGTTACAAAAAGTGTTGTACATAAGGAATCTCTTTGGATAGTTCAACACAATAAGCCATGTACATTTACTGGGAGCTGTGGAGGTAAACTTTGGCACCAGTGAACACATGCATAATAAGACAATTTCTGTCGTGACTACAAATCAGCTGACCATAGGAAGAGCCACCAAAATAAAACTTAAATGCCACTTCAGGAATTTAGCAGCTAAGGGTACTTCTTGAGTTTGCTGGATCAATGACTTGGCATATGCGAAGCTTTTTGACCATCATGGCTGTAACACCCCGTTGTTACGTATTTATTTAGCATTGCAAATCATACGCATGATGCATCATTTGCATTCATAATCACATGTGAAGTAAAGTATAGCTTTGAGTTGAAACATGTGAAACGCCGCTTTGAAACATGAATGTTGCATATACTTGTTAGATTTATTTTTGCCCTAATTATGCTAGCTAGATCAATAAAACATGTTTGGTTGTAAATGCAAATCACTTAGAAATAATTATCATGCAATTTGGAGCAAAGTCTGTATTCAAACTTTTGGCAAAATATGCTTTTAAAAATATTATTGAAAATAGTAAAAACCCCTGCATATTTAGCTTTTGCATCCCAATTCAAAATCTATGTAAAATTTTTAGTTGGTCCCTAAATCAAAGTTGTAGAGGATTAAATTCTAAGCAACTTTCATTTTTGGGCCATTTTCAGAAAATGTTATTTTCTTGCTCAAAATGTTATTTGAAGTTGTTATTTGAAATTCATTTGAAAATAGAATTTGGAAAACTTTATTTTCACCTTACCGGGCCGTCGCCTCCTATCCGGCCCGCTGGCCAAAGCCGGCCTGGCCCAGCCTCCGCGCGTCGCACGCCGCTCACCGCGCCCGCGCTCCCCACTCCTGGCCCATTGCTGCTTCCCCGGCCGAGGCCCACGCCGCACCGCGCCTTCTTCTTCCCGTGCGCAGACACGCCCGACCGCACTCAGACGCCCCGCGCCATGTGGCGGCCGCATGCCGGCGACGCTGGCCGGGTGGTGCCCGGTAGCCCCCATGCGCGCGCCTTAAGCCCTGTCCGCGCGCCCCATCTCCACCCCACTCCTTCTCCAGCTCACTCGCAACGCTCGGCCGAAGGCGGAATTCTTCATCCCCTTCCTCGCCGCTTGGCTCCGGCGCCCCCGTTCGCCGCCAATGAGCCACCACAGCTCGCTCCACCATAGCCACAACTCTGCCCGCAGCTGCTACTCCCAGTCCACCCCTTCCCCGAGCGGGTAGACCGCAGGTGGGGTCGTATTTCCGCTTTCCGCTGCCGTCCGCCATGGATGGACCTCACCGGAGTTGGGCCGTCACCGTGGCCAGCCCTCTCGCGTCCATCTCTACCCCTCGCGTTAGGCCCAATAGCATCGCTTGAGGTCCGCGGAGCTCGTCCGCAGCTCACCTTGCCCGATCATGGCCGGAGTCGCCCGGCGCGCCACCGTGGCCGTGTCGCCGTCCGCCATTGCCGCGGTCACCACTTGTCGAGGCCAGTAGAGCTAGGGTTTCGTGCACCATTGGGTGCGGCTCGTCGAGGAGAGTGCGTAGGGCTAACTGCTGCCGCCGGTGAGGTCACTGCCGGCGAGAACGAGCCGGTCAGCGCCACCCTCTATGTCTGTGTCGCTGACAAGTGGGGTCCCGCTGACCCGAGGACCCACCTATCGGCTCCTCTGTGTGGATCCGGGGAGAGGAAGCGGGGTGTTCTTAGAATTTTCGACCGGTTGGGTTTAAAAGAATTTTGAAATTGATTTTCAGAAATTCTTTAAAGCCTTCCAAAATTCATATCTTGAGATTTATGGCTCCAAAAATTGTGAAACAAATTTTGGTAGACTTATTAGGAGTAGATCTATGATTTAAAAATATTGTATGTTGAATTTGTGATACTTTTCTGTGGAGCTTTATATAATTATTGAAATTGTTGTTTTCTTGAGAAATGCATAATAAATCATAGGGAGCTCAGAAAATTATGGTTCTGATTTTGTTAATCTTCTTTAGTGATGTACTTTACATGAAAAATATATGTCATGCATGTTCTGTAGAAAAATTATGATGTGTAGTTCATGTGCTTTTATTTGTTGATTTTGTTATTTTGCTAGAGAGAAAAATATGTATAAAACAAGGGCCTGAGAATTTTTATACAATGCTTATATACTAAGTAGAACATAGAAAAAATGCTAAATCTGTTGTTTGATACTTTTCATAATACAAAGTTTTTTCATGGTCATATTTTGGCCCTAGCTTGTCATTTTTGTGTAGGCTATTCCACTTATCCAAATGCCATGAAAATTTTATGGTAGTCTACTTAGAGTAGTATTATTGCATGGTAATTTTCTAAGATTTTTCTATGCTACCAAAATAGATGTTGCTATTCATACCTAATGATAATTAGGGTTTAATTAAATCTTGCCTTATGCATGCTTAGGGAATTAGTGAACCTTTGGTGTATCTTTGAAGCATTTTAACCTGATGTTGTGTAACACCCTTGGTGTTATAGCAACTAAAAACATGCCACATCATCACATGCATTGCAAAGCATCCAAGATTAGGGTAACTACGTTATGCATCAACTAAAATGAGTTTACCTTCTTAGGTTGGATGTGTTTCTAAGTTGTGTGACTCGAATCCGAAAACCTTAATTTCAAATGTCACCGCAAATACTTAGTTTATGCCTTGCGTAATTTGAGGTGTATGACGGTGTTATACACTAGTGCCAAGTGTAGGGTACGAGGTCAAGTCCAACTCGTAAAATAAAGCTTCAAGTTTGAGTTTGAATTTGGAGTCCAAAACTTGTTGCAAGTTTTCCACTTCGGATTCGAATTCAAATTTGAGGAATTATTAAAAGAATTTCTGAAGTCAACCTGGTCAACCAAGAGTGGCATCTGGTCAGACATGTGATGCTTGACTCAATGATGCCCTTGGGTGATGGTGTGATCACTAAATAATCACCAATTAATAGATCATCAAGTTTCAATTTGAAATCTTTCCGGAAACCCTAAAAAGCAAAACCTTGATTTTACCCGTTTTTGAATAAATCAAAATCTAAGCAAAATTTGGGAAAAAGTGTAAAACCAAGTTTGTAGATCTTTTCAAGGGCTACAAGTTTGGTGTTTTGAGTTTTCAAAGTTTTAGTGTAAAATTTGGAGTAAATTTGAAAAGATTCAAATCTCAAATTTGACCCCTTTTCATCTCCCCTATCCAATTTTAAAATGGAGTCATAATTTGAAAATGTTTTGAATAGGAAAGTTGTAGGTCTTACCTAGATGTACAACTTTGGTATTTTGAGTTTTTGAAGTTTTAATACAAAATTCAAAGTAATTTTAAATTTACAGATTTCCAAAAAATGTCCCCTTTTAAATTCAAATTCAAATTTCAAAATCTAGGCCGAATTGGAAAAGGTGTATATTGAGAAAGTTGTAGAATTTTAAAAATAGAGCAACTTTTGTATTTGTAGGTTTTCAACTTCTATATAAAAATTTAGAGTAATTTGGGAATTATCTTTAGTGGCATTTTAGTAATTAAGCCAAACTTCAGCCAACGGTAGGGCGCCACCTCCCGCCCGACGCCGGCGAGCTTCAAACTGTTTCTAGGTGTGCCCGTGACCGCCAGCGGCCGCTTCGGCATGGTCGGTCCGATCCACGTGTCACCCTCGCGTCGACCGGTCACCCGTATAAATGGTCATCGCCGTCGTCTTCGTTTTCTCTTCCTCCTCTGTTTCCCCCCCGCAGTCGGTCACCACCGCACGCCGCCGTAGTTCACCGTCGTCGCTGCTCCGCCGTTCAATTGCTCTCGCCTGCAGCTCCGCAATCCTTGTGCGCAGCTCCTGGAGCCCTCTATTGCGTCTCGCCCCGTTTGCTACTGCCGACAAGCCACGATCTTCTCCACGGTCGGCAGCAGCGCCACCGCGGGTGCCTCACCGTCGACCGGTCACTCCAGACCACCTTCGCCTTCACCGAGTTCGCCACAGCATTCGCGGTGAGCTCCTAAGCGTGATGCTCGCGTTATTTCAGTTGCTACCGTGTCGGAAGGGAGAGTTACGCCTCCTCGCCGCCGGGCGGGTCGCCACCGTGGTCGCCATGGCCGCGGTCAGGCCCTCCGAGCTTTGTTGTACCCGTTTGATGGTGTAGTAGTGTTCGCGGGGCTCGAGTGAAGCTGTTGGTGCAGTTCCACCGCACTGGGAGCTCGTCGTCGGTGAGTTCGCCATCGGCAGTCACCGCGACGCCGTGGTCGCACACCGGAGGGGAAAGGGAGAGAGCGAGCGAGCGAGCGGGCCGGCCTAGCCGCGTTGCTGGGCCGGGCAGAGCTGAGTAGGCCGCGGGAGAGGGAGAGGGGCGCGGGCGCATGCGGGCCGCGCGAGCGCGAGCGCGGGGCTAAGCTGCCGCGGTATCGTGGGCCGAGCAAGGAAGGAGAGAAGGGAAGCGGCCCGAGTGTCTGGGTTTTGTTTTTCTTTTTCAAAAATGTTAAATATTAACCAGTTTTGTTTCTTTTGTTGTGAATTATTTAGAATTCCAAAAATAGTAAAATTTTTTGAGTAAACTCTCTGTACTATGTACTATTTAAGAAAAATATTAAATGCCAATTTTGTTTACTTTTTGTAAGTTATTTAATTAGCTCAATTAATTAGTAAATGGCTTTTCCACAATTTTCCTAGGCTTAATTAATTATCCAAAAATTATGAAAATTGTTTTACCACTTAGTTTTATATAAGCTTTCTAAAATAAAAATTTGAGCTTAATTAGACAAAGTTGATTTTATTATTAATTTATACTTTATTAATTAATTAGTTAATCAACTAATTAAGGCTTAATGATTAGGGTTGTTTGACTTTGAGATTGAGTGTTGACTTTGGGTCATTAACACTTAATGACCTTTAGCATCCATAATTGATTGTTTAAGCTCTCTTATTTATGTTGTTAAGACGTAATTAATGTTATTTCATGTGATAAACGAAATTCCATAATGAAGTAATTTGCATAATCGAACCCTAGGTTAGGGTTAGGTTAGAATCTTTTGTTTTTCAACTGTACCACGAAGGAAAGTTGTACTCAAGTTATTAACTTTGTTATGCATCCATCAAGCATCATGTTTATTACTTCATCATTTTAAGCATACCTTATCATCGTGTGTAGTCCCCGTGAACGAGGAGGTTACCGAAGTTGAATCCATCCCCGAAGAAGAACCGACGTCCGTAGAGGTGGGATTTGATATTTGCGGTACTGACCCAGAGCCTGAACTTCCCGTCGACCAAGGCAAGCCCCGGTTACATTTAACTCTTCCTTGCATTTGAAAAGTTTACTTCACTTATATAATGCTTATCGCATTAGGTGATAGGAGTTGAGTGATAACCTAATTATTGCATTGCCATCCTTGATACTTCGATATCATCCTTGTTACTGTTTTTATTTGAAAATGCTTAGTATGCTTATCCATGGTTAATAAGAAAACTTTAAAAATGTTAAGCAAAGTTTGATGGGTTGTTGGACAACCACTTGATGAATAATGATGATGATAATCTGGGACCGTTCGGTGGACTTGCATCGGGAAAGGAGTCCCCATATAGTGTCTCCGACTGAGTCAGTTAAGGACCGTACCGTTGTTTGAATTGTGTGCGTCGAGAATTTGCAACTGATCACAAGCTCCGGTAAGCCTAAGACCTCGGTAATGCCAGCATATGAACGACTAACCGCGCACTGGGAGTGGAGAGATGGTGAGAGTAGTGTGTACCCTCATAGCCAAGGGCTAGATTAGAGGTGTACTGTGCTCTCGGGTGGCGCTGGACTCGGTCATGTTTTAGCAGATCCGAGTGAAGGTTGATATATGTCGGTTAGAGTCCTACATATGTCGTGTGGTTAGGAATCCCCAGCTGGGTATAATCGGTTCGAATCATCGCTACTCCCCGGTTAAGGAGACTCTATTCTCTGTTCAACATCGTAGTTAAGAAATGGAACTCTAGTCGGAGAATCGGAAAGAAGTTGAATGAGTTATATGATCTAGATTAGAATCACTTACATTCTATTGATAATTAATACTGAAATAAAACATTGATATTAAGGATTCACTATTAGTAGCTTTTATGCAAAAGAACCTCGATTCTTGCTGGAACCTCACCTTGATTCCCCTGAGCCTGCATTCCTGAGTCGTCTTCACCCTGTTTCATCGATTAAGTCTTGTTGAGTACTTTCGTACTCAGGGTTTGTTAAACCCCTGTTGCAGGTGCGTCTCATGAACAGGTGTGTTTCGGACCCTGTTGCATGATCGTCTTTGCGGTAAGCGACGATGAGTAAGATGCTTGGCTCTTAGGCAGAGCGCCGTGTTTTGGTGATTGTAATAATGTTAATAATGCTACTCCACTATTATGGTTGTAACACTAAACTTAAGCTTTGTAAGTTTGGAACAACGGGTTTGTGAACTTATGTTATGTAAGACTTCCGCTTTTGTACTCTGATGTAATTTATTATATAAACTGTTGTAATACTGTAATACCTCTAAAATGTGATCCTGCTCGGAAGATCGTGGATGATTCAGGTTTCCCGAGGACACCCGACAGACTTCTTAAGTTCTGTGGTACACATGTATGGTGGTTAGAGGTCTTTAAGACGATAACAAGTATATATGGGCCATATTATTTAGGAGGTTCTGCCACATGTTGTGACTTAGCATGTTAGTACAGTGGTTGTAGTATTAGTGTGGCTACATGGTAGTTAGTAGTAGAAAAGAATGCAGTAGATGACATATACTTATAGTACATGTTTGTTGACACTTCTTAGCATCACTCACGTTAGGTTGTCATCCCAAACATGACACCAAGAGTGTGGTTGTATTATACTCATGCCACTTAACTATATAAAGATATTAAAGTATATATCCGCAAGCGCACAAATAAATACACCCGTTGGAGCATTTCATCCAAGTTTATCCTAGGTATCATTATTTATATTTAACCAAAGGAGAACAAACAAAGGGGCACATATTAATTAAAGGCTACTCTACACATGTGATATGAATATTCGAAATCACTATCCTTTACTCTCAAATAGGAATCAATCAAATAAAAAGAGATAAAATATATAATGATCAGACCATTCAGGTGATATTCCTTAGAGTAGTACTACTATGGCAAGTCATTGATCAGAATATAAAGTAAGAGAATAACTCCTAAGTAATCTGTTAACTATTAGTCATAATCTACATTGATTAGTGCAATTATATTAGGCAATCATTGGCTAGGTTATCTCATATCCATAAACAAGGAACATCTTCATTACGAAGCTGAGAAACAGAGTAACAACTAAGTAATGAGACCGCGTTCTACTAAGTTCTACACTCGGGGAGTGGACTACAAAGAACTCAACAGGAATGTCACACCCGCGATCTACCACATGGCCCGGAGTATAGAGTGCATTTGTAGGAAAATAGTGTATAAGTACCACACTTACACAATATTGACCAGCCACCCATGACTCAATAAGGTGAGTGCTTTGCAAACATGTGTATAAACATAATGATAAACTATCTATACCAAATATATAATCAAAACAGACTAATCTCATAATAATCAAGGATATAATATAGATTAAGAACAAGATCATATCTAATGTATCAAGAATAATGATCAAGAACAATGAACTAGAACTAGACAATGATGAACTAGAACAATTACGAACTAGAACATAAACAATTAGAACATAAAGAACTAGAACATGAACTAGATCAAGAACTAGAAGAACTGATAAACAAGATGAATATCTGAAGAACAATATTGATACAAGAGAGAAGAACTGGATTTACCAAGCTCCTCTTGACTAGATCTAGAGCCCAAGGCTGCTTGACTCCTCTACTTCTAATTCTAATCTAGCTATGCCTAGATCTGATGGAGCTCTAAGGAGATGAGAGTTGCTGGTTGGTCTTCTTCTTTCAGGTTGATGATTGATTGAATAAATTCCCCTTTGGAGGGGGGTCTGGGGCCTCGTTTATATAGCCCAGAGGATGGAACCGTGGCCCTTGGATCAAACCGACCTTCACGTAGGGTTAGAATGCATCCTAGAAGGCGGTTGAAGTAGCTTGCAAAGGAAGGAGCCGAGGGGCGGTGGCCAGGGGCTGGTCGGCCCCACCTGGCGGCACCTCATGGTGGCCCTCCTCGTGGAGTCCTCTGGTGTCCTCTAGAAGCCTCTTGCATATTCGTGACATGGAGATTAGGCCGATTGACGTGGGTTCCTTCTCATGGAAGATATCAATTCCTGAATTATTCTGATAACCCCCTGCAAAATATAGATTCACCAAAACTCGTGGAATTTTGTTAGTTGACACCCTAAACCTATGTTGGTGATCATTTATTAGCCCTTTATATATTTATTTTAACCCTTTATTATGGTAGATAACCATCATCAACAATGTTCTTGGATGATGTTGACTACCTTGTATGAGAATTTTACTATACTCTACCCATTAAAGCATATTCATTGTGTGCATTTCATCCGATGCACCTTTTTGCATAAGCACTTATGCACCTGCATCATACAGGATCGCAAACAGAGAATCCAGTCGTCGTACCCGAGAAGCTAGAAGAGCAGCTATGGTGCAGCCACAGGAGGTGCCCGAAGCCGATGAGGAGGACGTTGAGGAGCTTCCGGAGTGCCCCGATCACCGCCCGAGTTTCTTCGAGAGAGGCAAGCCCCGGAGCATTTTCTCCCTCGGTTTGCAAATGTTTAATTAATGCTTTACTTTAATTGATGCATTATGTTCAGGAGTTGTCTACAACCATTGCTGCATTATACCTTGTTTACCTTTGTATACTATATCCTTGTTACTCTGGTATCCGCAATCGAGTCAATGCTTAGACCGGTAGAAGTCGGATGAATTCCTGTCACCTGCGAGCTATAGGTGGTTACCTGGATCTGCTTGGATAATTATGTCATCATGGGATAACTAAGTGTTAATTTGAAGTTGAGACCGGACGAAAACTTACAGGGTTTCGGACTGTAGTGCTTTCCGTCTGTGTCGATTAAGGACCGACCGTTGTTGGGCCTCGGGTCATGTTGAACGCATGCCTCACATTTAGCTGGCCGAATGACGTACCTTTCGACCGCGAAGCTGGGAGATTATTCGGGCCGAGTGGATTGCCCGCAGCGCACTGTACCGGAGAAGGTGTGGTAGGACACGGGGGCGCGATGATAAGACCGAAAGGCAGTCGGTCGGCCCCCGGGTACATGTGGATCCTAGCGAACTTGATATTTTTCCTAGATAGTTGACTCGGTGATCAATATCTCACTTTAGCGGGTGAGTGAGGTTTGTATGAGGAATAAATTACCAGCTGGTTAATAATCGATTCAAATCGCCATCGTTCACTGGATAGTGAACACTTGACTTGAGTTACTTCATCGTAGTAATTGTTGATGGAACACTCGGACAGTTATAATGGATATGACTTAATGATCATTGGTTATCATTATTTTCTTAATCACATGCTTGCTCTAGTATAGGCGCAAACATAGTCGACAGGTTAATAATGATTAACTTGACATAATGCTTTTGGAAAAGGTTCTTGAAATGCTAAAATTACATTTTTGCAAATGAGTCAACTACACCACTGTAAAGCCCTTCATAGTGCTTGGTGTCACTTTATTTTTAGTTATGTTGGGTAAGTCTAGCTGAGTACCTTCTTGTACTCAGGGTTTTGTTCCCACTTGTTGCAGATGGACAGATGTATTACGGCTACTGTATCAACTGCCTTTATCCTATGATGGGTGATGCTTAGGACCATGGGCAATGGTCATTTCTTACGTCTCATCTAATGCTTTTGTTGGAGATGATCGTCAGCTGGCACTGTACTTCGAACTCCGTGTGAGTGTGTGTGGATTTGAACAAATTGCTTCCGCTACTTTCTATTTGAACTCGGTTTGTAATAACTATGTTTAAACTTCGATGTATCTGTGATGCGAACTCTTATGTAACATGTTATGGTGACCGCTAAACTTATTATGATCTTGGCTGGTATGCGAGTTGGTTTGAAATCCTTCATGATTTCACGGAGTACCGGGTTATACGGGCTTAAGTTCGCTAAATCATCTGCTCCGACGGGTGATTTTCTTACTTAATTTCGTATAATTGGTCGGTTCTGTTACAATGGCGAGCACGAACATTGATGTGGGGCCGGATAAAGAGAGGCGGGAGCAAGGTGCACAATGTAGATTTGGATGGGTAGGAGGAGAAGGCGGTCCTATTTGATAATATGTTAGAATTGTATATTCTTTCCCAATGGAGGGACAAATTGCCGTCAGCCTATAGGGAGTGATGCATCTTCTCTCTGAGTTTTAGTACAAGAACAAGGAGTATATATGGTCATGAATCTTCATGGATTTTGTTGTACTCCAGGTAACCGTTCATAAAGAGGTGAATCAGTTCAAAAAAGCTTTGGATAGCACTTCTTAGTTCTCTCCCACTTCTCAGTTCAAAAAGCCACTCACGATGTGCCAAAAGTTACCGAGAACAACTTTTCTGTTTCCCAACTTTCCTTGGTGATTTCTAGTAGCACAATTTACTCTTTGCTTGTCTTACCCCGGTTGACACAACTGAACAAGTTTAAGGATCGTCTGTGGACTTTACCTTATTTTTGGGATGCAGGGAGTAATAAGAATTAGCAATATCAGATCTAAACAAGCCACCTACTAATACTTTAGATGCTGGTGGGAAGCTATATGTGTAGTAGTGGGTACATATGCACACCCTTTAAAATATAAAATTAGTGATGAAATCTAATTTTTCATCATTTATACACTCTATGGCCAAAGTCCATGTGAGACAAGACAGTTGATCCCTCTAATTTGGTCTATCTTCAAAAAATGATTAGATATGTTTAGTAAGAAAATCATTAACGTATTTGGTAAATTGAATGCTACTAGAAAATGCCAATAATAAACTCCCTGTATTTCAAAGTCCAAAAATAAATTAACTTCTAGCTATGTACCTAGACAACACTTGTCTAGCTATATAGGCACAAGTTAATTTATCTTGGAATAAAGGAAGTAAGATAATGCTAATTTTCACACAAACAAGCGTGCCCTAGGGCCTGTTTGGATCTTCTGAAATTCCACAATCTTGCTTCTAAAAGTTGTGATGATATCCAAACGGCCACCAACTTCATAAACCAGCTACCACGATCTCAAAAGCTAAATGAACCTAGCTTCTATTAGCATCTAAAAGTTAGCGTGAGATCCAAATGCAGTCCTAGTCAAACTAAATTATAGTAGAATTTTGACAACTTCAGACATACTCCCTCCGTCCCATAATACTAACTGGTATTCTAGTCTTCTACGTACACTTTTTCCCCGATGCATATTTATCTCTATCTTCTTCGATCTTGTAGCTTATACACATTCTCCCTCTATCCCAGAAAGAGAGTCGTTTTGGCGCTGGTGAGTTGTCCCGCAAAGAGTGTCGTTTTAGACACTGGACCCCACCTGCGAGGTTGTGCATGCCTTCGATCTTATCTCTTCGTCCAATTCCTTCCGCCCATCCCCATGAAAGCGCCCTGTTCCGCATATCTCGCGCCGCCGAACCCCTACCGTCGCACCCGTCTTCCTCTTCTGTTCCGCATCTGGTGCTGAGGTGGAGGCCACTGGCATCGAGTTGGAGCGGGCCGGCGTCGCCGTGGACTGGAGCAGAGCGGCCAGCCCCCAAGCGGAGCGACTAGTGTGGAGGTGGAGCGACTCGGTGGTGAGCCGGCGATGCTAATCTGGCGGTGCATCCCGAGCGGGCCCCATCGCTCGCTTCTTCTACTTCGTCGGTGCCCCCTACCCCTTCTTCTCCACTGGCATGGTAGCGGGGATCCGAAGATCCGGCCCGTTCCTCATCCATGGCTCTCGACACGGAGGCGATGGCGGATGGCGTGGCATGGGAGAGCTGGAGATCCAGCCCCACCCTCGTCCACCTTCTCCTCCACCCGCGGTCGCCTCCCATTCTCCTCCACCGGCGCCCTTCCACCTCTTCTCCACCAACATGGACAAGCGTGGCCCCGGGCCCGAGATGCCGCCGCGCCGGCAAGGAGCGCTCGCTCGCCCGAGTGTCCGTGCGTAGGGCGAGCGCGGCCAGTGCGCCAATGAGGAGGCCGGAGGCCGCCCTCCTCCCTCACATCTTGGAGCGGCCGGTGCGGACGCGGAGGTGGAGCAGCCGGTGTAGGAAGGCGAAGGCGGAGGAATCGATGCTGGTTTACCTAGCATTCATAGGGGCATTGAGGTCATTTTCCTTCAGTATTGGTAGTTGTGCCATCTCTCAAAACGACTATTATTCTGGGACGGAGGGAGTACTTTTTTTACTTCTCATTAGTTAAAGTGTTACTCCTCTGTTATGGGACATCCGAGGAAATTCTAGCCGATGCAGCATTGCAATTGAGCCAAAGGCGGTCAACGCCGGTGGTGTATCTTGACAGGGGTCAAATAACAGACGCGCGCTTCCATAGACCAACAGCCTATTCGCCTGAGATTATCAGCCAGTCAGTCAATCATTCAGCAATATTTTTCTTAAAAAACTAGTCAGAGCAGTCAGATTTCAAACTGAGTGAACAGTTTCCAGAGAGAAATCGAGGAACGAGAAGCAAGCTGACTCGACAGGGCACCAATGGTCACGGGACACATCAATCAACTGAGGGTGTGTTCAGTGAAAATAGATGAAAAGTTACTGAAGCACGTTTCGTTATTATTTGGTAAAATTTATCTAATCATAGATTAACTAGGCTCAAAAGATTCATCTCGATATTTATAGATAAATTATGCAATTAATTATCTTTTGTAACTATATTTAATACTCCATGCATATGTTCAAAGATTCGATGTGATGGATAGAAGAAAAAATATTTTATGTTTGTATGGGAAGTGAACACCATGAACCCCTCACTGCTCAGCACACACGCCACACGCCACACGCCACACGCCCACACGCACACTCCCCTGTGGCCCTGTGGCCTGTGCAGCGTAGGGCGTACTGTAGGCACTAGACAGGCAGCCTAGGGGTAGTGCTTCTCGCCTACTCCTACAGTATCGATGTGAAGTCCCGTCGTCAGATCCTACGTTTTGCCTCCCTGCTCCCTCACTCCCCGTCTGTCCCCGGCCACGAGTTGACGACCCGACGACTAGAGATGCGGCAAAAATTCAAATTATCTGACCGTATCCAAACTTGTAATACTAGTAGGTATTCATATATCTATTTATTTCTAATATATGATACTAGTTGAAAGTATGTGCAATTTTTCTATTATCTTTCCCTATATCAATCCTGGTTCGTATATTTGAACAAAATGATAGATATCCGTTATCATCTGTATCCATAAAAAAATACTCCATTCGTCCTAAAAAATTGACATCCTAAGTTTGACTAGACAAACTTTCTTAAGTTTAACAAGCTAGATTTATAAAAAGATTGTTAACATTTTGTATCTCCAAATAGATTTAAAATATATTTCATAATTTATTTAATAATATTTATTACACATCATAAATATTAGTTATTTTTAGTATATATTTGAACAAACTTGAAATTCGTTGACTTTTTGAAAAGCCAAAATGTCATTAATTTTTAGACGGAGAGAGTATAGTACTAGGTGAAACTATCTAAAATTTGTTCTCGTGACTATGACTAACTATA
Source organism: Saccharum hybrid cultivar R570 (assembly GCA_038087645.1). Taxonomy (NCBI): domain Eukaryota; kingdom Viridiplantae; phylum Streptophyta; class Magnoliopsida; order Poales; family Poaceae; genus Saccharum; species Saccharum hybrid cultivar. Next base: position 39,754,967 of record JAQSUU010000113.1, read on the forward strand.
TTCATTCCATAATATTACTAACACGTATCATTGGAACATTTTAAAAGTAAAGAGTAATAATACTGATTTTAATATAAGTAAAATGTATGGTCATTAAACTTGTCTTGTTGTGTCCCTCGTATCCTCGTACTCTGAAATTGTAATTTTAGGTACATGCCCAAACTTTATCTTCGGATGTTATCCAGATTTAGAACTCTTAAAATTTCATTTTTAGGTCCTCAGACTTATTACAGTGTGTCATTTAGGATCAAATATCCAACCAATTGTGAACTGAGCGTAGCTCAGCTGGTTGAGTTTTTTTTTTTGTTGGAACCTGCCCCTCAATAGAACTGAGCGTAGATCCAACCAATTGTGAACTGATAGCGAGACGCATGTGGTGATTTCATCATTCTCGAGATTTGTTGGTCCAAGTCAGTTTTTCGGAGGTGCTCATAGAGATAGGCTGTATGTGCGTGCGTTTATAGGAGTTAGTGTGCGCTCGTGTATGTGAGCAATCTACAATTGTAATTGGGTCTCACTAAAAAAAAAGATCCAACCAATCCATATATTGGTATCTATCCTCCAGGTCTCGCAAAAGAAAAAAAACAACCAATCCATATATTGGTATATATCCTCCACATGAAAGGTCACGGTATCATCGATAGTGGTGGCGGCAAGGTCAAAGCCTCAAAGGTAGTGCTCCTTGGAAGGAAGAGGCAGGTGAATTACTGCTTTGCCATTAAGTTCATGCCTCGGTCAATAGGTGTGGTCACGTTGACGATATGACAAAAATTCAGAGACCTAAATGACACACTACTCAGAATCAATTCTCACTTGTTTCTCACCTTGCTCCTCTACCATAATTAAGTAGAATCACTCAACTAGAGAATCAAGGAGCAGAGCCACCGAATCTAGGAGTGGAGCCCTACCAACCAGACCTAAGTTATGGCAACAAGTAATTAGTAGCCCAATGTTTTTATCTTAAATACTAATGTTGGACACACGACAAATCATATAGTTAGGTCCTATTTGGTACAGCTCAGATTCACTAGTGATTTTTTGTTTCAGTTCTAGGAACAACTTCATCAGTGAAGCTAAAGCTATATAAAAAAACGTTTGGTAAAGGGAAGATAGTTGAGAGAGCTGAGAGAAGCTAGTATTATTTACCAGGCTTCCTGTGCGTGTGAGAGAAGTTGAAAAACAACTTTTACAGACAAACTGTTTCAAAAGAACATATTTGGTAGAAAAAGCTAAAAAACAGTTTTGTGAAGCATATTCCATAGGTTGTACCAGACAGATCCTTAATATCTATAGTGTCTAATATACTTATCATATTTCAACCTCTTATTACATGCTCTCTTCGTCTAAAAAAACCACAATTCTAGCTTTGAATGTGGACACAGCACGTGTCTAGGTTCAAAGCTGAATTATGTTTTTTTGGTCGAAGAGAGTAACTTCTTTCTTTAAAAGTATTGGATGAATGGAGTTAAATGGTTATCCGAATGAGAATCCTTATCTGCCCCTTGTTTAGGTCTCACAATTCTCCTCAAAATTCCACTATGCAAAAAGAAGATTCTCCGTCACATCAAAATGTCGACAAATACATGGAGTACTAAATGTTGATGAAATCAAAAACTAATTGCACAGTTTTGTTGTACTTTGCGAGACGAACATTTTAAGCCTAGTTAGTCAAAATTTGGATAACTTTTACCAAATACAAACGAAATACTACATGAATTCTGATACAGTGTTTTTCTCCCCAATTCTCTGAACTAAACGAGGCCCTGAACTATCTGGTGGCTGCAGCTGCACTACTGCACAAATCCAAACTGAAAGACCCTGTAGATTAGCACTCCAGTGGGCTGTGGCCACACCAGTTTCATCCGCCGAACAAGTGCAGCCGATCAGGCTGTACAACGAGCACGAGCGCACGCATGCGTCCCATGCCACGATCTGACCCCTGCCGTGTTGACGACAACAGCAGACCAGACATCGCACCAGAGCTGCTTGACTGACGAGATCTGAGCCCGAGCCGAGACCGGGCGGCGGATCAGTCAAAGGCAAAGAGGGGCGTCCGCCGGTTGGTCTGCCGACGCCGCACGGGAAGGACAGTCCTGTCCTGTGCTACGACATTCGTAGAAGTAGCTGTCTGCGCATGTGTGTGGAGCTTCGCGCGCTGTCTGCCTTTCCGCCCAGCTGCCACGGCAGGGGCAGGGGGGCCCTGGCCTGGTTGCTCCCTGCGGCACGGGAGAGGCCTGTCCACACGAAACTCATGTATCGTGTCCCCCGCCCATGCGCGCGCACGCTCAACCACAGTGCCAACAGGCACAGTGCAGTGAGGAAGAGAGACTGGTAGTGAGGGCCAGTTTGGTTCAAAATTTTTTTGCAAAAGAACAGTAGATTTTTCGTCACATCGAATCTATAGACGCATGTATAAATCATTAAATATAGATAAAAAATAAAACTAATTACACAGTTTAGATGAAATGGACGAGACGAATCTTTTAAGTCTAATTAGACCATGATTAGACACTAATTACCAAATAACAACAAAAGTGTTACAGTTGTGTTTTGCCAAAAAATTTACCAACTAAACAAGGCCTGAGTGAGATCGACCGGCCGAGGAAAAAAGCGGGATGCATGCCATGCCGGTGCCCGGCTCCGTGCGCGAGCGACACGCCGGTGCTGCGCTACAGTGCAGGCCTTACTTGGACATTGGACCGATTTGTGATCTGTCCGGTGTGCCTCCATGAATCTCTAGTCATGTTGACGTAAGAGTACTTGTTTGGATTCAACTGAGATTATAGAAGCTGGCTTTTACCCTCTTCCTTCAATAGCAGCGGCATAAAAAATTGAAGAGTGGGGACATTTACCCTGAAGAGTTGTCTATCCTAGCTCATGCAATCTATGAAGCCAAACAACCTCCTACTTAGCTTATATATAATCTGAGTGCGAGTTGAGATTCAATGCCCCCAAGAAGAAGCCGACACTACACCTATTCTGACGTTGCCTAATATTATGTAGGACTTCATTATCTACTAGTATGATGCTTCTAGCCAGGGCTTGGGTTGTGTTCTAATGCAGAAGGGGAAGGTAGTTTCTTACTCCTCCCGATAGCTAAAAGACGATGAGTAGAGATACCTAGCTAATGATTTGGAGCTTGCAACTATGGTGGATGCACACAAAATATGGAGGCATTATGTGATCATGAATAAGTGTGACATCTACACCAATCACAGGAGCCTAAATTACTTCTTCGCTCAAGTTGAGCTCAAAATGCAATAGCACCTATGATTAGAATTGATTATGGATTACAATCTTGAGATCCACTATCAGCCTGGCAAGGCCAGTGTGGTAGCTAACGCTTTGAGTTGCAAGAACTATATTGTCATGCCTTGATTATGGAGATCACTCACCCAGACCTTTGTGAGGGAATAAAAAAACTCATATTGGAATTCATTGACTGAGGTCAATTGAATGAGCTTAGCGTGAGCTATGATCTGGAAGATCGAATCAGGAAGCCCCAAAATGACTGCCTTGAGATTCAATACATTTGAAGTATGATGTTGAAAGACAAATGCCTAGAGTTCTAAGAAGACAAATAAGGTACCCTATGGTACAAAGACCGCATCTACTCCATGTGTTTGCTAATGATACCCTTAGAATGAAAATACTCTGAGAGGCTCATACCTCCAAGTATTTGATCCATCCTGGAAGTACTGAGATATACACCACCTTAGGGATAGGTTTTGGTGGAGGAACATGATGATGGATATTGGAGCTTTTGTTGTCAATACTATGACACTTGCAGGAGAATCAAAGACGAACACTACAACTGCCAGGACTTTTGCAACCATTAAAGAAGCATCAATATTATGTGTAACCCTTGAATAAAGATGGCAACAGTTACGTACCCGACGGGTAGTGTCCACCCATATCCGTATCCGCATCTGCAAAATTTTACCCGTTGGGTTACCCGTACCCGTATGCGGGTAAAAAAAATAGTTCCATACCCGTACCCGCCGGGTAATTCTCACCCGACGGGTAATCTGTATCCGATAGCATACTCGAAAATTATCTAAAAATATCAAATAGTCACAAGCAAAAATAAATCATTCTAAGCTTCTAACAAGTTACAAACATGCTAACAAACATTATTAGCATCATTACAACAAAGGCAATCTACTAGAAATATAGTGGATGTCTCAATGGGCCAAATTCATGACTTATATGCGCTAAAATAACTGAGGTTGGCTAGTTATTTTTGCGGGTATGTCTTACCCACGGGTATGCGAGTATGGGTAGTATATACTCGCACCCGTACCCGCCATACCCGATGGGTATAGGATTTTACCCAATAACATACCCACGGGTAGAAAATTCATCTCATATCCGCCTCTTTATCGGGTAATACCCGTCGGATACTCGGGTTTCGGGTACCCATCGCCATCTCTACCCTCGAAGAAGCATCAATATTATGTGTTACTTGCTGATGTACGTGATTGATGAACAAAAGCAGACAATGAGTTTGGATTTTCTTAGTTCTTCCCAACAAATTTTGCACATATTTTTCCTTTTCGTTTTGCCTCACAAAACGGCATAAAAAATTTTGTTTATCCAAACTCAATCCGAACGAACAACTTGCAAATATGGTCTATTGCCAAGGCTGAATAATAGCATTTTCTTAAAAGGTTATATAGTACTAAGAATTATACCTGCAGAGAACAACGTACACGAATATATAATATATGGTTAAGCCATACTACTACGTATCTTGCAAGCACAGAGAGATTGCAATACGATATTCTTCTTTAAGTGCACTTACATACGAGACAAATTAAACGAGGACTAGATAAATCGGCACACACCTATGCCAGCTGATACCCTAAACCACTTGCCATCCGCGCTTTTGCGCGGCACACTGGGACTCCATGGCTTCTTCACGCGTCACGTTCAATTTGCCATTATACCAGCACGTAGTAGAAGGCACCGTGCTGGAGCGGCTCGACTGTGCAGCCTGACGCGTCGACGGGGATGGGCTCGAGGTCGAGTCCGCGCTCGCCGACGCCGCGGAGCAGCACGGCCGCCTCGCCGAACGTCGCCCTCACGTCGAGCCTCGCGGCCGCGACGTTGTGCGCCATGCTCTTGCCCGTGACGGTGTCCGTGATGCACAGCGCCACGACGCCCTCCTGCGCCGCCGCCGTGGGCGCCGCGGCCGTGGCCGCGGCTGGCGCACCGCCGGTGCTGACACCGACGACGGCCCCGGCCCCGGCCCCGGGCACTGCCGCCAGTCCTGCGTCCATGTAGAGAGACAGTCAAACATACGGCGAGGGGGTATTGCGTGTGGCCCGTGAATTAAGAAATAGAAGGGTTTGAGAAAACCCAAGTAAAAACTGACAGTCCAGTCAATGCATGCGTGCATGAACAGAGCCTTGAATTGCCATGCCATGCACACACGCTCACGTCCGCATGCTCGCTCTAGGTAAAGACGCCTCCGCAGTGTGAAAAGAGGTACGTACGTACTGTACGCATGCAAAATTTAACTTCTTCTAGCCCTTTTCTACGACAGAGAGAAGCTAGCACTACATCCATCAAATAAATTCTAGATCTAGATACATTCTCCGTTAAAATGTCTAAAGTATAATCAAATACATATGATAAAAATATTAATGTGTATGACATTAAATAAATATACTATGAAAACATATTTAATGCCTATTCTAGTACGATAAATATAAATATTTTTCTATATAAATTTAGCCAAACTTGATATATTTTAACATGTATATGGTACTGTTATGAAATTGTATCTTTTTTGGGGGGATGGATGAGTACCACACTACTGGTGCAAGGCCTAACAGAAGGGGCAAAAGATGGATTCGTTATGTGCAGCATTTTTTTTTGACAAGATTATGTGCAGCATTGGATGCATCCACACATGATGATATGGTGTTTTGTCACAACGAAATAGTTCATACTACTACCTTTGAAGCATTCCATCATGAACGGCTTTTGTTTCCTGATGGGGACAACAACTCACAAATTTTGGTCTTTTTCTAAAGCTACTGTGCTTGCAAACTGACAAATTTCCACAACTTTTATCATGCACGGTAAAGTCATGCAGGAAGGCTGTGACAAGATCGAACATATGTACTCCTATAAGAGATTTATGCATGCATGGCTCTTGATCTTACCGATTGCCACATGCATCCCTTTAGACATACAAACACTGACAGTACCCTTGTATTGGGATCGGTAAGATATGATTGCATTGGAGCTTTTTTTTATCAAAAGAAGAAGGTGTTTGAACTTTTAAATGAGATTTGTGCAATTCCATGCCAACAAGCATAGTACAGCTTGGACGTCTTTGCGCATATCATAAGACATACCGCTGCATACTCCTAGTCAAAGCTAGCAGCCTAGCACTAGTATCGAACACTATAAAATGAAACGAACCAGACCGAGAGAAATGACCTCCTAATCATGTGACGCGACACACTGACAGTCCTAATCGATACAAACACATTAATCCAAGCATATGATGATACAACACGTACTGTACTGAGAAAAATATGCAAGGACTTTTTAAAAAAATGGTAATTAATCAACTTTTCACAAACCTTGCAGCAGATCATAGTTGGCGACGACACCATTAGTAGTACTTGCAGGCAAACCTGTGAGCCCAGCGGTAGTGGCAGCCACGCTCGCCACGGTAACAGCTGCGCCCGCCGGCGATGCAGCAAGAGGGGCCGCCGCGGAAGCCGCCGCCTCCATGGCCGTGCTAGCTCCGAAGCCGTACTGCAGCAACCCCAGCTTCGTGGCGTCGTCGTGCGCCACCTCCCTTGCCACGGTGTTGATCGCCACTGTGGTGAGCTGATGGTGATCAGCGCCGCCCCCGAGCCAGAACTGCCCGAGCCCCGCCGGGCCCCAGGCGCATGTCCTGTGACCAGTGACGGTCGGCTCTGTCACGTCGTTGCACAGCCCCAAGAACGCTCCCGCAGGCAACGCCGCCGGTGGCTGCTGTGGCACGGGCACGTGCATGTACTGGCCCCCGGACCCGAGAATGGCAGCGACCTCGGCAGCCGTCAAGCAGTAGCCCTGCGGCAACGGCTGGAAGACGGGCTCGTCGGAGGCTACGAGAAGGTCCTGCACCTTGTGCGGTGGCGCCGGCGAGGCCGGCGCCACGGGGTGGCCTTGGTAGTACATCTGATGGGGACACGCCGCGGCGAGCGGCCCTAGCAAGTCCATGGCCGCCGCCGTCGCGGACATCGCCTGCGCCGCTGCCGGCTTGGCAGCCGGCTTGCTGGACCCGGAGGAGCGATCGGAGGAGGATGAGGACGAGGAAGTGGGCGCCTGCGCGGGCGAGGCGAGCAGCTGGAATGGGTTCTGGATCAAGGGCTGCGGCGGCGGCGGCGTGACGGGCGCCGCAGCGGCGGTCCCGCGGCCCGGCGCGCGCGCGAGGCCCAGCCCCAGGCGTCCGGCGCCCGCGGTGGTGGTGCGCAGCCTGTTCTTGGAGCGGGCCTTGCGGTTCTGGAACCAGTAGAAGACGTTGGCGTCGCCGACCTGACCGTACTCCTGCAGGCGCATGCGGATGCGGGGGATCTCGTCGCGCGGCGGGTTGATCATGCCGGAGTTGAAGATGGCCTCCAGAATCCGGATCTGCTCCGGCCTGGGGTTCCACCGCGGCTTCGGATCCGGGGTCCGCTCCTCGCCACCTACACATGCACAAATCGAGAAACAAAACAATCAACAAGGAGTCAGCTTCACCTCTCGATCTTGATCCCCACCTCGCAACAAATAAACCCTAGCTGCGACAGTATCATGCATGTACATGGTCGATCGATCGGTGTGGGTGCATGAGCATGTGCATGCATACCCGAGTAACCTACCTGAGAGGGGGTGCTTGAGGCAGCGGCCGGCGGTGGTGGTGTTGGAGCCGCCAGCTGAGAGGAGGGACGGCGGCGAGCTGCTGATGTCAGGCTGCGTCTGCCACGGCTCGGCGGCGTGCTTGGACCTGAACATGCTCGGCCAGTGGCTGTTGTTGAAGGAGGAGGCCATGCTGGGCCGATTCTTTCTTCTTCTCTTGTTGCCCCCTTTCACAGCACACCAGATTTTCTCCTTGTGAGCTCACGACGCTACTCTAAAACAGCGGCAGCTAGGGATTCTATGCTACTACCACTACTTCATCATCTACAACTGCCACTGAAAGCCTCTGTGGATCGGAGGAATTAACACTGAAGATCAGTGAGCTCCCTACCCTGCTGTCGCATGCACCTCTCGCTACGCTATGGCTTAGTACTATGGCCTATGGGATGGGGGTCTTTCACCAGGCTCGGCTAGGCTACTTCTACGCTCGCACACTGCTGCTGGCTGCCTCTTATAATGGCCGCACCTACCCTCTCGGTCTCGCGCAGCGTTGCCACGCAATGAATGGTCTCCCAGTTCTATTGGCCGAGCTCCAGTCTCGCCCTGCTTGGAGATGCGTGCTCGCGAAGACCGGGTCGCGTGGCGTTGCATCGGGAGGGAACTGACGGACGGCTCGCCCCCGCTGTGCCGCTCATGCCGGACGGGTGCAACGTGCGAAGGTGGCGAGCTGGCTGCTACAGTAGTGTGCTGTGTGCCTGCTGCCACTGCCAACCGAAGGTGGACACGGAAAACCGAAGCGACCCCCCCGCGCGCTGCCGTGTTCTGCCATTTCTGACGGTGCCTTTCCGAATGAGGGAGCGTGATGGCGACCGGGGCGTCGCCTTGCCGGAAGGAATGAGAACTGCAGCCGCGTCACATGGCGATGGGGCGGCAATTTGACCGCGCATGGCATGGTCGCCTGGTCGGGTGTGAGCTGCTTGTTGCGAGGAACAGGATTATTTCTGGAGGGGACACCGGGCAAAAGTGCGTAACCGGCACCGGCTAACTGCAGCATGAGTTACGCGCCCGAGTAGAATTGAAACGTGCTCTAGGGCCATGTTTAGTTGGAATTTTTTTTGAAAAGGCACTGTAGCATTTTTCATTTGTATTTGACAAACTTTGTTCAATCATGGATTAACTAGGCTCAAAAGATTCGTCTCGATATTTACAGATAAACTATGCAATTAGTTATTTTTTTTACCTACATTTAACGCTCCATATATGTGCCGGCATATACGATGTAGATCTTGAAAACTTTTTGCATTACGAAGCAATCTAAACACGGCCTAGAATTTGAGTGGGTGTTGGATTGGACGCTAGCTTCCCAGCCTTCCACACGACGTCAATTGAATTGAATGTGTTGTCTAGTATTAGTTATTCCTTTATTTTTATTTACTCCCTCGGTTCACAGAAGAATGCAATTCTCGCTTCCTAGAAAGTCAATCAATTTGAATTTTAACCAAAATTATGTAAAAAATACTAACATTCCTGATGTGAAATTAGTATCATTAGATTAGTCGTAGAATATATTTTCATAATAAATTTATATGGAGACATAAATATTAATATTATTTGCTATAAATTTAGTCAAACTTGAGTTACTTTGACCGGCACGGATCCTATAATTGTATTCTTTTCTGGACGGAGAGAGTACATGTTGTATTAGCTTTGTCCTAAGTCAAATATTTATTTTTTAAATATGATTCAAAAAAAGATATATAAGTTCATGACATAAGATTTATGTTTTTAGATTCACTATAAATACTTTTATAATCTGTAATTCATATGTTGTGAAATTATAAGGAACTTTTGAAATAGATGGTAAAAAATATTAATGTTTGGCTTAGGACAAAACTAACGTAACAAGTAAAAAATGGAGAGAGTACTACATTAGTAGCCGGCTTTAGTGTAGAGTGCACTACTGTCTCCGTTCTAAAAACTTTAGCTCTATACTTGGTCAAACTATGTGCTCCCTCCGTATCAGATTTAAAAGTCGTTTTGGATAAGGTTTGGGTTAAACATTGAGAATATAAATCATCAATAACTTTTAAGTTGTTGAGTTTGCAAATGTAAAAATTATATGAATAGATTTGTCTTGAAAAATACTTTCATAAAAGTATACATATATCACTTTTCCATAAATATTTTTTTATAAAAAAAGAGGTCAAAGTTGTGTTTTGGAGACCGTGTCGCTGTCCTAAACGACTTCTAAATCCGATACGGAGGGAATACAATTTAGTTAAGATATCAATTGCATTCATTCAGCGAATAAGTAGCTACTAAAATTTAGATGGGTCAACTGCAACTTTGGTTTAGATCGCTTCTCCATCCGAGATCATTTAAAAAGATTTGTTTCATGTATTTTCGAGTACAACTTTGGTTTAGATCATTTCTCCATTCGAAGTCATCTGAAAAATACAAATGAAAATTAAATTTCAAATTCTAAAAACTTAAAATAGAATTTAAAGGCCCTAGATGTTTTCAAATGAAAAGTTAGTCAACTGAGAAGTTGCAGATCTATTCGAGCACTGCAACTTTGGTTTAGGTCGTTTCTCCATCCGATGTTATTTTAATTTTTTTTCAAAATAATTGAATATCAAATTTTTAAAACTTAAATAAAATTTCAAAGCGTAAATAATTTCAAATGAAAAGGTAGTAAACTACAAAGTTGTAGATCTCTTCTAGTACTACAACTTTGAAACAAGTTTGCCTTCATCCGACTTGATTCAAAAAAACTTAAAAAATTTATTATGTTCCTGCTGTTTTTAGAGGTGTATGAAATTGCCAACCCCGTTTAATATCAATTTCTAGATACCGGTGGAATTTCCAACCATCTCTAGTAATGTCGTTGTATAGTTTAGTCACCTCTAAAAATAAAGAACATTTGTAAAGGCGGCTGGGCTTTCCAACCACCTTAAAAAATGATTTCTAGAGATGGATTGGACTAAAAGGGAGGCAGCGCTTCTAAAAAAAATACTCAGATGTAAAACAGTTTAATTTAAGAATATGTCAGAATTGTATTCTTTCCCAATGGAGCGAGACACATTGCCATCAACGTACAAGGAGTGATGCTTCTTCTCTCTGAGTTTAAGTACAAGAACAAGGAGTACGGGCCCTCGTATCCATTCAAAAAATAGGTGAATGATCACTTAAAAAAAAGCTTTGGATACGGGAACGGGATACCACTTCTCAGTTCGAAAAGCCACTCACGATCTGGCAAACGTTACCCGAACAGCTTTGGCATTTCCCAGCTTTCCTTGGCGATTACTGGTAACGCAATTAACTCGTCGCTCGTCTTATCCGGTCGGGTCAAAAAAGCCAGGCGGTAGAGTTAATGACAGTGGAAGTAGACTCTGGTTGTTTGCTGCATGCACGGCCTGTTTCCTTCTCTTCGCTCCGTCCTCCAATTGCAATAGCTTGGCCTTGGCTTGTTGTGACGTGGCATTGAATGAACGGGAGGGTCCCGGTGATGTTTAAATTGGGAGTTAAAGTTTATTGATATTACATAGGAGTGTTCGGAGGGTAATAATAAAATAAATTACATAAGTTTTTAGGAATCCGTGAGATGAATTTATTAAGTCTAATTAATCCATCGTTAGCACATGTTACTGTATTTTTTTTTACTGTAGCACCACATTGTTAAATATGGACTAATTAGGTTTAAAAATTTGTCTCATAAATTAGTCGTAATTTATATAATTAATTATTTTTTAGCCTATATTTAATACTCCATGCATGCATGTGATACGAACTAAGTAAACTATATGAGGAACTAAAACGAGGCCGGAGCGTTTGCTGGAGAAGTTGTTGCATGCAGTAAATGGCGGGAGGAGACGCGTGCACGGGTACTGTACGTGTGCGCTGCATGCATCCATGCACGACGAAAGATAACGGGGACCCGCCCGGCACCGGCAGTGTTGAACAGCTGATGGGAGAATTCCTGGTCCAAGGCAGTAATGGCATTGCCATCTGCTGTGACGAGGGACGACAGGTGATTTATTGATGGGGTGGATTGACTCGAGAGAGCCGGACCGGCGTGCACACATCACGCACGGTGACTGCGGCTGAGTTGGGAGTGCTAAATTTATTGTAGTGTTACTGTACTATTTCGTTTGTATTTGGTAATAATTGTCTAACTATTGACTAATTAGACTCAAAATGTTCATCTCGTAAAGTATAACTAAACTATGCAATTAGTTTTTGATTTTATCTATATTTAGTACTCCATGTATATATCGCAAGTTTGATGTGACGGAAAATCTTATTTTTATATAGTGGCTGTGTTTAGATCACTTAAAAAGTGCACTATACAAAAAAAAAGATTCCCGTCACATCAAACTTGCGATACATGCATGGAGTACTAAATGTGGATAAAATCAAAAAACTAATTGTACAGTTTGGTTGTACTTTGCGAGACAAATGTTTTGAGCCTAATTAGTCAATAATTGGACAATTATTACCAAATACAAACAAAATGCTACAGTAAATTTTGGCACTCCAAAATTTGGAACTAAACACAGCCAGTGTATTTTTCAGAAATTTAGAGGAACTAAACAGGGCCCGCATCTTGAGTGGAAGGTCCTGGTTGTGACAAATCTTTAGGGCCTGTTTAGTTGGCAAAATTTTTTGCAAAAATTACTGTAATAGACTGTAGTATTTTCGTTGTTATTTGGTAATTAGTGTCTAATCATAGACTAACTAGGTTTAAAAGATTCGTCTTGTGATTTACAGTTAAACTATGTAATTAGTTTTATTTTTTATCTATATTTAATGCTTCATGCATGTGTCCAAAAATTGATGTGACGGAGAATCTGAAAATTTTTAGGAAAATTTTTGGGAACCAAACAGGCCCTTCGACATCGTTGAACATCTTTGGCCTTTGGGTATGCTTCGGGTCTATACACACTAATAAGAGTATGCACTGCTACACAAACTATTATTTAAAAGAAGATTTGATTTAAAAAACAAAATAATAATATTTGGTTCTCTTGTCATACTTTATAGCACGTGGCCTCATCTTCTCTCTTAGTCTTCTCGATCCACGTGAAATGTATTTAGGCCATGTTTAGTTTTAAAAAAAAATTCCTTCTACAGTAAAAGGACATGTTTGGACACATATATGGAGTACTAAATGTAGTCAAAAAAAATTAATTGCACAGTTCTCAGAGAAATCGCGAGACGGATCTTTTAATCCTAATTAGTCTATGAAAAGTCTTAAGTGCTACAATAACCCACATGTGCTAATACCAGCTTAATTAGTATCATTAGATTCGTCTCGTAGTTTCCTGACAGGTAATGTAATTTGTTTTTTATTAGTATCCGAAAACCCCTCCCGACATTCTTCCGACACATCCGATGTGACATCCAAAAATTTTCTTCTCCCCAACTAAACAAGGCCTTAGCTATTTGGGTCCTATTCGTTTGGTTGAAAAGTCATGGCTGAAAGTATTATTCGCTGATTTACTATAAGAGAAAAATACTATTCATTGACTGAAAAAGTACTACTTAAGAACAAGTGAAAAGGACCTTGCTCGTCGCTATTAGTCTTCTCTGAATCTTTGTCGATGCAAGCCGGCTTACATCGCTCCTTGTTGGGAACACGCTTAGCCCTTCTGTTTCGATCTTTAGGGGCTAAAATTAGCTGCTAGGCCCTTATTAGCCCTTCTGTTCTCAGGACGGCTTCAATTCGACTGGTGCGGCCTAGGGGTCTGTTTAGTTCCTAAAATTTTGAAAAAAAATTCGAGATTTTTCGTCACATCGAATATTTGGACGCATGCATAAAGCATTAAATATAGATAAAAAATAAAACTAATTATACAGTTTAGTTGAAATTCATGAGATGAATCTTTTAAGTCTAATTAGATCATGATTAGATACTAAGGCCACGTTTAGATTGCAAATATTTTGAGCCCGATGAATAGTACCACTTTTATCTTATTTGGCAAATATTGTCCAATCGTGAACCAACTAGGCTCAAAAGATTCATCTCGTAATTTTCAACTAAACTGTGTAATTAGTTATTTTTTACCTATATTTATTACTTCATGCATGAGTCCAAAGATTGATGTGATGGAGAGAGAGTGAAAATTTTTTTAACTTTTAGCGTACATCTAAACAAGGCCTAATTACTAAATAACCACGAAAGTGCTACAGTCCATTTTCAAAAAAAAATCACGAACTAAATGAGGCCTAGGGCAGCTGGAAGATGTTGACCTGACCTGTGGAGCACCCTGCTGAAGTCGTGTGTGTCTCCTCGTGGGGGTCGACTCTGACACCCACCGCACGAATGGCAGAGAGAGAAGGAACGGCGCTGCAGAAAGTGCGGAAGGCAATCCCGTCGCTCGTGGGCTCCTGGCAGATGCAGCGGCCACCGGCCAGAGCTGCAGTCCGCAGACCGTAGTGAGGGGTGTTTTTAAAAAAAAAAACCGTTCTCTTCAGTTTATCAGTCAAATCAGTCAGCTAGAAAATAGTATTTTTCTCTCATGAAAAATTTGCCAACAGTACTTTCAGCTAATCAGATTAACCCAAGCGAACAGGCCGAGTCACTGAAGGTGTTGGGGTGATATATGAGATGTTCAGATATTAATAAAAAATTAAATTACAGTATCCGTCAGTAATCCGTGAGATAAATTTATTAAGCCTAATTAATCTGTTTTTAGCACATGTTTACTGTAGCACCACATTGTCAAATTATGGACTAATTAGACTTAAAAAAATCGTCTCACAAATTAGTCTCAATCTATGCATTTAGTTTCATAATTAATCTATATTTAATAATCCATACACGTGTCAAACCTCTAATGAGACAACAACTAAAGTTTAGGAGGGAAATGCAAACTCCCTCCCAATGCCATGCAAGGGGACGCCTATTCGGGACCTCCTCACCGCGTGTTCGGGACCACGGAACAAACGGTGCGCAACGGTGCCCGCGGCCCTCCCTTCTCGTAATTATTTTCTTTCTCATGCAGTTCTCGTCACTAGCAGGAGGTCGATCCAATCTCTTGGATAATCTAGGCAAGATATCTCCGTGTTTTTTCCCTTCTTTTTTGCTGTCCCTGTACATGATCCATGATGCATGCATATGCATGCATGGGCCATGACATATATTGCCTTGCCGAGCTGCAGAGATTTGCTTGTGCTAATTTTTAAATGGTTGATCTTGTGCAATCCAAGATGATCCAGGCTTGTGCGTGTGTTTGTTTGTGTCCGCTCCCCTGATGGATCCGCGGCACGGAAAACCTCGTTTGGCGGTAGCGCGCCATGCTTCCAAGTTCTGAACCGAGGTCGTCTGGTTTCTTCGGCCTCCTATTCAATTGGCGGGCTGACGGGCGAGTTAGGGAGATCGATTAAACAAATTGCCAGGGGAGCCTCGGTTGTTGACTTGCAAGCCTCTTCTCACCCATCATCCATCCGGCGCTGTGCATGCAGCAGACGAGTGATGAGATGAGACAGCGGCATCTGCAGACTGCTTGCATGGGTCGTCGTCTCCTTTTCTCCGATCAACAGGTTTTCTTTGCAGATCTTCCACGAGGGCTGTGTTTAGTTGCCCTGAGAAGACAGAAAAGTGTACTGTAGTACGTTTTGGCTTTATTTGGTAAATAGTATCCAACCGTTGACTAATTAGGTTTAAAACGTTCATCTCGCAAAGTACAACCAAACTGTGCAATTAGTTTTTAATTTTATCTGCATTTAGTACTCCATACATGTATCGCAAGTTTGATGCGACGGAGAATTTCTTTTTACATAGTGTATTTTCGAGGAACTAAACACAGAGGAGACCGTGATCCTGGAATCCTTTGTGTTTGATCGAGTTATAGGACCGTGGTACAAAAACGTACACAGAACCGTTCAAAAAAGAAAAAAGAAAACGTACACAAACGCTTGGAGTATGGGCGTGTTTGGTCTACCGCCACACCAACCCAGGCAGTTGTTTGGTTCTTCTCCAACCTTTGGCCGCCACATAATTTTGCCATGTCGTTTTGCTCCCGTTGCCCGTGGCGGGTGTGACGCACTTTTTGGCCGCCTCCGCCACACCGCGGCGTGACCAACGGTGAACCAAGCAGGCCCTGTATTGCTTCATTGTTGTGGAGGCCGCGTACGTGTACGGTACATCTCCATGGCCCCTTGGATGGGGATTAAGCGTACACCCAGTTTGTTTCAAAATAAAAACGAAGAAGCGTACACCCAGTGCCAGTAAGCAAGTTATGGGCCGGCCCGGCCTCGGCAGCCCAACGTTCCTCGTGTGCCGACGGGCCGCGTGGATGAATGCAGCGCAGCGATCGTCAGGATTCAGGAATTAGTGTCTACTAATGATGCCAATTTTAAAAGAAACAAGTCTATTTGAGCCTCTCAATTTTTATGGTCACACGAAAAGGTCCGTAGTCTGGTGGTTACAAGAGCCTCAACTTCGTGCGAGTGAATATTCCAAAGTTTAACGGCGTCGTCGACAGTGAGGCGCCTGTGGGGCCCAGTCGATTGATCTTCTTATCTACAAGATCAATTTTTTACCTTACCTTTTAGAATCGTTCCCTATTTTGATGGTGGTTTTGCTGACGTGGCGTTACTGTATTAAATCGGGCTAAGTTAAAAGTTTTAGAGGTAAATTGGATTAGAAATATTTTCAAAAAATATCCAAAGTTCATAAAAATAAATTTAATCCAAATGTTTTTAAATGAAAATAATGCAATTAAAAATCTGACATTAGACTTTTGACTCTTTTATATAGACTAGCAAAAATGTCCGTGCGTTACAACGGGATGTACAATTTGTTGTGTGCTGCTAATGTCAATAATAATGGGCTACCCATTTTTATCAGTTTTTTTATTTGAGCTTCACCTAATCTTAAATAAATAATACAATTTGTTGTGTGGTGCTCATGTCAATAATAATGGGCTATCCGTTTTTATCAGTTTTTTTATTTGAGCTTCGCCTAATCTTAAATAAATAATACAATTTGTTGTGCAGTGCTCATGTCAATAATAATGGACCATCCATTTTTATCAGTTTTTTTATTTGAGCTTCGCCTAATCTTAAATAAATAATTTCAAATCCTATATATCATGGGACATGAGGAAGACACTAATACTCTATTGGATTTGTTTATTACATTAACCCTGCTCTCCATGTTAGATGAGTCGAGTCTGTTTGAAATTAAGTTAGCATCAACGGATTTGACTTAATTCAGTCTATTATGATTTTTAATAGAGAAATCCATGAGTCGCCATGAACTCACACTTGAGGCTGAATTCATACATGGACGGCCAACACTGAAGAAGGTTTGCTATCGCCACCACCGTGCTATGATTATTCTATATCTATATTTATACCTGATAATAAAAAGACAAAAATTGTGGTCATTGTTTTCGTCCATTCATTTTTTGTGGTCCGCATCACCGTCATAGAGAAACCGCGGCGTTCAGGCATCGGAGGAGAGGATTCGCTGCTGTTTTGATATCATTGTGACCCAGTCCGCACCAGTCGATGCCGAGCCCATGGTCTCCTGACTTGAAAGGCGGCATACTCTAGCCATACCATAGCAAAGGTTCGGCACGGCGTTGAGCATGGACTTTGTGGCACCGTACGTCTTGCAGAACTCGGCTATCAGCATCCTTTAGAGCTCGTCCATGTGTTGCATCATCGGCAACGCGAGAAGGGCATCCATCTCGGATGAAGTAATGTGTATGATAGCTCTAGAAAATCATTCTGCCAATAGCTGTCGATATAGATGGGTTTGCTTGGTGACAACGCATTGGTCTCCACTCCAATGATCGCAGGGTCTCTGCTGGTGTGCCCACACATCCTCTGTTGCCTCGCGCTGTCGGCCTCGTGCCACATTGAGTCTCGACGGATTAGATTAGAGGATATACGCATTGGACTCCCCTGGTGCAACATACGGGCCGTCGGCTACCTTTCTCTTTATATGATGTGCGTGTGCGTGGCATTTAATATGTTTCCCAAACAGATTTATGTTTAATAGAGATTTGATCGATGTGTTAGTCGAAAGCAATTTGGCCTTTTCAAATCAACAGATTAGAAAGAAAACAAATTGCTCATGCATGAAACCGTGACGGAACAGAAAAAACTTTCCATGAAATGTGATGTGCACGGCAACGGAAGCAGTTTGGAACCGAGAGACCTACTCAGAGAAGATGGTTGGACGAAAAATTTTCTTGCAGAAGGTATAGATACAATATTATTATTTCTTTTATATTTGATTAAAATTAAAATTCCTATTCAGATTTATGATCGGAGAGATATATTTGGATTAGGATTTCTATCAATCAATATTACCTTAAGACTATATATATATTAGAATCAGACTCCGTATCGCACTAAACAAGACCTAATCTAACTCGTATGAACACGGATTATATATACAAGTCCATATAGAAGAAAATCTCCATTGTTCAGTAGTTAGAGGAAGACGGATAAACAAAAATGAATGGACGAAAAAAAAAGCCTGAAATTTTGTCTCTTTATTATTAGGTATAAATAAATTATGTAAGAGAATATTCGTAAGCTTGTGGCTTAGATTCTAGATGGCCCTACGAACCTCATATAGTAATTCTTAGGGGTGTGTAAAGATTCATCAAAATCGATTAAACAAACAAAATCAATTTAAATGAAAATGTTGGTTGACCAAAATTTTCGTGATCTATTCGGTGAAGACTTTTGTGCTATATGGTTAACCAAAATTTATTTAATTTTGAGTTGGCCTTAACCAACTTAACTAAAACTCTTTCTGACTATTATATTAAACAATAAACTTGTGCCCACTTGTATATTTAAATGTATTTCTATGAGACTTTATTTGCTAGAAGCATTCTTTGTTGTTTTTGCTTTTGTTTTATCACATGATGCATTTCTTGTTAGGTGCTTTCCAATATAAATGTAGTTGTATTATCTCTTGTAAAGAGGGCCGATTAACTGAACTGATTCAATCGAAACCGAATTTGGTTGGTTATTTTCTGACAACAATTCGGTTAACACTTTGCTAAAACCAAAATTCTAAATAACCAATTTCATCAAATTAACTGAATGTGCAGGCCTACTAAGAGCATCTCCAAGTTTTTCTAAAATTTAGTCTCTAAATCACCACTAGAGTGAAAAAAACGCTTTTCTATATCTTCTGTGTGCTCTCCAACAGCTCTTCTATATTTTCTCTGCACTCTAGAGAGTCATCGCCGCTCTCCATATTGGCTAGCGGAAAATCTAGAATAAAGAATGTTTATATTTAGAGATCCAATTAAAGAGACTGTTAGATAATATTTTTTCACCAAAGAATCTATTGAAGTTGTTGTAATTCTCGTTCTAGCCCAAGAACACGAAGAGCTTGACACGGTGGTACAACAAAGTTGATGATTATGCTATTTGTTGTGCGAAAATGCTTACACCCGCGTCCAATCGACCGGACGCTCAGGTCGTCGTGGGTCGCGACACTACGAACGACCCAACAACTTTTCTTCTGCGCTCGTCTTCATGTTTCTTTCGTTCGACTGCTGTCTCCGCTCAGGAAAGTCGCTCTCCACTCGAAGCAGCGTCCGCACTGTCGCAGCATGGTCCACCGTGACCGCCTCGTGGCGATGTTCTCCACCACGCCCGTCCACACAGTGGCCTCCATCTTCCATCTCCACCGCATCCGAGCGCAAGCGACCGCCTTCCTCCCTATTCGTCGCGCTCACCGACCACCGTTCAAGCGCCGACTGCCATGGCCAAGAGAGGGGGCCATCGCTGCCCGGGCACAGGCTAGGCGCAGGGCATAGCTAGCCGTTGTTAGGCCGTACCACCATCCTCGACCGCCAGATGGCCGGAATCGGCCGTTTCCCGCTCTGCTCTGCGTCGTCGAGAAGAAGAAAGGTGAAAAATGCAAGTTGCAAAATGTTTCAAGTGTTTCAGATGTTTCATAGGTATGTTGCAAGTGTTTTCATATGGATGTTGCATATGTTGCAATGGTTGTACACGTATATTGCAAGTGTCTATTCCCAATTTTTCATTGGTTTTTCAGACGTATGTTGCAACTGTGTTTATCATAATGTTACATATGTTTCACACATATGTTGCAAGTGTCTTATCTGAATGTTGCGTATGATTGCAATGGTTTTTAAGTGTTTTTCACGTCTTTTTGCAGGTGTTACAGACACATGTTTTAAGTGCTTTATTTGTCTTCATTTGAATGTTGCAAGTGTTGCATCTGAATATTTCAAAAGTAGATCAGAGTGTTGCACATGAGATGCCCGTAGAAAGCGAGAGGGGACATGGGCGGTCTGACATCTGGGGAGGCACGGGCCCATCGCCGAGGCGCTTGCTCGCAAGTCTGACGCTGCTAGGACACTCTCTCGCTCGCTGCGCGGACACTGTCCAACGCTAGTGTCCTGGATAGGACGTCTGGACGTTAGCAAATCCGTTTGTTGCGAGGAATTTGTCATCACTGCGATATACACGACCGTGATTGCGTCGAAACTTTGGTAGATGGGTGGCTAATGAGCTCGATGTTGCTGGTATTTTCTCACGGGGAGGAGGGTGACCCACCCGTCGGTAGCTACGACATGAAGACCAATCAGGCAACTGTGTGCACATGTGTACGCATCAGCCGAGTCCGCGAGACGGAACCCGGACCGAGACAACGCCTCGTCGTCTGCCTGTGTGTCCACCTCAGCAGTCACCACGCGTGCCAACCCAATCTCCAAGGCCACGGCCAGTCGGCCACAGCTCCCGGCTGGCTCCAGGCTCCAACCTCCTCCCGCGCCGCCCGATTCACAAACAGACAGACAGAGCAGCGCAACACAAGAACAACAACCCGTAGCAAAACGCGGCGACCTCGTCCCCCCTGCCCCGCTCCTCCCCTTTTCCCCGTAGCAGAGGGCCAGAGGCAGAGCACCACAGCCCACCAGAAAGGAAGACGAAACGCGCCGCGCCGCACCGCAACCCGTTGCCCTGCCCAGCGCCGCGTTATAATTGAGGCGGGGGCAGACAGAGAGGAAGGCCGGCGCCGCGCTGCTATTTAGACAGGAAGCGGGGCGATCGAGTCGCGCCAACCAATCGATCGATCAATCGGCCGGTAGTTCGATCAGCGAGAGCGCGTTCCGCCTCTCCGTTCGTTCCGTTGCGGGCCGGGAGGAAGGAGAAAGAGAGAGAGATGGCGGCGGGGTACCGCGCGGAGGAGGAGTACGACTACCTGTTCAAGGTGGTGCTGATCGGGGACAGCGGCGTCGGGAAGTCGAACCTGCTGTCGCGGTTCGCCAGGGACGAGTTCAGCCTCGAGACGAGGTCCACCATCGGCGTCGAGTTCGCCACCAAGACCGTCCAGGTCGACGACAAGCTCGTCAAGGCGCAGATCTGGGACACCGCCGGGCAGGAGAGGTACGCCCTTCCTTTCCTTCTTTGCTGTTCGTTATGCACATTGCAGATGCAGTTCTAGGATTTGTGCACCATTTTCAGGGCTTCTTTCCTGGTTAGTAACTTGTATGGATTATTAGTAAATGGTTGTTGATATGGAAACTTAAGCGTAACTGACGGAATGAACATGCATGTGCTTCTGATTCGCATTTCAAAAGAAATGAAAACCAAACCACTAGCCTGTTGATGATTGCTTGGTGCTTCATGGCTGAAAACGGGATTGATTTTCGTACTACTCCAGCTGGGAGTTCATGCTAAAATGAACTGAACAATTAAGTTTGTCCATGGCCATGATCATCACAAGCTTTTTAGTTTCTTGCTTGCGTATCACATTTTCAACTCCAGCCAACTTTACGTGCATTATCGTTTAAAAAAAATACTTTACTTGCATTTCGCTAGCGTGCCATTCAATTTCCTTGACCCTTTCGGCGATCGCAGCTGATTGCGTGGCCTGCCTGTGTCTCCTCCAGGTACCGCGCCATCACGAGCGCATACTACCGCGGCGCGGTGGGCGCTCTGGTGGTGTACGACGTGACGCGCCGCATCACCTTCGACAACGCGGAGCGCTGGCTGCGGGAGCTGCGGGACCACACGGACGCCAACATCGTGGTCATGCTGGTGGGCAACAAGGCCGACCTGCGCCACCTCCGCGCCGTGACGCCCGAGGACGCCGCGGCCTTCGCGGAGCGGCACGGCACCTTCTCCATGGAGACGTCGGCGCTGGACGCCACCAACGTGGACCGCGCCTTCGCCGAGGTGCTCCGCCAGATCTACCACGTCGTCAGCCGGAACGCGCTCGACATCGGGGACGACCCCGCCGCGCCTCCCAGGGGCAAGACCATCGACGTCGGCGCCGCCAAGGACGAGGTCTCCCCCGTGAACACGGGCGGCTGCTGCTCGGCTTAGCTTTTCGTTTCGTTTCGTTTCTTTTTTCGGTTGGGAACTTGGGATAGCCCTGGTCAAACATACGCTTTGCTGAGTAGTAAGTTAAGGAAGACAAAACGTGATGACAATCTTTCTTGACATTGTCAAGTCAAGCGGTTGGGGGTGGTTGGCGCTCGACATTGACAACGTGGTTTGGAGAGGGCGCCATGATGTTTTGCTTGCAGACTTGAAATCGCTGTCCTCGATTGTATTTCTAGGGCTATTTGATTGATACACTAGTAGTATACATTTACAAAGTGGCAGGCTATGACCTTTGTACTTACTGTCATACATACGGAGTATGGGGAAAGCGATTTCCACTGATTTGGATGAAATATTGGCATGTTTTGGCAGCTTCCAGCAAGAGTGCACAATATACCGGCACGTGGTGGTATTATGAACAACCAACATTCGACTGCACGAAAACTGCAGAGAAACATTATCACTGGCCGGACTGATAGTGATAAAGAGCCATTTTGGTGCCGTCAACTTCTAAAAAAAATGTACAGGAGGATCCAAGTTCTTTGAGTTTCATCAAAGTTTAATTGATACAAGGCTGCCTAGAGATGCCATTACGGAAGCTCTGTCTCCCTGGTTCGCCATATCATACACATTGGGGGGCGAACTGAGCGGATTTAAAATATTCTACATTTGAAGAAAAATAATAAATGTTATGGCTGTACAGTTTCAGGAAGCTGAGTACTCCCTCCCGGTCACAACAAAGTTAACAACAAATACAGGTAGCACCACTGTCTACCACTTCTTATGTACAAAATTGAGCTGAACGTTTGTCGAAGCAAATAACTAACAGGCTTTTCATTCCTGCTCATTGTCCTTGTCTTCTGTTGGCAGACAATGCTGTTGTCTTGCAGATGGGGCACAAGTTCTTCACCATCAGCCACTGCTTCACGCACTCTGCGTGGTACCTGTGACCACAGTCAAGGGTGCCAACGCAGTCTCTAACCTGGTACTCCTCCTGCGAGATGCACCGAGCAAAACTTACTTAGAACTATGAACTGGCGCGTGACAAAGTGCTTCTGATTTAATTCATCCCTGATGATGCGCTTCATGGATCTTTCCGCTACTTCAGGTAATGCTTTATTCACACTATATCTACTTACTATTGTAGAAGCAGCTTGAAGCATGTACAAACCATTTCCCTTGAAGATGGGTTGTATATATGTCACTGATTATGCAATAGTATTGAATAAGCAATAGATCACTAATTTATTTCTCAACAACCATAAACAAAATATAATGCTTTGAATTATTTGAAAGACTCCCAACTTGTGGGATCTGGGTTTTATTTACTGCCCCTATGGTGGCGTTGTGTTAGATATTTCATATTTTCATCTGCAGCGTCAACAGATGCATACTAAAAATTATTCAAGCTACCAGTGTAACTAAGATCCACAACTGTTTAGTTCAGACCATGTGGAAGAGAAGTGATGCAATCAGCAAGGCTGATTGCAAGGCTATACGAGCGCAGCAGCTGTAATGTTCATGTCAAACCTGGGGCAGATAGCTGGGTGATGATTCATTGTTTGGAACAGCTGAAATTTAGTTGTCAATAAACAAAGTATACAGTGAAGGAGTAGGACCTGGCATATTATGCAAGCATCATTCTCTAGAGAAGATTTAGATGGCTGATCAGACATGCTCGATGTTCCTGGAACATATAGGCTAGTCCTCAATTTATCTACAATGTGACTTTTTGTCAGGCCAGTATTGACATCTCCAATCTGCTCTTCTAATGCTAAAAGCTCCTGTAGTGAAAAAAAACAAAGAAGCATGTCAGACAATAGCTAATATGTGATGTGAATTTACAGAGCAGAGGCATCCAAATACCTCATACGTCATGCTGTCTATATCTAGACGCATATCTCTATGCTCATCTACAGTATTTGACACTTCATAAAGTCTCGAAAAATCCATTATTGCGGCATGCTGCTGGGACAAACAAAATAGCCATATGAGCTTTACATTTGCTGTTAACATATGTCCTTAATAACAAAAATAAAAGCAGCTGCGAAAAATTCTGCCAAGAGTACATCCGTTCACTATATAGCCAAAACGTAGTTTCAGCTACTTACTATTCCCTTCGTTCCAAATTATAGTTTCCATTGGTTTAGTACTAAGTCAAACTTCTCTAACTAACTTTGACCAAGTTTTATAAAAAACATACTCATATTCACATCTACAAATTCAAACTGTGCACTATCAAGACACATTTCATGAAGAATTTAACAAATCTAATTCAATGTTGTATATGCTGGCGCGTTTTTTTATAAACTTGGTCAAAATTATAGAAGTTTCACTTAGGACAAAGCTAGAGGGAGTATGTAGTACTAATGACAGAAAAAAGTTATATGCTGTCATAAATCAGAAAGGGCATGTCATAGAATATGCGCAGTTACGATGCAACAGGACAAAACCTTAAAGGCTGTGTTCGCTTCTACTTGCAGCAGCAGCTGCTGTTGCTGCAACAGTGGCTGGCAGTTGAGAAATTGCAGCAGCAGCTGCAACAGCAAGCTGATCCCAGCATTCCCTTTGGCGTGTAATGTTACCTCAGGTGGTAAAATGTTTTTGTTCCCAACTACAAAGGCAGATAGCCAGAAAGCTAACTGACAGAACATATTGAAGTGTAATGTTACCTCAGGTGGTAGAATCCTTATGTTGCGGTGGTTAACTGGATTTGTCAGGAACGTATGCTGTGGAGGTCCAAAAGTACGTTCAGGACTGGAGAAGACAACTGGAATTCGTGGACCTAAGTGGAGACGGTTTCCAGGGTAATTAACACCACCATGCAAGACACCGTTATTGTGGCATTGTTGGTAAGGAACTTGCATTTGAGTAGGATCAAGCAGATTATGAGCTTGCATGCCATGCATCGCATGCTGGTGGAAATAAGGTACTGGTCCCCGAGAAACAGTTGAAGGGCCATTCTGATATTCCTGAAAGCCTCCATTTGCGATTTCTGTGGCTCCTGAATGGGCAAATCTGCCTGTTAAAAGCAAAACGTTAGAAATCATATCACCCCAGTAAAGAACTCAGAAGACCACTTACTCGAGTTTCTTTTTAAAAAAATTTAAACAAAGCTAATCAATTATGAGTTGACTTATCAGGTACACTTGGCAACAATTTTATATGTGTCAATATTGATTGTTCAATTAGATAGCAGAAAATAGATTTTAAAGATGTCTCATGATAAAAAAAAACTGGCATTTGTCCATGAACTCCTTACCTTGAATATTAGTAGTTGCATTGACATATTCCCACTGGGGAACTCCATCAGCAATACCATTTGTAGCATGGGACATCCATGAATGACCAATGTGATTGGATGGAAATGTATAGTTCCCACGCTGTGCTGATTCTGGATGAACAGCCATTGAGTTGAATCCATTCGTTCCAGTTATGGAAGATCCTTCTAAGGACGGCCAACTGCTGTGTCCATGATATTCTGATGGGTTGAACAGTGCAACATTAGAAGAAACTGTTGATTCAAAGGAAGGGTCCCAAGGCCTAAGCATAGGATTCTGAGGTGCATGAGAAGATGAGCTTGAGCTTGCAAATCCATTAACAAAAGGATAGCTTCCAGCAACTGCAGCATTTTTCCTTTTAATATGATCTCTAGCACTTTCACCAACACTGTCATTTCTGCTACTCTCATCCATAGTTCCTGAAACTTGGTTTAGAGGCAATGTTTGATTCCCCGATCCAAAGCTCTGAGCATGAGAAACATGTCTGTTGATTGATGCTGATGACATGCAGGGATTGTACATATTTGATGCGAAGACAAAACCAGAATCAACACCTAAATTCGGGGGTGGGTTAGGAACAGGCTGATGGTGATGATTTATGCCCACATCATAGTAGCTTCGCACACCAGAGAGACCAACATTGGTTCCATTTCCTACAACTCTCACAGCATGTTGTGCACCTTGCTCAGGTATCTCACTACCATTGCCACCTCGAGCTTGCCCTCTCTCTGATGTAAGATCAATGACTTGGGGAGTGCAAACCATATTTCTAAATGCCATAACGCCAATTATTATTTCCCTTAGCTTCAAGAAATAGCTAAGGCAGGCTAAGTCAAAAAACTATGCCTTATCATCACCTCTACCTGATACCACATAAAAAAATAGGTAAGGTTAAATAAAATTAATAGGCTCAAATGTCACATGCAAAGCGACAAGGTTGTGAAATTTAGGAATTTGCTTGGTAAGGACATGAAAATTCTAAAATTCATATCTTAAAAAAAGTAATGTTATAAATAAGCTAAAGATGATTGATAGAAAAATAGACAGATTTTTTTCCCACCATAGGCAATCCCGAATTTAATTACGAAAACACACAACGAAATTACAAAGTTCCATCTGTTTCAAAAAGTCGACACAGATATAGATAGAGAGTATAGAAGTTGCCAGACAGAACATTGACAGGTAAAGACGGCCATCCCTAGGTGACATGCCATGGATCAGTGTCCCTCAAATACTACAGTTACCACATAAACATGCAGCTTCCCTAAGCCCGTTAAAACATTAATCTGGTTCTCAATGTAGAGATTTTATTTTATATCATAAGCAAGCAAGACAAAATTAACTCTCTTCTAACCCAAGCCAATCACAAGGAACAATGCTAACTACACCTTACTGAAGTAACCTAACACTACATAGTGCATATGCATACACATTCAACCAATGATAGTTAGAGTTGAAGATTGCCTCAGGACTTAAGCAGCAATGCATCACTCATATAGAACCATGTAGTCCAATCAGTCTTGAACCAAAATGATTTCTTGCCCCCAAAAAATATCACTCATAGACATATCCATCATTTTTGCATACCAATCAGAAAAGAGTGGGATGCTAAAGATCGAAGAGACTGTAGCAGTCACTCTTGCTGCTCACCCCAAGCACATGATTCAAAGATACAATAGTCACAGGTAGTGTGTTACAGTGAGTGGATCAGTGAAAATGGTCTGACATCAATGAAGAGAACTGATAACGACTGCTATTACATACCCCAACATGAGGAAGGTGTATCATCAAAGGACTACTGCTAGAAGGGAGGATATGCATAGGCAATGAGAAGTAACACAAGTAAATGCAACTAACAAGGAGAATAGCTATTTTAGAAACCTCTGATCATCAGCTAACTACTGATGTGATCCAGTTAGAACCAAAAGTTGACAATTGACCGGACTGATTTTGGGCTGTCTTAGGCTCAGAGCAAGTTATATCAAAATATGGCAACTGATCCTGCTAAAACTAATTCTAGCATCAGAAAACGAAGATCCAAAATGGTATCACGGCGACAGGGCATCCTAGTTTTCTCAGCCATCAATGCTTTGCTGACTTACAGGAATAGTGGTAACTGACAGAATCATGCTGTATGTGATGATGTACATTAATCTGCTCCACTTTTACCAAGCCACTAAATAACTTCCAAAACAATCTTTTCAACCATATGCAATGTACCTGGATCCAATCCTCTTTGAGGATCTAACTGCATCCATAACTAGTGATGCTTCCAGCTGCTTGCAATATTAGTATGCTGCAGTAATCACAAGAAATCAAGTTGTTTCTCGTCATGAAAGCTTGGTTCTTCGGGATGGAGAGCCCATAGAAGCAGCATTAATAACTAAAAAAGGCATAAAGAGATAAAGGAAACAGAACAAACAACTCTTCAAAAAAGTGAGGTTCAACAAGACCTAGGGAAAACCCTGCTGGTTTTCAGTCCATTCTCACCTAAGAAACCTTTGCTTTCAAAGAGCAGAACATGCAAGGTAAATTGAAGGAATGGATGCCTGAGAGGAAGGGGAGGATACTAACATGGATACGTTACAGCCTATAGTGTATGCAAGTTGCATAATAAGCACAAGGAAACCAGCACTATAATACATACAGATAATTGTAACAAGTAATCATTGCCATTTTGAAATAGAAATAGCAACAGTCCAATCCGGCACCAATCAGTTCACTGCTAATTACTAACAGGATTGTGCATTTCACATGTGCTTTTGGCCACTATTATCGGCTAACGGAACATTTGTGAGGAACAAGACACACAAACATGCATATTGTGTGAAGGCAAGGCTTCTGGTGTATTAAGCAGCATGGGTAACACAAATAGATACAAATGACTACTCTTCTCTGCATTGAACAGAGAAGGCAATGAATCTTCTAACTTCTATGCCTAAATTGGAGAGCCCCACTACCTGATTTGTCTAGCTTCTCATGAGGCCACGTCACCCACCGATCACACAAGGGTGACCGATGCGTCCCCACCCATCTGCATCAACAGCTCAGTGGACATCTCTGTTCACAATCCTGGTGCACGAAAACTGCACAGCTGTTGCTGCCTGTCGGTCTCCTTCATCTGCCCAGCTTCCCCCGCCCACGGGGTGCCATATCCCTTTATATCTGAACTGTCTTCCACAGAAAGGCATGCTCATTTGTTTTGCCTCCTACGCTGCCACCCTTAAACCTGAAGGCTAGCTGCACTAAACATCCTCCATTACTGATGACTTCACTGCCTCCCAGCCAGTGATGTTGAGCTAGCAGTTCTGCATGGAGTTCGCTGTCTCACCAAAAGCTTTCTGCTCCATAGAAGGTTATCTCGCACCCCCGTCAGCAGCAGACGCACTCATTACCTTAATTAATCAGATTAGTAATTTAGATTCCTATACTTCTTGCCTTCAATTTGATGTACCATTTTCCTTCTCATTATGCCCTTTCCTATCATCAGGTGAATTAGGGAATGATTTTCCTGACCCAATGATTCTTCACAAGAAATTGACCGCGTATTCTGAAATTACTCAGGTGTGTAAGTGTGTTTACTGTGTAGTCCTGTGCTACTTTCTCCTTGCTACCAGATAAGCTCTATCAAGTGATGCCGATGAAAGAAAATGACAAATCAAAATTTAATGTTTTGACTTTCATACACTACGTTTTCCTTGCGTCCTAGTTTTCAGAAAGTATAACTTATGTTGCTTCATTAATATATTCCACATTGGGGGTATTTACCTCTGTGTGTACAGAAGAGTGATACCCATTCTAATAGTTGCTGAAAATGCTGTTGGGAATTATCATTGCACCAACTTCATTGTTTTAGTGCTCGCAGCATGGATGCTCACAGTTTCCAAGTAGTTAAGATCTCACAAGCTGTTACAGCTGTCCTGCCTGTAGATACAACTATGTGTGACATCAGTACGTCACTGTGGTATGTGCTAAATTTCCCAACATGCACTTTCGGTTTTGTAACTAAACCAGAATATAGTTTGACAACAATTTTTTTAAAAGGTGAACCAGTAAAATAATTTTATTTTGTGATTTTATTAAATTTCCCATCAATCCCGCCACAGCTCGCTATGATGTCATGGTGGATGGTACATATCAATTCTCCCTCCATGAATCCCCCTCCCCCTGTACAGCGCTACAAATTCCCACAGCTACACGCGGGGTATAATCTAGTTATGAAATGATGAAATCAGGTGTTCAGGTCAGGTCCTATAAAACTTAGAAAGACATCTTGGTACCATTTATGCAGTTATGATTGAAATTTTGATTGAAATTTGTGCTCTGTTGCCGCTAGCTGTTCCAAGCCAGTTTCAGAGGAACCAGCTTTTATACCTGCTGCCATGCGCCCATGTCTACAAGCTAAAATCACAACTAGTGGAAGCAGATTTTGATGGTGATTTTTCTGTGTGGATAGAAAAAGAATTATATGTATATGAAAGTGGCATGCTCATAAAGAAGAGATAATCTTATCGTTCCAATGCCCAAGTCAACTTGCAGTCAATAGCAACCCAGCCAACCGTGCATGTAATAACAATAGGACACACGAAATACAATAATGCTCATAATCAAGCATGGCAAGCCACTATATGCATGCAGTCGTGCAAACACAATTACTTCCTAAAATGCACTGAAATTTTGCAACATATTTATAATAGCCCAAAATCAAAACCTCAATTCAAGGTATGTTAATTTGATTTGATTTATCAAACCCTGAGAGGACCAAGTTAGAAACAATGATATGCGGAGAGACTAGGGGTAGGGGTATGAGGGCATGGAAAACAGTGTAGTTCTTGCACCCAAAAAATGTACTGGAAAATCTACATAACCAACTAAACTGCATTGAAAGTGGCCATAGGGAACTCAATCCACAAGAAATATTGTACACATTGGCATCAGTGCAAGAACACAAAAAGTAACTCAGGGTATCACTATATCAGCACCATCTTAGAAGACTTAAGAATCGCCTCCCCAATCCACTAGCTGTAGCTTTTAGTCATGAAACAAAAAGTGCAAACTTCACTTGCCAAAAGGCATCTGATTTCCAAACTACCAACCAAACAGCTATGAGGTACCCACTGCACAACTTCACAACTGCAACATCCCAAACCACACCAAAATTTGCTGGAAAGTAGTCCCCATTTTGTTTATCATTGGTATCTTAACCAAAGAAAGTTCACCTCCAACAAACTCACAATAAGTTCAGCATACCTGACTCGAACTAACACGAGGCCCAAATTTCTCAATGAGTAAATTTCACAAAACAACCACGTTCTTATCCATGTCACAAAACTATGACTTCTAGTGCCCATTTCAGAAACTACCACTACTTTGGGCTCCCTCTAAACAAACCCACAACCTTTTTGCCTCCTGCGTATCATGAGCACATGGGCCGACTCGTCAGTGTCATATTTTTACCACTAATTTGGTTTACTCGGTTTTGCACTATGTGATGCTGATGAGTGGGCCAGTCAATCAGAATATTGTAAGAGGAAAATGCGGTAGGTTCATGAGAAGGGGAAAAGTATTAGTGGTTCTACAAAACTGGCACCAGAAGTTCTGTGAAGATTTTAGGACATGAATGTGGTAGTTTGGTGGAATTTACTCTTTCCTATTATCTGCAATAATCACATGCATGTGCGCACTAGCACACTGATACACAATACAATGGTATATTTACACACTAACCGCACACCCCAAGCATAACAGATGCATCCCCCTCGATGACTACCAACAGCAGCAAATAATGCTAGCTAGCCTAGCAAAACTTCTCCATGCCATCAGAACGTGCATGCACATAAAAGCAGAACGAGTTAGGCGAATCCAACACTTCTCTGAAGTTTAGCCCCAGTTAGGCGAATCCAGTACCTCTCTGAAGTTTAGCCACTAACCAGAGATGGGAACGACCGCCCACAATCCCGAGATGAATTAATCACACGCCCATACTGCGGTATCCTTATACAGTTATACTCTTACAGTCCCAGCTCCCTCATCCCATCACCGACGAAATTCGCACGGAGTGCCGTACGGGGCACTCAAATCGCACGCTCCCGCGAATCCAATTCCTTCCCCCGCACTCCGACCACTCGCGCATGCATGGCCGGCGCCCAAGTAGACAGATACCTTCGCGCCCACCCAAAAGCAATCGAGCTAGCCCGAGCGAATCGCAGGGAAGAAATACCGGGAGAAATGCAGGGAATTCGCAGATCGTTACCTCGGGGAGCACGCGATCCGATCGGCAAGGCAGGGGAGGGAGCGAGCCGGCCGTCCGTCGTCGGAAATCTTCGGTGGGTGGCGCCTCGCTCGGGAATCGCGCGCCGGAGGGAGGGTAGAGGGAGATGAGCGATCGCCCGCCGCGGTGGAGCGAGCGGAGGGCGATCGGCGGGTGGAGGGGGGAAGGGGATCGGGGGGAGGAACTTGGCACCGGGAGGGAGGGGAGCGTATTTATAAGCTCGAGAAGCTTTTTTTAGCGAGCAGGAGAATAGTGGTGGTAGAGGAAGAGAGACGAGGACGAGGAGCAAGAGGCCCTTTTAGGCACAAGGGGATATAGCATTTGCGATCCTTTTTTTATCCGTCCGCTGTCTTTTTGTTTATTTTTTTTCTTTTACTAATGAGGGAGAGAGAGGAATGGAGAGACCGAGAGAGGGGAGACGAGACCGACGGAGCGTGTGACGCCAATTGCCGAATTTCTTTGTTTCTGCGTGTGATCTCATGTGCCAAGGGACTCCATAGCACCTTTCATGTGCCTTGTTGGCTGTTGCAAATGCTTAGTTTTTCCACAATTGCTCACAGCCATCAGATAATAAACATGTTGTTCCTAACTAATGTTGTTATCTCTGCTCTGAGTCTTAGGATGCAAAGGGTGTATTTAGTAGCGAGAAACGTTTCCCTAAGTAGAACTGACGTCAGACGTCATAAAGAGAGAAACGTTTAGAGACAATCATTTGGAACCAAATTTTGTTTTTACTAGTTCGGAGCAACGCTCACCTACGTAGCCATTTAGCCCATTTACACGACGTGTAAACGCTATAGTGGTTTGTCATGTTTTTTTAAGCTTCTGTTTATCCTGTTTAGTCCGTTTAAATGGCAATTTAGCACGAATAATTAGTTAAACGATAGGTGATCATTTAGTCTATTTAAACGTCAAACTAACGCCGGTTCAGAGAAACACCCAAACATGGTTTTTCTCTCTAGCTGATGTTTGTCGCGTGGAGTCAGAGTTGCTTGTTGCTTTTGTGACAAGCTCGATGACGATGACACAAGATGGGCTCCATCTTTTATGGGTTGGTGTTGTGTGTTTACTAGACACTCAGGGTTTATTGTCTAGGCTTACATGCCTAGATTTTTCATTGGTTTTTCTCCTAATAAACCGATACGATTGTAAGGTCTTTGGGCCTAGTTTTCCTATAAACCGGGTCATTTTTCTCTACCCTCTTTGAAGAGGTTTCTTTAGAAAAAAATATATATAGCAAAGTTACTCAAATGGTTCCACTATGTGATTCTAATTCATTAGAGAAACATTTCTAAAGAGAATTTGGATCCAAAATGCTTCTACCAAAATCTGTAACTCTACCAAACACATCCTAAGGCATTGTTTAGATGCACTCATATCCACTTCATTCCATGTTTTAGAGTGAGTTGGAGTGGAACTTAGTTTACTTTTCACCCTAATCCACTCCAACAAAGTTCCCGTGTAGACCATTTTATACTGGTTATCTAGTTTTAAAAAAAGTTAATTATACCATAGGACTTACCTTGAATTGTGCTGCTACATGTACAATGATTTTATGACTCTTGCATTATCTTTAATGAAATAAAGTACAAGAATAAGTAAATGATCTATCTATATCTATATCTATATCTATCTATGTCTATGTCTATATCTATGTCTATGTCTATGTCTATGTCTATATCTATATCTATATCTATATCTATATCTATATCTATATATCTTATAAGCCTAAACCCCACTAGAGGTTCTATCTCAACATGCAAGTTGTCCACCTCAGCAGTCCCCTATCTGATACAGTTAAATCCACTAGCATAGGCAATTATGGTATACATGTCATCATTCAATAACATACATTTGGTTGTCCACGTCAGCATGCCATGTCATCCGCTAAACAAATCTCAGCTTTGCTTCCTAAGATGACAAATCCTAATTGTTCTACTCTACGAATTCAACAACACAAAGTAAAGTACAAGAGAGTGAACAAGCGAGATACCACACAAGGGGTCACACAAAGATATATCCCCATGGTTTGGTTACTTGCTAGTCACCTACGTCCATGTTTAGGCAAGCCCAAGGATCATTGCTCCTCTATCAAGTCAACAACCCGCAAGGTTGGGTCCGACGTGAGCACTTGATCTTGAACTGGATCGATCACAAGGTGCTCTCCAAGCCCCTTTTCCACTAGAGTGGTTTTTCGTCTCCTCCAATAGGGATGAACCCAATATCCCCTCAGAAATCACCTTCTGAGAACCTCACCATCTTCAATTGAGTGCGTCAATAGAGTCTCGCTACACCAAGCCATCTAGGTGGTGGCAACCACTAAGAGTAACAAGCAAACCCGTAACAAACTTGGTCTCTAATAACACTCAATGTAATCTCTCAAAGCACATGCATTAGAATCACTCCAATCTTACCAAGAATGCAATCTCAAGCAAGAAAATGTGAGTGGAAGTGAATCTTGAGACCTAATGTGTGTGGATATCAATTAGGAGGTCCGAAATTTCTATCTAGCCTGGCAACACCCTCTGTTAATAGCCTCACCCAAGAAACTAGATGTTGATCTCTTAATGCAGTTTTTTCGGCATTACTAGAAACCTCTGGTGGGTCACCAAAGTTCACCATCAGAGCTCCCTCAAGTGGTCGATTATACCCTATCAAAACTAGCCATTACTATGATCTAAGCTTTAGTGATCTCTCCCGTGGGCCAGCAGACAATTTTGGCGAGTGTTAGCGGCTGACTTGCATAAAAAACACCCTCTCTGTAAAGACACCCTGATGCCAAGCGCCGATGGATCACCAGAGGGATCTGGTGCCCCTGCTTGAAATCTCCCGCATGCCCAGATTCATTATGACCAAACACCGGTGCTCACCTCACTGGTGCCATCGGAAGATAAGGTCATTTTCGTTGTTTCCAGTATTAGCTAGGTCACTGCTGAAAGCCCCATTGACCAGAGCTCCGACGGGAGTAAAAATACTCCACTGAGCTCCTTTTCTCAAACATTTTCAAATCACTAACTCCAATAGGTCTCCCATGGGATGACCAACGCCTTTAGTACTGAGTTAGCATTTCACAAACATTTTTAATGTTTTTTCACTTGATCACCTTGCCATTCGATTTTAATGCATATGCAAAGTTAGATCACTAAGGTGGCACTATATAACCACATTTGCAATTTTGATTTGTCCCTTTTTATAGTATGATTATCTATCATATCAATTTGACCATATTAACTTCTTTAATCACCTCATGGCCAGTGAAAGACAAAGCCCTATGCATAAACCTTTGCCTTTA
This sequence comes from Saccharum hybrid cultivar R570, assembly GCA_038087645.1. Classification (NCBI taxonomy): domain Eukaryota; kingdom Viridiplantae; phylum Streptophyta; class Magnoliopsida; order Poales; family Poaceae; genus Saccharum; species Saccharum hybrid cultivar. Next base: position 39,789,996 of record JAQSUU010000113.1, read on the forward strand.
CTGTTGTCTTCCACTGCAAAAGCCCTATGCATAGACCTTTGCCTTTAGTTTTGCCTTCCACGACATTGCTTCTCATCCTTGCTTCCATCTCTTCACCTTGTTGAACTCTTGCATCATATGATCATGGCATCTCCACCATGACCTTCATGTAGCTCGAAGTCTTGCCTGTGGACTATACTTAACCTTTCATCTCACATGGAATCATTACTCCACAAATATTGTCATTAATTACCTAAACCCAAATAGGACTTGCAACTTTGTAGTTGGACTTCTTCGGATGACCCAAGTGTAAAATATACATAGCCATGCACGCAAAGGTGAAGGTATATGCATTTGTAGTGGGTGCAAACACCCACAACCACAAGGAAAATTAGAGGTAATCATGAGATATTAATAACCTTATATGCACCCCCTTGTCCCAACACCATGCACCCATAAAGCCAGCCAGCTTGTGCCTAGAACAGATAGCTGGTTCTAGACTCTAGAGGCAAGGCAGCAAACCATATAGTAGCCAGACATGTGCATGCAATGCTAGGGGTGAGATAACAAACTCTTTTGTAGATCTTCCTATCCTACTCGGGGTCCTCACCTCGCTCTCGCCTCTCAGATAAGCATGTGAAGTTGTTTTAACTTGTAGGTTTCACCTATTCATCCCTTCTAGGTGACATCAAGGTCCTTCGTACAGTGCGATGGAGCTACCACAAGAGCCACGACAATAGTTTAGAGCATTGGTATGACATCGTCATCATCAATAAGGAAGTCACTTGAGGCATCAGAAGAGTGCTCAAGTGATGAAGCTACCAAAGGAAATGAGGACTCGTCAAAGATGACAGGACATGAAATAATAACACGACAATGTCAAAGCAATGCGAGCCTTTATGTTGTGTCGACTAACTGAAAAACATGCATGTGGTAGATCATGGTAATACATGAGGGGCCATGGCAGCAAGGTTACAATAGCAGAGACAATCGACACACACACAAGTGAGCACAATCAGGGTTTTTGCGATAAAGAAGCTCATAAGGGATGGCATTATGGATAGATGAAAATGATCGCCTGTTAAGAAGGTATGTGGTTCTTACGAGTGCTTTGGCCTAGTAAGTAGTTGGCATGTGGGCTTGGATGATCAAGGTGTGTCTAATATTGTTAAGAGTGCATATAATGTGTTCACCTCGACATTTTGAGGGGACGTGTATGGGAAGGATAAGGAAAGTTCCCACGGGATGCAAGGAAGGCTTTTGTGGCATGTTTGACGAATTTAGTGCCCTTGTCGATCAAAATGCATTCTAGTGGTAGGCTAATTTGGGTCTAAATGTAATGGAAAACATCAACAATATGTTGATGAGTTATCGATGAACTTCGGATTTGCACCTAAGAGGAAATGTCCAATAAAAATGAGCGAAGTCACTATGGTCACAAAACAATATAAGTTGCCACATATGATAGCATAGATGATATCCAAATATCACAATGAACGAGCTCAAAAGATCAGCACATGGCATAGAACTAGAAAAAGGTAAACGCATATGCTTGCTTATCTAACTTGCATGATAGAGAGAGTGTATGATTTAGAGCTTGTAATGGCTAACACTTTGTGAAGGGTATTGATGAAAGCGGATTCCCTAGGTGGTGATGCCAAAGTGTGGTAAAGATGACAAGATTGCAAGGGAAAGGTGTAGAGATGGTCACCACTATTGCAATGAAGAATCACACACATGGGTGACCTTCATATATGTGGCCAAGGTGTCTTAATGTACAACACTAAAACACATATACGACATGTGTACAACACATGACATGTCTAAAATTTATGGATTGAGATATACATTAAATGTTATGAGAGAGAAAGATTTAGTGGGGGTGTGGTGTGAAGGGGTGGGGGAGGGGTATAATTTTTTAGGATAATCCAACAAGTACCTCATCATCATATATCTTCATGGATACAGAAATGGTGAGGCTAAATAGATGAGAAAAATTAAGAGCATTCTTGAATATACACTTAATATGGCAAATTTCCTAAGGCACCATAAAAATGTCATCCGGATAAGCTGATTAAATACACAAACAATTAGTGCTCTTAAGTGATCTTCTAATTGTAGTATTTATTGCATCAAATTTTTTCCCAAAAGTTTAGTGCAGAGAAAACAATAAAATTTGTGGCGTTATTATAAACTTAGACAATATAAAAAGAATGTTTGTCACAAAATATACTCAGTCCCTAAGTTTGGTGCTACACATCGTTCTTTCAAAATATTTGTCGGTAAAAAAGAATACCTGGCGACCATCCAATAGGACTGTCTATTTGTTTGCTTGGGTTTTTTTGGAGCTCATAGGTTTGGATTGGGTCTATTTACTCTGTCCAAATCCAATTTTTGGAAGCTTCTAAATATATTTTCACGAGCTCTAAAATAATTATTTGGGTCCATCGTGTGGCGGAATCGCCCAGTTTAGCACGCTTTCAGGGCGCTTGCCTTCCACTAAGCACTAAGTGCCCTGAAAGTGAACTACTAGATGATTCCGTCGAGCACACCCGACGGGAGAACTCAAACGCTCCACATTTTTCACCCGGGATCCAATAATGAGTACAAACTTACAATACTTAGTCCATTTCATACAACACAGAGTCTCGAAATAGTTATTACAATACCAGAGGTTCAGAGTGCAATAATTAACAGCGGAAATAAAATAACATCTAGCGGAAGCGATGAGAATCCGTCTGTGCCCATCAGAAGAATCCTCCACACAAGACAAACCTGCTCAAAGCGCACCTGCAACAGGGGTAAAAATAAACCCTGAGTACACAATGTACTCGCAAGACTTACCCGACGGGGAATTATATTTCCCGACTGAAAGCCCAAGTTTGGTTTTGGTAATTAATGACACCAAGTTGCTAATGCCATGTGTTAAGTGTTTTGAGTTAGGCATAAGCAACACATGTGATGAAGGTGTACGTGGCAAGGAGTGGTGGCCACAAGATCACAAAGAGATGGTGCATGGACATGAAATGTTGATCATGATGGAATGCACATCAAATGATGGACTTGATGATCAAGTGAAAGAGAAGGATCTAAGAGCGCAAGGCAAAGGTATAACCATAGGGTTTTCCTTTTACCGGTCTAAGATGAGTAGAGAAGTGATTGACCGGGTTTAGGATACATAGCCGACTATCAAGAGGGGAAATCACGGTTAGCTCGGGAATCAAGTGCCACTAGATCAATGTCTTGAGCATATGCATTTAGGATCTAGTAAAGAGCTAACATAACACCTTGGAAAATGTTTGTGAAATGCTAACACACATGCACATGGTGATGTATACTTGGTGGTGTTAGCACTTTTGCGGAAGGCGGTGGAGTTTAAGCGGTAGAGAGGGGTTTGGGTTCCTCTCTCCCTCCCGCCGAGCTTGCGAGGCGGGATTCGGCGCTTTTTGGAGAAGTGAAACGCCTATTTTCTATTGCGCCGAAAGTTAGAAAAGAAACGGAGGCGAACGGAGGTCACTGCGTTGACCGGACGCTGCACCGGACGCGGTCTCGGTTTGACCGGACGCGTCCGGTCAGCTCAACGTGGCTCTGTGCTGCTAGGGTTTGTGACCGGACGCGGGTCTGGCCTGACCAGCGCGTCCGGTCAGTTCAACTGGGCGTAAAAGTTAAGCGCGCGACCGGCGCGTCCGGCGCCTCACGGGACCGGAGCGTCCGGTCAAGTGTCCAGAGAGGCCGAGCGCAGCGAAGCGCGATCGGACGCGGCTGGCGCGTCCGGTCACGTGCGACTGGACGCGTCCGGTCTCGTCGGGCGCTTACTGGAACGCGACCGGACGCTGGCACTGTCGCGTCCGGTCAATCGAAGGAGCGCGTCCGGTCAGGGCAACGGCTAGTTCTGACGCGCACTGTTCACGTTTGTCGTGTAGTGACCGGACGCGTCCGGTCATCCTGACCGGAGCGTCCGGTCAACACGAGTTTCGCTGCGTCGTTTGTAACGGTTAGCTGCGTACCCCTTCGTTATAAATAGAGGATGTCCGGGGTTTGAGGGCATCTCTTGCACATTTTGAGACCTAGAAACATCCTTTGAGCTAGAGAGTAACCCCTCCACTCATCTCTTTGCATAGTTGCATATCTTGAGTGAGATTGAGTGAGATTCAAGTGCATTGCTTGAGAGTTGCATTCTAGAGGCACTTGATCTTCGAGTTGCTGCGGATTTCTTGTTACTCTTCCGTGTTTCCCGACACGGTAGACGGCTTGGAGCAGCGGAGGTGATTGAGCTCGCAATTGAAGATTGTTGGAGCCTTCACCAAGTGTTGTAAGGGGTTCTTGATCCTTCCCCGCGGGAGTTCGCGAATTGGATACTCTAGTGGAGCTCGTGGCTTGGAGGATCCCCATCTTGTGTGCGGTTGTGCGGTGCCCGCCGAGGGCTCGACTCTTGATAGTCGATTAGCTCGCGAACCGACAAGTGGGTGTATCGCCACAACGAGGAGTAGCTTGCCGGGAAGCAAGTGAACCTTGGGATAAATTCTTGTGTCATTCTCTTCCCGAGGATTTCTCTTGTGTGATTGTTTGATTGGTACTTCTCATCTCTACACGGCGGTATAATCTCTCGAAGCTCTTCTCTCGTATTACATCTTGTTTCTAGCTTGTTGTTGTTGTGTTTAGTGGATAGCCTTGTTCTAGACTTGTGTAGGTGGCTTGCTTAATTAGTTAGAGCTAGTGCATTTTGCTCCGCCACCTTTTGTACTAACTTGTGGTTAAGTAATTGTTGTAGAAGTTTTAATTAGGCTATTCACCCCCCCCTCTAGCCTATTTGGACCTTTCACCGACTCTCAAGGATCATGATAGGCTTTATGGCTTGTGGGTTTCTTATAGGCGGAAAGCAGCACTAAGAGTGTGTCCTTAATCTCTTACTTTTAGAAGCCGAATTTTATTCATTAACCAATAGTCTATGTAAGCACCTATGCTATAATCAAGCAAGAGTTGAGCAACTCAGGACCATTTCTCCCTCTTTCCATTTCCAATTCTTACTACGATGCCAGAGCGTAGTCAAGCCGTACCGTCACGCAGAAACGGTGATTCGCGAATCAATGTGCCCAGCTGGGTACCCCGAAAAACACACGCCTCGATTGTACCCCAGGCACAAGCAAGACCAACCCGTTCCCCTCCTGTCATAGGTTTCCAGGTCCCCGTCCAAACTTGGACTCCTAGCTCCTGTAATCGAGGCCCGGCCTCAGTACGGTGCTAAGACCTCCACCTATCCCCGCCTCCAATCAGTCGGTCCGGAAAGAGCCAGAGCCCATGACAAGAGAGTAACAAGTATTCCTAGCACCCATCCGCTAGTATATGTTCGGGATAAGGAGATCTATGACTTGACCAGGATCCATGCAACGAACGGTCCTTAATTGACACGGACAGGGAAACAGTGCAACCCAATTGTGACCCGTGGCCGCGGGACACAACTTGCTACACCCACCAATAACCATACCACATCCTTGCCCGGTCGCCATTTCCTTTCCACCATTTTACCCAAAATGTAAGAATCATTAGGGTAACTCCCTATTGTGAGCAACGACAGGTTACTCACCCTACCGATGATCCTAAGCGAAGCAACTATACGATCTTGTACTAGTAAGACTCATGGGTATAAATATATATGCATGTGGTTATCATAGAAATTCATGTAACTTAAATGCACAACATTTAAATATATATATCAGATTTGTAAAAATAAGGGTTATGCACCGGGGCTTGCCTTGGGCAGGCGCACAGTCAGAGGTGTCAATCTCGGGCAGCTCCTGGAACTCCTCAGGTACAAAGATTTCCTCCTCGTACTCCTCGATGACTTCCTCATAGTCCTGCTCCTCCGCGGCCACGTACTCGACTCCCTCGTGATCTATATGCATGAAATGAAATACCACACTTAAAAAGGTGACAACGGTAACTCTAATAGCTAATATGCTAAGCTATCATTCTTTCTACTAACAAGGTCGACTTGATGCAAAACGACTCCAGCAACTAACAAGCGCACCATTTTCCGATTACCGATTTACTACCATCACTACCAGGGAAACCCAGTTACCCTAACAACAGGCTATTCGAATGCTATAACAAAATTACAGCAAGCATCTAACAAAGATCAAGAAGCCACCGTAAAAACTTTAGAGCTCGAGCTATCCTAGATTTGCCACAAAATTTTCCTACACAAGGTTGCATTAATATTCACCACTTTACGCAAAGATTTAATCGACCGAGCATCACTACAGCTACATGCGAAATAATTACATCAACTGCTAGAGGATGAAATTACCGATCTAACAAAACTGGTCTCGCAATTTTTGGACGCTTAACTAATTTATTACGATTTTCCAAAGTAGTCATTTACATGAAATCATGAGTTAATTTGATTCACTTAAAAAGAAAAGAAAACTCAACTGACCACGCGGCCCAACCACCTTGGCCCACCCGAGCCCAAGCGCGCGCGCACACCTGCCACCGTGGCCCAGCAGCGCGCGGCCCGCGAGCACCGGGCGGCCCACGCGGACAGCCCGCACGCGCGCCCCGGCAAACTTGCAACCAAGCCCCTGAACTGTCTGGAAAACTACGACCAACCTAGGCACTATTCCCACCCTCACGGGTCTTGCAAGAAGACCCCTCCGAAAAGCTGTCTTCACAACCGCTCGGTCCCCAACACTCCGAGCCCGCCGGAGCAGCACCGGCCGGCACTGCCCGGCCACGCCAGCGAGCTCAGGCTCTCTCCGACCCAGGCAACGGGCCGACCAGCACCTACGGCCCAAGCGCCTACCCAAGGCGGAGGCACAGGAGCAGCGGAGCTCGCGGGACTGGTGGCCACGACGAGCGGCCAAAGGCGGCAATGGCGCGACCGTTCCGCCACCCAAATCCACCGTGAAGCCAATTGGCGAGCGCTAGAGCATCTAAAGCATACCTAGGACCTAGCCGCAGCGCTCGTCGAAGCTGTAGAGCGATGGAGGAGGCTGGCCACGTGCGGCCCGAGCACTGCGGCGGCGCACCGAGGCGGCGCAAACGCGTCAGCCGCGCTCCGGTGGCGGCAGCGATCCGGTAAAGGTGCGCGGGGTGGGGCGGAGGTGGTGGCGAAGCAATTTGCGCGATAAATGGGGAATGCGAGGGGAGGGAAATGGGTTGCCATGAAACATGGCCGAGCTCGGCCTTAAAGCCAGGCGGAGCTGAGAAACTCCAATTGGAGCACAGTGAGGCCAAGCTTGAAGCACAGAGGGGCCGGTCGGATGGCAGGCCAGGAGACGAAGCCGTGGTCGAGAAGAATTGAAAATTGATGGCCGCTTGAGGACGGAAATGGGGATAGTGAGTCTGTGGTATGGCGACAGTGCACGGAGGCGAGGTCAGCGGCTGCGTCACTTCTGAGCGGTAGCAAGACGACGCGCATACAGGGGGACAGCGCCTGGGCGGAACACCGAGGCAAGGGTGGGAAGATGTGCACGGCAGACCGGTCGGCCGTCCAGGACGCGGACACGACGCCGCGCTGACCACCGGTGCGCCGCGACAGGCAGCCGTGGCGTGCAGCGGGATAAGCGGCCAAGGGGGCGGCAGCGGCTGCGGGCGGACGCGACGTCGAGAGGACGGCGGCCGCAGCATCGCGACACGAGAGGGAGACGCGGGTCAGCGCGCGGCGAGGCGACCAGCAAACGGCCAACGTGGCCAGGTGTAAGGTCCAAATAGGCTAGAGGGGGGGTGAATAGCCTAATTAAAACTTCTACAACAATTACTTAACCACAAGTTAGAACAAAAGGTGGCGGAGCAAGATGCACTAGCTCTAACTAATTAAGCAAGCCACCTACACAAGTCTAGTACAAGGCTATCCACTAAACACAACAACAACAAGATAGAAACAAGATGTAATACGAGAGAAGAGCTTCGAGTGATTATACCGCCGTGTAGAGATGAGAAGTACCAATCAATCAATCACACAAGAGAAATCCTCGGGAAGAGAATGACACAAGAATTTATCCCGAGGTTCACTTGCTTCCCGGCAAGCTACTCCTCGTTGTGGCGATGCACCCACTTGTCGGTTCGCGAGCTAATCAACTATCAAGAGTTGAGCCCTCGGCGGGCGCCGCACAACCGCACACAAGATGGGGATCCTCCAAGCCACGAGCTCCACTAGAGTATCCAATTTGCGAACTCCCGCGGGGAAGGATCAAGAACCCCTTACAACACTTGGTGAAGGCTCCAACAATCTCCAATTGCGAGCTCAATCACCTCCGCTGCTCCAAGCCGTCTACCGTGTCGGGAAACACGGAAGAGTAACGAGAAATCCGCAGCAACTCGAAGATCAAGTGCCTCTAGAATGCAACTCTCAAGCAATGCACTTGAATCTCACTCAATCTCACTCAAGATGTGCAATCAATCAAAGAGATGAGTGGAGGGGTTGTTCTCTAGCTCAAAGTATGTCTCTAGGTCTCAAAATGTGCAAGAGTTGCCCTCAAACCCCGGCCACCATCTATTTATAACGAAGGGGTACGCAACTAGCCGTTAGAAACGACGCAGCAGAATTCGCGCTGACCGGACGCTCCGGTCAGGGTGACCGGACGCGTCCGGTCACTACGCGACAGACGTGAACAGTGCTCGTTCGAACTAGCCGTTACCGTTGACCGGACGCGCTCCTTCGATCGACCGGACGCGCAGGTCACGACCGGACGCGCTGGTCCCGTGATCCACCGGACGCGCCGGTCAACACCGAGCCGCGCACCGCGAAACATCGACCGGACGCGCTGAAGAACTGACCGGACGCCACAGTGCCCGCGTCCGGTGGGAGTCCAGAAAGCTCCCTGGACGACCGGACGCGTCCGGTCACCTATGACCGGACGCGCACCGCGTCCGGTGGTCCTCGTGAACCACTGTTCGCCTGACCGGACGCGCCGGTCGCGCAGTGACCGCGTCCGGTGCAGCGTCCGGTGCACGCAATGACCTCCGTTCGCCTCCGTTTCTTTTCCAACTTTCGGCGCAATAGAAAATAGGCGTTTCACTTCTCCAAAAAGCGCCGAATCCCGCCTCGCAAGCTCGGCGGGAGGGAGAGAGGAACCCAAACCCCTCTCTACCGCTTAAACTCCACCGCCTTCGCAAATGTGCTAACACCACCAAGTGTACACCACCATGTGCATGTGTGTTAGCATTTCACAAACATTTTCCAAGGCGTTATGTTAGCTCTTTACTAGATCCTAAATGCATATGCTCAAGACATTGATCTAGTGGCACTTGATTCCCGAGCTAACCGTGATTGCCCCTCTTGATAGTCGGCTATGTATCCTAAACCCGGTCAATCACTTCTCTACTCATCTTAGACCGGCAAAAGGAAAACCCTATGGTTATACCTTTGCCTTGCGCTCTTAGATCCATCTCCTTCACTTGATCATCATGTCCATCATTTCATGTGCGTCTCCACCATGATCTTGCTCATCATTTCATGTCCATGTGCCATCTCTTTGTGATCTTGTGGCCACCACTCCTTGCCACGTACACCTTCATCACATGTGTTGCTTATGCCTAACTCAAAACACTTAACACATGGCATTAGCAACTTGGTGTCATTAATTACCAAAACCAAACTTGGGCTTTCACCAGGCGTCGACACGGAGCGGCCTGCGGTGGTGACCACGCCCACAGAGAGGCAGCAGGCCCAACGGTACGCGCGCACGAAACTTAAAGCGCAAACGACCGCTAACCTGGCTCGACTTCGGCTTAACCAACTGGACTACGGCCTAGAGGGCACCACGAGCTATCCCCAGAAGCCGAAACACGACTAAGTCACTAACACGGTTAATCAAGGAAAATTCCGTGAACACGAGTTCACCAACTGCTCGACAGCTTACGGTTAAGAACAATTTCCGGTTTTCCAATTCGATTTCCAAGCTACCCGAAAAACTAGCTAGCCAATTTACTTCACCACCGCAAGGGTTGCATTACACTCCTCGAAAACATTACTTCAAAACTCATTAAAGCGTTATATACAAGTTCTATAACAGTTTGGTTAAATAAAATTCGTTTTTAAACCTTAATCGCTACAACACGGCTATTGCGGCAACTTTCAATTAATATTTTCATTAGCTAATTCGATTTACTAAAATGATCCCATGAACTTGGCACAAGCTAAAACACATAAATAAAATGCTCAAGACATGTTTAGTACAAGGTTACACGTGGTAACACCGAGGGTGTTACACATCGTATCCCAATCTACCTCTAGGATTTTTTTCAGTAACCTTTAGATGCTTATAGACTTTTTTTGTGGTTTTATTCTAAGTTAAAAGACATTTTAGCTTTTCTAGGTACATAATTTTTGTTATGCACTTAGAAATGCACTATGTATAGATATATAAAAGCAATGTATTAAAAAACGAGATCGTCTTATAATTTGAAAACGAAGTGTTTACAATATTTTTTTAACTAGAAAAGGGCAAAACCTCCTTAAAATCAAATGTCCAAATTCAAAATAGGGCAATGAGATAATTTGAACGGTTTTAAGTTAGGCGGCACTTGTCTACGTTCGACAAGAAGAATTCCAACAAGGTAAAATAAACTTTCCATTAGCGTATATAGCTTCTAATAAATTGCGAGTCAGGTTAGTCTAAAGCAGCGGAGATCATAAAATCTAGCACGATAAGTTTAAGTAACAAGGCATAATACGAGGGATAACCTCCTACACAAGACGATATTCTTTTCTTCAAAGCCTCGAATCCTAAAACCTGACCATCACAGAGGAAGAAAATCAATGCAGCCGCGACCTCAGAGCCTCAGAGGTGGCGGCACAGGCAAAGCACAGTAGAAACGAAAACAAAGGCGTGCCAGATCGCCAGTGCACCCCAGCCAGGAAGGATCAGTGATCCATTACAATCAGGCAGCCATCAGTCCACCATAGTGGCATGCCAAACATGCTGAGCAAATGCAATACACAACAACCTGACAAAACATCACGGGACACAAAAATGACAGTATCACGAGTTTCATGCAGCAAAATAAATTAGAATCCTTGCCCTAAAGATCACTTGAACTCAAAAGGCAATCCTGATAAAATAGTTTCCAGGCACAGCATAGAACGGAACCAGCAAACTGCCTGACAACCTTAGAGGGGCACACTAGTGTCGCTCACCCTTGCTTTTCATCCCTTTCACGGTTCCACTGTACAATCTTAGCCCTGCGCTCCTCACTGCTCTCCCTCACAGGGCTCCTCGCCCGCCTGGGAGGGGGGCTGCCACCATGCCTGCGCCTCCCTCCATCGTCATACCTTTCATGCCTGCTGCCTCCACCCCTGCGCCCACCGCCACCACCATGGTAATCATCATGGCCACGGCCTCCGCCACCACCAGCGCCACGGTAATCATCTCGGTCCCGACGCTCCCTCCTGTGATGTGGACTAGGGCTACGGCTCCTTCCCCTGTATGGCCTCTTGTAATGCCCAAACATTTTTTCCTCAAATCCCTACCGATCTTCTTCACATGCATGAAATTGCAATATCCACCGCGATTGCAGCTGTTCTCCTCATATTGCCTGTAGGTCGCTTCGCGGAAATCAGTCACAGGGCAGAAGTCAACAACAATTGGTCGGCCAGAGTAAAAACGGCCCTGAAGGGTTGTATGAGCAGTAGCTGTCTGATCTTCTTCCCTGAACTGGACATAGACATTACCAATCATGTGATCAGTAAGGTTATCGTAGACATTGAGATTCTCGATCTCACCAAACTTGCCTAATTCCTCATAGATATCCTCGTAAAAATCTTCAAAATGCTCCTGCATCTTGCGGGGATCAATTGGCTGGCCTTGAGCATCAACCCCAGGGGTGATCATGTCAGGGCGCTGATACATGTTCGAGGACAAGAGTTGGTGATATGGTTGGCCTGTTATGGAGACGTGAGCAACGATCTCCATGACGACAAGCCTCAATCTTGAAGTAAAATGGGCAGTTGACCCTATCTTTCTCTGTACCAAATATTGAAGCCAAGTGTTCCGCCATGATTCAAAATCAGTCCAACTGACCAGAAGCCTGCAAAGAAAGTATTAGATCATTAATACCTCTCTAAATTGAGAGGACTGCTTCCTGATACACAAAAGCCCCCATAATTTAATTGGTGAACCACAAGAAATTTTGAGTTAAGAGTACTGATGGACAATGCGGTTACACAATATCAGCATCCAGAATATTACCAAACTTGATGCACTGTATTCGTTTTACAACTATGTGGATGCACTGTATTTGTTTATTTGTTTTACAATATTCCCAAAACATTAGCAATTTAGCATACATCATATTTACCCATTTGAACATTGAGGTTAACTGCTCAAAAGGCAGCAGCTACTGCTGCAGTCCCAATACATAGCAGACCTCAAGTTCTTGCAAAACAACACTAGCCAAACCTCTTCTTATGACCTAAGAAGCACACTAACTCAAATTGTTAATATCAGAATGACGAATATAATGTTTCTCCAGAGCAAAGCATTATCGGATATCTGCAGTCTATTAGCCTAAACTCACTCCTTCAAATAGTTAACACAAAAGGTACAACGCCTGCAACTGCAAAAAGACGGTATACTGATAGTACCCCACTAAGTGTTTATTGTCTCTGTCCCTGCAACTGCAACGAGACCAACAAGACAAAAGGAAAGGAAAGAAAAGAAAATAAAAGATAGAAAGAGCAACTTTTCGCCTTGCAAAAGAGCGGCTCCTTCTCAGGCAGGCCTTGTTATATCCATCCGGTAAAGAATTTTATTTCAACCATTTTAAAACCCTAATTTGCACACCGTTTAAGATCATTAGAATATATAATAATCAAGTAAACAACCAAGGAAAGAAATAAAGCATATTACTGCTTAGAATACTAATGTAAAAAAAAGCACTTTAAAAATGTGTATAAGTAAATTAAAAGTACATGGTTGCAAATATAACCATGATACAAGATATGACCTAGAACCCTGCTAGGTGCTCACTAAAGCAGTATTCTAAAATGCACAAGGCATTCGCTAATTAAGCAGGTAAAGTGTTGGAATCATATATATGAGGCAGTCAGCCATTAGCAAGAGCTGTTGATTGCAAGGTGCTAGCACAGTTACGAAACAAACTAAGTGATATCTTCAACGATAAGTTTTGTTCATCGAAAACATACAACCTTGGTTTATGAAACATCAATGGCTGATGGTCAATGCTATCAACATCAAAATTAGTTTCCGTGATGCTGATTAATATGGTTTATTGGTTATCCTACAACAGTATAGCGCAGCAGACTTGTACCGGCAAATCAGATAGGAGAAAACAAGCTATTACTTCAAAGATGAACAAAAATAGGCTGGCAGACCGGCAACAGGCAAGATACATTACACCTTAGGATTTATTTACAGCAAAAGGTAGATCTTCAAATGAGCTTCTCACTCAACAAAGTAAGCTATTTCCCAATCATTATTCCCCAGTCAAGCCAGCGAGGTAAATCAATACACTTGCCCCCTCGTGACCTTGGTTTGAACACAGACACAGCAGGCGCGGCCCAGTAAAGGACATGGGTGTATACAAACACTACACCAGATAATTTTTTTGAACATAATCGAATTAGTAGGCATAATACGTGTATACTCCTGTAATTAGATCAGATCCGAATACAAATAGGTCAAGCTAGGGTTTGGGTGCTCAGTTTTGCGTAGCAGGAAGGGAAGAGAAGGGGTGGGCATACTCGTCACCGGCGAAGGGCCCGAAGAAGACCTGGCGAAGGGACATGAGCACCTGGCGAAGGGCGGCGGCGGCGGCGGTCGTCCAGTCGTCGCCACAAGAGAGAGCTTCGCACGCGGGGGGAAACGAGAGAAGAAGAGGGGTTCCAAGAAAAGGTCAGGACGGGTTGCTTCTTTCTCGAAAGTCATATGGGCCTCAAGGCGGACCTGGGTGCCGGTTTGGTCTGATCCATCATTGTGTCTAAGGCTCTAGGCCCAGGCGCAACTCTTCTTTCTCCATGACAGAGTCTGAGTGGAGTGGACCACCGTGTGATTCAGTTCGTGTGTAAATGTGTAATCAACCGAATATGCTCAGCACGTCGTTACAGCCTCGCATGACGCAAGATGAATTCCACCAGCAGATTAAATTCTTCAGCTGAAGTTATCCAAATTATTCTGTCTTGGTCCACTGAGATAGTTTCTTATCAGCATCCCCAGCTGATTCAGCTACTTCCTTATGATCCTTTGACCCCATTGAAAATATTGCGAAGATTTGGTAGGCGTGAACATGCTGATATCATAAACCTAAACCCATCGGAAGTACAGAAAACAGTAGGATTCTTTTTGTCGAACATCAAAAGATTTTTGTTTCTTGAAGGTATGATATGATATATCCGAGCCCCTCCTTTTTCCAACCAAAATGATGACTGATCAGTCTGCTACTCTGCTTTCTTAAACGTCTTTGCTGTGCAATAATGTTTAGCTATTGGTTCATTCACCACACTTTGTAACAAGAGATATTTCTCACCATCCATTACCTTTGTCAAAGAATTCAAGAATATGCAAGCGCACCGTCCTTGTGTAAGCTATAACATACTTAAAGAGAGTTAAAAGCAGAAGAACAGTACAAGAGGCTTTTACTGACATAACACTTGGGTTCATGATATTAGGGAAGGAGTCCTGGAGTGGAGGATCAACACCTTTGGTTAGTTACCTTTTGCATCGGGTCACCATTTCTCCATGGGGTCCGTAGAATTTCAGCCATGGAAGGAAATATGAAGACTTGGGCTCCACCTCGCTGCCGTCTCATTTTTTATTTGATTGGCCTCCCTATATCGGTGCTAGACTGCTGACCGTCTAAAGGCCTGTTGGATCCATTAACACTAAAAATTAGCAGCTAAAATTAGTACTAATAGATCCAAACTGACTTGTTAATTATTAGCTAGACGGTTGCTAACTACTAATTTCATTAGCAGGTTTGTAGTTGCTAATAGGTGCTAGTAGTTTATATGTACTTTCAACTCACTATCCAAACCACCTATTAGCAGCTATTAGCAGGTGGATCCAAACATTTCCCTGCTAAAAAATAGCTACCTAAAAAATAGCAGCTATTAGTTATTTGCTAGCTAATTTTTAGTGCTAATGGCTCCAAACAGACATCAACTCTTAGAGGACTTAGAGCACCCTAAGAAATGCCCAAGAAGAGGAGAATGTGCAGCACCTTCACAAATCACTGTGTTCTCAAACAAGTTTGGCATTGAGTTCTGTCCCAGGTTGGTCTGCAGCAACAAACTCCACAACCAGTTGACTACAAATTCATTGAATAGTGGCGACAGACTCTGCACTAAATGAATACTAGTAAACACCATCGCAAGGGCTTCAATTCTAGTCATTTTGGTGGCTTCGTGGATTTAGAAGCATAAATAGAAAGTTAGAAACAAATGTGTGTTTGAGGGGGCTCACTTAATGTCAGTGCTATTTTGCAGGACATTGTGATGAAGTCAGTCTATGCAAAAGGCCGACTTTCGAAGCATTTGTCCATATGATTTTACTGGTAGGTCGCTAATCGAAGTTCTTTCTAATTTTTTGCGTTCTTCTCTCACTTTTTCCCCCTGAAGAACTGGACCTTTCCGTAACGGGCTTGTACGAGTCTTCTTGGACTTCTCTTTTCTTCTTATAGAGCAAGCCCAACAATTGTCGTA